>JAJQJQ010000074.1:0-669685 GCA_028622995.1 Panagrolaimus kolymaensis
CTATCATTTTTGCCTCTTGGGGTATGCAATTAAAAAACACACACAAGTTTATTTATTATTAAAACAGAACTAATTTACATTTACAGAAAAGAAAATTACAGTATACTTATAAAAGTAATATTAAATAAAAAATTTAAATAAATATAAAAATACATGGTTCTCGAGTTTTTTTCAAAAATTTTTAAATACAAAATTACAATAAATATTTTTTTTAAAACAATTAAAGAACAAAAACAAATAAAATTAAAATATTTTTTTTTTTTTTTGATTTTTTTTCATAATAAAATTACAGTATAATTTAAGAACAAAATAAATGCAAGCTAAATAAATATTAGGGAATAATAGAAAAAAATGAAAACTTTTTTTAGTTTCTAGAGTTTTGCTTTGAAAATGCAACCCATGCTTAGATGAGTTTATGAATGAAATGAAGATACTCGGGTCCTTGTAAGATTGGAAGTTGTATTGGTATGAAACGCAGTTACAGGAGTCGTCGTAATACCGGGGTGAATTTGTTTATACTTTTTAAGTATTTCATGTGGTCTTTTAATCATTTGGACAAGGCCTTCTCGATAACCAGTCATAAGAATTATAATAAGAAAAGATTCAATAAAAATTCTGAGTTGTGCAATTGCTTGAAGAACGCTAAAAGAAGTCAATCCAAAACCACCGGTAATCCAAGTAGGAAGAAAAAAATTAATGCAAGTAGGGCATTCAAATGGCTTCGGTGAGGTAAAAATAATAATACCAAAAGTATTTCCAAAAAACATTGGAACATTCTTTGTACATTCAAGAAGAAATATAAACATATTCATTAAAGTTTGGACTATAACAACGGTGCAAATTCGAACTGAACCCATCAAAGCTTTTTTATTATTTTTATATTGAAATTTAAATTGCTTGGAAACTTGAAGAACCAACATAAATGCAGCTACCAAGGATAGCAACAAAAATAGCATAGGTTTTAGAAACATAATAAAACTAAATATATTGAGTAAAATACTAAATAATTTAATTTGAAAATCATCTATGTAATCCACAGAACACAAATCTTGAGAAATATTTGTAATTTCAGCTTCGCGTATACACTCTTCTTCCAAATAACTCATTCGTTCACTTTCAAGAGTAAAAAAAACATCTTTGATGTTAGTGAAAATAATAAGAAAATTAAAAGATAATATTAAGATTAAAATATTCCATTTTTTTGTTATATTCTGGTAAAAATGTGAAAAATACAATCCCAAGAATCTGGAAAAAGAAAAAAGAAATAATCCAGAGTAAGTATTTGTATCAATAGAATAAAAGAAAAAATTAAATAAATAATTTCCATTTGTATTAAATAAGTTATAAAAACATGTCTCATCGTCATTTCCAAAGAATACACTTTGGATCGAATTATTGCAAATAAAGCGATAGCTAATTGCTAAATCCCAAAAAACTTGATTAACAATAAACCATCGATAGTTTTCTTTAATTCCACCAAAAATTGAAACAAGAAAAATAACCATCTGAAGAAAAATACAGATATAACCAAACTGTATTTGACTTAAAAAAAGAGAAAAATGCGCCAAAAAACATTGGAATTGGTCAAAGTAGACAAGAGTACCATTGGGTCCACCCAAGGATATACCACATGCAAGGTTATTTTTATTAAATTCTGCCATCTTCAGCAACACTTAATGTAGAAGAACTTTGACAAATTTTAACAATATGTGAAGTAAATAAATATATAGGATGTAATGAAAATAAAAGCTTTGTAGAAAAACGATCTTTATAATTTAAATTATCTGACTTAAGCGCTTGATGTTAAAAGTGTTTTGACGAATAAATTCTTCAATGTTCTCTTCACAATAATTTTATAAAAAAACAGAAATGTCCCTTATATAAGAACCTTAGAAAAGGAGAAGTCCAACCTCTTCTGCCCCCAAGAGACTTCTTATTTTTTGTCTTCCAGCTTGTAAAAAGCCACTTGTAAAACAGAGATGCACGGAAACAGAGCTGTTCAAACGCTTCGCTTGCGAAGGAAAAGAGAAAGTGAAGCAATGAATTTTGATAAGAAAAGAGAGAGAAAGGAGAGAGAATTTTGCGGGAATTAGAAAAAAAGAGAGAGAAAGAGAGAGAAACGTCTCTTTTTTTCGAAGCGTTCCTTTCTCTTTTTCGAAAAGAGATACAAAGCTTGCATTCAACAAATGAAAGCAATTTTTAACTTGTTAAAAAACTATCATTAAATTTTAACTTTGAAATTTTTTGCAATTTTTAATATCTCAAATGTAAATGAAAAATTAAAATGACACGGACATCGAACGAATGATGAAAATCATTAAGTAAAAATTTTTAATTTTTTTATTATTAGAAAAAGTTAAAATAAACTTTTACTATAAATTTTAAACAAAAAAACTATTATTGTTTAGATTAGGGTAATGCGGAAACTGGGTAGGCTCTTTACATTGTAACATCACTCATGTTCTTGGCAGATCCTTCAAGTATAACAACACATGTCATTTTGATACGGGTAACAACAAGGACAACCTTGTGTTGTTTTGCCTCCTGTACAAAAGCAACAATTAAGGACAGCCGTCTAAAATAACGATGTTTTTAGAGTTAAAGAAAGCTTTTTTTGCAACAGAAGAAGCAAAACTACCAAATGCAACCATTCTCATACTTTTCTTGTGAAACTTCAGAATCTTCATTTAAAAAATGTAAAAAAAATTTAATTTCAGCATGTTTCACTACATAAAACTCTCCGGAATAAAATTTTTTATGTATATTTTAAATTCTTAGTTTCTATTAATTTTCTAACTTTTTTATCATTAAAATATTAAATAACTTACAAATACATTGCTTTTTGCAGCGCTGACAGAATCGGATGCCGCTGGTGCTGCCTGAAAAACATTTTTAAAGAAATTATTATTGTTTCATATTTCTTACTATGATGGTTTCAACTGCCAAAAGAACAATGATGGAAACGATGAGGATGATGAATGCTGCCTTCATTTTCGCAAACCCTTTAAAATATAATTTTATCCTTTACTTCAATTTTCTTTTATATTAAAAATTTTAACAGAAATTATTATCAACTTTTAGTGTATCGTGTTTTAGTTTGATTTAATTAAACTCAAATTATATAATAAATCCAGATTAAAAATGTCTGATGACCTTTACCCTTCCTTGTTTTAATAATCATATTCGCTTTTATGCGACCTTTTGAAAGTTTTATAACGCATTTTTAGTTTAAACTAAACTCGTATAGTTAACGTGTGTTACATTCATAAAAAGACTATGAATAAAAATAATAACATCCTATGTTAAAATGTGGTTTGTCACGTTTAATCAATGAACATTGATTTACAGAAATATAAAAAAAATTATACTTTAATTATCAAGAATCACAATTTACAAAATTATTGCTTCTAAACTTTTTTATTTTTGATTTTTAGTTTGTGGAGCTTTTTGGATTCAATAAAACTTTTCTCCTATAACAGTGAATTTTAGATAAAATAAAAAAAGTCGGAACCACTTCTAAGGATTTTTTAAATTCATAACAGTTTAAACGTCTTCATTTATTAGAGTGTAAAAAAACTAAATATGTCTTAAAATTCTTTACGGAGATTATCATTACTTTAATCTCATATAATTTTGAATTTTTCAACTTTTGATGAGTTTGCACTCCAAAATTCGTTGAATTTCCAACCTTTTTACAAATAAGCGAGCTAAGGTCGTTCTAATTTTTTTATCTGTGTAATTGATTTAGTCAAGAAATGTCATATTATTGAACTTTAACATTATTTTATCATTTTTTCCCGCTATTTGATCATATCACATTTTGAGCCCATGGCATTAACAAGAAGAAAAACAATGGTTTATCGAACTTAAATTTTTTTCTTCCTTATCGATCATTTGCATTTCTGGTTTTTTATTATTTGATCAAAAATCATAATTTTATTAGTTAATTTTTTTATAAAAAAAACTATCGCATTAATTATATATTCATTCCGTGATTGTTAATCTCTTACAAAAAAAACATATTAAGGGATACATGTGAATGTATTCATTTTTTTTCATTTTTAACGTAGAAAACACAAAAAAATGATTAAAGGTACGATTGTTGAACAATGCTGGCAATAATCCTCATTTTAATGCCTCATTTTTTATATTAAAGTATGTAATTTCATGGGCATGGCCGGTCAATACAAGTTTTTAATTCAATTGAACCTGAGTGTCGAGATTTTTAGTTAGAAAAAATTGTTTGATAGTTCATATTTAAAATTAATTAGTCATCGCTACAACAAATTTTGTTCTAAAGTTATAAAAACGTCTATCTAAGCTTTTAAGTTAAAAATGGGGGAAATGAATACACTAAATGTCTTAATAGAATAATGTTTATTTCACTTTTCTGATTCATAGCTTCTTCTTTCTATTCATTTTAGAACCTCACAGACTTTAACATTTTTTTTTGATTTTCGCATTTTTTAAACATTGTCGATACTTACTTTCATACAAAATACAAAATTAATTTTTTGCTTGGATAATATTTTTAATTCTTTCTTAAACCAAAGCTTTTAGATTGTTTCCACGTGCTTACAGTAACCCAATTTAATGAGCTTTTTGTCAAACATTGTTAATATTTTAACCTTTTTGAAGTTATAAGTTAATGAGTTTTTGGTAAAACTTTATCAGATGTCCTAACTTTTTTTGTGTAAAAAGTTTTTTTCCTAAAGGAATTATGAAGTTTTTCGAATGTCCTTAGTTTTTGATATCGTCACTGGATGCATGACTTCCAATTAACAAAGCTCCCCAATGGAAATTTTTGTAGTAAACATGTTTTTATCAAAACACATAATCCCTTGTGATGTGTGGTGATGGTATAGAAAAGGCCAAGTCAATTAATTTAAACAAAAAATTTGATGACTTTAATAAAAACCATTTTTTTATAAATGATTCCCTAAGGGAAAAAATCAAATGAAAACATGTTTACGTCGAAACTCTTCCCACCTTTGGGATGTGTGGAGAATATAAAGAAAATGCCAAGCCAATTAATTCAAACAAACTTTTTTATTACATCATTAAATTAGAAAAAAACATACAGTAACTTTTTTTTGAAAAATAATTCAATTATTAGAAAATAATATAAACTTAGAAAATAATGAAAAAGCAACACCAAAAATGAGGAGCAGCCTATTATACAATAAATTGTTTAGATTTTTAAAATTATTTATCATTTGACAATATCAAGTTTTAGACCGAAATATTTATCTTAATGATCTTACAGGCGTCGATCTTAATGACTGGACAGGTGTAGTAGTTATTCCCATCTGTTTCTTTTTGAAAAAATGATAGGGTTTTTTGATATGATTTACAAGGCTTTCTCGATATCCGGTCATAATAAATAAAAGAATAAAAGCTTCGAGGAAAATGCGAGATTGTACAATCGCTTGAAGAACCGGTGCATAAACTAATCCATAATTTCCACTGATCCATTCAGGAAGAATGAAATAATAACAAGTTGAGCATACCCAAGCTGAGTTAGAAGTCAAAATTTTAACACCAAATGTATTCCCCATAAATAATGGAATATTTTTTGCACATTCAATTATAAAAACAAATAAGTTCATAAAAGTTTGGAGAATAATTACCACACAAATTCGAATAGAACCCATTATGTCTTTTTTATTATGTTCATATTGAAATTTAAATTGTTTCGCTACTTTAAGAGCTAAGAAAAATGCTGATATTGTTGAAAGTAGCAAGCATAAAATAGGTTTCAGAAACATAAAACTACTAAAAATTTTATACAAGATTGTAAAAAGGTTAATTTGAAAATCTCCATTGTAGCTGTCTGGGAGACATGAAACTTGTGAAATATTTTTCATTACTGCATTTTGTTGACACTCTTGAGATAACAAATTTTTTCTTTGGGATGATAGTTCAGAAAAAAGACCATGGAAGTTTGTAAAAATAACAATAAAGTTAAAAATTAAAACCGTGAATAAAATTTTCTTCTTAGTTGTTAATCTTTGATATAAAAGTGGATAATATATACCCAAGAATCTTGTAAATGAAAAAAGTAGCAAAGCTGAATAAGAGTTTGTAGAAATTGAAAATTGAAAAATGGCGGATAACCACGCTATCTTAAAATTAAAGAAACATGTTTGATTATAGATTCCGAAGAAATTATATTGGACTGAATTGCTACAAATATAGTTGTAACTTATTGCCAAATCCCAAAATGATTGATTAAGAACGAACCACCGATAATTTTCTTTAATTCCACCAAAAATAGAAATAAACATAATAACTATCAGAAGCGAAATGCAAATATACCCAAATTGGATTTTGTTTAAGAAAGCAGAAAAATAAGCCAAAAAACATCTGAAGTTGTCCAAGTCAATGTGAAGACCAGTAGATCCACCAATGTAAGCCAAACACGTAAAATTACTATCCATCACCACCTCAGTCATTTGTAAAAGCTCAAGATGTCCTAGATATCAGTAAAAAACACTGAAAAATGAAAGGAACGGTAAAGTATTTATTCAAGTAGAAAAGTAAAGGTTCAACCCCTTCAACTCTCAAGTGTACTAACCTTTTACTTTTATTAAAATTTAACGTTTTTGTTAGTCTGTAACCGAGTTTTTTTAACCGTGTTAGCTTTTATAATTATACCATAGAAAAAAAGAAGCGAACAAACATATATTTCTAAATAATATTCATTCTCTCCTCCTTTATTAATAAAGGACGAGAATTAAATCTTCCTTAGGGAAAAAAGCGAGAAAGTTCATCGCTAAACAGAAATAAAAAAATTGTTTTTGCAATGATATTTTATTTTAGTTTTGTGGTATAGAAAAAATAATGAAAGAAAAATTTTTTACTAAGAATTATGTTTGAGTCATTTAAAGATGCAAGAAAACTTAGTAAACTTTAAGACACAATAAAACTCCACAAACATATTACGTTGGCAATAAAATTAGGCGCTTTTGTAATTTAAGGAGGTCATGCACATGATACAAACTCAGCAATGACCTGTAACATTTGTTTTAATAACAAAAAAATTCCTTTTTTCCTATTTAAAATCTTTATGGTATCTAAAAGTTTTATAAAAACGCATGTAAAGGTTTTAAAATATCCCTTTCAACTTACTCTATCAATATTTTTTTTAAACATATGTCGATCTACATAGATAAACAATTATTAAGTTTTAATAAAGAAGTAAAAGTAGTTTCTTTTCCCAAATAAAAAAGATTTTTTCTTAATCTTTGCGTAAAACAACTATGTACTTATTAATGCTATAGAGTATATTTTTAATTTAAGACTTTTTTCCTTTTTCTGCTTTTGAGGACATGAATGCTTTTTGATTGGTGTAAAAAAATATGAAATACAAAAATGAGGCACTTCTTATAGAAATTAGCCCTTGTTGTTTTTAAATTCCGAATGTTTCAACAAGAGATTTATTACCGAATAAAAAAAAAACAACGACGTCATTAAAAAGCACAAAGTAATATAATGATGATAAAAGTCAAAAGGAATTTTTTTTACAGGTTGTCTTCAATTTTGTGGAGCAAACCTTTTTAAATTTTTTTCTCACAAACAATGATCAAATAAAAGATTTCCGTGAATAAAATTTGAATATATACTTCCTTTTTATCTAACTCTCTTAAAAATTAGAAATTATGCATATTCAAATGCTAAAAACATGAAAAACAAAAAGGCAGAAAAATCAAGCAATACTTTTTGAAAATGTGCTTGATGTCCTGATGTTGGGTGTCTATGGATTGAAATTTTGATGAGGATACCTGAATTGACGACCTGATTTCTGAAAACGCATCATATGAAAGGTCTTATGCTTAGAAGTGCCCCCTTCCAATGCGAAAGAAATGCCCCCTTCCAATGCGAATGAAAAGAATGCTAAAAAAATTTAGCATGGATGTGAAAGCTCATTTGCGAATGAAGTTTAATTGTCATTCCTCAAGAGAAGATGGGGAAATAAATGAGGAAGAACCAGGGTTGTCAAATCGCTTCGCTCAAGACGTCGTTTATCGCTGCAGCGAGGCGAAGCGAGAAAATTCCAAAGCGAAAATCGCTTCAGCGAATTCAACGTCTTACCGCTGTTAGAAGCAGCGACGTTTTTTTGCGTGTCTTTTTTGTTAAGTGATCATCGTTTCAGCGAAGCGGTGAACAGAGATTGCCGTAGGCATTATCACAAAAATTCAATTGTACTTTTTCGTTGCAAGACCCAGAAGTGTTACTCGGAAGTTCAAATGAATTTTTGTGATAATGCTTCCAGAAGAAAAAGCGAAGAAAATTCAGCGACTTCATCGAATCCCTCTCTGTCGCTAAAACGATTTCGAGCGATGCTATCGAAAAACAGCGATTTGACAGCTCTGGGAAGAATCTTGGTTTGGTGATGAATTTATCAATTTTATGTACAATGCTTTTTATTTTTGAAGTTTCAACAAAAAAGTTATTTATTATCGTTTAACTCAAATACAAAAAAGTATTGAATTAAACGTCCTGGATGTAGAAAATGATAACTTTTTTATACTTTTATCTTCCCATAAATTTAGCAGCTAGCGTTATGTTTAATCCATAATTATAAGTCACAACAAAATCCAGTTTGTGCGGGCAAACCAAAACAGCATTGACATATTGTTCCTGCTCCTTCTGGGCATTGACAACAATTATCCAGAACAGTATTTTGAAATCCCTAAAAGATTTTTGATTAAAAATTCGCGCATATTTTTTTTATTATTGTTTCAGATAATATGATAATTCCATTAACACTGTGTAATTAGAGATATTGCGTTCTTTTTTTATTTTTTAAAGAAATTCAAAAAACTCACATTTTTAAATACAGTTACACTAAAAGCATCGGCAGCTAAAAGAAAAGCAAAAGCAACTATAAGAATGATAAAAGCAGTTTTCATATCTACAAAGCAGGATGAATTATGTTTTTACCATCGATTTGATTTGCTTTTATATGATTTTATTCATATAATTCACCCGGAACTCTTAATAAACCCTATGACTTTAGGGGTGGTCAAGATTATCATAAATTATATGTAATTTAATCATTGATTAAAGGGCTACAAAAAGAATATTTTTTCCCATTGTTTAAATTATAAGCCTTTTTTTCGTCATGTTATGTATATGTCATACTTTTGGTTTTGGGCCAATTTTTTTTAGTCTTTCTTTGGTTAAAGAATATTTTAATTTTATTTTCTAAATCTAAACTAATTCTTTCCGTAATTTTAAGTTGCTTTGAAAAGATGACACTGATTTTTAAAATGTTTTTTAACATGTGAATTCTTTTTTATTTTTTCTACATATGGGCCTCAAATTAATGTTCATTCATAAATAATTTTTAATGTTAATTTTATTCTTTTTTCCCTCAAAATAATCATTTGTCGTAAAAAGTTTTGTGTTATTGATGATACAAATATTCGATACAAAAGATCTCTCACATGTTTGATCTTCGTCGTATTAAAGTACGTCAGATAATTTTATGGGAATTTAGACGTCACATAATCAGTTTAAAATAATAAAAAAATAATAAAGAAAAATCTAAAAATTATTTCAATAAATTCACTCTACATTTTTTGTTATGTTTTCAACTAGAGAGAAAATCAAATACTCATCAAAGGAAAAAATTATTGTTACTGGGGCCGCGGCCTTCGACTGAATAGGTATCAGCTCTTTTATTTTGGGAGAGAATTGAGACAAATTTATAAATTTTTATTTATTTCCAAATTCACTCAATCTAATGCATCAAAGAACTCAAAATAAGACTGACTCCGAAATCGATCAAGATTTTTAATGTCGAATCCTTTTTATACGGACTTCGTTTATATTGCACAACGATCGATCATTTCTAGAAAAGCGCGCGGTGCCAGCAGACTTTTGAGGATCCGTCAAGACGCTCGCTTTTTAGACAAAGATAAAATTTCACAATCCAAAATTCGTTTTTCGTGAGAAAAATGAAAAAAAGAAAGAGATTAAATAAAAAACGGAGTAAAGGTTAAAACAAAGATAAACAAAACTTAAATAAAGATTTTCACAAAAAATCAAAAGTTACAAATTTACAAAACCCCTACAACTGGCAACACTTATGAATGAAAACTTTGACAGTTTAAATGTTATAGATTTTGTAATAATTACATGGAAAAGTGATGCATTATATAATATAAGGTTGGGTCTTTTGATAATAATGAATACGGTACAAGTTTAAAAAAAAATTCAAAAGGCTTTTATGATAAAGTGTCAAACAAGGAAATTAGAGGACATTGAAAATAAAGTGAATTTTTATTGTGTGTTTTTTTATTCGACGAAGCAAAGAGTCTATTTTATTTTTTCTTTGATAAAACGATATATAAAATAAGTTAAGCATATTAATTAATTTAAGGAAGAAACTTGTGTTATTAAAATTGTGACGCTCGATGTTTCACCTGTTATGAATTGCCACAACATTTTTCGAGGTGATTTGATAAAATTTAATAAACTTTCTCGATATCCCGTCATAATAAATAAAATAATTAATGATTCAATAAAAATTCGCGTTTGTACGATTGCTTGTAAAACTGGAGAGTAAGCTAATCCATATTGTCCACTAAGCCATTCAGGGAGGATAAAATGATAACAATTCTTACAATCCCAAGTTGAAATGGATGTAATAATTATAACATCAAAAGTATTGCCCATAAAAAGGGAAATGTTTTTTACACACTCGATAAAAAATACAAAAAAATTTATTAAGGTTTGTAAGAGAATAACAACGCAAATTCGAATGGAACTTGTGAGGTCTTTTTGATTATGGTTATATTGGAACTTAAATTGTTTTATAACACGAAAAATAATTAAAATCGCTGAGATGAATGAGAGAAATAAGCATATCAAGGGCTTGAGAAACATAATAAAACTAAATACTCTAAATAAAAGTTTAAACATCATTATTTGATAATCTCCATCGTAATTACCAGAACATAAAGTTTGATTCATGTTATTAATTTCAGATTTCTGAATGCATTCTTCTTTCAATCTAGCCTTTCTTTGGGTTGACAGCGTATTAAAGAATGCATGAATATTAGTAAAAATAATAAAAAAGTTGAAAATAAAAATAATGTAAAAAATTCCTTGATTTCTTGTTAATGTCTTATATTTTTGTGGAAAATATAATCCCAGAATTCTCATAAATGAAAAAAGAAATAAAGCAGAATATGAATTTGTGTCAATTGAAAATTAAAAAACGGAGGTTAACCATCCTGTTTCAAAGTTATAAAAACAAGAAGTGGTATAAATTCCATAAAAAGAATATTGTATCAAGTTATTACATATAAACTTATAACTAATAGCTAAATCCCAAATCGCCTGATTAAGAACGAACCAACGATAATTTTCTTTTATTCCTCCAAAAATTGAAATAAACATAATAATAACTAACAAAGCAATACAAATATATCCAAATTGTATTTGATTTAAAGTTACAGAAAAATACGTCAGAAAACAACGGAAACTATCAAGATTAACATGGAGGCCTGTAGGACCACCTAAATATGCAACACATGTTTCCGAATTTTCTGTCTTTAATTCAGCCATAAAATTGATTCTTTGTACAAAAAAGTGGATTATTTAGGTTAAAAGAAAATTGTTTTTAATTTTATGAAAAATAATAATGAATTACAACCTTTTTAAATATTTTATTAACTTTTTTTGCCCTATTATTTTTTTCTTTTTGTAGTTTATCGCCTTTTTCATAACAGAATAAGTTTTGGATTTTACTTGAGTAAATTGCAAAAATAATATTGTTTTTATTAAAGTATAAAATAAACAAAGTTACTCGTTTTTTTAAAGCTTTTCATTAATGTTGAAGTTTTCGAAAACGGTATTGTATTATTTCTTTGTTATAAGAATTAAAAGTATTGTTTTAACCTTTAATTTTTTTGAAGATACAAAAAACATTCGAGTTCTAAAAACAAGGTTGAACTTTAAAATTTTTTTTATTTTTGTGTGAAAATTCTTTGAGAATAATATTGTTATTGTTAAAAAAAGGAAAAGACTCAGAAAAAAATAAATACAGTATATTATTCGTATGTGCTAAGAAATTTGCAAAAACAAAAGAATATAAATTGTTCATTAGTTTTTTAAAAGTTTTCATTTAAGATTTTTTTGCTTATAAATAAATGCCCCATAAAATAATTATATGCGACAATCAATGTGTTTTAGTAAAGATAGCTTCCAAAATTTTGATTACTGTACATGCAACTTTTTTAATGTAAATTTTAGAAATAATAAATGTATGACAAAGAAAAAATCGCTAAAGTGTTTATTCTAACTGTTGTGGATTTGAATCAAACGCGTTCTTTCTTGCCCTGTTATTATTCCTGTAACAAAGTATTATTTGTCGTGCGGCTGGTTTACTGACAAAAAAACATTTAATTCTGAAAACAAAGTTGATTCTTGAAATAAAGCAAACTAAATATTTTTGAAATATTTTAATTTTTGCAAAGGAGAGGGTTAAAACTCAGAAATTTAGAAACAATAGATTAATATTTTTTTTGCAAAAAAATAATGGCTTTTTAATAAATCGTACTTGATAGAATTTAACACGCATATGTGTGCCCAACGTTTTTTTATTCAACAAGAAAAAACATACAATTTTAAAAAACTTTGACATTAAAGGATAAAAGCTTGAAATTCTTTATTTTTTCATTTTTGTTCTTACGAATAAGAGATGATAGCTATTAATTGAAAGAGGACACTTTTGTCAAAGTAATTTCCGTTGAAAAATTTTGAAACACTTTTCGGGGTGATTTTATAAATTTTATTACAGCCTCTCGATATCCAGACATAATAAATAAAATAACTAAAGCTTCGATAAATATTCGAAGTTGGACGATCGTTTGGAGAAGTGTGGGATCAGATAATCCATATTTTCCCGTAATCCATTCAGGTAGGATAAAATAATAACAATCATCACATTTCCAAGTTGATATTGATGTAATAATCATAACATCAAAAGTATTTCCCATAAACATGGGAATATTTTTGGCACATTCAATCATAAAAACAAATAAATTGATACTAGTTTGCGAAAAAATGACAACGCAAATTCGTATGGAACTCATCAAATTTTTTCGGTTCTGTTTATATTGAAATTTAAGTTGGTTTATAATTTTAATAATTATTAAAATTGATGATAAAAATGATAGTAGCAAACATAACATAGGTTTCAGAAACATAAAACAGCTAAAAATAGAAAATAATAAGTCAAATAACTTCACTTGAAAATCGTCGTAATAATTTTTTGGGCAAGAATGCTTCGATAGATTTGATAAGACAGCGTCATGAAGACACTCTTTATCCAAATTATTCTTTCTTTGTTCCGATAAATCAGCAAAAAGTGTGTTAATGTTAGTAAAAATAACAAAAAAGTTGAAAATAAGAATCACGTAAAAAATTCTTTTATGTTTTGTAATTCTTTGATAAAAATGTGGAAAATATAATCCCACAAATCTCATAAATGAAAAAAGAAATAAAGCAGAATATGAATTTGTGTCAATTGAATATTCGAAAAAGTTTTGTAGCCATCCTGTTTTAAAGTTATAAAAGCATGTTGAATTTGTATCACCAAAAAAGAGATAAGAAACCATGTTAAACCATATATACCTATAGCTTATAGCTAAATCCCAAAAAGCTTGATTAAGAATAAACCATTTATAATTTTCTTTTATTCCACCAAAAATAGAAATTAGAATAACTATGAGTAGAAGACCCATGCAAATATAGCCAAATTGAATATGATTTAAAAACACAGAACACGCAAAAAAAAATGTCCGCAAATGAGTATCACCAGCGTCATTAGCGTAATGACATGTCCGCAAACTTGTCATTACGCTAATGACAAGAAAAAATAGTTAATGACATGACAAGAAAAGTAATGACATGAAAAAAATGTTAATGACATGACTGAAAAAGTAATGACAACAAAAAATAGTTAATGACATGACAGGAAAAGTAATGACAGAAATAAAATGTTAATGACATGACTGAAAAAGTAATGACAAGAAAAAATAGTTAATGACAACATGCTTAATGACCAATAAAAGTAATGACAGAGATTCGATTTGGTGTAAATTCAATTTGGTGTCAATATTTTGTTACCGTAATTATTTTTTGCTTGGCCCCATAAAAATTTGGAAAATTTTCTTTTTTTTGAATTTACTGAAATCGAAATTTCTTCGAATTTTAAGGAAATCAAAATTTCTCTTCCTCCTTCCATTTTTTTGCTTGGCCCCATAAAATTTTTGGAAATAACACAATTTTGAAATTTTTATAAAAAGATTTATTACGTCAATACAAAAAACAAGTCCATACAAAAAAACAAGTCAATACAGAATACAATAAAAACAAAGAGGCTATGGAGTTTGAACGTCATAACGGAATGCGATGGCATAATTCTTTGCTTTCACAGTTCCATTGTAGACAACATACGTCATCAAAGGCGAAGTATCTCGATTAAGAGCAGGATTGTGACGGATGAGAGGACCACGAGTGAATCTCAATTCATTGACGAAGAAGTCATCGATTTTGTTATCAACATGTTGATCATGAAGAAGAGTAATGTTAGCTCCAATAGCTGTTGCAGGTTCAACGAACTAAAAATTCAAGGTAAATAAATGAAACAAAACAAATAAATTTACTTGGAAAACGTTTCTGAAGTATTTCAAGTTGCATGTCCTCTCAAAGCAAATAAACACTCGCTTAAGCTTTTTTGAGCGGAATCGTTTGGAGAAGTTCAGGAGGTTAATCAACAAGTACGGTTATCAGTAAGTCGACAATCAAATCTAAAAAACAGAAAGTTGTAAAGCTTTGATATGGGTTAATAAAACGTACTCAAAATCTTCCAAGTCCTGAAGATAGTTTCCTTTGCCATCCAAGAAGTTTTCAAGTCTCCACCAATATGAAGAGTGAAGTCGATGCATTGGAAAGATTTCATCTTTGCAGGAAGGCTTTGGACAATTAGAACAAGTGGTTTGCTGCACCAGTTACCACTAAAGCTAACCAAAAAAAAACCAACATTGAGTAAATAGAAAATAAAAAGATAATAACTTACGCTTTTGCCTTCTTCCCAGAAATTTTGCAAACTTGAAAAACAAGCCCTCAAGTAATCACGTTCCATTTCGCTTTCAAGAAAATTCTGTTATAGGAGCTTCCCTTACTTCTTCTTCTTTCGGAGTAATTGACCCAGCTTCTTTATCACCATTTTGATTATCTTCAAACGTCGAAGTAGTAGCTTGCTGAGTATTTCGAAGGGTTTGATTAGCTTTCAAAATCGAGGCACCATTTCCCATTGAAGTTGTTGCATCCAAAGTTTTTAAAGCAGATGGTGGATTTGTTTCTGCAGCATTTGCATCTTGGTTAGCTTGAGGATGAAGAGGATCCAACGTCAAAGAAGGAGCTTGTGGAACAATACCAGCAGTTTGTTGAGCAGCCGAAGTCGAAAAAGGAGCTTGTTGAGCAACACCATCACCATGAGGAGCTTCCAACGTCAAAGAAGGAGCTTATTGAGCACCAGAAGGAACAGGAGCTTGAGGTTGAGGAGGATAACCATATGGAACCTAAAAATAACAAAAATTATTGTGATACTTTCTCAAATTAATAACATACATAAGCAAAGCCGTTTCAACTATACAAGTTATCATATTTATCATAATATCCGGTTGCTGGTGAAGTCATTCGTTGATTGCTTTGAGAAGCCATCGAAGTCAAAGGATATGTGGAATCGATTGTTGAGCAACATATCCATCATATTCAGTGTTTTGAGTTGGAACAAGCTGCTGACCGAAAACAAATCCAGCTGATTGAGGCACAGAAGTCGAATATGCACCATAAGCAGGTTGACGTAACATCCAACGTCGATGAAGCTGATACTCGAACAAGACAAACACATTGAGAAACTTCCAAAGTCCATGAAGCAAAAGTTTGTTTTCAACGATGACGATTATGAAGAATCTGAAAACTTATTTTCATGACGAAAATGAACGAAAAACATACCTTTTTTGCGCAACAACTGAAACTTCAAAGCCAAGAAAAGGATGACGAGCAAACGAAGCAGATTTCGTTACTTCTGAATCAATATAGCCAATGAAGAAGCAGGATAAAAGCAGGTAAGACACTGAAAATTTAAACAAAACGAACAATAAAAAAAGGTGGATTACTTACAAATGGCCAAACCAAGTCTGGAAAAGACGAAGTCAAATCAGGAGAACGGAAAACAAGCGCAGTAGTAGTAATAGCCGAAGATACTAAAGAACCATAAAAAGTTACTAAGTATTAATATAAGGATAGAAAAATGGAACAAAACAAGCAACAAACCTCTCAAAAATCAAGGACTTACTCACAAAAAATCTGCTTCAAATAAAAAGCAACAAAAAAATATTCTAAGTTTCAAAAAAAGGCAGCAAAAAAGAGAAGGAACAAAAAAGTTGGCAAATGAATGAAGAAGAAAAAAGTGGGTGTGAAAAAATCGCGTTCAGCGATCCCTAGATTCTTTTACGAAACATTTCGCAAATTTTTTCGCAGGTTGCACGAGCGTTTCTTTTCATTCTTCATTCATTTGCCAACTTTTTTGTTCCTTCTCTTTTTTGCTGCCTTTTTTTGAAACTTAGAATATTTTTTTGTTGCTTTTTATTTGAAGCAGATTTTTTGTGAGTAAGTCCTTGATTTTTGAGAGGTTTGTTGCTTGTTTTGTTCCATTTTTCTATCCTTATATTAATACTTAGTAACTTTTTATGGTTCTTTAGTATCTTCGGCTATTACTACTACTGCGCTTGTTTTCCGTTCTCCTGATTTGACTTCGTCTTTTCCAGACTTGGTTTGGCCATTTGTAAGTAATCCACCTTTTTTTATTGTTCGTTTTGTTTAAATTTTCAGTGTCTTACCTGCTTTTATCCTGCTTCTTCATTGGCTATATTGATTCAGAAGTAACGAAATCTGCTTCGTTTGCTCGTCATCCTTTTCTTGGCTTTGAAGTTTCAGTTGTTGCGCAAAAAAGGTATGTTTTTCGTTCATTTTCGTCATGAAAATAAGTTTTCAGATTCTTCATAATCGTCATCGTTGAAAACAAACTTTTGCTTCATGGACTTTGGAAGTTTCTCAATGTGTTTGTCTTGTTCGAGTATCAGCTTCATCGACGTTGGATGTTACGTCAACCTGCTTATGGTGCATATTCGACTTCTGTGCCTCAATCAGCTGGATTTGTTTTCGGTCAGCAGCTTGTTCCAACTCAAAACACTGAATATGATGGATATGTTGCTCAACAATCGATTCCACATATCCTTTGACTTCGATGGCTTCTCAAAGCAATCAACGAATGACTTCACCAGCAACCGGATATTATGATAAATATGATAACTTGTATAGTTGAAACGGCTTTGCTTATGTATGTTATTAATTTGAGAAAGTATCACAATAATTTTTGTTATTTTTAGGTTCCATATGGTTATCCTCCTCAACCTCAAGCTCCTGTTCCTTCTGGTGCTCAATAAGCTCCTTCTTTGACGTTGGAAGCTCCTCATGGTGATGGTGTTGCTCAACAAGCTCCTTTTTCGACTTCGGCTGCTCAACAAACTGCTGGTATTGTTCCACAAGCTCCTTCTTTGACGTTGGATCCTCTTCATCCTCAAGCTAACCAAGATGCAAATGCTGCAGAAACAAATCCACCATCTGCTTTAAAAACTTTGGATGCAACAACTTCAATGGGAAATGGTGCCTCGATTTTGAAAGCTAATCAAACCCTTCGAAATACTCAGCAAGCTACTACTTCGACGTTTGAAGATAATCAAAATGGTGATAAAGAAGCTGGGTCAATTACTCCGAAAGAAGAAGAAGTAAGGGAAGCTCCTATAACAGAATTTTCTTGAAAGCGAAATGGAACGTGATTACTTGAGGGCTTGTTTTTCAAGTTTGCAAAATTTCTGGGAAGAAGGCAAAAGCGTAAGTTATTATCTTTTTATTTTCTATTTACTCAATGTTGGTTTTTTTTTGGTTAGCTTTAGTGGTAACTGGTGCAGCAAACCACTTGTTCTAATTGTCCAAAGCCTTCCTGCAAAGATGAAATCTTTCCAATGCATCGACTTCACTCTTCATATTGGTGGAGACTTGAAAACTTCTTGGATGGCAAAGGAAACTATCTTCAGGACTTGGAAGATTTTGAGTACGTTTTATTAACCCATATCAAAGCTTTACAACTTTCTGTTTTTTAGATTTGATTGTCGACTTACTGATAACCGTACTTGTTGATTAACCTCCTGAACTTCTCCAAACGATTCCGCTCAAAAAAGCTTAAGCGAGTGTTTATTTGCTTTGAGAGGACATGCAACTTGAAATACTTCAGAAACGTTTTCCAAGTAAATTTATTTGTTTTGTTTCATTTATTTACCTTGAATTTTTAGTTCGTTGAACCTGCAACAGCTATTGGAGCTAACATTACTCTTCTTCATGATCAACATGTTGATAACAAAATCGATGACTTCTTCGTCAATGAATTGAGATTCACTCGTGGTCCTCTCATCCGTCACAATCCTGCTCTTAATCGAGATACTTCGCCTTTGATGACGTATGTTGTCTACAATGGAACTGTGAAAGCAAAGAATTATGCCATCGCATTCCGTTATGACGTTCAAACTCCATAGCCTCTTTGTTTTTATTGTATTCTGTATTGACTTGTTTTTTTGTATGGACTTGTTTTTTGTATTGACGTAATAAATCTTTTTATAAAAATTTCAAAATTGTGTTATTTCCAAAAATTTTATGGGGCCAAGCAAAAAAATGGAAGGAGGAAGAGAAATTTTGATTTCCTTAAAATTCGAAGAAATTTCGATTTCAGTAAATTCAAAAAAAAGAAAATTTTCCAAATTTTTATGGGGCCAAGCAAAAAATAATTACGGTAACAAAATATTGACACCAAATTGAATTTACACCAAATCGAATCTCTGTCATTACTTTTATTGGTCATTAAGCATGTTGTCATTAACTATTTTTTCTTGTCATTACTTTTTCAGTCATGTCATTAACATTTTATTTCTGTCATTACTTTTCCTGTCATGTCATTAACTATTTTTTGTTGTCATTACTTTTTCAGTCATGTCATTAACATTTTTTTCATGTCATTACTTTTCTTGTCATGTCATTAACTATTTTTTCTTGTCATTAGCGTAATGACAAGTTTGCGGACATGTCATTACGCTAATGACGCTGGTGATACTCATTTGCGGACATTTTTTTTTGCGTGTTCTGTGTTTTTAAATCATATTCAATTTGGCTATATTTGCATGGGTCTTCTACTCATAGTTATTCTAATTTCTATTTTTGGTGGAATAAAAGAAAATTATAAATGGTTTATTCTTAATCAAGCTTTTTGGGATTTAGCTATAAGCTATAGGTATATATGGTTTAACATGGTTTCTTATCTCTTTTTTGGTGATACAAATTCAACATGCTTTTATAACTTTAAAACAGGATGGCTACAAAACTTTTTCGAATATTCAATTGACACAAATTCATATTCTGCTTTATTTCTTTTTTCATTTATGAGATTTGTGGGATTATATTTTCCACATTTTTATCAAAGAATTACAAAACATAAAAGAATTTTTTACGTGATTCTTATTTTCAACTTTTTTGTTATTTTTACTAACATTAACACACTTTTTGCTGATTTATCGGAACAAAGAAAGAATAATTTGGATAAAGAGTGTCTTCATGACGCTGTCTTATCAAATCTATCGAAGCATTCTTGCCCAAAAAATTATTACGACGATTTTCAAGTGAAGTTATTTGACTTATTATTTTCTATTTTTAGCTGTTTTATGTTTCTGAAACCTATGTTATGTTTGCTACTATCATTTTTATCATCAATTTTAATAATTATTAAAATTATAAACCAACTTAAATTTCAATATAAACAGAACCGAAAAAATTTGATGAGTTCCATACGAATTTGCGTTGTCATTTTTTCGCAAACTAGTATCAATTTATTTGTTTTTATGATTGAATGTGCCAAAAATATTCCCATGTTTATGGGAAATACTTTTGATGTTATGATTATTACATCAATATCAACTTGGAAATGTGATGATTGTTATTATTTTATCCTACCTGAATGGATTACGGGAAAATATGGATTATCTGATCCCACACTTCTCCAAACGATCGTCCAACTTCGAATATTTATCGAAGCTTTAGTTATTTTATTTATTATGTCTGGATATCGAGAGGCTGTAATAAAATTTATAAAATCACCCCGAAAAGTGTTTCAAAATTTTTCAACGGAAATTACTTTGACAAAAGTGTCCTCTTTCAATTAATAGCTATCATCTCTTATTCGTAAGAACAAAAATGAAAAAATAAAGAATTTCAAGCTTTTATCCTTTAATGTCAAAGTTTTTTAAAATTGTATGTTTTTTCTTGTTGAATAAAAAAACGTTGGGCACACATATGCGTGTTAAATTCTATCAAGTACGATTTATTAAAAAGCCATTATTTTTTTGCAAAAAAAATATTAATCTATTGTTTCTAAATTTCTGAGTTTTAACCCTCTCCTTTGCAAAAATTAAAATATTTCAAAAATATTTAGTTTGCTTTATTTCAAGAATCAACTTTGTTTTCAGAATTAAATGTTTTTTTGTCAGTAAACCAGCCGCACGACAAATAATACTTTGTTACAGGAATAATAACAGGGCAAGAAAGAACGCGTTTGATTCAAATCCACAACAGTTAGAATAAACACTTTAGCGATTTTTTCTTTGTCATACATTTATTATTTCTAAAATTTACATTAAAAAAGTTGCATGTACAGTAATCAAAATTTTGGAAGCTATCTTTACTAAAACACATTGATTGTCGCATATAATTATTTTATGGGGCATTTATTTATAAGCAAAAAAATCTTAAATGAAAACTTTTAAAAAACTAATGAACAATTTATATTCTTTTGTTTTTGCAAATTTCTTAGCACATACGAATAATATACTGTATTTATTTTTTTCTGAGTCTTTTCCTTTTTTTAACAATAACAATATTATTCTCAAAGAATTTTCACACAAAAATAAAAAAAATTTTAAAGTTCAACCTTGTTTTTAGAACTCGAATGTTTTTTGTATCTTCAAAAAAATTAAAGGTTAAAACAATACTTTTAATTCTTATAACAAAGAAATAATACAATACCGTTTTCGAAAACTTCAACATTAATGAAAAGCTTTAAAAAAACGAGTAACTTTGTTTATTTTATACTTTAATAAAAACAATATTATTTTTGCAATTTACTCAAGTAAAATCCAAAACTTATTCTGTTATGAAAAAGGCGATAAACTACAAAAAGAAAAAAATAATAGGGCAAAAAAAGTTAATAAAATATTTAAAAAGGTTGTAATTCATTATTATTTTTCATAAAATTAAAAACAATTTTCTTTTAACCTAAATAATCCACTTTTTTGTACAAAGAATCAATTTTATGGCTGAATTAAAGACAGAAAATTCGGAAACATGTGTTGCATATTTAGGTGGTCCTACAGGCCTCCATGTTAATCTTGATAGTTTCCGTTGTTTTCTGACGTATTTTTCTGTAACTTTAAATCAAATACAATTTGGATATATTTGTATTGCTTTGTTAGTTATTATTATGTTTATTTCAATTTTTGGAGGAATAAAAGAAAATTATCGTTGGTTCGTTCTTAATCAGGCGATTTGGGATTTAGCTATTAGTTATAAGTTTATATGTAATAACTTGATACAATATTCTTTTTATGGAATTTATACCACTTCTTGTTTTTATAACTTTGAAACAGGATGGTTAACCTCCGTTTTTTAATTTTCAATTGACACAAATTCATATTCTGCTTTATTTCTTTTTTCATTTATGAGAATTCTGGGATTATATTTTCCACAAAAATATAAGACATTAACAAGAAATCAAGGAATTTTTTACATTATTTTTATTTTCAACTTTTTTATTATTTTTACTAATATTCATGCATTCTTTAATACGCTGTCAACCCAAAGAAAGGCTAGATTGAAAGAAGAATGCATTCAGAAATCTGAAATTAATAACATGAATCAAACTTTATGTTCTGGTAATTACGATGGAGATTATCAAATAATGATGTTTAAACTTTTATTTAGAGTATTTAGTTTTATTATGTTTCTCAAGCCCTTGATATGCTTATTTCTCTCATTCATCTCAGCGATTTTAATTATTTTTCGTGTTATAAAACAATTTAAGTTCCAATATAACCATAATCAAAAAGACCTCACAAGTTCCATTCGAATTTGCGTTGTTATTCTCTTACAAACCTTAATAAATTTTTTTGTATTTTTTATCGAGTGTGTAAAAAACATTTCCCTTTTTATGGGCAATACTTTTGATGTTATAATTATTACATCCATTTCAACTTGGGATTGTAAGAATTGTTATCATTTTATCCTCCCTGAATGGCTTAGTGGACAATATGGATTAGCTTACTCTCCAGTTTTACAAGCAATCGTACAAACGCGAATTTTTATTGAATCATTAATTATTTTATTTATTATGACGGGATATCGAGAAAGTTTATTAAATTTTATCAAATCACCTCGAAAAATGTTGTGGCAATTCATAACAGGTGAAACATCGAGCGTCACAATTTTAATAACACAAGTTTCTTCCTTAAATTAATTAATATGCTTAACTTATTTTATATATCGTTTTATCAAAGAAAAAATAAAATAGACTCTTTGCTTCGTCGAATAAAAAAACACACAATAAAAATTCACTTTATTTTCAATGTCCTCTAATTTCCTTGTTTGACACTTTATCATAAAAGCCTTTTGAATTTTTTTTTAAACTTGTACCGTATTCATTATTATCAAAAGACCCAACCTTATATTATATAATGCATCACTTTTCCATGTAATTATTACAAAATCTATAACATTTAAACTGTCAAAGTTTTCATTCATAAGTGTTGCCAGTTGTAGGGGTTTTGTAAATTTGTAACTTTTGATTTTTTGTGAAAATCTTTATTTAAGTTTTGTTTATCTTTGTTTTAACCTTTACTCCGTTTTTTATTTAATCTCTTTCTTTTTTTCATTTTTCTCACGAAAAACGAATTTTGGATTGTGAAATTTTATCTTTGTCTAAAAAGCGAGCGTCTTGACGGATCCTCAAAAGTCTGCTGGCACCGCGCGCTTTTCTAGAAATGATCGATCGTTGTGCAATATAAACGAAGTCCGTATAAAAAGGATTCGACATTAAAAATCTTGATCGATTTCGGAGTCAGTCTTATTTTGAGTTCTTTGATGCATTAGATTGAGTGAATTTGGAAATAAATAAAAATTTATAAATTTGTCTCAATTCTCTCCCAAAATAAAAGAGCTGATACCTATTCAGTCGAAGGCCGCGGCCCCAGTAACAATAATTTTTTCCTTTGATGAGTATTTGATTTTCTCTCTAGTTGAAAACATAACAAAAAATGTAGAGTGAATTTATTGAAATAATTTTTAGATTTTTCTTTATTATTTTTTTATTATTTTAAACTGATTATGTGACGTCTAAATTCCCATAAAATTATCTGACGTACTTTAATACGACGAAGATCAAACATGTGAGAGATCTTTTGTATCGAATATTTGTATCATCAATAACACAAAACTTTTTACGACAAATGATTATTTTGAGGGAAAAAAGAATAAAATTAACATTAAAAATTATTTATGAATGAACATTAATTTGAGGCCCATATGTAGAAAAAATAAAAAAGAATTCACATGTTAAAAAACATTTTAAAAATCAGTGTCATCTTTTCAAAGCAACTTAAAATTACGGAAAGAATTAGTTTAGATTTAGAAAATAAAATTAAAATATTCTTTAACCAAAGAAAGACTAAAAAAAATTGGCCCAAAACCAAAAGTATGACATATACATAACATGACGAAAAAAAGGCTTATAATTTAAACAATGGGAAAAAATATTCTTTTTGTAGCCCTTTAATCAATGATTAAATTACATATAATTTATGATAATCTTGACCACCCCTAAAGTCATAGGGTTTATTAAGAGTTCCGGGTGAATTATATGAATAAAATCATATAAAAGCAAATCAAATCGATGGTAAAAACATAATTCATCCTGCTTTGTAGATATGAAAACTGCTTTTATCATTCTTATAGTTGCTTTTGCTTTTCTTTTAGCTGCCGATGCTTTTAGTGTAACTGTATTTAAAAATGTGAGTTTTTTGAATTTCTTTAAAAAATAAAAAAAGAACGCAATATCTCTAATTACACAGTGTTAATGGAATTATCATATTATCTGAAACAATAATAAAAAAAATATGCGCGAATTTTTAATCAAAAATCTTTTAGGGATTTCAAAATACTGTTCTGGATAATTGTTGTCAATGCCCAGAAGGAGCAGGAACAATATGTCAATGCTGTTTTGGTTTGCCCGCACAAACTGGATTTTGTTGTGACTTATAATTATGGATTAAACATAACGCTAGCTGCTAAATTTATGGGAAGATAAAAGTATAAAAAAGTTATCATTTTCTACATCCAGGACGTTTAATTCAATACTTTTTTGTATTTGAGTTAAACGATAATAAATAACTTTTTTGTTGAAACTTCAAAAATAAAAAGCATTGTACATAAAATTGATAAATTCATCACCAAACCAAGATTCTTCCCAGAGCTGTCAAATCGCTGTTTTTCGATAGCATCGCTCGAAATCGTTTTAGCGACAGAGAGGGATTCGATGAAGTCGCTGAATTTTCTTCGCTTTTTCTTCTGGAAGCATTATCACAAAAATTCATTTGAACTTCCGAGTAACACTTCTGGGTCTTGCAACGAAAAAGTACAATTGAATTTTTGTGATAATGCCTACGGCAATCTCTGTTCACCGCTTCGCTGAAACGATGATCACTTAACAAAAAAGACACGCAAAAAAACGTCGCTGCTTCTAACAGCGGTAAGACGTTGAATTCGCTGAAGCGATTTTCGCTTTGGAATTTTCTCGCTTCGCCTCGCTGCAGCGATAAACGACGTCTTGAGCGAAGCGATTTGACAACCCTGGTTCTTCCTCATTTATTTCCCCATCTTCTCTTGAGGAATGACAATTAAACTTCATTCGCAAATGAGCTTTCACATCCATGCTAAATTTTTTTAGCATTCTTTTCATTCGCATTGGAAGGGGGCATTTCTTTCGCATTGGAAGGGGGCACTTCTAAGCATAAGACCTTTCATATGATGCGTTTTCAGAAATCAGGTCGTCAATTCAGGTATCCTCATCAAAATTTCAATCCATAGACACCCAACATCAGGACATCAAGCACATTTTCAAAAAGTATTGCTTGATTTTTCTGCCTTTTTGTTTTTCATGTTTTTAGCATTTGAATATGCATAATTTCTAATTTTTAAGAGAGTTAGATAAAAAGGAAGTATATATTCAAATTTTATTCACGGAAATCTTTTATTTGATCATTGTTTGTGAGAAAAAAATTTAAAAAGGTTTGCTCCACAAAATTGAAGACAACCTGTAAAAAAAATTCCTTTTGACTTTTATCATCATTATATTACTTTGTGCTTTTTAATGACGTCGTTGTTTTTTTTTTATTCGGTAATAAATCTCTTGTTGAAACATTCGGAATTTAAAAACAACAAGGGCTAATTTCTATAAGAAGTGCCTCATTTTTGTATTTCATATTTTTTTACACCAATCAAAAAGCATTCATGTCCTCAAAAGCAGAAAAAGGAAAAAAGTCTTAAATTAAAAATATACTCTATAGCATTAATAAGTACATAGTTGTTTTACGCAAAGATTAAGAAAAAATCTTTTTTATTTGGGAAAAGAAACTACTTTTACTTCTTTATTAAAACTTAATAATTGTTTATCTATGTAGATCGACATATGTTTAAAAAAAATATTGATAGAGTAAGTTGAAAGGGATATTTTAAAACCTTTACATGCGTTTTTATAAAACTTTTAGATACCATAAAGATTTTAAATAGGAAAAAAGGAATTTTTTTGTTATTAAAACAAATGTTACAGGTCATTGCTGAGTTTGTATCATGTGCATGACCTCCTTAAATTACAAAAGCGCCTAATTTTATTGCCAACGTAATATGTTTGTGGAGTTTTATTGTGTCTTAAAGTTTACTAAGTTTTCTTGCATCTTTAAATGACTCAAACATAATTCTTAGTAAAAAATTTTTCTTTCATTATTTTTTCTATACCACAAAACTAAAATAAAATATCATTGCAAAAACAATTTTTTTATTTCTGTTTAGCGATGAACTTTCTCGCTTTTTTCCCTAAGGAAGATTTAATTCTCGTCCTTTATTAATAAAGGAGGAGAGAATGAATATTATTTAGAAATATATGTTTGTTCGCTTCTTTTTTTCTATGGTATAATTATAAAAGCTAACACGGTTAAAAAAACTCGGTTACAGACTAACAAAAACGTTAAATTTTAATAAAAGTAAAAGGTTAGTACACTTGAGAGTTGAAGGGGTTGAACCTTTACTTTTCTACTTGAATAAATACTTTACCGTTCCTTTCATTTTTCAGTGTTTTTTACTGATATCTAGGACATCTTGAGCTTTTACAAATGACTGAGGTGGTGATGGATAGTAATTTTACGTGTTTGGCTTACATTGGTGGATCTACTGGTCTTCACATTGACTTGGACAACTTCAGATGTTTTTTGGCTTATTTTTCTGCTTTCTTAAACAAAATCCAATTTGGGTATATTTGCATTTCGCTTCTGATAGTTATTATGTTTATTTCTATTTTTGGTGGAATTAAAGAAAATTATCGGTGGTTCGTTCTTAATCAATCATTTTGGGATTTGGCAATAAGTTACAACTATATTTGTAGCAATTCAGTCCAATATAATTTCTTCGGAATCTATAATCAAACATGTTTCTTTAATTTTAAGATAGCGTGGTTATCCGCCATTTTTCAATTTTCAATTTCTACAAACTCTTATTCAGCTTTGCTACTTTTTTCATTTACAAGATTCTTGGGTATATATTATCCACTTTTATATCAAAGATTAACAACTAAGAAGAAAATTTTATTCACGGTTTTAATTTTTAACTTTATTGTTATTTTTACAAACTTCCATGGTCTTTTTTCTGAACTATCATCCCAAAGAAAAAATTTGTTATCTCAAGAGTGTCAACAAAATGCAGTAATGAAAAATATTTCACAAGTTTCATGTCTCCCAGACAGCTACAATGGAGATTTTCAAATTAACCTTTTTACAATCTTGTATAAAATTTTTAGTAGTTTTATGTTTCTGAAACCTATTTTATGCTTGCTACTTTCAACAATATCAGCATTTTTCTTAGCTCTTAAAGTAGCGAAACAATTTAAATTTCAATATGAACATAATAAAAAAGACATAATGGGTTCTATTCGAATTTGTGTGGTAATTATTCTCCAAACTTTTATGAACTTATTTGTTTTTATAATTGAATGTGCAAAAAATATTCCATTATTTATGGGGAATACATTTGGTGTTAAAATTTTGACTTCTAACTCAGCTTGGGTATGCTCAACTTGTTATTATTTCATTCTTCCTGAATGGATCAGTGGAAATTATGGATTAGTTTATGCACCGGTTCTTCAAGCGATTGTACAATCTCGCATTTTCCTCGAAGCTTTTATTCTTTTATTTATTATGACCGGATATCGAGAAAGCCTTGTAAATCATATCAAAAAACCCTATCATTTTTTCAAAAAGAAACAGATGGGAATAACTACTACACCTGTCCAGTCATTAAGATCGACGCCTGTAAGATCATTAAGATAAATATTTCGGTCTAAAACTTGATATTGTCAAATGATAAATAATTTTAAAAATCTAAACAATTTATTGTATAATAGGCTGCTCCTCATTTTTGGTGTTGCTTTTTCATTATTTTCTAAGTTTATATTATTTTCTAATAATTGAATTATTTTTCAAAAAAAAGTTACTGTATGTTTTTTTCTAATTTAATGATGTAATAAAAAAGTTTGTTTGAATTAATTGGCTTGGCATTTTCTTTATATTCTCCACACATCCCAAAGGTGGGAAGAGTTTCGACGTAAACATGTTTTCATTTGATTTTTTCCCTTAGGGAATCATTTATAAAAAAATGGTTTTTATTAAAGTCATCAAATTTTTTGTTTAAATTAATTGACTTGGCCTTTTCTATACCATCACCACACATCACAAGGGATTATGTGTTTTGATAAAAACATGTTTACTACAAAAATTTCCATTGGGGAGCTTTGTTAATTGGAAGTCATGCATCCAGTGACGATATCAAAAACTAAGGACATTCGAAAAACTTCATAATTCCTTTAGGAAAAAAACTTTTTACACAAAAAAAGTTAGGACATCTGATAAAGTTTTACCAAAAACTCATTAACTTATAACTTCAAAAAGGTTAAAATATTAACAATGTTTGACAAAAAGCTCATTAAATTGGGTTACTGTAAGCACGTGGAAACAATCTAAAAGCTTTGGTTTAAGAAAGAATTAAAAATATTATCCAAGCAAAAAATTAATTTTGTATTTTGTATGAAAGTAAGTATCGACAATGTTTAAAAAATGCGAAAATCAAAAAAAAATGTTAAAGTCTGTGAGGTTCTAAAATGAATAGAAAGAAGAAGCTATGAATCAGAAAAGTGAAATAAACATTATTCTATTAAGACATTTAGTGTATTCATTTCCCCCATTTTTAACTTAAAAGCTTAGATAGACGTTTTTATAACTTTAGAACAAAATTTGTTGTAGCGATGACTAATTAATTTTAAATATGAACTATCAAACAATTTTTTCTAACTAAAAATCTCGACACTCAGGTTCAATTGAATTAAAAACTTGTATTGACCGGCCATGCCCATGAAATTACATACTTTAATATAAAAAATGAGGCATTAAAATGAGGATTATTGCCAGCATTGTTCAACAATCGTACCTTTAATCATTTTTTTGTGTTTTCTACGTTAAAAATGAAAAAAAATGAATACATTCACATGTATCCCTTAATATGTTTTTTTTGTAAGAGATTAACAATCACGGAATGAATATATAATTAATGCGATAGTTTTTTTTATAAAAAAATTAACTAATAAAATTATGATTTTTGATCAAATAATAAAAAACCAGAAATGCAAATGATCGATAAGGAAGAAAAAAATTTAAGTTCGATAAACCATTGTTTTTCTTCTTGTTAATGCCATGGGCTCAAAATGTGATATGATCAAATAGCGGGAAAAAATGATAAAATAATGTTAAAGTTCAATAATATGACATTTCTTGACTAAATCAATTACACAGATAAAAAAATTAGAACGACCTTAGCTCGCTTATTTGTAAAAAGGTTGGAAATTCAACGAATTTTGGAGTGCAAACTCATCAAAAGTTGAAAAATTCAAAATTATATGAGATTAAAGTAATGATAATCTCCGTAAAGAATTTTAAGACATATTTAGTTTTTTTACACTCTAATAAATGAAGACGTTTAAACTGTTATGAATTTAAAAAATCCTTAGAAGTGGTTCCGACTTTTTTTATTTTATCTAAAATTCACTGTTATAGGAGAAAAGTTTTATTGAATCCAAAAAGCTCCACAAACTAAAAATCAAAAATAAAAAAGTTTAGAAGCAATAATTTTGTAAATTGTGATTCTTGATAATTAAAGTATAATTTTTTTTATATTTCTGTAAATCAATGTTCATTGATTAAACGTGACAAACCACATTTTAACATAGGATGTTATTATTTTTATTCATAGTCTTTTTATGAATGTAACACACGTTAACTATACGAGTTTAGTTTAAACTAAAAATGCGTTATAAAACTTTCAAAAGGTCGCATAAAAGCGAATATGATTATTAAAACAAGGAAGGGTAAAGGTCATCAGACATTTTTAATCTGGATTTATTATATAATTTGAGTTTAATTAAATCAAACTAAAACACGATACACTAAAAGTTGATAATAATTTCTGTTAAAATTTTTAATATAAAAGAAAATTGAAGTAAAGGATAAAATTATATTTTAAAGGGTTTGCGAAAATGAAGGCAGCATTCATCATCCTCATCGTTTCCATCATTGTTCTTTTGGCAGTTGAAACCATCATAGTAAGAAATATGAAACAATAATAATTTCTTTAAAAATGTTTTTCAGGCAGCACCAGCGGCATCCGATTCTGTCAGCGCTGCAAAAAGCAATGTATTTGTAAGTTATTTAATATTTTAATGATAAAAAAGTTAGAAAATTAATAGAAACTAAGAATTTAAAATATACATAAAAAATTTTATTCCGGAGAGTTTTATGTAGTGAAACATGCTGAAATTAAATTTTTTTTACATTTTTTAAATGAAGATTCTGAAGTTTCACAAGAAAAGTATGAGAATGGTTGCATTTGGTAGTTTTGCTTCTTCTGTTGCAAAAAAAGCTTTCTTTAACTCTAAAAACATCGTTATTTTAGACGGCTGTCCTTAATTGTTGCTTTTGTACAGGAGGCAAAACAACACAAGGTTGTCCTTGTTGTTACCCGTATCAAAATGACATGTGTTGTTATACTTGAAGGATCTGCCAAGAACATGAGTGATGTTACAATGTAAAGAGCCTACCCAGTTTCCGCATTACCCTAATCTAAACAATAATAGTTTTTTTGTTTAAAATTTATAGTAAAAGTTTATTTTAACTTTTTCTAATAATAAAAAAATTAAAAATTTTTACTTAATGATTTTCATCATTCGTTCGATGTCCGTGTCATTTTAATTTTTCATTTACATTTGAGATATTAAAAATTGCAAAAAATTTCAAAGTTAAAATTTAATGATAGTTTTTTAACAAGTTAAAAATTGCTTTCATTTGTTGAATGCAAGCTTTGTATCTCTTTTCGAAAAAGAGAAAGGAACGCTTCGAAAAAAAGAGACGTTTCTCTCTCTTTCTCTCTCTTTTTTTCTAATTCCCGCAAAATTCTCTCTCCTTTCTCTCTCTTTTCTTATCAAAATTCATTGCTTCACTTTCTCTTTTCCTTCGCAAGCGAAGCGTTTGAACAGCTCTGTTTCCGTGCATCTCTGTTTTACAAGTGGCTTTTTACAAGCTGGAAGACAAAAAATAAGAAGTCTCTTGGGGGCAGAAGAGGTTGGACTTCTCCTTTTCTAAGGTTCTTATATAAGGGACATTTCTGTTTTTTTATAAAATTATTGTGAAGAGAACATTGAAGAATTTATTCGTCAAAACACTTTTAACATCAAGCGCTTAAGTCAGATAATTTAAATTATAAAGATCGTTTTTCTACAAAGCTTTTATTTTCATTACATCCTATATATTTATTTACTTCACATATTGTTAAAATTTGTCAAAGTTCTTCTACATTAAGTGTTGCTGAAGATGGCAGAATTTAATAAAAATAACCTTGCATGTGGTATATCCTTGGGTGGACCCAATGGTACTCTTGTCTACTTTGACCAATTCCAATGTTTTTTGGCGCATTTTTCTCTTTTTTTAAGTCAAATACAGTTTGGTTATATCTGTATTTTTCTTCAGATGGTTATTTTTCTTGTTTCAATTTTTGGTGGAATTAAAGAAAACTATCGATGGTTTATTGTTAATCAAGTTTTTTGGGATTTAGCAATTAGCTATCGCTTTATTTGCAATAATTCGATCCAAAGTGTATTCTTTGGAAATGACGATGAGACATGTTTTTATAACTTATTTAATACAAATGGAAATTATTTATTTAATTTTTTCTTTTATTCTATTGATACAAATACTTACTCTGGATTATTTCTTTTTTCTTTTTCCAGATTCTTGGGATTGTATTTTTCACATTTTTACCAGAATATAACAAAAAAATGGAATATTTTAATCTTAATATTATCTTTTAATTTTCTTATTATTTTCACTAACATCAAAGATGTTTTTTTTACTCTTGAAAGTGAACGAATGAGTTATTTGGAAGAAGAGTGTATACGCGAAGCTGAAATTACAAATATTTCTCAAGATTTGTGTTCTGTGGATTACATAGATGATTTTCAAATTAAATTATTTAGTATTTTACTCAATATATTTAGTTTTATTATGTTTCTAAAACCTATGCTATTTTTGTTGCTATCCTTGGTAGCTGCATTTATGTTGGTTCTTCAAGTTTCCAAGCAATTTAAATTTCAATATAAAAATAATAAAAAAGCTTTGATGGGTTCAGTTCGAATTTGCACCGTTGTTATAGTCCAAACTTTAATGAATATGTTTATATTTCTTCTTGAATGTACAAAGAATGTTCCAATGTTTTTTGGAAATACTTTTGGTATTATTATTTTTACCTCACCGAAGCCATTTGAATGCCCTACTTGCATTAATTTTTTTCTTCCTACTTGGATTACCGGTGGTTTTGGATTGACTTCTTTTAGCGTTCTTCAAGCAATTGCACAACTCAGAATTTTTATTGAATCTTTTCTTATTATAATTCTTATGACTGGTTATCGAGAAGGCCTTGTCCAAATGATTAAAAGACCACATGAAATACTTAAAAAGTATAAACAAATTCACCCCGGTATTACGACGACTCCTGTAACTGCGTTTCATACCAATACAACTTCCAATCTTACAAGGACCCGAGTATCTTCATTTCATTCATAAACTCATCTAAGCATGGGTTGCATTTTCAAAGCAAAACTCTAGAAACTAAAAAAAGTTTTCATTTTTTTCTATTATTCCCTAATATTTATTTAGCTTGCATTTATTTTGTTCTTAAATTATACTGTAATTTTATTATGAAAAAAAATCAAAAAAAAAAAAAAAATATTTTAATTTTATTTGTTTTTGTTCTTTAATTGTTTTAAAAAAAATATTTATTGTAATTTTGTATTTAAAAATTTTTGAAAAAAAACTCGAGAACCATGTATTTTTATATTTATTTAAATTTTTTATTTAATATTACTTTTATAAGTATACTGTAATTTTCTTTTCTGTAAATGTAAATTAGTTCTGTTTTAATAATAAATAAACTTGTGTGTGTTTTTTAATTGCATACCCCAAGAGGCAAAATGATAGAACTATGTGCAGATAAATCCCGCGTGTATAATTATAGTATCTTTATTTTTCATTTTGAAAAACAAGTTTTTAAAGTATTTAATTAAGATCAAATAAACTTCTTTTTAGAATTTTCTAGGGAATATAGCGCAAAAGTCATCAAAAATTTTAAAAATAAACGAAAAATCAGTGCATACTACAATCTGCGATAAAAGGAACAATAAAATCCCTTGTGTAGGACGTGCAATTTTAGCTTTTAAAAATATTACTTACAATTAAAAAATTTTCTAAAAACCATTTTTTTAATTCTCAAAAGGTAAAGAGCCAAAGTCATTAAAAAATATTAAACAAAAGTCGAGATAAAATGAAAGTAGGCAAGGTAATACTACCGTATTATGAAGTGGTAACTTCCATCTTTATCTCCTTAGGGAAGGAATGTAGCACTTTATTATTTATTCAAAAACATGTTTTTTAGATTATCATTCTTACTTCTAATAATCAACTTCTTTTTTTTAATTTCCGAAGGGAACAAGGCAAAAGTTTTTTAAATGTCGAAAAGTCAAATGAAAAACAGATAAGCAAAGGTGAAAAAGAAGCAGCCGTATTAAGAAATGATATTTTCCGTCATATCTCTTGGGTAGGGATGTAGCACACTTTTTATTCTGAAAGTATGTTTTCCACAATTATCATTTTCAAGAAAACAAATTGTTGCCCTTAATGATTATGGATAATCCTAATAAATTGTCGTTTAAAATGTTATATTTTTATTAAAGACTTTAAGAAAAAATAAATCTGCGGAGTCTAATAAATACTAATTACATTTTTTCGCAATTTATTCTAGAAATTTAATACTGAGAACAATCGCTATTATGCTGTTCGATGAAAAAAGTTCAAACAAAATTCTTTAAAATGGCTCAAGGGTCCAAGTTTTCAGTTTTTGTTGACTAGAATGAGTTTTTTTAGTTCCGAGAAGTTTTGATTTGCTTCAAATTATAAAAAAAATTGGATTATAAATAAATAAATTATGATTTAAAAAAATCTGAAATACGAATGGAAACTACGAAAAATTATCAAAAATTGAAAATCCATAAATACATTTTTTAAAATATATATCTAAGAAGATGAGATCAGATAATTACATATAAAATTGAGGGTTAAAAAAGTTAGAAAAACTCGAAAAATAATACTTAAATTTAAACCTATAACAAATTGAGCCATTATAATCATTATTCAAGTAAAATTTTAAGAACAAATATTGCAAGCATTTCACCGACATAAAGAATAAAAACGATTTTAGTAAGATTTAATCTCAATATAGTTCATTAAAGGTTACCCATTAATTTTTATTTAAAATAATTCAACAGTAAACGATCAGCTCTATGATTTCTAGTAGCATAAAAAGAAGCTATTAAGCTTGTCTTCAGCAACAATAAATTATCCAAATTATTTTAGTGGATTATCTTATTTCTTCAATTTCGTCTATTAATTTTTTAAATAAAAATCTTGAAAATGTTTAAAAATTTATTGTTAGCATTTAAAAAAACAAAAAAAGGAAAAAAACGACTTTAATTGCAAATTAAACTAAATCTAACATAAAGTTCAAAAAATTTGAAAACTAATGTGAATTAATATTCGATGATCATATACGTGACAAAAGCAACTTAGAAATATGTAGTTAGATACCATTTTTATTCGTAATCTACTTATCAATGAAGCACATGTTAACTATTTAATTTTAAACCAAAAAATGTGTTAGAAAATTTTTAAAAAGTCACGAAAAATATGTTAAAATTATGTAAACCAGAAAGAGATTATTAGGTCATGTACTTTTTTTTACTATAGTTTAAAATATTGTATAACTTATGATAATTTTAACTTGCGTAAGCATATTTTACTAAAAAGAAGGCATTATTTCTTGTTAATATTTTCATATAAAAGTAAATCAAGCAAATCATAAAAGCATAATTTTCTGCATTTGCAAAAATGAAGATCACATATACCATCTTACTTCTTGCTGTTGTCCTTCTTTTTGTAGCTAATGCAGTAAACGTAAGATTCATTTAAAAAACTTTTATATAAAATTTAGAGTCATTTTTAGGCAGCCGAAGAGCAAGCTGGCAGCCCTGTATTAAATAATTTAAGCGTAAGTTATTTGTTAGGCTTATAAAGGTGGGAAAAGTATAAGGTGTTTTTGAAGATTAATTTCTTTCATTTCATTAACAATATGTCCAATCTTTTTCATTTCTTTGAAAAACAGTATTTTTTTGTCATTCCCTTCCAAGCAAATCGTATTTTTCTCCTTTTTTATGAATCTTTCTTTTCAAGGCATAATAATTTTCTTTTACGAAACTTTTCGAAAATGACAAAGAAAGAAAATGATACAATATTAGAAAGCCTGGAAAGCATTGACAGAAAAAAATGCCGCTTGAAAAAGATGTGATATTTAGCAATTTTTTTTATTAATATTCAGGAATTTTAAATATTTTTAAACTATTGTATAACTTTAAATCTAAAAGAATCGAAATAATGATGTCTGCTTTATTTTTTTCATTTCATACCATAGCAAGAAAAAATCAAAATCATCGCTTAACATTTTTATTTAAATTTAGGTAACTTTCAGGCAATCCTTAAGGGGCAATTATGCTGTACATGTCCCTTAGGCTCGTGTAAATGCTGTAATAAATTACCCGGTAGAACTGGATTTTGCTGTGATAAAAAGGCAGGATAACTATCATAACTTGATGAATGTTCTTTGTTCATAAAAGATGGTGTAATATGTACAGCTTATATTCATTAAAAAAAAAATTAAATTTAACCTCACTTCTTCCAGTTATAAATGTATTTTGTAATCAAAAACAACGATTAAACCTTTTTCTACCGTTTATTTTTTTCTTCAGTTTATGATGCAAGACCACACATGGGCACAGGGTGTGTTTGGGTGTGTTTTGACATACCCAGGGGTAGTGGGGTAGCGTTGAGGTTTTCGGAAATTTAAAAAAAAAGAACAGGGAGGACCCTTTTGTTTTCTGTTTAAAAATTATGGGGTAACGTTCAAAAAATTTCAAAGAAAAATATAGCAAAGGGAGGACCATGTGGAAATTTCTTAAAAATTTAGGGGTATCGTTGTCAAAAATTTTGAAGCACACCATCATGCCCAAGTATGTGCAAGACTATGGAAAAATCTCGATATTTTAATTGTAATTTTTTTGTTTATTTTACTTCCACAAATATAGTGATAAATTAACAATAAAATGTAAAATTTTCTTTAGATTTTTCCACATTATTATAGCTTACGCATATGTGTAGAGTTATTTTTTGCCTTGTAATTCACGATATATTTGCTTTAAAGTTATACTGATGTAAAAAGGATAAAATAAAATGTTTTAAACTTGACGTTCTAATCATGTGTGTATATTTATTATTTATGGAATGTCTTACTAATTAACTAAAACACCGCGCATGTTTAGAGTTTAGTACATTTGAAAAAAATATTTTTGCTTAATAAAATAAGGTATCTCCTGAGAATAAAAGGGGTGGAACATCTATTCTCGACTTGTTTTTGGAAATGTATAAATAGTAGCTATCTCGTCTTCTTTAAATTTTACTTCAATAATTATCTTTATTAATACTATTCCTATCTTCCACAAGCATTATCGTGAATTTGAACCTTAGGCAAAAGTAAATCTTGGTTGATACTGTATTTTGTGTTGTAAATAAATAAAAAATTAACTATAATACCTGCATTTGGTCATCTTCTGGAATAAAAATTACCAAAAATGGCCGGTGGAAAAAACGTTAGTTGTGCTGCATATATTGGTGGAACCACTGGTCTCAAAATTGATCTTGACAGCTTCCGTTGTTTTTTTGTTTATTATTCTGTTTTCTTAAACAAAATCCAATTTGGTTACATATGTATTGCACTCTTGATAGTTATCATGATAGTGACCATTTTTGGTGGAATCAAAGAAAATTATCGATGGTTTGTACTTAACCAAGCATTTTGGGATTTGGCTATTAGTTACAGCTTTATTTGCAATAACTCGACCACATTCACTTTTTATGGAATTTATACCCCTTCTTGTTTTTATAACTTTGAAACGGAATGGTTAAAAGACTTCTTTGGATACTCAATTGATACAAATTCATATTCTGCTTTGATGCTTTTTTCAATAAGCAGATTTATAGGCTTATATTACTCACATTTTTATCAAAAGCTAACACAAAAAAGGAATATTGTTTTTGTGATTTTTATATTTAACTTTATCGTTATTTTTACAAATATCCATTCGCTTTTTAGTCATTTGCGGGATCAAAGAGCGAATTTTTTGGAGGAAGAATGCATTAAGCAAGCAGGCAGAAAAAGGCTTAATGAAAATTCATGTTTAGAAAGTTATGATTATGACTTTCAACTCTATCTTTTTACTACCTTATTTAATATTTTTAGCAGCATTATGTTCCTTAAACCAATGATCTGTTTATTTTTATCTTTGGTGGCCGCAATTTTCTTAATTCTTCAAGTTTCAAAGCAATTTAAGTTTCAATATAAAAATAATAAAAAAAACTTGATGAATTCCATTCGAATTTGCGTTGTTATTACTCTACAAATTATAATTAATTTATCTGTATTCTTCCTTGAATTTGTAAAAAATATTCCAATGTTTATGGGAAATACATTTAGTGTTACAATTTTAACATCAAAGACATCATGGGAATGTGATGAATGTGTTTATTATATTCTTCCTGACTGGCTTGTTGGTAATTATGGATTAAGTTATTCTCCTGTCTTGCAAGCGATTGTGCAAAGTCGAATTTTTATCGATTCGATTCTCACTTTATTTATCATGACGGGATATCGAGAAGGCATTGTCCGAATTATAAAAAGACCCCATGAAATACTTAAGAGGTACAAACAAATTCATCCAGGCATTACCACTACCCGTGTATCAGCGTTTCATCCCAATAATACTAGGACTCGTGTATCTTCGTTCCATTCTTGAACTTAACTAAGGTCAAACAATTCCAAATTCAAATCCAAGAATCAAAAAATAAAATTCAAAAAAAAATTTCTTCATTTTTTTAAAATTTCCTTCGTATTTATTTGTACATACACGTGAATAACTTTAATAAAATTAGCATATTGTAATTTAAAATTAAAAAATAACAGAAAAATCTCATTTTTTGATATGATCTCAGTGATCGTGTTTTTCTCTTTTTTAAAATGTATCGATTGATTTTACTTTTTTTATTATAAATATATACTGAAATTTTATTATAAAAAAAAGAAAAGAAAAGTTCTTTCTTTTCTTGACAAAATCCAAAAAAATGTAATTTTGATTTATTTATTCTTGTTGTCCAATGCTTTTATAAAATATTTTTCTATTTTATTAAAAAAAGTTCTCTCCTTTTGATAAATCTCGGAAATCCTCTTTTTTATCTTATTTTAATGTTTTTTGCCTCGTTTTTACTTTTATTAAGTATACTGTAATTTTTATTTCTGTAAATGTTAATTAACTATGTTTGAAGAATAAATAAACTTATGACCTCCTTTTAATTTACATACCATTTGAAACCAAATTAGAGAATGAGGCGCAGTGAAATTGGTCTCTATAATTCTGGTATCTTTATTTTTGAGAAACTTTTTCCTTGTTTTGGTTTAAAGTTCTAAAGATTATCTTCTTTGAAGGTGTTAAGAGAGATAGAGCTAAAGTCAATAAACCGTTGAGAAACAAAATATAGATAAATTTTCAAAAAGGCATTTTTAAACTTTTAAGATGTGGTACCTTCCATAAAATCTCTTGGGTAGAGATGTAGCTTTTTTGTTTAAGAAAAACTTGTTTACAATTATTTTTTTTACTTTCCAAGGATATTTAAAAAAAAATAATTGCTAAGGGATTTAGAGCAAAAGTCATAAAAACTTTAAAAGCAGATAAACCCGAATATAAAAACACGGGTATTGCTACTGTATTAAAAAGTTTTTTTAAATTAAATTTCTAGGGTTCGAATCTAAGGAAATAGCATCTTTTTTAACTCAAAGGCATGTTTTTCAGATTTTTCATTCTTATTTCATATAACCATCTTTTTACTAATTAACAAAGGGAACAAGATGAAAGTTGTTAAAGTGTCAAAAAGTCAAATGAAAAACAAATAACCAAGGATGGGGAAAAAGAAGTCAAGGTTACCGAATAAAGAAATGATATTTTTCGTCATATCTCTGGGGTAGGGATGTAGCACATTTTTATTCTGAAAGTATGTTTTTGGATTCTTTTTTAAAGTTCTTATAACCATCTTTTTTTTAATTACCAAGAGACATAGGGCGAAAGTCATTAAAATGAATGAAAAACAAAATTTAAACAAAGAAGTAAGTTAAGATAAAAATGGAAAGGCTACAATATTAAAAAGTGCAAATAATCAAATGTTCAAAACTTCTCAACATCTTTTTTTGAGAAGCAGCCTTGTTAAAAGCCTTTAATCCAAGGGATTATTATTTGATTTGGTAAAAAAATTGCACCGAAAAAATTTTGATCAGATTTCTTATTGCTGAAAATTTGATTCACAGGCAATAATAAATAATTCAAGAAGTTTGAGACAAAATATCAAAATCTAAATTTCTGGGAAAACAAATTTTTAAAGGACAACATAAATATGTAAAAATGCATCCCGTGTTTATAATTTTGACTAATTTTATTTTTAAAGCCTTTGAAAAAATGAATAAAAAAAATTAAAATCATTTATTCTTCGTTTTAAGTTTAAATTATAATATGTTAGCTAAAGTAAGCTTCGTAGAAAATTTTGGTACTTTTGGTGTTTAAATTTGTGCCTTTAAATGTTATTACTGGATATAAACATGCATGTGCTTTTTGTATTTTTAAATGAATTTCTCTTATTATTTACTGTAGAATATGACATGGAAAAAACATTTCTTTAAAAACCTTTATTTTTCTTTTAAAAACAAATTTAAATAATTTAAGTGTCTAAAACAATTCCTTGTTGAGAGCTAACCGAAGAAATTCGAAATATTTTAAAATTATTACTAAACTTCCTCGAAAATGCTTGAGTTGAATGTGCATATCTTTGTTGATAACCAAAAAGTTTGGATTGTAATTTTGCCACTCTTTTAATTAAATAATTTCGATAATGTTTAACCATATAAATAATGCAACAAAATTCTATGGTTGAATGAGTCGAAGAAACCATTCCGGCAATAAAAACAATATTTTGAGCATATTTATATTGAGACATAACTATTCCAAATGCAGTGCAAAGTGGAACAGCGAGAAGCATAATTCCAAGAAAAACTTGGAGTATCGTAGTTTTGAGAAGCATCAAAGACATTCGAAAACGTTCTTTAGACATTTCAAGCTTTTTTTGATAAGTTAAATAAGTGCTGATTGAAAACAGGAAAATTGAGCCAATAACAATGGCAACCATAGTTATGCTAATTAATCCCACAATATAATTTATCCAAAAATCATTATTTTCTGGATTATTATAAATTACTAATTGAGAAGTATAATTTTTCAAAAATTCCAATTCTGGGTGGTCTTTAACCAAATAATTTAGGCCTTTGTGGATGTCCACTCGAGCCAAGACTACGGGCGTTACATAAACAATGGTAGGCATAAGTAAAGCAAAAAGTAAAACCAGCACCCTTAATCGATTATTAAATTTATACGCAATACTCATGGGAGTCAATAACCAAAGTCGAAATAAAACAATACAAAATAAACTTTGAGCATAGCCAGTGCCAATAAAAAATAACATTTCTATAACTAAATTACATCCATGCTCGTTGCAAAGAATATTGATGGGGCCAGTTATTCGACCCATGATATGCGGAAAATATACCACAGGATGTATGAGGGATAAATACATACCAAAAAAATACGACCAAAAAATTTCAAGACACAAAAAAACTTTGAAAGAACCCATATCTTTGGTGGATTGAGTGAGAATGGTGTAAATTAAAAATGGCAAAATAATAGTTGAAATAAAAAATAATACCACAAAAAAATTAAATGCAATACTTGCAAGTTGATTCGAAGAAGAATCTAATATTATAGTATCATTCATCATTTTGGTTATTGAATGGAAAAAATAATTTGCATATCGCCTGTTTCTTTGAGCTAAAAAATAATTATGTAAAGTAAAAATAAAGCAGCAAAAACTTTTGTTCAAAAAAACCAAAAATCATATGCATAAGACATTATTCAAAGAAATGTAATATATCTCAAAGAAAAACATTCATTAATTACGCAAATATTTTATTTTATGGGCTTTAAAGATAAAAAAAAAAAAAGAAAAACAAAATATAATATTAAGGTTCAAAGTTTTTTGTGTTTGGATAAAAAAGATTTACAGGTGAGAAAATAATCTTTAAAAATTTTATGTCTCAAAAATGAAAAAACAAAACAATATTCATTTTGCAATTTTATAATAAAAAAAAGATTTCTTGCAATGGCAAGAAAAAAAATAAGAAGATTAAAAAACAAGAAAAAAAACCAACTTTTTAAGATACACCTTTTTTTAGAGAGCCAAAGGAAAAAAGCGCAAAAGTCACAAGAAATTGGAAAATGAAAAAAAAAATTTATGAAACTGTAACAACATTTTTTTTCTTTTAAAAGTGTGAAAAACAAAGCAATAAAAAAATAAAGAAATGCTTTTTTCTCTCTTTTTTTTTGCGTGGAAATGAAAAGATTTCAATGTTCAATGGAAAAATACCCAAAAAACTCATAAATATTTAATTTAATAAATAATAGGTAAATTAGTTATTGTCAAGTGTAAGTGTGTGTTTTTGTACTTTAAAATTTAAATAGAAATACATACAAAATTAAAGTAATTCAAAAAAATGTTACCTGAAGAATTGGTTTTTAGTTTTATAATGTGTACATATTGTTTAATGTCAACGATCTTAACCAAAACTGGAGTGAAATTTCTGAAGGAGCTTAAAGTTCACTTTAAAAGTGGCAAAAGAAATTAAAGAATTTTTTAAAGCCACGTTTTTTTCTTTCCATTTCTAATTATTTTAGATGAAAGAAAATAACTAAATTTTATATATGTATTTTTGCTGGTCTATTGTAGGAAGCTGCTTATTTGCATCGAAAAGTTATCGATAATTAAGATCATATTTTCTTTCATAAAACTTGAACAAATTACACAAAAATCTCTAAGAGCATGAAATAAGAGAAAGAAAAGCCATTGTTTTTTATTATTATTTTTTTTCTGGCCAAAAATTTCTATAGTTATTGAACGAAGTTTTTTTTAGCGAATTCCAATTCTTAAATTTAAAGAAAACTTTAAAATACTCTGAAGTTTCAACTTTTGTTAATTTTTCTCTATGTTTTTTTTGTTTCTTCCAACTTTATTGGTACTGTATTTTTAAAACCTTTGATGTTTGTTTGCTTTTGATGCTATAATGAAATTCAAAAACTTTATTTCCTGGTTTTAAAAATAAATATCCGATCAAAAATATTTTGAAAAATGATGATCAACAACAAAAAAATGCGCTTCGGATTATGTCCATATGTATGTAAATTTTAATCTGATCAAACAATTTTTGGATCAATCACAGATCTGTTAACAATAATTTATTCACGCGAGACTTTTAAAACCTTATTTACATTTGCTTTTAATCTTTCGATCATTGAAAGGGATTACATGATTGCGGAAGTGATGATATTGACAACAAATTAAGAGCATTAGGAAATAAAATTATTTTTATCAATTTATGCGAGAATGATGTGAGAAAAAGTACTAACAAAAAATTGAATTTGTTTGAAGGGACCAATATTCTAGAAAAACAAAGAACGAAAAAATTTGAAGGTAAAAGAAAAAGCAAAAACCACTAATTAATGGACTCCTTTTTTACATATAAGTTTTTTATTGCTTTAAAGTCAATTTGTTATCTTCAAAACTTGCATGCAAAATCTTTAAAAAAAGTAAATTGCATTTTTCTCGAAGCGAAAAGACGAGCAGTCTGTTTCGACGTTGAAGTAGCTACGAAAAAAGTGTTTTTTTTCTTCATTCTGCTTTTAGCAAGCTTGTAATCCTGTTGAACGCCCGCCCGCCATCCCCTTCCTTGAAAAAGTATTAGCACGACGTTAACCGTTGCTGGATGCAAAGTACCGTGCACTTGCTGGATGCAAGCCGACTGAATCGGAAACATAGAAAAAGTTTTTCCCTTTCCATTTGGGCTTGATCCAGACCATTCGTCCTCTCCTCACTTTTTTAGATATGGTAAGTCCTTTTTATTTTTAACCTTTCAGATTTTTCAGATCAAACAATGGTCCGGATCGCCCAAAGGAACCCAGAGAAGACAGCACCACCGGAAGAAATCTCAAATTTGTGCTTAATCGATTAAGAGAAGTTACACAGAAAACATATGGTTGCAATCGACAAGTGAAAAGAAAGATATTAGTGGAAGAAGAGAAACATAAACCGGAAGTTAATAATGTAACAAAATGTACCGGTGCATCTGGGATTTTCATCAAAACTAAGAAGCTTTTCTTAACGTTTTGAACCCCGCCCTCCATCCCCTCCTTCTCCCTATTAAGTTGTTAAAGTTAGCACGACGTTGTCCTTTGCGGTCGGCAAAGCTCCGTGCACTCACTACAGGTGAGCCGACAGAATCGGGAATTATTTTAAGAATAACTGAAAACTAATTGTCAAAAGGAATTCCCTAAAACCCTCTCTGTGCTTGATCCTAGCCATCCTAACCCCCTTCAATTTTTAGATTTTTTAAGGTAAGTCTTTTATAATTTTAACAATTTTTATTTTTTCAGAACAAAGGTTGGCCCGGATCGCTCAGAGGAACCCAGGAAAGACAGCACCACCGGAAGAGATCTCAAACTTCGTTTTATCTGGATTTGCAAAATCAACTCAAACTACTTATGTTCGTGAATATGGTAAATATAAAAAATGGAAAGAAACTCTATTATTGGAGGAAGATGAAAACGATACCGGATACATATTACCTCTCTATTTGATGACAGTTGCAAAAGAATCAAAATCAAAAGCTGTTACTATTACCGCTGCGGTATCATTTTTTGAAAAGAGGAAGATCTCTGGGAACAAAGAAAACTACACACCGGAAGTCTCTTATTACAGAAATTTGGTAATGAAAGCAATTTCAAAGAAGGCACCACCTGTCAAACACAAGGAACAAGTAACACCGGATGAACTAATGTTGTTTATGCCACTGGCTAAATCGTCTAATCGTATGGAGAAAAGAATTGGTACTTTGATTATTACTTTATTTGCTGGGTTGTTTCGTCCATCAGAAGTGTTATCTTTGGAAAAGAATCAATTTGTGTTTTGTGAAAATAATGTTAGAATTGATCTCCGGAAGTCGAAATGTAATCAAAATGGACCGGTGGAACCTGTTTTCATATCAAGATTGAAATCTTCTTCATGCCCAGTTGCCATTCTGGAAGAATGGGTCTTAAAGTGTCCTCCTTCCCTTTTCCTCTTTCCCTCTTTTTCAGGTGCTGATCGACCATGGTCCTATGATGCCGCTCTAAAAGAACTCAAAGAAGCTGCTCAGAAAATTGGAATCCGGAAGAACTTAACGCTCCATTCATTTCGTGGAAGTGCTGCTACTGCTGCTATTGAAGCCGGATGTACAGAAGCTGAATTAGATCGTGGAGCTCGATGGAAATCTTCAACGTCTAAGAAATCTTATGTTCAACGAAGTGCAAGAACAACTCAAAATGTTTCCTCTTTACTACGCTGTATCATGGAGCATCAAGAAGAATGATATCCCGGATTAATAATTAATATTGGTTTTGTTATTGTTTGTTTAATGTTAGGGCCATGGTTGGTCAGTTTTTTGGTTGTATGTATTTTGCTTTTTGCTTGCTAATAAAGTAGACCCAACCCAAAACAGGGAAAGAGACTGTGAAGTCTGTGAGCACAGAGAAAAAAGAATTTTTCTCGGAAGCGATGAGTATTTTGAATGAAATGAGAAATTAAACGGAGCTGTAGAGAAAACTGTAATTTTCAATCTAAATATCTTTTTTCCAACAAAATAAATGGCAAAATAAGAACTTTAATGGAAAATGAATGTCGTAAAACGGGAAGAAAATGTATTTAATGAATGCAATGACTTTGACTTTTACTGCTTAATTTTGGCAAAATATTTTACCTTTTAACCTGCGAGTATTATCCATCTTTTTACAAACCAACAAAAAGTTTGAAGGGTCTCCTCAAGGAAAAATACATGGCATGATAGTGTTTACACAATCACACATGGGCATTGGGTACCTTTGGGTACCTTTTCAGGTACCTTATAGGCAGCAGGCAGCATGAGATTTTGGAGATAGACAGCAAGCAAAACAAGAAAAAAATTAAAAAAGTTGAGAAAAAATGGTGTAAATGAGAGAAAGTAATAAAAAAAGAAAGAGGAAAGAAAAAAGAAAGGAAAAAAGTAAAAGAAAAATGAAAAGGAAGACGGAATATAAGTTAATAATGTGCTCTTTTACCTTTATATTATTTATAGGCATGGCGCTTGCTGCCTATGATTTCTTCTTAGGCATCAATGCTGCTGTATATGAATATTTTTAATAGACGGCTGTTAGTGCTGTCTATGAATTAATTCAAAGACAGCAATGGTTTCTGAATTTTAACAAAATGTTAAAACGCACCATTTGCTGCCTATTAATTTATTTTAAGGCAGCCATGTTTTAGGCCTTAGAATTTATTTAAAAATTGGATTTGCTGCTGCCTTTAACTTGTTAAAAGGCAGCAATGATTACACACGCGCTTTCATTGATAAGCAGCATTTTATTTAATCATGAAGCCAAAAATATAAACAATCTAAAACTTTTTTTGACACGTTTACGAGTAATTTCTTTGCTTTGAAGTTCGAAAAAATTTAAGTTTTTTTAAAATATTCAAGTGATTTCATTTGCTTTCATACATTAAAAGGAACTTCTTTACTTTAAGCACTCCCGCCTTTGAAATTTTTTTTCATTTTTTTCTCTCTCGAAATTTGCATTTGAAAATTTTTGCAGTATGTAAGGTAAGAGAGCAAAAATAATATTTTAGAGAAATTGATTAATTGTAAATTGCGATCCACAATTAGGTTTTAAAAAATTTACGATTTCCAAAGAATATCATAAGATGGAGGAATGCGGTTCCAAGAACTTAAAAATTTTCTTAATTTTTATTTTCTACTAATAGCATAATATATTAAAGTCGTGGTAATATCCCAATTTTTTTTCAAAAAAATAATATACAATATTTATTTACATCTCGAAATTGTGGTACTCCAGCTTTTTGAAACGTTGCTTTTTGGATAAGGTTTTAATTAAAGAAATAATTTAAACGAAAGTTATGAAAGTTTAAAAAAGGGTTGGTGTAGTTTTGAGTACATACTCCTCCTTTTTTGGATTCGACTATATCAGTGTTAGAAGAAAATCTGAAATTTTAATAATTCTTGTAAAATTGTTCTACTTTTGAATGGTCTAAACTAAAAATGATTCTCATTTAACAGCTAAACTCCTTATTGATTAAAGTTAAATCGAAAAATGCAAATGTTAAATGAAGCATTTATTTTTTTACTAATAAAGTAAGCTGAACAATATCTAAATTGCTAACTTTTCTTTAATATTTACGAAAACATAATTATTTTTTTTTAACAAAAAGTCTTATAATTTATTTATTGTTATTAAGAAATTCTTAAAATTTTTAAAAATACTTTATGAGCTACTATTTAACGATTTTTAAAATCGAATTGATCCTATTCGCTTTTTAATTTTCCAGATTATTGATGATTTTTCTCAATCACCGTATGTAAATTACGGCAAAGACAATACTTTTAGTTGCTTCATCAAGCTTTCCAAACTTGATTAATATTTGTGAAAAAGAAAATTAGATCTGAATTTTTTTATCTCGAATAACTCGGACATATAATTTAAATTGAATGACTAATAGACAACTAAACCAACTTTTTAAAACCAGTTAATCACATGCTTCTGAAAACTTAAAAAAAAAAAATTAAAATTCTTTAGCTTTGCAAAGAGCTAAATGATATTAAAAAAATATTAAATTCGTTTAACTAATCTATCTTCAGCTTTTAAAGATTATTAAGTTTGAAGTATTTTAGATGCAAAAAATGATTATAAACTTTAAAAAAAATAAAAAGTCTAGCATGCCAATTTTCGATTTTTAAAGTCGCAAAATTAGAACATTGGGGGTGAGTTAAATTGCCGAATATGAGAAAAGAAATTAAGAAAAAAGCACAGGGAGAACCCTTTGCTCATTTATAGGCAGCAAAATTTTCAAAATCTAAGGTACCTATACGCCCATGTGTGTACACAATCATCTAATTGCGTATTTAAAGATCACTTACTCAAAAAAAATTTCTCAAAGCAAATGATTTACAGACGCCTTTTAAGGTGTACTTAAGTGCCTCGGAGAGCGTTAAAAATAAATAACTTCAAATAATATGGTTTAGTGTGGGATCATTTAAAAATATTATTTCTTGGCACTCATCTCTTTCTTTTCCTTTTTGCATTTTTTCTTTTTCTTTTCAACGACATCCAAGAAAATAGAAACAATGCTCTAACTTTTAGAAGAAAAAAACAACAACAGATAAGTCCAATTTTATTTTATTTTGTGGTTAATTATAAACAAAAAATTGAACTTTTCTCGCTAATTTTTGTTTTCGTCATGGAAAAACACGTTTCAAAAAAAGAAGTAAAAATTTTTTAAGCTTTTGGTAAAACAAAAAAGCCACTATTTTTTTATAGATGTCTTTACCAGAATTACTTATCTCAAACGATCTAAACAGATTTGTTTATGCTGGACATTGTAAAATCAAAATCAATCAAGTTTCCAAACTTTTAGTTATTGAACCTTTGGATAAAAGTAAGGAATATTATTTTATCCAATTATTTCTAGTAAAATATTTTATTTTCAGATTTTAGATTACTTTCAGCATCTTTCGATTGGGAATACATTCAAAAAGAGGTAAAGTTATTTGAATATTAAATAAAGTAAAGCTAAAAACATTAAAATTAAGAATATAATATTTGCATTTGGGCTCCAAGAAAACCAAAAGTTCATACTTGTTGTAAAAAATGGATCAATTTCAACAAAAATTATCCAATGTATTAATAAAAATAAAGTGAGTTGACGAATTAAATCTTTTATTTTATTTTCTTAATTATTTTACTTTTTAGAGCGACCTCATGAAAGTTGACCAAATATTTCTGCAAAAACCATTAGAACAAAAGTTTTTGTTACCAACAATTCAACAAGTAAAAGTCACGGAAGGCGACGATAATTTGAAATTAAAAGAATTAGTTTATAAAATTATTAATTTATCAGAAGAAAGTGATAAACAAAAATATTTAACGATGTTAAAAGTAACCGCCAATGTGGCGAAAAAACAATTAGACCAAGAAATGGCTGAAAATCATAGGTATAAACTTTGAATTTATCTATGTAAGAATAAATTGGAATCTAAGAATTTTTTTCAGTGGACATAATTTAAGAAAACGAAAATTAAATCCACTCGAAAACAATATCGGAACTTCCGAATTTTCGAGCAATGATGCCAAAGAAATGAAACTAAGCAGCCCAAAACAGAAGTAAAAGCTTTTAATTACTTTTGGTCGCCTTTTCACGAGCCGACAGATAAAAAAAAACGGCATTTTGCTTGTTTCAATGAAAATAAAAAAGTTGGTCGTTGGTTGTCGCAATGCCAAAAACCAAAGGAAAAGCAATTTTTTGGTAAAAAATGGCTGTTTTTTTGCATATTAAATTGTGATTAATTATGGATATTCAATTGAAAAATATTGAAACTTGTGCAGAATATAGATTCACTTATCCCCTACAACATGGCGTAATCAGATTTTCATAATCCCATCCTAGAGCCGAAATCCTGACGTCAAAGTTTTGAGCATTTTGGTCATCTTTCCATTAGAAAAAGTGATTTCTTTTGCAACTTTTTTAGAAACAATTTTGGCTAAATTCATTAAGTTTGATTCGTTAATCTCATATTTCCCTCAAATATACAATCGAATCTTGCCTACAAACTGGTGTAGTCAGATTTTTATAAGCCAATCGTTGGGCCAAAATCCTGACGTCAAAGTTTTTGGCATGCATGGTAAAATAGCTTTTCATTTGTAAAAAGAATGAGAAAGTGCTATTTTCTTCAAGGAAACAATCAAAGTTGTAATTCAAAAGTTCCTTAGAATAATTTTTTACATATATGGGCCTCTATAAAATTAATTTTTTAAAGATCTGGTATTTTTGACCAAAAAATTGAAAAGTTTATTTTTTTAATTTTATAGAAGCAATTATATGTAAAAAATTATTTTAAGAAACTTTTGAATTATCACATTTAGATTTTATTTATACAAAAAAATACTTTTCGTTAAAAAACAAAATTTTCAAACATAATAAAAAAAAATTTCACTCGAAGCAAGCGCAACAAAACGCCAAAAAATTGTCATTCGCAACAAGCAAAATGCCGTTTTTTTTTTATCTGTCGGCTCGTGCGTTTGTTGCATTTTGTGAATTAAAAAAACTTTTTTAGGCGTCAACTAATGACTTTGAACAGCACTTCACTTATATCTTACAATTTCCAATTTTTCTCTTTTAATGGAAAAGCCAAACATATTTTGTTTATCTTCGATTCAAGTGAAAAAACAAGATATCGTGAATATATTTGGAAAGGTCGTTACGCTTGTCGAAAATGTCATGCAAAAAATCACCATATTTCTGCTAAAATTTTAAAAGATATAAATGGCGTTGAGTATGCAGAAATCCAAAATAAGACCCATGTCTGTGAACTTCAAGAATTTGATGCTGAAAAATTTAATGCATTAGTATTAAAAAAGCCTGATTATGAATTACTTGAGGGTTGCGTTCACGGAATTAAAAGAAAAAGATTATTTATTAAAGATTCAATTAATCCAAAAATGGGTTATGAATATTATTGGTCAGAATCGCAAAAAATATTTAATTGTTGCGAATGTTACAATGAAAAAAAGAAAAAAATATCTGCGAAAATATTTAACCTCGGATCCAGCGATGAGTATGTAGAAGTATCAAAAAATCCACATGTTTGTAGTACACTTCGAGAATTGGCAGATTCTACAATTTCAATTTTCCAAAATAAAGAAAGCATTAAAATTTTTGATTTTGAATTTGAAACAACGATGAAAGATGGCGTCGAACGAAAAAGCTTGGTTACTTTTGATCCAGCAAATCGAGATGTTTGTTTTAAATATAATCAAAGAATATATGGCCCTGGATATCAGTGTTTAAGATGCCGCGATAATAAACAGTGCACAATTGCAAAAATTATTGAAGATGAAAATGAAAGAAACTATATTTTGTTAAGTAACGAACATATTTGCGTTCCTTTTCCTTATGGTGGCCCTACACACAAAGATATCATTGTTGATGCAGCTAATTTTGAACATTTTATTCTACCAAATGGGAAAGAAATAATCTTTATTTTTGATTCTGAAAATAAAAGCCTTGGATATGAATTTGTTAAACGTGAAAACAAATTTGTTGCAGAAAATTATTTTCAATGCGTATGTGGCAAAAATTGTGATTTTTATGCTAAATTATGCCGCAAAGAAAATGGCGAATACTTCACTAAAATTAAAGATAAAAGACATGTGTGTGAACTTCGAAAATATGACAAAGAAATACTTCAAGGAAAATATTTGTATGCAACCAATTTTCAATTTTTTCGGAATAACCAAACTCAATTATTAAAATTACTTATTTTTTGTGATGAAAACGAAAATCTATGCTACGATTATAGTTTTTCAAATCAAGTCCAACATTTTTTCTGTTTTAAATGCAAAGAATTGAAAACTCATGTTAGTGCCAAAGTTTTTCAAAATTCAGACGGAAATGAATATTTGCGACTTGGTCAAAATAAACATGTTTGTAAAAAGCTTGTTTTTTCAACCCTCAAACTGAATGGCTTTAATTTAATTGAGCATAGTGGACTAGGAATTGAAAAGAAAAAAGTTGTAGAAATTGATGAAAATAAAATTATTAATGAAGGTGGATTTGAACTTCAAAGTAGCAAAACTGGCATTTCAGAACAAAAATTAATTATTTTTTGCAATTTTGAAAAGACTTTGTGTTATGAATACAATTTTTTCACAGGTGCTAATTTTTTTGCTTGCAAAGGATGTGAAAGATGTGGCAATAAAAATGTTAGCGCTAAAATTCATTTTGATACAAATGGAAATCGTTTCCTTGAACTTGGAAACAATGAACATAACTGTGAACCGATTTTATATAAACCTGAAAAAGCACTTATTAAATCATCCGATTACATTATTTTTAACCGTGAAAAGAAGGATGCTTCCACAAAAATAATTATATTTACTTCTGAAGATAAAAAACTTTGTTATACTTATTCTTTCGATAAAAGGTATAATAAATTTCGTTGTGTTGCTTGCTATAATCATATTCCGAAAAAATGGATTACCGTCAAAGTTGTCGAAAATCAAAGTTGCGAGGAATATATTCGTCTAAGTCAAATGGATCATGTTTGTATTCCCAAAGAATATAATTCAATTAGCGAAAATTTGCAAGCGTGATGATAACGATGAAAGCAGCTGCTTCGCATTAACAAATACAAGTTTTTTTGCAATTCATTATAATTTTAATTTTATATGTTTTATTATTATTTGCTTTAATAAAATTAAAAAAAGCTTTTTATTTAACGCTTAACACGAACTGAGATAATAATCGATTAAAATCTTATGTCTCAAGAAAGGAAAAGCAAAACAAATATTTTTTCTACAATTTAAAAGACAAAAGATATTTTTTTGTGTAGCAAAATTAAGATAAAAAAAATAAGATTAATTAATTATCCAAATCAAAGCTTTTTTGATTCTTACAAGTTTCGATTCTTTACACTCATGAAAAGTGTATTACAACGCAAAATTTTAAATAAAAAGAATTCTATAAAAAGACATTTTAGATGCAAGCGCACTTTAAAATTTTTTTAAACATTTTACAATTCCGTCTAATAACCCTATTTTTATGTTCCACAAATCATATTTTTGTTCATCGTATTTTTTGTGAATAAGATACTGATTACGCTGCATTGTTGTTATATCATTTTGATACAAATTTGTTTAAAATAATTTTTTCCAAGATGATGCAAACTTTTCAAAAATTAGGCGTTTTTTATAATGGCCTTAATCATTTTGGGTATTCGAGAACAAACAAACTTAAAATTAGAGCAAATGCAAAAAAAGTGTAGTTGTCGTTCTTTTTGAAATACACAAAACAGATAAAATAAAGCACACTTTTATTTGTAGCATAAATTACCTTCTTACAGTTTTTTCCATGTTTTATTTTTTATTTTTCAGAGGTCAGAATTAATTACCTCAATTTTTTTATGACTTGGCTGAAAAAAGAATCCGAATAGACACGACCAGGAAACAGAAAGAGGCAAAAAAAGACGCATCGACGCATTTTATTTTTTCTCTTGCGTCCGATTTTCAAATTGCGACGCAAAAATAACGTTGAATTTCATTTTGCCAAACGCATTATTGCTTTGAAATTTTCTACAAAATTCTTCGAAATGTTTCGAAACCACCATTCTTCAATGAAAAATCAGTCTTTTGGCAAAACTGTATCCCACAAAAAAAATGCGTCGCGTTTTCATTTTTGGACGCAAAAAAAAATGCGTCCTGCGGCCGCGTCGGACTCTTTTTTCTTTTTCGTTTGCGTCGTTGCGTCCGCGTCCAACCACAACTCTTTCTTCTTCCTGGACACGACACATGATGGTTTTTAATTTATTTAGTTTTTTTTGTTGGTAAACCTTATTCTGCAGATGTTGTAAATCTTTTTTATATCATTATTATTTTCTTAGCAGCTTTAAAAGCGGAGTTTTTATTTATTTATTAAGCAGGTGTGATATTCCTTTTCAATCTATACTGTAAAAATCTAACCATTTGGTCTCATAAATTTAAAAGGTTATATAAAGGCGGCATATGTTTTATAAAATTACATTTTATTGCATTAAGTTTTCGTTTATTAAAGTCAGTGTCAATAAAATAAATCATCAAAAGAGTCTAAAAATTTCTTTTGAAAAATGAAAGTAGGAATAGCTGAAATTTGCATGTTTACTGTTGATGGAATTATTTGTTCATTTTTGCTTTCATTGATAATTGTGTTTATTGCAAAAATTAAAACTGATCTCAACAGCGCTTTTTATCATTGTTTATTAGCTGTTTTAATATCAGATTTCTTATTTTCGTCTGTTCATGTAAGTAATATAATAAAATATCCTGGTGATTAGTCTTATATTTTTAATTGTATTTATATTTTTGAAAGCTTTATTAACATTTAAATTTAAAAAAATTAAAAAAATTCTTGTAGAAAAAAACTATTAATTTAGCATCGTTAAATGACATTATAAATTGTTTTCAAATGAATTTAAATGACAGCTAAACTTATTCTATTTTTGTTTTAGCATTAATTTCAATTTCAATATTATTTTTAGATGACATTTTTTCGTAAAATCCCTCGATATGGGCTTTTCGTAGATTTTTATAAAGCCAATCAATGGCTTGGTTCAGCTGCGTATGCTGGAACCTCGCTTTTCACCATCACTCAATATCTTGGCCAAACTCTAATTTCCTTAAATCGGTTCACAGCATTATGGATGCCATTTAGTCATAAACGAGTAAGTGGTTTTATGCAAATTATAGTGTCAGAGAATGACCCTTTTAGATTTGGAAATCAAAATGGTATGTCCCAATTTTGGCTTTAGTTCCAATATTATCAATTTCGTATCGATTTACGGCTCCTGGGGTGTATAAATTTACGGATGATGGAAATGTTGAAATTGCTTATGCCGATAAGGTTTTTGAAAAAGATGTTATTATGGTTTTAAATTATATTTATGGCTCAAATATGGCAATTTCTGCTTTATTAAATTTTCTCTCGGTCGTTAAATTTTTCAAAATACGTCATTCAACTGTTATAACACAAAATGATACAAGCGTTCAACTTTTAAGTAAGTTTGTTTTTGAGTATAATAAAAAATCTTATTTTTTGTTTTGAAAATAAAGCTCAATTTTGTGATCTAAAATTTGAAGATTTAATGCAAAAATTATACAACAACAGTTTTAAAAAAATTTTTTATTTTGTTTGTTTATTATTTTTTTCGGTGTCTGCCTTTTTAAAATAATAATTGTGACTGACTTATATTTTTGCTACAAATTAAAATAATATATTTTCTGATTATCACTACTTTTTTAGTATATTCCTTAATTTTATTAGGCATCCAAATTGTACGATTTAGTTACAGTTACGCCAGATCTTTGTTTCTTGGAAATCATGTGATGCTTGCAATTTTAGAAGCAATTCTACAATATATTGTAGAAGTTCATGCTGCGGTTGCATTTGTGGCTATTATGATTTTAAGGTGAGCTAACTTCGAAATTTATCAAAAATTTAATAAAGCTTAGTATTTTTTTTAGTTCTGTAACAAGGAAATGCTATTTCAATTTTTATTTTTCATGTTTTAAAAATTCGTGTTTAAGTTGGAAAGGAAAACCTCGGATTTTAGAAACAACCGTAAGTACCAGAGTTATGCCAGCTGCTTAAAATTTTCATTTTTGTATAACAATATCTTATTTTGATATTATTTTTCCTTTCAAGGCTTTTTTCCGATTTTATAATTCTCAAAAAAAACTTTGTAGTTTTGTAAGATTTTCTTATTTTGAGTTTCAAACTTGTTTTTTGTTTTGTTTGTTTTTTAGATTAAAAATAATAAATCGAAATTCATAATATTTCAATCGTCCAACAAATTTATACTACAAGAGCAAAACTAAAAAATAAAGACAAACAGAGAAGAAGAAGAAAATAGTCACATGTAAGCTTTTAATAGTTTTTGTCCATTTATTATTTTAATATTTTTAATTATCCGTTAAAAGTTTTTAAATTTACATCCCTTATTTTTGATGATTTTTTGTTACGCTTTTTTTTAATACAAATTATAGACTATGTTAAAAATTTAATTGACGCCTTCCTAAAAAGTGAGATTTTATGGACCCCGCTTTGAGTAGGCTTAAATACTTATCTTCAAAAAATAAAAATAAAAACATTTTACAACGCCCAATAATTTTTATTTTATTTCTAAAGTTACTTTCTTTGTTTGTTGATGGTGTGTGTCGCCTGCCTACAAGGCATCAAATTTTAATTACTTTTTATTATTCTTTTCAAGCTTAAAAATCAAAAAATTTGAAGTAGCAAATGTCCTTATTTTTTTAAACATGCAAGATAGACTTATCTAAAATTTCGTGGGCATTTAATTCGAAGCTATAATTTCCTTTTTTTTCTATGTAAAAATAATTATGGTAGAAAAAAAATTATATTTATCAAGATACTCCACCTCTGAAATTTTTTATAAACAGCACTATTTCTTTTGTTACATTTTGTTCATTCAAAATATTGTTTGTTAATTAAATTTGTTTATTAAATATTTATTATTAATAAACCAAGTCAAAAAAATTAAAAAAATATGAAAGTAGGAATTGGTGAAATTTGCATGTTCACTGTTGATGGAATTATTTGTTCTTTTTTGCTTTCATTAATTATTGTGTTTATTGCTAAAATCAAAACCGATCTCAACAGCGCTTTTTATCATTGTTTATTAGCAGTTTTGATAGCGGATTTTTTGTTTTCGGCTGTTGATGTAAGTCATTACTTTCTTTAATTTAAAAATTAGCATCGTAAAAAAATAAGAAGACTTTTTTAGATGACTTTTTTTGTTAAAATTCCTCGATATGGACTTTTCACAGATTTTTATAAAGCTAATCAATGGCTTGGATCAGCTGCGTTTGATGGAACCTCACTTTTCACAATAACCCAGTATCTTGGACAAACATTAATTTCGCTTAACCGTTTCACAGCACTTTGGTTGCCATTTAAACATAAACGGGTATGTTTTATTCAAATTTTTGGTTTTAGACTACAAAAAATTTTAGATTTGCAAATCAAAATGGTATGTTCCAATTTTGGCTTTAGTACCAATATTATCAATATCGTATCGATTTACGGCACCCGGGGTTTATAAATTTACGGATGATGGAAATGTTGAAATTGGATATGCGGATAAAGAATTTGAAAAAGGTGTTATCCTGGTTACAAATAACATTTATGCCTCAAATATGGCAATTTCGGCTGTGTTAAACTGTCTTTCGGTTATTAAGTACTTTAAAATAAGAAACTCCTCTGCTATATCCCAAACTGATACTAGTGTTCATCTTTTAAGTAAGCTTGTTTTTTCGAACTATATTTTTAAAATTAAGTTACCATTTAATTCAAAAAATAAGCATAATAATAAACAGCATTAAAGAGATATCGAACAATGCTAATACAATATTATAGCCCTATTTCACATTTCTTCTCCAAATAAATATTCTTTTATTTTATCATATAATATATTTTAGTTTACTCTCTTATTTTACTTGGCATTCAAATCGTTCGATTTAGTTACGGTTACTTGCGATTTTTATTCGTGGATAATTATGTCATTGTTGCAATTCTTGAAGCCACTTTACAATATATCGTTGAAGTTCATGCAACCATTGCATTTGTGGCTATTATGATTTTGAGGTAAACATATTTTTGAAGTTTATTAAAAACTTAATAAAACTGTTCATTTTTCAGTTCTGTAACACGAAAATGTTATTTTAATTTTTATTTTTCATGCTTCAAAAGTTCATGTTTAAGTTGGAAAGGTAAACCTCGGATGTTTGAAGTAACTATAAGTACCAGAGTTATGCCAGCTTAAAGAATTCATATTTGTAAAAGAGTATCTTTTAATTATTTCGTTTTTTTCGCTTCAATACATTTTATCTGAATTAAGAATCTTTTAAAAAACAATGCTGTTTTAAAAAAAGTTGTTATATTGATTGAATTTCCAAACTTGTTTTTATTTATCGAAAATAATAAATATATTTACAATCTTCTCCAACGCTCAAAAGCTCCACTTTCTCGCAAAACTTGTTAGTTAAAAAGAGATTTATTTATTTGCATGTTTGGCAAGTTAAAGAATTACAAAAAACATAATTATTGATTTGTTAAAAAGCTGCACCCACACTATCTTACAACTTCTTTAAAACATCAATACTAAAATTATCCCTGAATTAAATGATACTCATTTTTGTTAGAAAAAATCTTTAAATAATTATGCAGAAAAATTTGTTTTTAAAAAATTATTGTACAAAAAGTGAAAAACATTAACAATAAATAAAAACTTAAAAAGTAAATTATTTGTCCAGTAAAATGCATAAATAAAGAAAAGTATTAAATTGATTATGCCTTTTCCTAATTTCCACAAATTAAGATTTTCATTATTTGAAACAATTTCGCCGCTGTCGTTAGAGCTTTCCTGGGTTTTTGATTCCGCCAAAAGTTGATTCCACAGTGAAATGTCTTCTTTCGTTGGCTTTAGAATTCTTTTAAGGACAAATCGATCTTTGAAAATTTTTCCAAGAAGCAAAAAATTTGCTAACATTAATATCCCCAAAGTAACAAAATGATGCCAATCTTTCGATAATATTAATAACCAAAATTGGAAGAGAATTATGGAAAATTGGAATAAACATGAAAATTGTAAAAATTTGAGAGGCTCATTCCCTAATTTCTGAAAACAAAATAAACTTTATTATTAAGCCTTATTTGCTGCGGGATTTAAAAAAACAGGCTCAAAGGAAACTTACAAAAACAAAAAAGTGTATTAAATTTCCAGGCATTGCAGAGATAGTCAATGCATTTTTAGCTGCCATTGCTTTATAAAATTTTCCATTATGCCTTATTATTTGCTTATCCAGGATTGGATATGAAAGGTCTTCAGAAAACTCCATGACATTGTCGCCTTCGTTTGGAGTTGTTTTCAATTGCTGCCAACTTCCAAGATGAAAAGCATGTTTTTGTAATAAATCAAAATATTGCAACTGCAATAAATATGTGAAATAAATGGAAAATGAAGTCAACGCAACGATGGTAAAAAGTTGGAAAACCCAAGTATTGTCAATAAGCAAATGCTGATCCAAACCAAAACTAGATTTATCCTGAAATTGAAAAGTAGTTTTTACGGGTCAAAAATTTGAAAAAAAACTCACAGGAAGAAACGCATATGGAATAAAAATAGAAAAATATGCAGCAAATAAACCACCAAAAATGGAGTGTTTCAAGCGCTTAAAACAATCCATTGCAAGTTCATCAGCTTCCGAGCGATTTTGCCTTGGATCATTTGTACACATATGTTTTACAATATCCAAATCCAAAGTTAAATTAGATCGAAACATTGCAGAAATGAATGTTGCTTATTTTAAAAATGATTGCAAAAATTTATAAACGGATGAATTCTCATCAAAGCCATGCTGAATTTCATCTTCTTTTTTAATTCCAACAAAATCTGTTGAAAGCAAGAAAAAATAAGAAAATAATGGAATAATTACAAAATAAAATAATGCTTTGAAAGAATATTCAAAATAAATTTTTGAAAAGGAATATACAAAGGAATATAAAATTATTATGCAACTTGGAGTTTTGACAACTCCATATTCAATTATTGTTCAAAACTCTGATTGCGAGTTGCTTGAAAAGTATTGAGTAAACTAAAAAATAAATAAAAAAATTTTTTTTCCATAAATACTTGAGTTTAGACTTACAGTGTTCCAAAAGCATTTTATCACACTCAAACCGAGGATTACTCCGATACATGATAGCAAATATGGATTGATCATAAAAGCTTTCTGAAAATCAAAATTATAATTTGGTTTACTTTAAAATTCACTTTATAAAATTTGTGAGAAAAAAAAGTTTCTATTATTTAAAAAATTTTGAAAAACCAAAATAAAACTCACGAATGAAGTTGGCCAATAGCTATTTGGTAACCACCAAATTGTTTTGTACAAATTTAAATATTGTAAAAACAAAGCTATTATGGAATATAAAAATACGTTGCATTCAAGGAAAAGTTCTTCAGGTCTATTTGGAAGTTGTGGCCATTTTGGATGCATCTGCATTTGCTTTGATTGAACATATTCGGGGTTTGTTTCAGAAGGAGATTTTATAATTTTTTCTTTGCATCTAAAAATTATGCTTTTTAATGACTTGAAATAATAATTGTGTGAACATACTTTTCAGTTTTATTAGACGTTTTAAATGAACTTTTTACAATATGATTTTGAGTTTTTGATGGCATAAATAAGTTAGGCGAATAAAAATTTGAATAAAAGCGTAACAAGATTTAAAATATCTTCCAAGTGGAAGTTTTTTTTTGCGCAAAAAGAGTTAATGCGTTTATCATTCAAATTCATTTTGCCAAAATAATAGTTATTCCATTTTTTAAAAATAAACATAATTTTTTTATTTGAAAAAAGAATGCATACTTTCCATTTTATTTTTTGTTAGACACAAACAAAACAATAGTTGCCAACACTTTTGACTTATATCTTAAAAAAGGATGCTTTATAAATTTAAACAAACAAAAAATCTTCTATTTTTTGTTTGTTGTTAAATGACTTTTTTTAAAGAACTTAAAAAAATACAAAAGAACATCAATGTTTGCAGCTGTTCTCGGATTTAAAAGTTTACTTATGTTTAAAAAAGAAAAGAAAAAATGATAAAAACAAATATTGAAAATTATTTTGTTGTACCTTCTTCACACAACATTATTTACTTTGTGACTTTTAAACAACTCAAAAATACTTTTACCTCAACAACCTCAAAAAAAATTTGAAACCATTGTCATTTTTTTTGTTGAAAAAAATGGTTGAAGAAAAGCAGCAACTTAAAATTGAGGATGCTTTGAATTTGGATGAAAAAATTAGTGGTCGTTCTATTACAATTGGATGGTTATTGGATTCTTTGAGAAATAATGATGAAATTTATAAAAAATTACATGGAAATCGAGGTGTCAAAGAGGTATGGCAAAAATTAAAACTTTTTTAATGAAAAAATCTAAAATTTTCTCTGAATTTTTTTTAAAGTTTCAAGCTTTAGAAAATTTGAATATTTTCTTAGAAACATTTTGTTAATATTTTTTCATAGGGAAAATTTTACAATAACATTTTTTTGAAATTTTAAGGTTATAAAAAAATAAAATCAATTTTTGATAAATCTTTTATTTTTTTTTGAAAATTGTGAATTAACCTAATAATTGCATTTTTTTCTTGAATGAAAAAAAGTTTACATTTACTCCCAATTTTTCCAGGTAACTTATTCTTGTATTTCTGAGGGAAAAGGATTTCTTTCTATTATTCTTCGATGCGTAATTACCTTTATTGATTCCATTGATGAATTTGATATTTATTCCACAGTTATCAAAATTCCTGGAACTGAATCCCTCGAAGATGCTCAGAAAAAGTGTCAAGGTGAAAATTGGTTTAAAGCGAATGACGAGAAATTGCCTTTAATCAAAGCCCATGAAAATGAGTGTAATTTTTATAAAAATGTTTCTTCCATTTTGGGTGAAACTCCAATTCCAAAAGTTTATTTAACAAGAGAATGGATTTATGGTAAACAAGAAGGATGCATACACATGGAAGATTTAACCATTCGTGGCCAAACCCTTTCATTTTTTGATAATATAAATTTAAGTCAAGTTAAAAGTTTTATTCGAGCTTTAGCTAAGATGAATAAAAATTGTTTGATGGCTGATCCAAAAATATGGAAAGCAAAATATTTGACCCAAAAAGAAGAGAGTTATAAACAAATTTTAATTATTTTTAATAAAATGTCTAATAATTTTATGGAAAAATCAAGTTTGAAACGTAAGTTTTTATAATCATTGGATTTTTATTAAATAATTTAAAATCTATTTTTGTTTATGGCTCAAAGTCTTTGCACGAAGACATGGTAAACAAGTTTTCTTTAATCTTTTTCGAAATTTTGTACTTAAATGACTCTTCTTAAAAATTTTTTTTTAAATGAGTGTTTTTCAACTATCTAAATTTCTTTAGATCTCCTTGAACCCATTGCCAAAAAACATCAATCTTTTTTTCTGAATCATGAATTTTTGGTTTATGCTGCTCGAGATGCTACCAAAGAGATTGGAATAGAACCGGTGATCGTTCATGGAGATATGAATCCAAATAATATTATGTGGAATATCAATGAAAAAGATGAAATTCAAAATGATATTATTGCATTTTTGGATTGGCAATGTATGCACGAAGGTTCACCAATGTATGATTTAGCAAGATTTTTATGTCTTTGCTCTGATGGAGTTGTTCGTAGACAAGCAGAAAATTTTGCAATCGACTACTATCTTGAATGTTTGACCCAGGAATTTGGAGGGGACTCAAAAAAGGTTCCATATAATTTTGACAAACTTAAAAAAGCTTATAACTTTGCATTTTTAACTCATGCCATTCTTTCCCTTGGAACTGTTTCATTTTATTTGAATTCCATTGAAAATCAAAAAACAACACCGATAAATGAAAGTATAAAAAATGCATATCGAGATTTTGGAACCCTCAAAGCTTTGCATATGTATGAAGATATTGATAGAATTTTAAGTGGAGAAGAAATGAAAAAAGTATATGAAAAATTTGAAAAACAAAGCATTCTTTTTGAAAATGTTTAATTTTAAATACCATTTAAGTGTTCAGAATGCATTTACTTTATTATTCCATCTAGGCTTACTGGTGAATACGGTTTAGCCCATCTTCCACTAATTCAAGCGATTGTTATAATTATAAATTTTTGTGGAATCATGAATAATTTTATTAATTACGACCGTATGTCGAGAAGCTATAGTTACTTTTATTTAAGCCACTTTTAAACTTTTTTTCAAAGTAAAGCCTGAAATAAGTGTATTCCTAATTTCTGCTTTTAATCAATAAATGCTAGATAGGATTTTTTGTCGATTATTGCTCTTTATTTTTTGTTTGTTTGTTTTTATCAATTTTTATATGAATTTAATTTTTTATCTTTTTATAAATATATTTTCTTTATAAATTTTTTTGTTGGTCCCTCCATCTCTTTCTAAACGAAAGAAAAAAAATTTGACTATAAAAATTGCTTTTTTACTTTATTTTTTCTTCTAAGAAATTATATTTCTTCATAAAGAGCTTTGTTTAATTTTAATAATATATATTTAATGGCATAAGCATAAAACAAAGAAATTGCCACTTTTATGAAACAATGCATGTAATAATTATTCAAATTAGTTTTCCCGAGAAGAATAATAATAATAACTGCATTCTCAATTCGTGAGAAACACACGCAAGAATTCTAAGAATCTTGGAAGTAGATTTTTTTGTAACATATGGTTTTTATAATTTGAATTTTCAGAGATGTCTTTTTTAAAAATGTTCCCTTTTTTGTCTGTGTTTTTGCGTCAATTTCTTCGAAAACAAATTGAAAGGTTATCATAAATTTTAAATGAATTTTTTTTTCAATTTTTAAATTCATCTGTAATTTTTCCCAAAAAATAAAATAATGGAATATTTAATGAAAGATGGTAAACCACATTTTCTTGAAAACGAGAAAAAAACAAACATCTGTTTTAATAAGAAATTGCTTTATTGGCGGGTACAAATGTTTAAAAACAGAAATATCCATTTGTTTCCTAAAATAAAAGTGTCCAACATTAAAACTCACATTTTTTGGTGACTTTTAAAGCTTATCATGAAAGCAAAAAAAAAAACAATAAGAAAAAAGAAGACTTTTTAAAATAAATTTCTTAAAAAGTTTTTTAATTTAACGGAGGCTTAAAATTTGCATATAGAAAATTACCAAACACCAAAAAAACTTGTTTTTTATGATTCATAAAAAAAATATTCTGTTCTCTCGAAAGAGTGGAAGTTGATCAACAATTGCATTTCACTTCTCATTTTTTTTGTCGAAACAAAAATAAAACTTGTTTTAAACTAAACTCTCGCAAACTCATTAGCATATTATGCAATTTGTTTCCAGAATGTTTTATAAAAAGCTCAAAAACAATAATGGTTCGAAAACTAGTATAAAAAGTTTTTGTTATTTTTCTAAACCAAAAATTTCTAAATTTATGAAACAAAATTATTTTATTATTCTACTTTGTTTTTCGATATTTTTGTCAGCGTTCGCAAGTTTTTCGTTGCATTTTAATAATTTCTTAACCCTTCGATATGGCGCCGATGCTCAACGAAGGCTTGAACGCACAGATATGTCATTTGGAATTTTGAGTAGTTTTGGTGGAAAAATATTCGAGACTGATTTAATTCAAAAAGATGTAAGCCCATTTTATTTATTTTTATTTTTTGATTCCTGAAATAAAAGTTTTTAGCCAATTATTTTTGTTAATGCTCTTGGTTGTCGAGCTGGAAGCTTTTTAGCAAATTATTTTCATTATTTGTTAAAAGGATATAGCGCTGCTGAAATGTATGCTACAACTTGGGGTGATGGAGGCATAACTCCTGGATGTTTGAAAACTCTCGCTTGCGATGATGTGAAACAAGTAACACATATTTGCCAAAGGAATATTAATTTCATTGGCAAAAAAAATTTTAAAAAACTTCCAAAGTTGAATTTAAATAATTTTTTCAAAGCTTTTATATACCATTTCAAAAAAAATAGCATTTTTTCTTTCAACAAAAAATTGTATTTATGAAAAATAGGAAAAAGCAAAAATTGCTTTTTAAATTTGCATTTTTTCATCGCTAAAAATATTCCTTTTTTAGATTCGAGCCATGATTCTCGCAGTGAATGATTATACAAATCGAAGCATTGATATTATTGCATCTTCAGAAGGTTCAGCAATAGCTCGAAAAGCAATTTTAGGTGGAATTTGTGTCGACACCAAAGAATCTCTAGGGCCACCTTTGACTCCATTAATTGATACTTTTGTTAGTGTTGGAGGAATGAATTATGGAAGAGAAAATTGTAATCCCCAACTTGGAGGCTGCAATTTAAATAATGGAATGAATTGTTCTTCTGAATTTATGGTAAGAAACTTACTAAAAAAATTAAGTATTGGTTCTCGAATCAAAAATTTATTTTTCTCTTTCTCTCGAAGCGACAATTTTTTTATTTCGAAGCTAAACTTTTATTTTTAATTTTTTAGCGAGAAATAAATAATCAAACTGAGCGATACGAAGGAACTTATTCATATTATATTTATTCTGAAAATGATTATGTTATTGGTCGAAATTGTTGTAATAATACCACTTGCACAGAACTCAAAAATGCCAATGGTTCATCAAAACAAATTATGCCACATTCAGAATTATTTGGATTAACAAAAGATATTCACCTTGAAATGATCCAATTTCATTCAAATACAACTTTATCTGCTTCGCCTTTATCAAATGCTTTGTTTAGATTTTAACGATGTAAATAACTGATTGTTTTTTTTTTGATGATTGGCCCATAAATTCGAAACGAAAAAAAAAATTTTTTTTAGGAAAAAAGAAATTTTGTCGCACTTTTTTTTTCTCAATTTTTTTATATATTTTGACTGACACGAGGGCCAAAATTATCCTTTCCTCAAAAAAAAAAGTAAATGATGAGTGAATAATAGAGGTCTGAGAATTTCCCCTGCAAGCACAGTTTTACTCTTCAAAAATTTGACATTTTTTTTTGCACACACAAAAGCATTCAAAGAGAAAAAAAACGAACCACATTCATTGTTGAGAAACAATCTTTTGAAAATTGTCTTGTTTTTTTGGTAATAAAGCAAAAATTTCCATTTTCCATTTTAACCAAAAAAAAAATGGACGGAACAGTTAAATTTAATGGAACTAATACCATAGAACAGAACTTTCTGTTTCAAAATCTATTCTGAAATTTATTTTGAATAATGCCAATGCCGAAATTAGGCAAAAATTATATCGAACCTGTAAATATTTTTATTCCAAAATTCCATATTTTATTGTGGATACAATTAATTTCGATGAGGTTCAACGAAGATTTGAGATTGAAAAATTTGATGATTGCTTGCTTAGTTATGTCTATGTTGATATGGACAATAGTTATTTGGATGTAATAAAAAATATTTGGATCACCCAAAAAATCACAACCAGCTGGTTTACATTTTATTACCGCAAAATGCTTTCCAAAATTATTCGTTGTGATGCATTTGAAATTTCCATTATGGGTATGGAATTTTTACTTAAAGAATTTAAAATTTTTGTTGGATCAAAAAATTTAAAATCCGTTAACTTTGTTTATATTTATGTTTATTTGAATGATGAAAATGGAAAAATCCCTGATTTTGATTCATATAGTGGTTCAAAGGAGTCTTGGAACAAAAATAAAGGGTTAGATCGAAATTTAACTTTTATGATTAAAATAACACAAATTTTTGTAGATCTAAAATCCCACTTGAAGATATGTTAACTTTGTTATCACATGTTGAAAGCCTTAGGTTTGTTAACATTTTTTTTTCAAGGTTGATCAATTCAAAGAAGTTTTTACATCAGGAAAAATTTAATTACGTTTTAAAATCAAAGTCAGTAATACGTAGTATTGCATCTTTAAGAAATACAATTTATCAAAAAAATTGGGGGTTTTCGCGTTGAGACTTGAAAAATAAAATTTTTAAAAGCCAATGTGTCAAACAGTCAAATAAAAAATAATTCAAATCATAAAAGTTTTTTTTTCAGAATTCACAAATGTTGGATTACTCCATTAACATTGCAAAAAATACTTTTAATACCATGGAAAGTCAAAATTAGAAAATTTTTTCTTGAACGAATAAAAGGTTTCATTAATGATAATCTCATTTATAAATTTATAGAAGTAAGTTATATTTCGTATTTTATACAAAATTTTAAAATTGCCTATTTTTATATTCATAGCTTTTTTTCTTTAGAAAAATGTATTCCCTGGAACTGAAATCAAAATCACATTTAAATATAAATATATGGGTCAATTCCCTCAAATTTTTAAGAAAAATTTTAATAATAAAATCGAATTAAATGGAAATAAATGGTCAAAACTTGATTGCTGTTTTGAAGAAAGCCAAGACTACAGTAAATTATAAAAATTTTCAATAGTATCCCCAAAATTTAATAGAATTTTTTTTTTAGTGAAACTATAATGCGCGACAAGCTGCGCATTACTTTGCAAAACTTTATTTCAATTTAAAAGTGTTTTTTTCTCTTTTACTCATTCTTTGAAGTTGTCACTTTGATTGATCAATTAATTTAAAAGTTAAAATCTAAAAGTGCCAAAGAGTCAAAAGCTAAAAGACATTAACGTCAATCAAGAACAAAGCCACTATCGTCAACAATCACACCAGGCACGCAAAAGCTTCATCAGACTGTTTTTTATGAACATATACAGTTTATTTTAGGAGCTATGGCTTGATGAATGATACCGGCATTGCTTGATCATGCTGACAAGTACAAAGGCTAGCAGCCACAAGGAAGCATGATCAAACAGAAAATAACAAAAGAATGTTCTAGGTCAAAGGTAAATACTTTGATTAAGGTATTCTGAAGTTGTTGCAAAGGCGGAGTTTTGAACATCCTTGAAAAGATAAGCTTCGGCTTCATACCTATATAAACCCCGAAGGAAAATGCAAAGTTATTCTCAAGAATGGCTTAAAAGAAAAGTCAAAGCTGGAATGGCTAGCTCGCAAGGGCTAAGCCTAAAGTCGTGGTCTCTCATATCTCTCTTCTCTTATTCTTTAGCTGTATTAGGATGCCTTTATGATTTGAGTAATGAATAAATTATAATTTATAACTTAACCGTAGGAACCGAGGGGAACGTGATAACATATACCGCTACACATACACGATTCATGCCCAAAATGATATAGCCAAAAGCTCTTCATTTTACAAAACAATCTTTAAAAAAGTTACAACTTGATGGAATTGGTGAAAATTTGAAAAAAGTTTGTAAAAACTTTGCAAACAAATTTTTTACAAAATCCAAAAAAAAAATTATCATCCACAAAATTTTCCATTTCATCCTCCTTTTTTAAATTATTTAATTAAAAATGCAAATGGTCAAGTTGTAAGAAAATTACAAAAATTATGCAAATATTTTTATAAAAAACTGCAGTCTTTTGTTATTATTGACGAAATTACATTAAAACGTCATCGAACAACTCAAACAGTTAAAATTGAAAATCAAACTTATGACATTAGCGAAGTCGTAAATTCAAAAACATATCAAATTTATTTAAAACTTTTTAAAAACAAAAAAGTTTTTATCACTGAAAAACTTTATTTTTATTTTTATGATATTCAACCATTAATTTCAAAAATAGCTCGATGCGATGCTTCAGAAATTTGGTTGGAAATAAAAAAATGGATTACACTTGAAGATTTGAAAATTTTAACATCATCTAAAAAAGTTTTAAAATGGCATTCAGAATTTTCGGAAGGAGAAAAAATACCGGTGGAAATTTTTTTGTTTCATCTCGAAAATGCTAAAGAAATTAGGTTTGATTTATTTATTTTTTTGAAAAATTTTTTTCCAACAATAAATGAAAAATCCTTTTTCTTGAGGGTTTTCATTTCTTGCTTTTTTTCAAGATAAATTACCATGAGGCGGAAAGTACGCATTGATAACAAAAAGAAAATAAAGTAAAAATGTTAAGAAATTCCCATAATTTTATTATTTTTATAAAATTTTCATCAATTTTTTTTTTAATTTTTTGAAAAAGATAGGAAAAGATTTGATAGAATACTCCTTTATTCCTTTTTTTACATTTGTGTATAATTAATTACTTAGAGAAAAAAAGGCTATGACGATGATGCTGTTAAAAAAAACATATTTTTTACTTCCTCAAATTTATACATAATATGCAATTATATAACTTTTATAAATTTCATATTTATTTTTTCGGTGAAATCTATAATATTTTTTCAGCTTGCAGCCATGTTATTTTACGCTAGAATCTATGACTAAACTTCTCTTATTTCCATGGAAACGAAACATTCAACGACTTATTTTGAGATTAATTGATTTTCAAATAACTGCTGATTCTTTTTATGAATTTTTCGAAGTATCTTTTATCCCATATTTTTTCATACAAATTTTAAATTTTTAGAAAGCTATGGCTCCAAGAAGCTTCGTTGAATTATGTTTTTGTGGATCTCTAGATTTTGAAGATTATTACAAAAAATTTAAAACAGCCTTCAAAGCCAAAATTAATGAACGGAAACCAAAAAAAGAAAAACCTACTTTGAAAATATGGAAATATGAGGGGCATTGAAATGATTCAATTTCATTCAAATACAACTTTATCCACATTGCCTTTTCGGCGTTGTCAAATGCTTTGTTTAGATTTTTATTATGATTGCAATTTTTTATATTCAAATTTTCCTTTGTTTTTGTTGTTGTTGTATAAATATATTTTTCTTCGTGTCTTAGAAAAGCGATTAATTTATTTTAAATGAACAAAATAAGCAAGTAAGCAAAGAGATGAAAGAAAAGAAAACTGAAAAGCGGCAATTCATTTAATTTTGCTTTAAAAATGCGCTGCTGCGAAAAATATATCCAATATTTATTGAAAAAATAATGATGAAAGCAATATTTTTATTTAAGATTTTAAAACTTTTTTGTTTATTTGAGAAATTGATAAAGTTTTAGCATGAATAAAAAGGCTCGAAAATCTTGCACAAAGATTGGTTTTTAAGCTTTTTAGAATTTTCAAAAAATGGTAACAAAACATCAATATTAAATGGTATAAATCGCGTTATTAAAGCATCTTTTTTTCTTTTTTGAAGAAAAGTTTAGAAATTCAAATTGAATCGAAGACAGTCGATAATACAAAGCACCAAAGTTGAAAAAGAAGAACGTAACAATAATTGGCATAATTCAAAGAAAATAATAATTAAGGATAAAATGGTAAAAAGGCAGCGCATTTTACAAAACAAAGGAGATAAAAGTTGCATAAAAAGAATGAAGCAATATATAAAAAAAACCATTTTTCCTATTTCACCCATTTTCCACCAGCATGAAATCCAATAAAAGCACCAATGAGAAGTTCAGAAATAGCACCAAGAAGAGAAGTTCAGCGGCGAAATGGGTTCTGCTGTGACCCTTTTAAGGGTCACAACAGAACCCAACAGGAAGTTGTTTACAGCAAATGCATGAACCAGTGGGGCAATTGCAACAAATATAAGGGTTGCCATGCCCGGTCTAAAAAACAAAATTATAAAAAAACTTTAAATATGTATTGTATTTTAAAAAAAAGCAAATTAATGATTATTTAATTTACTTGAGGGAGCATAAGATGGAGGAGGGAGCCTGAATGGGTCTAAAAAGCCAGCATGTTTAATAGTTTTTAAAATATTATTTAATAAAATTTTTATATTGGGTTTTTAAAAATAGTTTACCTCATTCAAAGCATGAGCGGCAGCAACGAAGAGGAAAAAAACAAGAAGAAAACCAACAGCAAGCTTCATGTTTAAATATAAGGCGACTTGAGAATGATGGAAATGGGGAAGATTTAAAAAAAGGATTTTTTGTTTCACTTGAATACCAAGTAATAAAAATCAAAGCTAATGAAATTCAAGTTGTTTAAAAAAATTCCAACCAAAAGTTTGACAATGAATATGAAGAAGATTAAAATGTGAATAATGAAGGGAATTTGAATGGTAAAGTTTATGAATTTTTCAAGAAATGAGAATCTGCAAAAAAAAATGTAGAAAAGCGATGTAACACAAATTTTAAATAAAGCGAATGGATAAAAGTTTTAACATCACGATAAAAAAAAAAAAAAAAAACGCCAACTAACAAACATATTTAAATCAAGTAATGGGAAGCTAATGAGATCTTCAAACCGAAAATAAAAGCGGCAACTTTTTTTGAAAAACTTAAAGCTTCTTTTTTTTCTTCATTGTTTCAGTCTTGCATAGAGTCAGTCACAAACGGAAAAAGGATGAGAGAAGTAAAAAAGTTATCAACAGACTTTTCAAAAAAGAAAAACGTTTGTCGCATTCATTTTTAATTTAACTATCACTTACGTTTTTTTAAAGCTTTGAGTAAGCTTTTTTGCCAGTGACATTTTTTTCTCTTTGATTAATTATTTCACTTACATTTTTTAAATTTATTCAGCGATCACCTTTTCTCTTATCCTTTAACAATTTTTTTGTTTCTCTTTTTACTGACATCTGCTTTTTATAACAATCAAAAAAGTTTTTGACTTTCACGTTATTTTTGCTGTCTTTTGAATGAATGTACATAATAAACGAGAAAACAAAAAAGCATAGTTTATTCTTAAATAACGAATGTCTAGCATTATTGAAGATGAAACGCAAATTAAAAAAGATTTCTAATAAAAAAGAAGATTAAATCTTCAAGTTCTCAACGTTACTTAAGAAAAGTATAGCACAACATTCCAGTTTAAAAAAACTTATATTTTTGTTTTGCTTTTAAAGTGTCCAAAATACTTCATACCTAGCCAAAAAAAATTATTCCTAAATTATAAACATCATATTTACAACTATTGATGCATAGATATTCTATTATTCTAATTTTGTTGGGTCAGCCATTATTAGTTGATGCATAATATAATAAGAGAAACATTTAAACTTACTTCATTAGCGCATTTTTTGTTTGTTTGAGGAATTGTCAATGGAAAGTGGTTTTTTTCTAGAGACTTGTCCATCTTTGCATGAGTTTTTAGCATTTCGATAAGCTAAATAAAAACATAAAGTTATAAAAAAACGATTCAAACGAAAAACAAATAAAGAAGGTATTAAAAAACTTTTTTGAATCGAATTGTAAAGTATAAAAAAAAGGTAGCGCGCCCAACGGAACTATGGTGTGGTTAATGCTAATAATAATTTTGTTAATCATCAATGGGTATCAGCAGTGATGGTTTGGCATAAAAACTTGCGTGAGCTGCTTAGCCATAACAGAATTAACAAAAGAATTCAGAAATTTATTTGCTTTGACATAATAGCCACTCACCCGTAAATGATTATGAAACTATCCTTAAAGCCTACTAATAGATACTCAGCATTTTCTTCCAAATTTTTTGATCTTAAAAATACTAATATTTTAAAACACTAAGCATTTGGCTTATAAGAGTAAGGGGCGCTGGATAACTTTATTTGATTAAAATCTTGCATTACCTAATGAAACAGGTGTTTTTGGCGAATTCATATTAAATTTTTTCTCAGACCGTGATATAGAAAAATCTACCTTTAGTTTAGCATTTAAGTCTTTCTTAAAACATTTTAAAATTTAATTTTTGTTAAAGAATTTTGTGAGTTAAATAATGTCACAAGTAAATGATAACAATTACACATGTGTAGCATATATACTTGGCCCTCAAGGTACTACCATTTACCTTGATAACTTCCGTTGTTTTTTGGCATATTTCTCTGTTTTATTATATCATATACAATTTGGTTATATTTGTATTGCTCTTTTAATTATAATTATGTTTATTTCGATTTTTGGTGGAATAAAAGAAAATTATCGATGGTTTATCTTGAATCAAACATTTTGGGATTTGACAATAAGTTATCGGTTTATATGTAACAACATCACTGCATTTAGTTTTTTTGGAATTAACAATTCAACATGCTTTTATAACTTTGAAATAGGATACTTAAAGAACTTTTTTGAATATTCTATTGATACAAATTCATATTCAGCTTTGGTACTTTTTTCCTTCACCAGATTATTAGGCATATATTTTCCACAAAAATATAAAAGATTGACACAGAATCGCCGCATATTTTATATGTTATTTATTTATAACTCTTTCATAGTTTTTACCAACATTCATTCTTTCTTTGATTATTTTGCTAGGGAAAGAAAAACTCACTTAACAGATGAGTGTATCGAGGAAGCTGAAAGAAAAAATTCTTCAGATGTTCTTTGTCATGGCGAATTTGACGGAGATTTTCAAATGATTTTGTTTAAAATATTATTTAATATTTTCAGTTTTATTATGTTTCTTAAACCAATGCTTTGTTTACTGATTTCATTTATAGCAGCGATTTTATTAATTGTCCGCGTTGCAAAACAATTTAAATTTCAATACAAGCAAAATCATAAAGATCTTATGGCCTCTATTCGGGTTTGCATCGTTATTTTCTTACAAACTTTAGTAAATTTATTTGTATTTTTTATTGAATGTACAAGAAATGTTCAACTTTTTTTGGCAAATACATTTTGGATAACCATTTTAACCACTAAACCTCAATGGGATATATCTGCATGTAAAAACTGCGTTTTATTCATTCTTCCTGAGTGGATTACTGGTGATTATGGTTTGGCTTATACACCAAATTTGCAAGCAATTGTGTTATTTCGAATTTTTATTGAATGCATAATTGTTTTATTTATAATGGCTGGCTATCGTGAAAGTATTATCCGAATATTTAAAGTTTCTCGAAAAATTTTCTTAAATAAAATCGCGCCAGAAATAACTACGGCTCCAGTATCTTCATATAGTTAATTATAAGTATTTGTGAAGCATGTATCAATTTCTGAATTAAATACAAATAAAATAAAAGTATTTCATGTTTATGCATTAAATTTTTGATGGGTGAGAGTTCAAACGATTCCAATACTTTGAAAACCTTAATATTCTTTTGTTTGCTTTACGTGTTTTTTATCGTCTATTTATATCTGCTATTTTTTGTTTTTTTGGTTTGATTTGTTTCATTAAAGTTTAATTTTATTATTTTAGACATTAAAACAAAATTTTAAGTTTTGCATTCGCATAAATATGTAAATAAAACTAGGTTTACTTTATTTTTTGTTTTACGTCAGTACCCGGTGAAACATTTTTAAAGGTTATTATAAATAATGAAGGGCTTATTTAAACAAGAAAACACCTGTAATTCTCAAAATGGTAAGAGAATGGAATTTTTAATGATATTTGGTAAATACACCATTTGAAAACAAAATACACAATAGATAAATCGAGAAATAAAAAATTGAAGTCAAAAAAGAATATTGGTAAATTATTACTTCTTGACAGAAGCGTTGCTTTTTTTTAATCTTTTTGTTAACATTGCAACCAATAAACTATATTTGTGCTTGCAAAAAAATATAGCGCTATTTAATTTTAGAATTTGTGATGCATGGAAAAGAGATTAAATTTATTTTTTGGAAACACAAACGAAAATTCACATCATTTGAATATTTTTATCGATAATTTTGTTCTCCTTTAAAAGCCGCTTATTTTTTTGTTTAAATCATAATTTTTGATTTTTGTTTCACTTTTCACAATTGCAAAAAGAAAAATGCAACATTGCAAACATTTGACTATAAAAAAGCAGAGAAAAGAAGCAACCGCTAAACAATAATTTTTTTAATTACTTTTTTCCAGAAATTTTATCGATTGTAATAAAAGGCGCTTATCAAAAGAAAAAAAACGTTTTTTGACTTTAGCCAAAGCATAAAAGTTTTAAACAAAGGCTTGGCTGCGATAAAAAAAATAATTGTTGCATTCTAAAATAAAAGAAGTTGGCTTTTGTGCAATTTTAAGCAAACGTCAAAAAATGCTGCATCTTTGTTTTTAATAAAAAATGCTTTTATGCTTAAAACAAAAATCAAAGATATTTTAATCTGAAAATGAAAAGAAGAATTGAGAAACTTTTTTGTTTGCCTTTGTGATTTCGAAGATAATCAGAAATGAGCTAAAATAATTGTGATCTGTGAATTTTTTGGTTAAGAAAAAATAGAAAAATAAATCCGATCGAGACATAATTTTGCTTCAAAGAAAGAAAATAAAGCGATTTTCAGAGCAATGAAATGTATTATTTTTTAACCGAAAAGATAGTGAAGCAATGAAATTTTTCTTGTTTATAAGAAATTAACAAGGAAAAGAATTATAAAAACGTTACTTTAAATTTTTATCCAAGCTTGCAAATAAAGTGATTTGCGATACGGAATTGTGAATTTTATTTTGAAAATTTATTGCAAAAATAATAATAAACATATTTTATATGTGCTAGGAAATAAATACAAGAAAATGTTGTAATTTATATTAAATTTTGGAAAACATTGTTAGTGTCATTTTTTCTAAATATATGAAATCCAAAAAAAGTAGCAACTACAGTTTGAAAAAAAAACCCTGAAAGTTTCTTAATTTTATTAAAGATTACTCTAACGAAATTTAATATTAAGATAACTAAAGATATGTGAAACCTATGTATTCCGCTTTTATGTTTTTTTAAAGAAAAATGAATCCAAAATGTTTAATTTTAAATGAGTTTTATGTTTAGTTTTTGTTCCTAAAAAAGAAAGCAAATTTTAGAATGAATGAATTTTGTCCGAAAAATTATATTTTTGTGTATGCTTTTTATGATGTTTTTAGCTTTCAAAAATCAAAAAAAAAGTTCATTTCATACTGTAAAAAAGTAAAAAGAATATTGCTATACGATTTCTCACGAATTTGGTCGATTTCCATTTTTTTATTCTTGCAAAATTGAAGCGGATGTTTCTTTTTTTGATTGAATATTCATTAGGAAAATAATTGCTCTCTTTAAAAAAAAAAGCCGATTATGCTCGAATTTTATGTTTCTGTGATTTAAGGCAAGCAAAAAAATCCAGAATTGATGATCTTAGACTACAGCAGAGATCAATTTTTTATCACTCTTTTTATGTGTGGTGCACGAATTTTTTGAAGAGTGGAATCGCATGATCATAAAAAAAAAGAAAAGGTTTGCATAAATTAAACATTCTTTAGTCAAAGCAATTATATTTGCACACAATTTTTTTGAGGGAAAACACTGTAGCAACTTTGCGCTAACAAAAAAATGATAATAAATTTTGCAAAAAAGGAGAGAAAAAAGGAGCGCACCGTTTTCTTTTTGAAAGAAAACTTTTATGTGAGTGATAAAATAAATGTGATGTCTGTTGCTTGTCGTCCTAAAATAAAATGCTTGAAAAGCAACAATTTTTATTATTTGCATACAATCTACATCAAGAAAGGAGCAGCGACCATTGTGTTTAAATGTGGCAAAAATAATGGCGTGATTAAAATCATGATTTGCGATGAAAGGAGTTTGATTTTTCCAACGCTTTTGAAAATGTTGCTATAATTCACCTCAAAGAAAACTGTTTATTCTAATTAAAGCCATTTAATGCTAATTTTTATTTCTTTGAGTTGAATGAGAGAAAAAAAGTTTTCGATATTCAAACATTTTTTAACTCGAATTCAGCTTGTTAAATTTTTTGTAATGTCTTTTAAAAACAATTTTGCTTTTATTAATTTCTTTCCAATACAATTTTTTTCGCTGCGAAGTCCATAAAAATTAACGTAAGATTCTGTAAGACTGCATAAAAAATTTGTGATAAAAATTTAAGTTTTATATATGTGTTCATTGGGATATTTGAGTCTTTGCTTACAAAATATATAAAAAAGCTTAGAAAAATTGATTTTTTTTATTAAAAAGCTAAAATGCAGCTGCTTGCTCAACCATAAGCTTTGAGCAAATTTTGAAGCTATATTTATGCAAAACAAGTTGGCTTTTAGCTTTTACAGCACTTTATTTTTTATTAATCTAAACCCCACAAATTTGTTATTAGTAGCATTAATATGCTGAAAAGGAGTTTTTACTCGATTAAGTTTTAAATATAAAAGCTCTTTTAATTTTAAATTTTTAGTCGAAAAAGATTTTTCGACTTACTATCCTTCGGCATTCGAGCATTTGGCAGGCCGACAGAAAAGAAAATTTTGCCTATCACAGCTTTTTAAAAATCAATCAATGGTGGAGTACAATTATCTAAACGCACCGCGCAATTTTTTATTTTTTAAAAGTTTTCTATATTTAACGACAAAAATCAGGATTGGGTTTAAAAAACATATTCTAAACATTTTGTAAGTAAGATAATAATTATCTATCTTTTCATGCAAACAAATTTTAATTTTGTCGATAAAACAAAATATTCCCAATGACAAACTTTTTGTGTCCATTTCTCATCCACCATTATTACGCTGCGCTAAAAGCAAAACAATAAAAAGTGTAAACCCTTTAAAACAAGCATCAAAAAGGCAATAAATTTTTGAGCATAAGTGGTTGATTTTGTTTCCGCCATCCTCTTATTAGCCTATAAAATTTTTTTATGATAAGGGTTTAACACAGAAATACCATAATTTCCTTTTTAGGCGGAGTTTTGGTCCTACTGATAATTTATATATAAAAAGGAAGCTAAACTGACATAAAAACTATTATTTTTCGTTGCTTTCAAACCTCTTTATTCGTCCAACATGAAGCTTGCTTTCGGTTTCCTCTTTCTTGTCCTTATTTTCGTCATTTCTTTTGCTACTGAAATTTCTTTGACCGAGGTAAACTTTTTAAAAAAACCTGATTTTATTTTTCATATTTATAAATTTAAAATATAACTTTATTCATGATTTTTATACCCAACCACGCTCCCTCCTCAACCTCTTAATTCCAGCAGTAAGTCAAATAGTCTTTAGTTCTGAATAGGGTAGCCGTCTCCGTGGACAGACCAAAAAAGGCGGAGACGGAGACACTCCGTGTTTGCTTGGCGGAGAGACGGAGGTTCTCCGCGGAGACAGAAATCTCGCGGACGGAGACACGGAGACAGACACGGAGAGGCGGAGACGCGGATACGGAGACGGATATCCACAGAGACGGCTAACCTAGTTCTGAAGATTACAATTAAAGCTTTTATCATTTCAGCGGTCATTTCCTTATATTTGTTGCGATTGTCCAATTGGGACATGTGCTTGTTGTAAGCAATTGCCCATTGGATTCTGCTGTGATCCTTAAAAGGATTACAGAAGAATCCAATGGGAGCTTGTTTACAACAAATACATGATCCTGTCGGTTTGCAATTAAACTTCTTCTTGGTCGAGTAAATTCTAAACTTTTATTGATGAAATTCCATTATTATTATATTGTTGCTGGTGTTGCTGAATTTTATTTGTTGTATTGGTTCATTCATTATGCTGCTATACTTCTGTAAATGGCATTTTGTATTAATTTTTTCTCATTTTTTATAGTAAAATTTAGAATTTTTTTTTGTTTGTTGTGTTTTTTTAGTTGAAATAAATGTGAGACTTTTCCCTTGATATGAATTTAAATTTATTTTAATTTTGATCAGCTTTTTTGATAAGCTAGGGTGCTTAACCTTGCATTTTACAATATTTTGATTATAATTTTTTTAAACACTAGATACAATATTCATAAATTTCTTGGTTCAAGTAGATGCTATTCTTTATGTTTACCAGTGCAATTTTTTCTTGTTATCTTAGCTTACAATGTATTCACATCATTTTTTTTTAAATTTTTACATCACTTTAAAAATTTTCTTAAGGCATTGGTTTAAAAAAATAATGAAACAATTACCATCAAAAATATTACAGATTTCTATATGCTTAATTACAATTATAACCAATCGCTTTAGTGTATTTCCAAACTCAGTGCGTAAAAAACCAATAAAAAAGAGAAACCTACAGAACACTTTTTAAAATGTTTCAAAAGCCCCATCCATATTATTGTTTGTTGATTGATTACTTGTTGTCTTCCTTCTTTTGGTTTATTAACTAAAAAACGACGCAAAGTTACGAAATGTTTTTTCGATTTGTTTATCACGTTTATTTTTTGTAATTAAGGCGGGTGGAAAATAAAAAAGTGTATAAAACAGCGATGGCAGCCAACTGACAAATCTGTAGGTTGCAATAGACAAGTTGTCGATTGCAACTGACAAATTTTTTTTTGAAAAAAATGGTTAAAATCAATTCTACTATATTAAATTTACATAAAAATCACTTTTTTATTCATGAAAATTAATTTTTGGAATGTTGGTTGCAACTTACAACTTGTCAGTCGCAACTTACAACTTGTCGGTTGCAACTGACAAGTTGTCTATCGCGACCGACAAGTTGTTGGTCGCGACCAACATACTGTTGGTTGCAATCAACACTTGTTTTTTTGACCAAATTTTATTTTTTTATAGAGGCAGAAAGAATCTGCATTAAAAACTGAATAGAATACCTTCAATTTAAAAAAAAAACCAAAAAAATTAATATTTTCATATATTCACAGGGGATACCAAGAAAAGTGAATTTTTTTGGTTTTTTTTTTAAATTGAAGGTATTCTATTCAGTTTTTAATGCAGATTCTTTCTGCCTCTATAAAAAAATAAAATTTGGTCAAAAAAACAAGTGTTGATTGCAACCAACAGTATGTTGGTCGCGACCAACAACTTGTCGGTCGCGATAGACAACTTGTCAGTTGCAACCGACAAGTTGTAAGTTGCGACTGACAAGTTGTAAGTTGCAACCAACATTCCAAAAATTAATTTTCATGAATAAAAAAGTGATTTTTATGTAAATTTAATATAGTAGAATTGATTTTAACCATTTTTTTCAAAAAAAAATTTGTCAGTTGCAATCGACAACTTGTCTATTGCAACCTACAGATTTGTCAGTTGGCTGCCATCGCTGGTATAAAAGCCAATTAAAATAGCAAAAAATTTATTTAATAAACTTTTAAGATTTAATTTTTTTCTTTTGGATGTTGAAAAACTTTTTGAACTGAAAGTTTTAATTTTTGTTATTATTCGTCTGTCGTTTCGGAATTTTGTTAAAGATTAAATTTTAACTTTTTTTTTCAGTTTTTAATTTACTTTATAAAATATATTCAAAAATCAACTATGAATAATTCAACTTTCACAAATGATGGAGATATGGGACTTGCTCGTGCACAAGGTGGCATCCACCCTGAAAACTCTGGCGGTGGAATTATGAATGATATTAAAGAAGGTGTAAAAGAGGGAGTACAAGATGTTAAAGATGGGATGAGTAAATTATCCGATAAAATCACCAACAATAAAGATCATGATCATCTTTCGAGTAAAACTGAAGTTGAACGCGTTGAGCCTGGATTTGGTGATAATCAAAAATATGGAATTAACAATCAATAAAACTTTGAACTGAAACATTTAATCGAAAAGGTGAAAATCAATGTATTCATACTCAAAGTTGTAATATCCTTAAAGAATCTCAAATAATAATTTTTTTTTGCATATTTAAATGGTAAATCAATTTTTAAAAATTGTTAGCTTATTAACTTTTTGAAAAAAATTTCAAAACCATTTCTGTTAATTTTTTCTAAAAATTGTAAATTTTTTGTTTGCTAATTTTTAACATAAAATTCACTACGATTTTTTAAATGTTTTAAAAAATTCATTATTTTATCATATTTTAAATAAAATATTTTCAAGGTCAGTATTTTTTTAATTCCCAGTGATTTTAATGAAACCATTTTCATTCAACAAAAAGCTAACAGATGCGTTATTTGCTTTGTTCGCTGAAATTTTTTAGAGTCGTTTTTACTTTTTTTTTCATCAAGTTTTATTACATACTTTCATCAAATTTTTTTTTTCTGTATTTAAGAGTAACCTATTTTTTTAAAAGCAGTTTTTAAAAAAACAGGTTTAAAATGCAATTTTTAATAAAAATAACAAAAACAACAGATACTTTATGAAATAAAAAGAAAAAGAAAACAGAAGATTCTAGGAGGTTTGAACAACATTAATTGAAACATGCGTCACATTTACCTTGAAAAAAATAAAGATGAACAAATATTTATTTTTTTTCTTTATTTTTTTTCAAAACTCATTTTTTTTTTTGGAGAAAAAACAATGAAAAAAACTCGTGGTTTTTTAACAAATGGGCAAAACGAGTTCCTTATTTTTTTTGTCGATACTTTTCTTTCCCTTTGGATTAGAAATTTTTGTTTTGATGAATTAAAAAATAGCAAAAAAGAAAGGAAGAATAAAAAAAGCTACAATAACTTATTTACATAAACTTAGAAAGAGACAAACATTTTTTTTAATAAAAAAAAAGTAAGAAAAATCTCTAAATAAAATAAGTTTCTTTGAATACTTATTCTATGAATTTCAAGCTATTTTTGACATAAGTTTTTTAAGAAAGCATACATATATATTTTTAAATCTAATTTCTAGGTTAATAAATAAATAAAAATTTCTAAGTCTAAAAAGCAAATTTTTTTTGTTGCAAGTAGTGCGCCATCAAAATTACTAATTATCGTTTCATGTAACTAAAAAAGCAAGAAAAAAATATTTGGTTTCTACTTGTATTTTTTTAGATAAAAAATCGCTGTAAAAAAATCAGAAAAGAAATTAAAACTTTTTAGCATTAAAAATTTACTGCTCAAAAAAAGAAAATATTTTATTTATTGAAACATCAAAAATAAAGTATGAAATGTACTGTGTTTATCTTGAATCGATAATTATTTTCAAGTTAAATATAATAGTACAATTTTTATCAAAGTAACCAAAAATGCTCCTTATTTTTTATGTACATGTATTTTCTAAGAAAAAATTAAACCCATAAAAAAACAATCAACACATTTTCAATAAACTTCAAACAAATAAAAAAAAACCCCCATTAATTGAATGGAATTTAATTTGATAAAGCACATTATTAAATTTTACGATTTATGTCTTTTACAGGTACGAAAAGGTGGAAGTTTTAAATATTCATCGTAGCCATAAAGAAACAAAGTTCCTGCTTCAAAAACTGAAACTAAATTTTAATGAAATAAAAAAACAACCTTTTTAAAGAACTACGTTTGTGTCAAAAAAAATTGTCATCTGTAAAACTATGCTTGCTAAAATTTTAAGTTTTTGTTATTCTTGGAATTTTAGATTTTTTTTTTAATTTGTAATTAAAAAATTATGGCTGCATTTAATTATGTGGTTTTATGCCATTTATTATGTACTTTATCCTTCCAAGTTTGAACCATTTATAAATGTTCTCAAATGTTTAGATCCAAACGATTAAGAGCAAATTCCACTCCAACTTTCATTTTATTTTTTTGTTATTTAACCTTAGTTAGTTTCACTGCGATTCCATATTGTTTATATGTGTTAATTTTATGGCGACCCAATGAAATAATATATATTCAAAGAACCATGTATTTAGTTGGAATATTTCCATGGATTTTTTTAATTTCAAATCCCATTTTTCAATTTGGTCTTTGCCTTGAACGTTGCTTTATTGTGGCATTTCCATATCGATATTTGGATAAATGGAAAAAAGCTATGCAAATATTTATTTTGGTTTCATCTCTTTCTGTTATGACTTTAGTTATGTGGTTGGATGGATTTTTTTGGTTGCCAAATGATGCATTTCCAGCATGTCAATATTTTTCTTGCGTTATTTCACTTTTACCTCAAAAATATATGACTATATATAAAATTTCTATAGCTGTTCTAGAATTTATTGTATCATTAATTTTGGGTGCATTAATTAAACAAAAAACTAAATCCATAAAAGGCAAAACAAAAAATTTGGTTATTTTAGTGATGGTTGCCACAACAGTAGTTTGTGAATTAACTCCAAATATAATTGATACAATTGTTTATAATGTAAGTCACCTTTTCCAAAATCCAAATAATGTTGAGTTTCATAGCGAGAGTAATATAAATTTTTTGTTATTTTTCAGGAAATTTTTTTTTCGAAACTCCCCACGAAAAATAAATTTTAATTATTTATAAATAATTTTATTTTTTAGATAACTGGCTTAAGCATGGTAAATGTAATTGGTCCATATCGAACAACTATAAGTTCATTAAATATTTTTGTTAGTGCAACTTTATATACTCATGTTTTTACGAAATCAAAAGATGGAATAAGTACAATTATGATTTCTCCACCAACTATGTATTCAATTTCTCGAATTCGTGGATAAAAAGAATATAAAGTTTTTCATATTGTTTTTATTGCCTGAAATAAAAAATTATTAATAAACTACCTCTAAATTTTTTGAATTTTTTTAAAACTATTTAACGAAGCATAAATTAAGTTTTCACGCTTTCTAAAAAAATCTGATTATTTTTTACCATTAAAATTCGATCAAATTGATGGCCCAAAAACAGTACACCTTCATTTTTGAAGTTCACAAAATTAAAAATCTATTATTTTTTTGTTTGACATTTACCCATACAAACATAAAAACATTTGAATAAAAAAAAATAATTCGTTTATTTATTTAATTTTTTTATTGGTTCTCAGAAGTAAATTTAAAAGTTAATAAAAGGTTAAAAGACGTTCATGCCCTTTTTCAAATTTAAAACATACGAAGGAGATCGTTAAAAATTATTGATTTTGATTTATGAAAATAAAATTATTAAAGGAAAGGAAATAAACAAACAAAAATTAAATTATTTTATTTAAAAAAACGTAAAATGTTTTAGTTTTAATCTTTTAACAGAAAAAGTTAAAGTTAAAAAAATTTGAAAGTTATTTTACTTTTTTTTTTATTTTGAAAAAACAAAGTTTTGTTAGATTTTCTAATTTAAAAATTTTTTTTAAATTATGGATTGGTTTAATTTTATTGTTTTATGCGAATTAATATTGACTTTATCCTTTCAATTTGGAGTTTTATACAAATGTTGTCTCATGTTTAAATCCAAACAACGTCGATCAAATTCAACTCCAACATTTATTTTATTTTTTTGTTATTTAACTTTGTTAGTTTCACAGCGATTCCATATTGTCTTTATGTAATTATCCAATGGAGACCAAATGAAATAATTTATAATGAAAAAATTATGTATCTAATTGGTATAATTCCATGGATATTTTTAATTTCAAATCCTATTTTTCAATTTGGTCTTTGTCTTGAACGTTGCTTTATTGTGGCATTTCCATATAGATATTTGCATAATTCGAAAAAAGCTATGTGCATTTTTGTATTTGTTTTTTCATGCTTGGTTTTGTTACTAACTTTATGGCTCGATGGATTTATTTGGTTGCCCGACGACGACGACAAAGAGCGACGACCATGCCAATATTTTTCTTGTGTTATTACAGCTTTGAAACAACAAAATATAACTATTTATAAAATTATGATTTCGGTATTAGAATTTTTAGCTGCTATAACTTTGGGAATTTTAATTAAACGAAAAACTGGTTCCACAAAAGGAAAAAATAAAAATATAGTTATTTTGGTGGTCGTTTTAACGACACTTTTATGCGAATTTGTTCCAAATTTAATTGATACTTTTGTCGAAAATGTAAGTAATTTTTTCTTTTTTTGCGCCAAAAAACTTTGTTATTCAAAAAAATCAGTTTGTCATGTTTTTATTTCTTTGTTTTTTAGTTGACAGGTTTACATATGGTAAATGTGATCGGTCCATATCGAACGATGATAAGTTCATTAAATATTTGTATTAGCGCGATTTTATATACTTTGGCACTTAAAAAATCTAAAGATGCTGTGAGTACCATAGTCAAACCAACCATGATTCATTCTATGCCTGCAATAATTCATTAATATTTATATTTAAAATTTATTAGTATCCTTCCTCTAAATTTTGATTGTTAATCACCTGAAAATAATCCATCATGGGAAAATTGAAAAAAAAATGAAAGAAATAAATTAGCACAGAAACATAAAATAAAAAAAAGGGAGCTCGGTCATGCGAATTAATTTTTCGCTAATTCTGCCGCTTTCAAAATTTCTTCAACACACTTATTTGTAAATTATATGATTTTTGAATTTATCTAATAACAAAAAGAGAAAAGTGATTCTCCCTTTAATGAAGCATAAAACTAGTCATTCTCTTGCTAACGCTAATTTACTAATATTATTAATTAATACTTATGAAGCGAAAAATAAAAAATAAATTACGTTTTAATAATTTTAATTTATCATAAACATATTTTTTACTTCCAATAAAAAACTTTTATTAATTAAATAATAAAAAGATGTAAGAAAAAGTGAAATAAATTGAATTTCTTTTTTTAAAGTTGGTTTTCGATGGATTTAATTCCATATACTGTGCTTTGCTCAATTGTATTAACTTTATTATTTCAAATAGGAATTTTACATAAATGTTTTCAAATGTTTAGATCCAAACAATTGAGAATCAACCCAACTCCAACTTTTATATTATTTTATTGTTATTTGTCTATCACTAGTCTTACAGCTATTGGTTACTGTATATATGTGTTATCTCTTTGGAGGCCTAATGAAATTCCTTATAATGCTCAAATTATGTATCTTGTTGGATTAATTCCATGGTTACTAATCATTTCAAATCCTATTTTTCAATTTGGTCTTTGCCTTGAACGTTGCTTTATTGTGGCATTTCCATATCGATATTTGGATAAATCTAAAAAAGCTATGTGCATTTTTGTGTTTGTTTTTACTTTTACAGCTCTTTTAATAAATCTTATTTCCAATGGATTTTTATGGTTGCCGGAAGAGGAAACTACACATTGCCGATATTTTTCTTGCCTTGTTTCCATGCTTCCTCAAACCCAAACATTTATTTATAAAATTATTATTTCCACTTTAGAATTTGTTATTGCAATAATATTATTTTATTTAATTAAACATAAAACAGTTTCAATGACTTCAAAAGGTAAAAAGAAAATCCTTGTAATTTTGGTGGTTATTTCAACTACGGTTTTATTTGAATTTGCTCCAAATATAATTGATGCAATGTTGTATTCTGTAAGTTTTTTTCTTTCTTAAAAATTTAGATGAATGATATGGAAATACGTTTTTAGTTAACGGAAACGCATGTAGTAAATGTAATTGGACCATATCGAACATGTTTAAGCTCATTAAATATTTTCATTAGTGCCACTTTATACACATATGTTTTTAATCGAACTAAAAGCAATGTTTCAACCGTACAAATATTTGCCACCACAAGTTAATCAAATTAAAAATAATAATTAGAATGACTTTTTTAAAACTATAAATTTCTAAAATTTAGGTTCTTTTTGTAGTTGAAAAAAAAAATATTGTTGAGCTCATAAAAATGTAACGATGACAAATACCAAAATGGTTTTTGAATGAATGGGTTTTATTTTACATATTTAAAAAAAATTAACCAAATAAATAGGAGTTGGTGATCCAAAAAATCACAAAAAAATATGAAGCTGAATGGTTTTTTATTTATTTATCAAGGCTTTCATTTTTTCCTGTTGGTCGCATGGCTGGTTCAACAGTTGGTGGGGATAGAGAAGTTGCTTCACAAAGGTTAATGGCTTCACAAATCTTTTGGTAATTACGTCTAAATCAAAAAATTATTTTTAAAATTTGCTTTAATAATTTAAAATTAAAGGAATAAAAAAATTATTAAATTTTTTACTGGGTTTCATAAGCATCTAAGAATGCATCTCTTCTTTCTTCAAACAAATCTTCACAAAATGCAACCAAAATAAATTCACCATGACTAATTTTTTCACAAGCTTTTTGTGTAGCCTAAAATTGATGGAATGTTGTAATAAATGTTTTGTAAGAATTTTATACAAAATTATTTACCAAATTGTAGCCAAAGCTTAAATCATGTGAATTAGGGATAAAAAGCCCACTTGCATCTCTAAAAGATCGAGAAAATTGTTTGCAAAAAGTGCAAATCGCAGGACTTTTAAAAGCAGTTTCAGCGTTGATTTGATCGGTTAAAACAATAACAATTCCAACAATAACAACGAGTCTCAAAAAATATTGTTCATGGCTTTTTTTTTCAGCTTCAATAAACACATTTTGCAATTTAGAAATTCCTTTTAAATACTTCTAATTGCAGTCAAATAAAAGGGTTTTAGTTTGGTTTGTATATGTTTACATTAATTTTATATAAACATCATAACTGACTGACATGATTAATTTTAAAAACATCTGATCTGAGAAACCTTTTAGTTTATGTTTCAAATTAAATAATCTTTCATTCTCCATTTTTTTTAAAAAAAGAATACTGTTTATAAAATTCTCTTTTTTAGAAATAAATTATGTATCTTTTTAATTTTAGCTTTTATCCAATTACAGAGCATTAATAAATGCAAGTAAACCCGGTCGAATTGCAGAATAGCAGTGTACAGTATTTTAAAGAGCAAGCTTAAAATCGCGTTGAGTTGTAAAATTCAAACCAACATCCGAACGTTTAGAAATCATTTTTAAATTTTAAACCCCATTTTGTGTAAAAGTTTTACAATATATGCGCTGATCGCTCCAAAAAAACTAATTTCTTTTTTTTACTTTTTTGTTTTTGAAGAGGCTAAAGTTCGTACGAAAATTTCAAGGTCTTTTTGTTTAAGAATGTTTCAATCAAACTTTTTCTTTTCTTTTCGACTTTTTGTCTTTTTTATTGTTTTGTTTACGTTTATTTGCTGCCCTTGCAAAAATAAACCGGCCCCATCTTTAAGAAAAAAAAGGCATGTGTTTCACATCAAAGCCATCGCTTTTGATTTTCTAATCGGCGCATCATTTTTTCACGATTATGCGTGGCCAAGTCTTTATTTATTAATTTCTACTGCCTAATTATGAATAATTTTAAATGTTATCATTTATTTTAAACTTTTTTTTGTTTAATTCATTTTTCAATGTATCTGCTTTGTTTTTTATAGCTATCATCAATATTGCGTTCTAATAAATTAATCTATTATTATAAATTTTAATAACATATATTTAAAGTTTTTCAAAGAAAAGTAAAATAAAACAGTGTCATAATAATTGTCATCTTTATGTAGAGACCGGCAACGCTCCTGCATGCATGAGTGTTCCCGTTATTTTTTTCGTTTTTCTCGTTTTGAGTATGCTCGAAAAGCAACCTTTTTAATTTTAACCTTAAAAATAATATTAAAAAATATCAAACTTTACAAAGGCTTTGTTTAATGGTAATGATATATATTTAAAGATGGAAAAAATCATGCTTTTTATGAATAAATTAAACATAGCTTAGATAAAAAAATTTTAAGAAAAATTAGTACTTCCTTGTACATCGACTTCAACGTCATCGTTTACTTTTTAACCTGAAAAATAAATGCGAAAAAAAATTTCAGAAAATTTCAGCGAAATTCGATTTTTACAATAAATGGCTTTATACATATCTGTTTTTAATCGAACTAAAGGCAATGTTTTCCACTGTACAAATGTTTGCCACTACAAGTTAATCAAATTAAAAATAATAATTAGTATGACTTTTTTTTATTACGATTATTAAAATTGAGAAAATTAAGGATTAAAAATTTTGGAAAATAAAAAATAAGTAGCGAATTGAAAAAAGGTTGTTGAATGAATGAATTATAGGTATTTTTTCTTTATAAAATATTCCATAAAAGGGACACGATATTCCACAATCAAAAAAAAACAATAATAAAAAGAAATTTTCTAACCATAGTTTATATCACCATGGCCTTCAGTTTGTTGAGGTGTTTCTGGGGATGATTGTGGAGTAGCTTCACAAAGATTAAGGTCTTCGCAAATCTTTTGAGAAAACAGGAAATTTTTATATGATTCTCTGACAGAGTCGATATTTTCTTCAAATAAATCTTTACATAATCCAGCTAAAGCAAAATTACCATGACTGATTTTATCACATGATTTTTTGGCATCCTATAAAATCATTATGTAAATTTTTTCTAAATTTTACCAAAGTAAAAAAACAAACCCGCCAAAAAGCGAAATAATCATTGAAATTTGAGGGATATCCTTGCTCATTCACAATCGATCGAAAGAATTCTTTGCAATACATGCAAATTGCTGTGCTTTGAAATGAAATATCAGCATCATTATCATCTTGCTTGGAAATAGCAAGAGTAACAATAAAAACGAGACAAATAAAAACTTTGTTCATGTCTCTTTTTTAGCTCCTTTCTACACTTTTGTCTTTACTTATTTTGAAACTCTTTTTAAATGCTTTAAATCAAAGTCATAAAAAGTGGTTTTTAGTTTGTTTGTATATGTTTATAAGAAATTTATAAACACAAAAATAAAATCGACTCTCATGTATCAATTTAAAAAAAACATCTGATACTATGGTTGAGTTTCAAATGTTGCATTTCGTGAATGATCTTTCGGCACTTTTATAGTTTTCCCCCAATTTTTTTGAACTTTTTTTTCTTTGACTTTTTTGTTTTTGATTGTCTGTTTGAAATCTTTTTTTTTTTACCGCCAACGGTCGAAGAAAATGAAAGAGTACTAAAAAGAAGAATTACTTTATTGAACCAATAAGCCAACTTCTCTCTCTTTCTCCACTAAGAAATTTTAGATCAAGAATTTATTTTTAAAGATTTGTTTTGTTTAATTATGTATCTTTATATATCTAATGCTTGAAAAGTTTTTATTGAGAAAAATATATAATAAAACAATATAAATCAATGCTTTACAATCACAGATGTGTGATTTTTAACCATTGAAATCTTTCTTCCAAAAAAAATTTTTTTTGAACTTTTCATAAATTATATTCATTGACATACGTAAAAGTAGGTTTACAAAAATTTAATTCTTCCCACATAGTTTTATCATTGTTAGTTTTAAAATAAGCTTCAATCATTTTAGACATGTTGTATTGAACGATATCTTGACATAATAATGATAAAGTATAATCATCCCGACTTATTTTGTTGCAAGCTTTGTGATGATACTGAAAGAATAAAAAAAATCAGCTATGAAAATCAAAAAAAAAAAATAAAGTTATAAACGAAAACGTACCACTAAAATGCTATTAGGACTTGTTCCAAAACCAACCATTTCTACCAAAATTTGAACATACTTTCTACAATAAACACATAAAGCTGGACTTTGAAAGTTAGCTTCGTTACAATTTGTAAAAGCGATACTAATCAAAAGAAAAAATATAAGCTTGGCCATCTATTTTTTTTTGGCAGTTTCAAAAAATGCTAGCAAATTTTGAAGTTATGGATTTGAATGGTGGTGTTCCAAACCTTATTTTTAAATATTTTTGAAAAATCGAAGAGAGAAAAAAGTTTCTAATTTCATATTGATTTGTTTATTTTTTTGCATAAACAAAGTGTTTGGAAAAAACTTTTAAAAAAAAATTGTTGGTAATAAAATTTGTTTAAAATTTTCTCCTTATTTTTTTCAAATAAAAGTGTTCATACCTTATGCTTTTCGAAACAAACAAAACTCGATGAGCTTTAGTTCTTCCATCCCGATAGTAAAGAAATGGCATCTAAGTTTTACACCTATATTTCAGGCGAACCTTTGTTTCTTTATGTTTCGCCTTTCTGAAAAAATACATTTTTAGTGCATTTTTGGAAGTTCATAGTATGTACGAAAAATACGATAACTCTGTTCAATGAATTTTACTTCAAGGCATGTCAGACATAAAATTAACTGATTTTCTAATGAATGAAGCGAAAGTGTATGTATAATGTTTATAATTAAATGCCATTACTTAAAAGTCAATTACGTCGATATAAAAAAATAAAATAAGCTTTAAATAGTCTTTATGAAGCAAAAAATTTTGTTAAAAAAAATGAATCATTAAAAACAAAAAATTACAAAGTACAAATAAAAACAATTTAGAAAATTCTTAAATAAGTTTAAAAATTAGTGCTTCCACGTTCATCGATTTTAATGTCATCATCGTTTGCTTCGAGTGTTCCAGAAGTTACCCAAATTGCATCGTTTACATCCGGAGAGGAATTAATGACACTGTTACTACAAAGTTTAATTTCTTCACAAATATTTTGCTTTTTCTCAATAGCCTCAATAAGTTGATCTCTTTTTCCATTAGCAAAATCTTGACATAATGAATTCAAAACAAATTCATTGTGGCTAATCTGGTTGCAAGAATTTTTGATTGCCGTGTTAAAATGCTAAAAAAATAAAATAATAATGGAAAATTCAATAAAAATAATCTTTTAATAAAATAAAAAAATGCTTACACTTAGAACAATGGGATATTCATAAAATTCATATGAATGTCCATCACCAGTTACTAAAGCCCGAAGAAATTCTTTGCAATAAACACAAAGTGCAGGACTTTGGAAAATTGGATGACCATTTACATAATTATTATTGATAAAATAAAAAGCTAAAAGAATAAATAAAAATAAAATAGGCTTCATTGGATTCTTTTTTTGGTGACCACGACGATGATTAAAAAAAATGAAAACACTTATAAAAGCTTTTTAAATATCAAAGCAAAAACCAATCAAAATGTTTTTAATGAATAAGTTTGTTGTTTATAACTTTGAAATATAAACATTTGACTTTGCAAAAAAAAAGTTTAAAATCTTTCATAGTTCTATTTTTTTCTCAAAATGATTTTGCTTGGAGTGATTTATTCTATAAACTATCCCTTTTTATTATGAATCATATTTTTCCTCTGAAATTGGAGAAACTTTCTCTAAAAATAAATATTCTTTAAACATAAACTAATCAGACTGACTAGAAACAAAGAAAAAAGGTTTAAAAAGTTAGAAAAAACGAGCAAATAAATATATAAATTTCTAAAATTTGAGGAGCGAACAATGAATAAAATTTTATTATTGACTTGATCGGATTTATTGCGGCAAATTATGTCAACGCTGGTTTTTCTGGTTTTCAAAGTCCTGCTCTTTGTGTTTATTGCAAACAATTTGTTCGATCTTTAAACGATATTGATGACTTTATTTCTCATCGTGGTCTCAAGGTTTGGTATAATTTTAAAAATTGAAGTTTTAAATTATTTGTCATTTGAGGCTCATCGGAAAGCCTGAACTATAATTAGCCGCGGAGAATTTACTTTCGAATCATTATGTCAAGATTTTGCAACAAAACATTTTGAAAAAATCGCTAAATCTGAACTCAATAATATGGAAATTTGTGAAGAACTAAATTTATGCAGCAGCAGTACCAGCATTAATTCTACCGCCTCTTAAACCGCAAAAAATATTAGAAAAAGAAAAATTTAAATAACTTTTTTTATGTTTTGACCTTTACTTTTAAACTTTTTATGAGTAAATTTTTAAATAAATAAGTCTATATGGCAAAACCAAAAAATTTTTTTTAAGACACTTAAAACTGATTTGAATTTGGAGAAGTTCTCTTTCAATGGTTGTCTTCCATCCTGGTAGAGTTTTTTTTTTTGCCTTAGATTCATACTTTTGGTTCAAACAAAATCTTCCATCATTTTTTAAATTTTTTTTATTGCATTTTTTGCTTATTTTCTTTTCTTTCTTTTCACAAGTTTTGAAACGGAGGCTAAAGTTCGATTGGAAGTTTTCAAGATCTTTTATTAAATGGAAAAAGATTCCAATCAAACATTTTTTCCTTTTTAACTTTTGCTCTTATTATTGTTTTGTTTACGTTTTTTATTTTACTAAGAAAACCAGTTAAATAGCTAAGAAAAATTCTTCTGTTAATGTCATAGTATATTTGAGTGTTTCAAAAAAGATGCATCGTTATTTTTTTACGATTAAAAGAAATGCAATAAATTGCTAACTCTTTTCCTTTTTTTGAAAGTATCAACGTGTTTTTAAAAAACAAAAAATAACAGCAACCAAGACACAATTTTTTTTCATATGGGCTACAAAAAGTTGGAAAACAAAATTTCTCAAGGTCTTCGCTTTTTACACAGAAAAAAATCCAGTTTTTTAGAGGAAAAAAATAAATTGTATCGGTGCGAGTTTTAAACTATCTTTTGTGCTCTCTGTATCTGTGTTTTATTTATTTCTTTTTTGTGATAGAAAAAATTCCATTGTATAAATATCATGATCCAGTTTTATTATGAGGCAGCATAGAAGTATAAAAAAAATATAAAACACAAACAACATCATTTAAAAAAATCATGGAACTGATGTAGTTTTTGAAATAAAAGAAGTAAAGTTGTTCATTGAGAAATATGTGGATTGATGATAGAATTTTATCTTCTTCAATTACAACAAAACACCCCAACTTGTTGGCCCCTGCAACATGGGCAGGAACCGAGGGGACAAAGACAACAAATATTATCTTCTTCGAGAAATCCCTAAAAAACAAATAATTTAAGGATACTATTAAGTTTTAAATTTTTTCATTTAATTAACTATGTAATTTACCTGTTGCCATTTACTTTCTTTGGCACCACTCAACATCGATTTCGCTTGAAGCTAAAATGCAATAATTTTATTAAACTTAAATGGCCGTATATTATTTGAGTTAAATTTATTTCAATAGTCCATAATATCTTATGTAAGGTTTTTATTAAGGGTGGAAAAGTGACGACTTTTTCAAGTCCCATTCCGGTACCAAAGCTTTTAGTCCCGTCCCGTGGCCGGATAAAGACCGTGACGGGATTAGATGTGGAGAAAAGTCCTGTACTCTTTACACCCTTAGCTTTTATACCATTAAAAAAAGTGTTGAAAACTTTAGAACTTTTTTCTTGTTCCTTGAAAAATTTAAGAAAGGCTTTTTAAAAACGCTAACCTTTTCAAGCGATTGAATTGTGGCAGTGAGTTCAACATTTTGATTTCTTAGGAATCTGATAAATAATTGGGTTGCAGCGGTATCAGCAGAAGGATAAAAAGGGTGTAAAATTGAAAAAGTAAATTTGAGTCATTAATCTTACTTGTTCAGGGATACGGCCAAGGCAAAAAATTAATGATGAAGCGAAAAAGACGAATACGAAGAGTTTCATGTTGGTAAACAAATCAAAATTCACAAAAATGCTTGCAAAAAGGTTGTCTGAAAAAAGTTTAAAAATTATTATTCTGAATATTGAAAAAAATTGAGTTTCAAAACAAACCTGCGAAAAAGACAAATAACCAATAAAAAAAGTGTAATTTTTTATCAAAAAAAAATTTTGTTATTACAAGGTCATTTTTTCTTTTTATACTGAAAGTTTCTTGAGTAGAACAATAAAACACATTTATGATTTTAATTGTAGTTAAGGCGGGCAAAAAATCGTTTCAAAATAAAGTAAAGGTGATTAAGTAATTGCCAGCATAATAAATATACTCAACGTTAAGAGAAAATTAAAAGTTTCATCGCTGTATAGCGCACAAATTTCTTACGATAGCTATCAAATGCGTTCACCATTAAAATTTTGGCTTTTTTTTATTTCACATGAAAACTATCTTATTAAACGTTTAAATAAAATGTACTTATGCTGAAAATCAAAACATTTAATAAAATATAATACAATAAAAACAAGAACGCATTAAAATAGTGGTTGACATTAATATGGTTTTTATTCAATTGTACTACAGCTTTAAAGCTTATATATATCTCGCTAACACCATTTTATTTGTTATTAAACTATAAACAAAATTGATAGACGCTTAGAATTTTCCTTTAATTAATGTAAAAGGTATAAATTACTACTTCAATTTACTATAAGCTTAGCTATAATTAATTTTCAAAAAAAAGTTTATTAGAAGACTATTGAAGAAGAAAAAATGAAGACTTTTTTTATTCAGTAACTTAAAAAAAGTTTTTCTCGCCTGTTTATTATAAATGAATAATAGCTCAATCTGTTCCGCATATATAATTGGACCACTTGGTACCCCATTAGACCTTGATGGTTTCCGATGTTTATTGGCAAATTTTTCATTTTTATTGTATCAAATACAATTTGGATATATTTGTATGGGACTTCTAATAGTTATAATGTTTATTTCAATTTTTGGTGGAATTAAAGAAAATTATAAATGGTTTATTTTTAACCAAGCTTTTTGGGATTTTGCCATTAGTTACAATTTTATTTGCAATAATTGGACTCCATACTTATTTTATGGAATTTCTAATTCAACATGTTTTTATAATTTTGAAATAGAATGGTTAAAAGACTTTTTTAGATATTCTATTGATACAAATTCATATTCAGCTTTAATGCTTTTGTCATTTGCTAGATTTGTAAATTTATATTTTCCACATTTTTATCAAAGATGGACAAAAAATCGAGGAATTATTTATGTAATTTTTATTTTTAATTTCTTTGTCATTTTTACTAATATATATACTGTCTTTATATATTTATTGTTTCAAAGAACTGACACTTTAATTGATACTTGTATTCAACAGGCAGAAATAAAATTTTTTTCTCAAGAACCTTGTCATAGTAGCGCTTTTGATGATGATTCTCAAATAATTGCCTTTCGAATTCTAGCGAACATCTTTAGTTTTGTTATGTTTCTAAAGCCTGTGTTATGCTTATTCATTTCATTTATATCTACAATTTTTATTATCTTAAAAGTTTTAAAGCGCTTACGATTTCAAATTGAGCATAATCCAAAAGATTTGATGGGGTCTATTCGAATTTGCATAGTTATCTTCTTACAAGCTTTAATTAATTTATTTGTTTTTCTCATCGAAAGTGTAAAAAATATTCCTCTTTTTATTGGTAATACGTTTAATATTTTTATTCTAACATCAAAATCAATTTATGATTGCCCCATTTGTATATACTTTATTCTTCCTTCTTGGCTGGATGGTCAATATGGTTTATCTTATTATCCCGTTCTTCAAGCAATTGTGCAAACTCGAATTTTTATTGAATGTATACTTATTATAATTCTTATGACTGGATATCGAGAAAGTTTATTTAAATTTTTCAAACCAATTTATTACTGTGTTCTAAAGAAAAAGACTGAAATAAGTTTAACAGAAGTTACTATTTTAACCAAGTAAAATTCGTGTCTCCTTATTACTATCCTTCTTTAATTTTTTACGGTTATCTTAATATAATCCCTTTTTTTTGTAAATTTTTTCTATTTTTTTAAACAGTTTTACACATTATTACCATTATTAAGTTTATTTTTACATTTGTTACATAAGTTGTAGTTAACATAAATATAGGTGGAATTGTTATACCATTAATTCTATCACTAAAAGTTCTGAAAGGGCTTTAATTAGGAAGTATGTATCCCAGAAAATTTTTGCTATAAAATTTTAATAATATATACTTTTATCCGACAAAAAAAACAATAAAACATAGTTTAGTAAAATGGATTTGAAATTTAATATAAAGGTTAAAACATAATTTATAGTTTTTGTTTTAAAATTATATCACAAAGTTTTATATAAAAATTTATCGAATTAAGAATCATCTTCATCAGCGTCGACTATAAACATTCGATGCCAAAAATAATGAACTTCTCGAGAAAAATGAATATTGGAGCAAGAAGTCTCATTAAGTTCTCCATCTGATGCAAAAATATTTGGAATATGTTTATTCATAAAATTTTTACAATATGCATTCATAGTTGAGCCTTCTTTTTTCAAATTATCACAAACGTAATCGGGAAGCTAAAAAAATGCTTATTGGTAAAAAATATTTGGTTTGAATCCAAAATCCAAAAAAAAAATTTGTTTTTGCATTTTTGCAAAAATTTTTAATTTATAACAAAATCAATAAATTCTGGGGTAGGTAATTAAAGCACTAAAATCATTACATCATCTAAGCCAGCATCATTTGAATTATCCAAAATTTCAAGGAATTTTTCACATCTTGTTGTTGCTGGTTTTCTTGTTGCTTCTCCTCCACCAACTTCTTCCGCTGTAGAACTTTTAACAGAAGTTTTCTAGAAATTAAAAAAATATAAAAAATTAAGAAAAAAAGCTGACTAACATTAAAACTTTCAACTAAAATTACAAATAAAAATAATGCAACAATAAATAGAATGGTTCCAAAAATAATTTGAAGTTTATTCATTTTTTGAGGAATGAAAAAAAAAACTAAAAATCAGTATTTTTTTTTTGCAAGCAAACTTTTGTTTTTGATCCTCAAATTTGGGCGCGGATTGAATTACATTTTATTCGTTGTTTTTTAATTTTTTTGTAAACAAATTTGTTGAAAATTGGCAAACAAAAATGTTTATTTATTTTAACAAAATGATTTACAAAATTTTAATAAAAAAAAATAATTATTTTCGATCAATCAAGCAATTTTTTTGTAAGTAAAAACAAAGAAAAGTTTAGCAAAAATGAATATCAGCACAAACTTTTTGTGGTGGATCATTATTTTCAATTCCTTTAACAATGGTATCAATTTCTTTATCGATGAATTGTTTGCATAAAGCATCCAAGGTTTGATCATTCATTGTGATTTTATCGCAAACTTTTTCGGCTTTCTAAAAAAATATTTTTTCATTATTCTTTTTTTCATTGCAATTTTATTTTAATTTCGAAAAAAAAATTTCTTTTGGGATTTTTTTTTGCAAATACATATCTCTCAAAAAAAAATTCGTTGCCCAATACTGTAATTTTATTAACATTTGCGGCTAATTGTATTTGAAAAAAAGCGAAACTAATGTTTACAAATTACATTATTTTTTTCTATTAAAAATCTACGGTAGCCAAATTTTATTTTCTTTTACCATTCACTTTTCAAATGACATTAAGGTTGCATTTTATTAAATTTAATAAATTTTTGTGTTTTGAAAAAATAATAAAATTTAGCAATGCAAAAAAAAAACCAAGCTTTCCGAATCTCATTATAATCTTTTGTTTTTAACTAAATTTTAAATTAAGGAAATTCGAGCTTCTGGCATTACATTTTCAATATTTTATACTGACTTTTTTTTAAGGGTTTGAAAGCAAAGAAAAATAAAATAACCAAAACCTTACTTGTTCGATAGTTCCTTCATCATTTTCAAGTTCAGTTTCCAAATCTTTGACAAAATCTTTACAAAGCTTGCAACCAATTCCACGATTAGCTGGGCTTTGGACAGCTTCAATCATAACCAAACAACCAATAAATGCAAAAAGCAAAATCAGAGTTTTATTCATCTTTTTTAGGGATCTAACAATTAGAACAAAAAAATCAAAAATTATGGTATGGTAGAAAACTGTGACCTTTTATTTATATATGCAAAAAATTTTATTGTTCTATCATGGGAAGCTTGATTGCTTGCATCATATATTTTTTTTTTTGAAAGCTGTGCTGAACCACGCAAAAAGAAAAGCAATATCATGAGTTTTGTTGTTTTGTTTTATTGCTGAAAAGAGATAAGATAAAAAGCTTAAAAAGATTTTTTAAGGTGCGTATGTTTAGCTTGCATTAAAGCACTCCTTTTTTTGGCCTTTGATCATAAAAAGATAATTCTAGAAAAAAAAATGTCAGTGTTGTTTTGATTTTTTGTGATTAGAGTTAAGAATGTCACAAACAAGTTACAGTTTTTTAACATTTTTAGCAAAATTTTTGAGGTTATTGTGTTACAGAAAAATAATTTGTTTACATTTGTTATTTACCTAAAATTATTTTTTAGATACGGTAAAAAAAATAATGGTTTTTTTTATGCATCAAATGGCTACGAAAGTTGGTTTCTAAATAATAAATTTGATTCTATCTTGCTTTGAAAACTCTATAATCAAGTTTTCAAAAATAACAAGCCTCACAAAGGCTTTGTTAACAATTTTAATACTATATATTTAAATCCGACAAAGAAAGTGGAAATAATAAATGTCGCCTTTATCCAACAATAAAAAAAATTAAAGATCGGCTATGAAATTTGTTTCCTAAGAAAAACAACTTTGATGATACTTTGCTCGGATAATTCATATTATCTTCAAATTTTAAAATATCGCCTAAAATAAATCTTTGTTTAAATTTAATAATATATATTTATGAAAAATGAAAAAATAGAGCGTGTTTTGAAGAGAAATTTAAGTAGAGTGTATGAAAAAAAGATTGCCAGAAAAATAGATTTTGAAGTAGTTTGATCATCAAAAAAACGTCAGAACATGTCACAAATTGTAGTCTATTGAGTACAAATGTTCAGCATCTTGCTCGTGGGTTTTTTTGTTACAGTAATTTAATAATTCCCTTAAACATAATCTTTTTTACTTTTCATTTTTTTTCCATATAAAACTTTGATGCAATAAACCGGGGAAAAAGTTTCTAAAATATTGCCAATAAAATTTTGAAAAAGAACCATTAAAACAAAAACACAAATAGTCTGCGAGTGAAAAAAAAGAAAAAAGTTGAAAAAATAACTGTATTTAGGTTTACATTCAATCGCCCTTTGTAAGCCATGGATCAGACAGATAGATTAAAGTAAATTAGTTTATGATTAAAAAATTTAGAATTACGTTGCAAAGTTAAAAAAAGACTTAAATTTATTTTTTTGTACTTATTTAACAAATCTACAAGACAACTTAATTCTAATTAAACATATTATAAAATTTTTCTTTTCATTTTTATGTCGAACAGAAATTCAGAATAAATTTAGATATTTATTACTGCAAATAAATCTAAAAAACCATTAGTTTCTTCCTTCAATTAACAAATATGCTCTCGCAACGACACTTTTTTTCTAATCGTTTTTGACTCACTTTTTTTCATCATTTCCATCATCAACCACATTCCACGTCGAAAAAAATAAATTAAAAAATAAATAGTATGCCTTTGATTCCACCAATCAAACGAAAAAAGCTCGTGGTAACGGGATATGGTCCATTTGGACAATATCAAGAAAATCCAAGTTCAATTTTGGTTAAAAAATTAGCTGAAACTGGTCTTCCCGAAGACCTCAAACTTGATTATGAATTAGAAACTCATTTCTTGGATGTAGCTTATGATAAAGCTGATAATTTTGTTAATGAAAATGTTCAGAAAAAATCTGTCCATGTAAGATACTTTTTGAGTTTTTAAAAAGCTTACTCTAAGTTTAAATAATTTAAGTTTTATATTCATATTGGAGTTCACCACCTTAATAAAGTTATTAAACTTGAACAACAATCATGTAGTGATGGATATTGTCGAAAAGATATTAATGGTAAGAGAGCTTCTTCCTTCATTTATTCAAATTCTTAATATTTATTTTGTATTTTATTTATATTTTAAAACTTGTTATCAAAAAACATTTGCCTCTCAGAAACGCTGTGTTTTTTTTTTTTGACATAAAAAAATCGTTTCTGTGAGGCAAATGTTTTGGATTTCAAGTTTTTTTACCTTCATATTATTTTTTATTCATCGCTGCTATTCCGAGTCGTTAATAATAATCCTGCAAAATCATCCTCCATTTTCTAGGCACTTGTCCAGCCAATGATCGAGCATGTATGGCTCCAACTTGTGGAACCACAGAAAAACTTCAATCAGTTTTTGATTGTGATAAAGCTGTAAACAATCTTAAACCTAAATTTTCTAATAGTGGATTGATTATTGAATCTTCAATTGATCCGGGAAAGTATGATTTTACCATTTCCAAAAATTTTCTAAATGCATGCTTTTGTGTTTTTTTAGTTACCTTTGCGGATATATATTTTATTGCACTTTGAAAGCTAACAACGGCAATAGTTTATTCATTCATGTACCAGAATTTGATGAAACCGCTAAACCTGAAATCATTCAAAAAATAATTGAAGAAATTATTCGAGAAGTTTTGAAACAATGTCCTTGAAAATAAATTTTCGATCAACAAAAACATTGAAAGTAATTTCATTGCTTCCATTGATTCAAAAAAAAAATATTCTTGCCACGAAAATTCAGTACCTTGATTTTTCTTCAAAAAAAAATTTTTTTTCTTTGATAACTTTTTTTTGTTCTTCAATTTTGCTTCATTTTTTACATTGACATTGATTTTATTAATTATTTTTATACATACATATCTAATAAACAGCCAACTATCGGTAATTGCTCTATTCGTGTTATATGTTAAACCCGTTATTATATATTTGCGACGTGATTTAATTTTATGATATGATTATTTTAGATTTTTTTTAAATATGCCTAAAAGAAGACATGAAGAAGTTTCAGAAGATCTCGATGAAACAATACCAGAAGAACCAACAACTAAAAAGAAAAAGCGACCAATTGAAGAAACTAATGGTAATGTAAGTCATGATGTTGCTGCTGAAAGAATTGAATATTGGCTTGTAAGGAAACCTAAAAATGTAAGTATTTTTTGTTTTTTGAGTAAACGAATATATAAACTTATGCTTTTTTGATATAAAGATTTATATGATAGCTTGGTAGCTTGTTATTAATGTTACTTAATCCCTTATTCTCTAAAGTACTCGTTTTCATTATATGTTTGTTTAAGCTTTTCATTTTTAGGTCAAAATTTCTGAACTACCAACTTTTCGACTTCCTAAATGTCTACCAGCAAAAGATACCGCAGTGTTACGACCTGATCGAGAAACTGAATTCTTTACTGTAAAATTCTCAACTACTGATAAACAAATGTTTTATATTGATCGAAATAATGCTAAAACAACATCATCTGGCAAAACAAGAGTGAAACCAAGTTAGTGCTTTCCTTCTTTTACACAATCTTTTTGCCTACAAATATTCTCGTGTGTTATCATCGCAAATATGGAATAGATTAAGGATTAGAAATGCATATTTTAAGCTTCAAAAAGAGCTAATCTTCTCATGATTATATTGCTATTCATTCCGTATTAACTTTAAATAAGGGGTTATTCAAAATAGAATGATGCTAACTCATATGATAGCTTTTTATAACAGCGTGTTAGATTAAATGATAAACTAAAATGACGTTTCTCTAATCTTTCTTTCTTTTTTAGCCGCTGAATTACGTGGAACAATGATGATGGAAGTTGAAGGAACTGATGATGATTATACTGGACCATTACCACCTCAAGAAGATTTTTTGAATCCTGGAAAATGTGATGCTCCAATGAAAATGCCTTTTAATATACCTATTATTCGTCCATTACCATATTCTGGAAAAGCTGATCCTATTGAACGATTGAAATCTTTTGGTTCTGGTAACGAAGAAGAGACAAGAAAGTGAAGAAATTGAATATTAGAAAAATGAAACTTTGTTATGTTTTTATGAATTTATTTTGGTTGTCATTGTTGTTGATTTTGAATAGTTTATTATACAATAAATAAAAGAAACTTTATTGTTCTTCATCATCATTCTAGAATGTTTGATTAAGTTTTTGCGGCTTTTTTGATGATGATCAATATGTACACATTTCTTATCTTTGTTTACGTCAAACAGAAATGATAAGCTTTTTTTGTGTGTTTTTTTGTGTGTTGATTATGGTTAGTTTATTTGTCAGATGACATTGGTTTTTATTTTTGCTTTGTTGGTCCCTTTTTTCTCTTCTTCTTCGACCTTTCATAACGCAACGTCATCCCTCAATTTCGTTCTCTCTCTGTTTTTTTTACTGCTGCTGAAAATGAAAGAAAGAGATCCTATGACAGAGAACAACAACAACCAACAACGAAGAAGAAAAAATGTGATGATTCCTGTTTTATATGTGCGTTGGCCGTCGTTGGGTTTTCTTTCGGCTTAAAACTTCTTTTTTTCTTTTTTTACTCTAACAAAAAAGTGAGGCAGCGAGCGACTCTTTGTATTGCTTGCAATTTGTTTATCGATTGAATTTCATATTTGCGAAGGATGAAAAAGAGAAAGAAGGGCAAGGCAGCCTCGGAGTCTCCTTCCTCGATGCTGTGAAAATTTTGGGTGCTGCGCTGCATTTATTTCTTTTGCTCATCTTCTTCGTATGCTTTTTTTTCGCTCTCTTTCTTTTGACTTTGCCTCCATTATTTTTTTTGTTATTTAATTTGCCCGCGTATTTTTTTTCTTTCTTTCTCCATCTTTTTTTCTAGCCTTTTCCAAAGACCTCTCTGCTGCTGGGTGTCGTCGTCCCTCTTTCGATACATTCATCACATGCTTGCTCGCTCGCGTGTTGTTGTCGTCGTCCTTCTTTCATATTTCTCCGATAACTGAATATATATAAATAAAATGAAGAGAAGGCGGGTATGTAACACACTTTTTCTATTTCTCTGCTGCCCTTCCACTCTCCTTTTTTCTTTCCCTCTATTTTTTCATATCTCTCTTTTTTCGTTGCTGGTTGGTTATCGTCGTCGATGCAGAGTTTTTGGTTGTGTTTTCTAAAAAGCGCATATAAATATTTTTCTCCCATCCGTTGTGAAAGAGAAGAAAAAAATATGAAACGATGTTGGTTGTCAGTTGTGGGGTGGTGACTGACGACAAATAGGCAGGCAGGCAAGCAACCAAGCAATGATGCTCTCCCAGAAGAAAAAAGTTTTTTTTCTTCATTATCTCGCGTATTTTTTTCTATTTCTCTTGTTGTTGATTAGAATTTTCTCGAAAAATATATATATTTTTATACTGTATATGTATGATAATTATGATCTCTTTTTTTTTTACAGTTCCATCTTAGAACGTTCGCTTTACGTGACTTCCGCGCTTTTTTTAACATCTCAAAAATATCAAAAAAGTAGGCTTTTAGCCGAAAAAAAACATCAATAAAATCAATCAATAAAACAACCAACTAAAAAAATTGAAGAAAATTCTGCGAAGTGCAAAATAAAATAGGTAAGCGTCGATTTGCATTTTTTTGTGGTCATGAGTGTCAAGTGTCATGGGATATGTGTATTGATTGATTTTTGATTTTCTTTTTTTAGTACAATAAAAATGAATACTACTACAACTAAGCAATCCAAGAAACAACAACAAGCCTCTCCATTAAAGGCTAATAATAATGCATCGTCATCATCATTGACGCCACAACTTTCGACCCCAAAATCTCATAAAGCTTCATCGGCTCGGCGTCAACTTGTTGCATCCCAACAATCAACACCAACAAGTGCAACATCAAAGAAACAACAATCTAAAACTAATAAACTTCCATCACATTTGGAATTTTTATCTTTTCAACCCGCACTTCAAACATGCTTTCAAACAACAACGCCTACTCAAAATCAACAACGTCGATCATCTCCACGAACCCAAAATAACAGCAATGGTGGCGGCCAACAACAACAATTTGTTAATTCTAAATATTCCAATCAAGTTAATGGCTTTAATAATTCCTTGTCACCCATAAAATTATCATCCCCTGCAATTGCACCTATAATTCGACAAGGCCAAAATGCTGCTTCCAAACAACAACAAAATCAAAAACGCAATAATACTCCACCAATGTTTAAACAAACTCCATTTGCGGGTGCAAAATATTTAGAAATGCCATCCACCAAAGATTTACCTTTACCACCTGCATGGTTAATTGGAGGCAACAATGGAGATGAAGAAGCAATGCCATCCGAAACTTCATCAACTTCATCTAATTCATCGTCACCTACTATGATGATGATGGCTGAACCTCCATCACCCACAACTGAAGCTGCGATGAAGGTTGCAGAAGATAATGGATTTGATGGTCGAATTCGAATTCATCCATTACAATTGATTGCAGCGGTGAGCTCAGCTTAAAAAAAATAAAGTTTATCATCAATTTCATTCATTCATGGAATATATAAATATTAGAATACGTGTTTTGTCTTTTTTTTTGTTTTTGTTTCTAATCTTTTTCTATTTCTAACTTTTCTTTAAAAAAATTTTTATTCCTGTTTTCTGTCATTTTTCACTGTTGTTTTGAAAAAAGTGTTGCAATTTTGCTTTGAAAGGTTTACTGTAGCTCTTTGGAAGGAAAGTAAAAAATATAGTGTATTTGAACTTTAATTTTACAGTACTCCTTTAAAAGCATTTTTGCATGTTTTTTTATATCAGTGTAAAAAGCGACTTATTAACTATTTTTTAATTTTAAGCATTTTAAATTTGTATTCTAAACTTTTTTTTGCTAATTTTATTATTATATTTTTCTTCTTTTAATTGTTAGTTGTTTGTTATATCCTTTTTAATGTCTTTATTTTTTTATTTTTTTACCTCAACGAAACCAAACCAAACAAAAAATTTCTTTTTTTTCTTTTTGAACTTTATCTGTCTCTGCACCACTCTGCTTATTTTTTTGCAGTACAGTAAAACAACATAGGTTTCTTATGGTCTCTCTATCTCCTCTATGTTTTTTTCAATCCTTTTTAAACTTTTTTTTATGGGTTGACGTTTTTCTTCTTTTACAAATGTGTTATAGAAAGTTGTACAAATGTATATTTTACTTTTCATCTAACCTAGCAACAGCATTTGTCACATCTTCCATGATTTTTTTTAAAAAGCCTAAGAAGCTTTGCTTTATTTCTCCAAACAAAAAAATATACTATTTTTTACGGTTCTGAAAATTTATCTTCGATGATTCCAATCTTCCTATTTCTTTATTTTGATTTTTTGATGATTTTATTGTTGTCTTAAATTTTTCTTTCTTAGTTAATTTTTTTTACTTTGAATTTTATGAAACGGTGTCATGCTTTGTGAGCAATTATTTTCCCCACCTAAGCGACCGTCAAAATATTATAGGTTTTTATTATTCTTTTATAATAATCGCACTTTTTTTATGGATATCTTTTTTGCATTTTTATAGGCAACTTTAAATGAGTCATATTTTAATTTTATATAGGATTCATGAATCATCAAATAATTTTAGAACCCAAACCTTTCTGTATTTTTTAAAACTGAACATCCACGCTCCGTTCAGAAATACAGTATTCTCTTTTTTTTCTTTTTTCAATTAAGTCATAACTCTTAGGCGTTTTTAAAGATCACTTTTTTATATTATATTTTAAATTGTCGTCGTCGCCTTACAAAACCAAAAAAAAACAAGAAAATATTTTTATAGGCTTAGTTTTATAATATTTTATTTTATTTTTTCTTTGAGAATTGTATCAACAAAAAAAAGAAGTTTTGGTGGAGAAATTTTTGTTTTCGCAGTGCGAAACTCTTATTTTTTTTTTACTTGCTTTTTGGTTATTTCAACAAATTATTTTTTAGCCTCATTTTTATGTAATTTTTTTTCTTTCTTTTAAATTGTAAAAACTGAAACATTCATTCTTCAGAAATTCGTGTCAAACTTTTTCGGGTTTTTATTTTTTTTTGTAACTTTTTTCTATAACTTTTTAGTTTTAAGTTTCTTTTTAAAATATATTGTTTAAATAATGAGAGTACATAGATAATAATGATGATTTGTAATTTTTTTGGGTTTGAAAAATCTCATGGTTTTTTTTGTGAATATTTTTAAAGTTTTTAAAAGCCAAAATTAATCTATTAATTTTAATTTTAATTTTTCTACCGAGTGGTTTAAATTTTTCTTCTGGTGTGCAAAAAAACAATTTACATAGAATGAATGAAGAAAAAAAATTTCTGGGACCTTTGCATTCCTTTTTTTTTGTTAGTTTGCAAAGTCCAAATTTTTTTTTATTTAATTCTTCTCAAAGCTTTTTTATTATTATTATTGAAAAGCTTGTGTACTGTATATTTTTTTAAAATGTATCAGCCTTCAGTCTTTTTTTCTGATTCTGATTTCTTTTATTTTTTTGATCTCCAGTTTATTATTTTTAATTACCACTTGATGCTCCCAGGTTTTTCTTCTTCTTTTTAAAAATTCCATTAATTTTTTTATTTGAGTTAATTATTTTCAAACTCAAATTTTTTTATTATTATTGTATTCTCTCTCACTCTCATAAAAAAAACAATCATCAATCCCATCTTTTTGATCCTTAAATATTTTTTGTATTCAAACCTCCAACAAAAAAAAATTATATTGAGGTTTTTTTTCTTCTTATTCCCCCGACAATATGAAATTCTTTGACCATCTCTGAAGAATATTTTTTTCAAATATCTAAAATACATACATTGCTTTTTTTCCATCGTTTATTTTGTTTCCAAACAAAAAAAGCTTCTCTCCATTTTTTAAAAAAAAAAGCTTACAGTATAGGATAGAATAGCTAATATTTAATTCTATCTCTCTATCTCTTATCGCTTTTTTCCATCTCAATTTATTATTCCTTTATTTTTACGAACAACAACAACAAAAATTTTAAAATTGCAAGCGACAAATATCTAACTAAATTTTTTTTATGTTTCTGATTTTTTCTTTCTAACATCTCTCACAAATATTTGAGAAACATTTTTTTTTTATTTTGTTTTAAATCCGATCTTTTTTTTATCTTTTCGAATTGTATCTTTTTACCATCTCTCTTTTTCACCACACACACAGATCGGATAATCTTTATTTCCCCGTTTTTATTATATATTTTTTTAGTTCTTCATTTCTTCTGTCTGAATAGTTTTTTCTCCCTTTCTCGATTTATTATTTTATAAAATTTCATTTTATTGTAAAATATTGTGTAATAATTTTTTTATTTGTTTAATTGACAGAAAATGAAAATAGTTTACCTCAAAAAAATGATGGATTGAAACAAATTAAATTTAATTAAAAGAACAAAGATTAAAATTACAGTTTTTAAAAAAATACAGTGCAATTTGAAACAAAATGAAATCATTTCCGATATGCAAAAATAAATACAAAATTTTAAAGCAAATCATGTATCCAAAAAAATTTCGAGCAAAACAATAAACGAAAAAAGAAAGAATTATTTGGATCCATTTTTAACCAAATTTAATTTTGGTTTATATGGAAGAACTGTGGTGGATCTAAAGGTTCGAGAATAAATTGCAGCACATATTGTTACATTCGTTGAACTTAAAGTAATCAAGTATGGTCCAACATAATCTGATATTGATTTTTCCGTTGGCTAAAAAAAATATTTAATATAAAAAATACACGGAATCCAAAAAAGCAAAAGAAACTAAATTTCACAAGTTCAAAGACAGACTACCGTATTTTTTTTTCACTAAAACAAATGTGTAAAAAATTTAGACATAATTATTTTTAATCGCATCCAATTATTTTTTTAAGAAATTGAGTGGGAAGAGGAACTAAGTTGAGAAAATTACACAAAAAAGCAATTAAAGGATAAAACTCACCGATTGAATAAATCGAAAGAAAATATTGGGTAAAAAATCGAATAAAATTGAAAACACCACAATCATCACTGCCACAATATTCATTCGTTTGAAATTACTATTTTTATTATCTCTAAAATTGCATCGAATAAGAATAAACAAAATAATTCCAGCAATTATATCAAAAATAGATGTAATCATTTTTTGATTTGAAAAATTCGCAGCTGTTTTATTTCGAACTATGCAACCTCGATAATAACAATTTGTTGTTGTTGGTTGATTTATTGTTGGAATGGAATCCAAAGTTTTATTATACCATAAAACAAAAGAATAAATTATGATTAAAGTTACGCCAGCGAAATATCCAACAAATTTCCTTTGCTTTTCCATATATTTAATTGGAAAAATAATGGAACAGCATCGATCAAAGCAAAGAAAAATAGCCATGATTGAATTTAAAAATAACAAAATATCCGGAATAAATCCAAATAAATACATAATTTTTTGATCATAAATATTTTGTGATCGCCAAAATAAAAGCAAATATCCATTATTGATTAAAGAAGCCAAAAACCAAATAAAAATATAAGCAAAATATACTTGCAAAATTGGTAATAATTTTATTGTTCCTCGATAAAAAAATTTATAAAACAAAACATTGATGGATGAATATAAACTAAAATTAGAGAGGAGAAAAACAAAAATATCATGGCATAATGGAATCCATGGATTATAATCACCGTCCATTAACTAGGAGCTATTCATCAATCGCGATTATAAGAAACAAAGGCCACTCAAAACAAATTTGGTTTAGTAATTCAAAAAAAAAACAAAACAATGAAAAATAATAAGCTTTAAAACTATACCTATATATACCCATCATTTTCTTTCATTAGGGCAATTACAACCATAGCTGCTTGTTTTCTAAGAATAATCAACCAAAAAAATTAATTGCTTTTACATTTTCACTTCCTATAAGGAAGGTACATATAGCCGCCATCCATGTCAATCATTATTGTTGTAAGTGAACCCCACAAGGATTATCAGTCTGGTGAATGATTTTGGGGAAGTATTTTTTGACAATAATTAGTCTAATTTTCTTGAAACTATCTAATAAGAAAGTGCAACCTTTAATCATAAAGAAATAATAACCTCTTTGATATGAAATTAATTATAGTCGAGCTTCCAGTAAGCCATTTCGAGAGCTAATATGTATTCAAGTAAAAAGAAAGTTTTAGAACATCTTCTTAATACTTTAGCAAGTTGGTGAACATTAAAAAAATTAGATACAGTAAAAAAAGTGCAAGAAACGCTTTAACATACAGAAATATAAAACATTTATTAAACTCAACAACAATAAATTTTATATCAAAAATACGAAAAATCAAAACATTTCTTTTAACTTCCAATCTTTATTGAGCTTTCAGGAAATGGATCTAAAAACGAGGATATTAGTAACAGTAAGATAAGTAAAGTAAAAAGCATACCAACAAAATAACGAAGATGTCCCTTCGATGAAACTGAACATGCGAGCATAGTATCTTGAGATAATGGCCGCATTGCAAATGCAAAAGTGTTGATCTTTCCACGAGAATAGTAAATCTGAAAACATGGAATATAATGATGTTGACTAAAGAAGGAGAAACTCACATCCAAAAGTTTATCAGAATGAACATCGAAAACATATAAAGTTCCATCATAAGATCCAGCAAAAAGTTTGTTGGCACCTTGATCAAAAGCAAGTCGTAAAATAGAAGTATCACCAGTAGCGTATTTGAATCGAAGACCATTAACTGTAGCCATATCATGGAGTTCAATATCACCAGAAAGAGTTGCCAAAGCTAAAAATTGTCTTGTTGGATGTTGACTAATGCAAATAGCTTCCACAGGAACATCTTCTGATTTGACTTCACCAAGACGAGTAACAACTTTCATCTTTCCTTCGTTTGTATAAGAACACAGAGCAACTTTTCCAATAGATAATCCAACAGCAAATGATGCACCAATTCCAAGTTCAGTTGCATGAATAGGAACTTTCATATTGAGAGAAGAAATTTGATGTCCAATTGCAATATCAAAAAGAAGAATCAGTCCATTATCAAAAGTTATAATTGCTCGTTGACTATTATCAGGGAGCATCTTGATTGCCGTTGGAGTTTCACCGACATAATAAAATCCAAATAATAAATTTGCTGCATTCTTTTCTGCTTGGATCTTTGCGATATATTTGCTCTCAGGAACAGCTGCAAGAACGAAATCATTTTCTTCATAAGTACCAGTCGTTTGAGGATTCCATGTTAAAAGAGAAACTTCAGCACCTAATGCAATCTGAAAAGAAGAAAGTAATAAATGTAAAAGTCTTGGATATCGCAGTTAATTCTATCTTGACATTACTAGCAGCAAACGACAATAAATATATGAAAATGAGGCATCGTTTAGCATATTTAAAGACAGAATCATATTTCAATAAAGCAAACATACATTTCGAGGAATAAAGAAGTTGTTCAAATCGACGTTATTCACCTCATCACGAGCAGCAAAAGCTAAGAATCTTTCCTTTGAATCAAAAACCAGTTCAGAAACTGTATCAACAGCTTTATAAACCATTAACGGAATTTTCACTAAAATGTTCAATGTGAAAAGAAAGAAAAATAAAAACCAAAAACTTACTGCTATGACTCGGTTGAAAAAGTAAAGCAACATCATCACATCCTCCAGTCGCAATATATTTTCCAGTTGGTGAAATAGCAACGGATACAGCATCTTTTGAATGAACAGGAGTTGATAGATAGCTTGTTTCGACGTAGGCTGAAATAAATGACGATGAAATTTTAGGAAATTGTTAGGAAATAAACATACCACTCGGATCTTCTTCATAAAATTGTTCTTCCTCAGCTTCTTCACGTTCTTCCATTTCCACTTCATGGTTTTCTTGCCCTTCTTGTAATTCATAATCACTATCCATGTTTGTAATAAAAAGATGTAACTAAAAAATATGAATTTCAAAGGTAAAATTCGACGAATGAAAAAAAGAAAATTTCATCGTTGAATGAAATCAACGGTGCAGTTTCATTTTTATGGCAAAATGTTCTAAAAGGGCGTTGGAGAAAAATATATGGGAAAATTGAAAGTTTTGAAAAAAAAAGCTTTTTTGAAGGCAAAGTTTATCGTCGAATTGCTGCTAAAATTGTTTTTATTTTTAGTAATGTTTTTCATAAAATCACAGTATCTTTGAGGAATGCCAATTAATGTGATCATTATAGATATTACAGTTCAAAAACCTTTGAATTTCGTGAGGATCGTAATTTGTTAGATTTGTTTGTGTAATTTAAGCTTTGCAAAAGATAAAACAAAAAATTTTTATTATCAAAAAATATTTCCATTAAAATTTTTAAATAAAGCAAATTTAAATTTATTTATCTTTTCTTTCTTGTTTTGTTTTTCCTCCACACGCCGCCCATGTTAAATAAACAAAAATGAAAATAATATCAAATACAGTAATAACAGAAAAGCCAATGAAAACTCCAGCCAATCCACCAACGTTACTAATAAATTGATTAAACTGAAATATTTATGTATTTCTTTGTCAAGTAAATTTTGGGTTAACATTGGGACTTACACTCATTGCAGGAGTTTCAGCAAAAACTTTTTGAGTTAATCGTGGAATATAAACTGAAATTAAAACCATATCCGTGTAATTTGACAAACAATAATTATATTTGTCTGTATCATTTTCAACTAAATCACATGGAAAAAAATAAGTCGGGAATGAAGCTTTTGTGAAAGAAGAATCAAATTGAGATTCTGAGCATGGACTTGGACAAATACAATCTGACCACGTGGAAGCATCACCTCTCTCTTTTGTGATGCTATTAACGCAATCCCACGTAGTAATGTTGCAAGCATGAGTATCGGGTGGCATTGCATATCGAGGATCCATGCAACCGCATTGTTCCAATACAGCATCTTGATAACATCCACGGAAGCAACCCGCTGTTGTGTAATTTCCCGTGTAATAATAGGCTTTGACTTCGGTTTTGTCTCTTACGCATGTTCCATATTTTCCGTTTAATCGAGAGTAAGCATTCTGAAAAAATTTGAGGTTACTGTCATTTTCAAGGTTTTCATTTTTAATCCAAATTTTAGCGAAATTATGCATTTTTTTTTGAAATCCAAAAACCTTACTTTCTCAGTAATAATCGTTGTCGAAGTATTTGGTGAAGCTTGATATCGAACTGATTCAGCGAAAATAGTTTCTTCTGGTGGGTGGACAAACACCAATAACGATGCAGTGTCGATCCAAGTCAAATATTGATCTTGTCGAACTCTCATTAAAGCTTTAAATCCTCCATCTTCTCCAGATTTTCTTGAAGTCCATTTCATTGGACAGCTCGCATGATTAAAAGTAAAACAATTTCCAAGAGTTGTATCAAAAGTTTTTATAATATCGGTTCTGAAAATTTGACGGGTTTTGTTTAAATTTTTAGAAGATTAATCTTGTTCCGTGCCATGTCCCAAAATTACAAAAAAAAATTTAGACACTAAAACCCTTTATTTAATAACCTTAAATCCAATTCATTTTTTTCATATGAAGCCCAAACAAATAAATCTTCATAATCCCAACTCATCGCAGATTGATTTTCAGGAGTTTGTTGACCAAGTAAAAATGGCATTAAATCTTTTATAAGTGAAGGAGATTTAACAACTTCTTCAAGTAAATTAAATATATCATCTAATCCACCAAAGGCTTGAGCCACTTCCCAAACTATCATACTTATAGTGCAATTTGTTCCTGTATAATCTGGTGTACATTGGCATCTAAAACAAAATCATCACATTTAAGAATTTTTTGTTTCGAGACTCAAAGTAATAATTAATAAGTTAATTACCTATAATCATTGAGGCCATCCAAGCATGTGGCTTTAGTATCAATGGTATTGCAATTAGTATTATTTTTTCCACCTCGAACTGTGGGATTACAATCATTTGTATTGTTGGAACAATCTTTTCCTCCACTTCCATTTGGACAATCACATGTAAAATCAGCGAATGTTGAAACACATGTGGTTTCATTTTTTATTCCCCATTCAGTGTATTGGCAAGGATTAGGATCACAATTGTCTTTGACTAAAAATTAAAATTTTCAAAATTTAAATATGCCAAAAAAATTATTTGTAGAAATTTTAGAACGGAAAAATTCCCTTCGAAATACAATATTTTTTATTTCAGGTTCCATAGAATTTATAATCGTAAAAAAGAGTGTCAATAACTGACTAAGATTTAAAAAAAATTATTCCCTTACTTTTTTCACAATAATCGCCAGTGTATCCTTTAACACAATTGCAAGAAGCCACATCATTTTTGGCCACGCAAGTTCCTTTATTTTGACATTTCCAAAATTGGCAAGCATCAAAACCTGTAAATTTCAAATAATAATTTCTTTCATAAATTAAATTTCAAGGAAAGATCATACTTTGACAATTAGCTCCGGTCCAAATGCTTAAACAAATACAAGAATCTTTTCCGCTTGAATCTTTTACACATACGCCTCCATGTTGACATGTAAGACTGCAAGTAATTTTAGCTGAAATTAATTAATTGTTTTTAAAACACTTTTTTCTATTGAAATATAAAACCCAGAAAATTCTTTTGAAAACAACAAAAAAAGCATTTATGAAAATAAATTTTTATTATATTTTAAATTTTCTTTTTCGAGCCAAAGTTTACGGTATACGTTTTTTGTTTGTTGATGAAATAAATTTCACAGTTCCAAGAAAGATTATTTTTATAAATGAAAGCTTACTATCACATTTAGATCCAGTATAACCTAGAGCACATGCACACATGCATTTATTATAGGCGGTTTCAACGCAAGTGGAGCCATATTTACAATTTTTTGCATTGGCTACGCATGGACCTTAAAAACATTTTTATCTTATCCTGTTTTTTAACTCTTCTAAAAAAAATATTAAACATACAAACAGTGCATTTTTTTGAACCTAAAAAATAATTTATAAAATTATTATTTATTTCAAATCTTTTGAAATTCTTACTTTCACAAAAATCTCCTTTAAAATCTTTAGCACAAATACATTCAGTTCCATTTTTGCCTCCAACGGAACATGTGCCACCATTAAAGCATGTCACTTCATCGCAAGGATCAATGGATGTATCACATTTTGCTCCAGTGAATCCTTCCTCGCAAGCGCATGAACGTTGACCATGGCCGAGATCGGTGCATTCCCAATTTTGACTTGCTGATTTTGGACAAGGATTTAAAGTGCAAATATCTGTGGGTTCTGAAAACTTATAAATAAAAAATTATTTAGGGTCTTGAAGCAAAAAATAAATTTTATTCATTTTTACCAAATCTATAAATAAGTTTCGTTTTTAGACGAAAAAAAAATAAAGAAAAGTAAATTAGTCTTTTTTTCAAATTATTTTTTGCGACACAAAAAATTAAAAAAATTAAGGAAATTTTAAACTTTTGTTTTGAGGTTTTGGAAACAATAAATACTTTTATATTTGGTTTTTTTTAGAAATCAAACATACCAATTTCACAACAATCACCACTAAAATATTTTGGACATATACATTCTGCGCATGTTCCATTATCATATTCAGTATTACAAAATCCGTATGGAGGATTGCAATCATCACAAACTGTATCAGCTTTTACGCAACCATAAAATAAAAAGCATACTGTAAAATTAAAATTTTTTTTATTAATAATTATTTTAATAATTGTGAAACTCACAAAAACTTATTCCCAAAAATAATTTTATTATCATTTTTTTTATTAAACAAACAACTGCTTATAATTTAAAATTTGTTACAAACAAAAAACTTCAAAAAATAAACTTTGTAAAAAAAAACAATATGAATGGTTTCCGAGTGTTTATTTATTTACAAACAACGAAGTTGTTTAAAAAATAAAGTGTGTTTTAAACAGGAAATTTTTCTAAGAAATCTCCATAAGAATTTCATTATCTCAAGAAACAAGAAAAAGGGAAGAAATTATTAACAAAAGGTTTTTTTACTTTGCATATTCACAACTTTTTTTTTGACAAAAATTCCTTAGCAACTTTCAATAATTAGTGAGGTAACAAACTTTTCTTAAAATAGAGTATACTGTAAAGAAAAAAAGCTTTGAGGTCGAATGCACTTTTATGAAGAAAGCTTTTTTTAAAAGCGATGTGATATTTGAGCAAGGATAAACATTATTTATCAAAAAAATGTTGCAAAAAAAACATACCCTTTGCACTTTTATGTTATCATTTTTCAGCAGCGGAAGAGACCATCATAGCATAAAAAAATGATTGACGTTGTGTAAAAAAAAACAATTGAAAAAAAAACATAAAATAAAATAAATAAAAATGAACAAGCTGCATCGTTTTAAAAACACAGATCAATGAAGAAAAAAATAATATCAGAGAAATGTATTCGAAATTAGATTTTAAGATTTTGGAAAAATTAACCTTGTCTTTCTTTTTTATATGTATCTATCGCTTATACTCAAAGGAGAGGAATAAAACTGATTTCTTTTTTCTTTTTAATACTCAACTCCGCTACAAACTGATGCTTGAACCTTCGAGATATTAAAAAAAAATTTAACAACTTTTTTTAACGTTTGAATCAAATTTGACTTTTAACCACAGATTTCGGTAAAATTAAGCACAAACCTTTTTGGCAACTAAAACGCGAATTTAATGAAGTTATTAAATCTGGATATTTATTTTAGGTTTGTGTCTAAAAAATTTATCATGAATAATTACTTCTTTAAATTTATGCTTATTTATTTATTTTTCTTTAATGGAACCTACGCGGACATCAGCTGAAAAAACCATGAAGGCAAAGACGTTGATTGGTTTATAATGTGCAAATTACCAATAGAAAATAAAAAAGCCGGTTATTTATATTATGACAGTGATTTGGAAAAGAATAGTATTGAGGATATGGCATATTATGATTCAATTAAAGCTCCTAAAACGGTAATCTTTTTTAAAACAGAATTCATTGTCTAAAGAGGAAAAAATTTAGCCTTTGGAAAATACTTTTAATCATTTTCAATCTTTAAAAACGGATGTTGATGAAATTCTATATATTATGTTTAGCGATCAAAAACCTGATTCTAAATCGTGCGATAATGATTTAGCTCATATGAAAGGAACGTTTGCTTTTCATCGAAACCAAGGCATTGTCATAAATCTTTCTGCACCTCGATATAATAAAAATGGAGGTCATTATTATCCTCAAAGTGCTCTTAGAAATGCCCAACATTTCTTTTGTTATACTATTGGAAATAAAGCTTTGCAAATTTTTGCAAGACATATCTATATCACTCATCCACATATTTATGCGATACATATAGCTGATAAATTCTTGGATCCAAAATCAAAATGGTTGAAAAGCATTAATGATGGAGATTTCGAACAAAAAGCTGTAGTTAAAGATGATCTTTATTTAACTACTGTTGGTGGGCTTGAAGTTAATATTATGTCCAAAAGCAGAGAAGCAAATGATGTTAATTTATGGAAAACTGTTGTTCGAAAATATAATCGTGAATTCAATGTTACTTCTTGGTGGAGCATTGATGACGTCAGCAAAACTAATAAAATACATAATGTTCAAGATACTATTGTAAGGTTAAATGGCAAAAATGTCGTATGGTCTCATGGTAGAGACCATTCAAAATATGGAATCTCAAAAGTAGGAAACGCAAAAGAATCAATTTTCTGTTTTAGTGATCTTAATCACACGGTAAAACAAAATAAATCTTTTATTACACTTTATTAATAACTTAATTATTTAGGGTCGACAAATTCGCCGTAGTGGTGGAATGTATTGTACGAATATACCAATTTTCTGGAAGGCTTTTCACAAAACATTTATTTTCCAAACATTAGACCAAGATTAAAGTAGCAGCACTCATCTAAAAATTATGCGCAACTCCGTTAACAAATGTGATTGGAAATAAAAATTTAAAAACAATTTTTGGCGCCATATTGATTTTTTAAATCTTTGTTATTCACTTTAATTGGCGTTTTGTTTTTATAAATTATTTTTTTGAACGACTTTTTTCACTTTTCTAATTCATTCATGTGAAAACTTTCAAAATTTTGATTGGTAAAAGTTGATTTTTTAAATTTTACTCTGTCTTTATAATAAATATATGCTTTCATCATTATTTTTCAGTTAAACTGTACAAAATAACACGGCATTAATAATGCTTATAAAGCATTCTAAATATATTCTTCAATCTAAAATTGATAATCAAATGTTTGAAGTTAATCAAAAAATCATTGATGCTTCAATTTTGTTAAAAAATGTTTGTGGTAAAAAAGTTTTTTTTACCAACAGTAATTTTACTTACATACATACTTATTTTTTAGATTTAACAAACGTAAATGAATCTATTATTGTTGATTGTTCAGCATTGTGTTTGGATATATTTATTATACTTTTAAATCATTATGAAAATATTTCCATTGAAAAACATGATATAGAATTTGAAGAAGATTTGTATAAAATTTTAACTAATGTTGATCAAATTATTGGACTCATTCGAGATATATGTTTGTTAGATAGCGATTTTTTTCTTGATTCATACGCAGATTTAATTTTGCGTCGAATTAAAAAAATGGATTGGAAACAAATGAAAGAGTTTTTTGGTTTTGAAGATGATTTCAATTCAGTTGAACGAGAACTTATAAATGAAAATAAATTAGAATATTTGTTATCCATAAATGTAAAATCAGAAAAGGCTGAATTAAAATTTCCATTTTCAAACAAAAGTTTTATTTCTGTTAAATCAAAATTCCATTCTCCATTGAATGCTTTATTAGCTCGAATTATTCTACGATCCAAAGAAGGCACAGCTTTGAATTTGTCTTTAATAAATAAAACAATCAAAAATGAATTTAATCGTCATCCAATAAAAGTATCAAAATTTCGTGGATATGATTATTGGCAAATTATAATTAATACAACTCCACGCTTTCATGTTTTATTATCCATGGATAAATATGATGAAAGATATTTTAATGTTATAAAAGCTCGAAAAATTATTGCTGAAACAAATGTTTCATTGACATATGCATATGGATACGAAATAGATAAACCTGAAGAAAATAATAAAAATCTATCATCCATGGATTTTGTTATTCCATATGATACGATGACTGAATTGGATGTTGACTTTCAAGGAGATTCCAATGAAAATGATATGGATTTAATATATTTTTTTAATATTGAAAAATGTCCTTTCCCTTCCATTTCTTATTCATTCAATATTGACGTTATGGATTTTAATATTATTTATAAATATTTAATTGCAAAAGATTTTTCTAAAAATATTGAGTATCTTCATTTATTTTTATTTTTTTATATACAGTTTCTTTGTCTTTTTTTCAGGTTATATGGTGACGGATTTGGTTTCCATTCTTGGGGATCTGTGAGACTTTTCAAAAAGCCAAATGCTACCATGTTTCACAAATGTGAAGTATACGCTCATGCCCAACCTTTACCACCGTTTAAAGAATTTGTTAAAGTAAGATAAAAAAAGAAAATGTTATATATTAATTTAATAAGTTTATAGAATTACATGGGCGATAATGATATTATTCAAACTGTTGACAAAATTTCTTGCATACCTGATGAATTCACAAAGAAAATAAAAGCCGATTTTATTTACAAAGCATCGAGTATTAAAAAATATTTATAATTTTTTGGCAATTGATAAAAAAAAATTAAACCTTTTTGTTAAGCGATCCTTTTTAATAAACAGTGAAAAGCATGAGAAATAATTATTTAAGTTTTTTCTCGAAATAAATTTCCATTATTTTTATAATTTATTAGTAACAATCCACGTAAAAGTTCATTGAGAATTAATTGAAAAATTTTATTTGAAAAAACCAACAAAATATTTTTTTAATGCAACATCGTCAAATTTAACAATCACAAACACAAGCTCCATCTTTGCTTAGGTCATTATTGAGTGTGCCACCACTACAACTGCATTTAGTTCTCCAATACCATCCAGGATCTGCATTTGCATAACAAAACTTTCGATCTTCAAAGGGTTGAGTATTATTGATATTAGTCGTTGCATTTTTAGGATAACATTCACAAATCAAATGCACTCCTCTATCCCCCATTTCGGCACCGCCGGGTGATGGATGATCTAATACATTCCATTTTAACTGATGCTCCTTTAGACCATGCAAATTGTTTCAAAGTTGCAACTGCGCGATATGTGGAATCGGCCAATATTGGTGATGATGAAATCCATGCAAAAATGAGAAGAACCATGAAAATTTTTAGGTTCATGATTGATTATTACCTAAAACAACATTAAGTTAAATCACACAACCTAACATCGGGGGAAAAACAAAGCTCTGTTTCAAAACCAATATCTTACATGGTTTAAAAAAATCAGACATAAATAGTTGACACTCTCCTTTTTGACGCACCTTGTAGTCTCTTGTATTCATTACAAATATGTTTGCCATTGATACAAGAAAAAAGCAATAAATTAATAATAGCAAACCAAAATTTAAACAGTCACGCCTTTTATAAATACAAAATTGTTAATAACGCAAACATTGCGTCACATAAAAGATGTTATATTTATTCTCATCTCCACTCTTGCACAGTTACATTTTCTTTATTTATGATACAAACTAAACACATGAACAATATAATAACAGAAAAACAATACAAAGAGATCAACCATGAAAAAAAGCTTATTCAATAATAGCAACAGATTCATCCAATAAATTATGGTACTTTCTTTTGAGTGGATTATAACCTTCTGGATATGGTAAATATCGTTGAGCTTGAAGTTGTAATTTCATAATTTTATCTGATTCTTTTGGCATTGGACCCCATGAATCAAGAAGATTTGGAAGTTTTGAGATAGGTTTATAACGTTTAGCTTTAATCCAACGATGTTCCTAAAAATAGTATGAGTGGTTAATGGAGAGTGAAAAGAATGAAAAAAGCTTACATTATGTCGTTTATTGTTTCGAATACGTTCTTGAAAGCGGAAAATAATCTTGAATTCATGCACTGAAAAGTCAATGTGTTAAGTAAGTAAAGATATAGGAAGCAGTTTCGTGTAAATATATATACAAATTACTCCATCAAAACACGTACATTCACCATCAGTAACTTCAAATGGATCAGATAATTCAAATTCTTTCAGTAATCCACCCAAATGTAGTCGTAGCGCTGGGAATCTATTTTGAAAATCATGCCTAAAAACAACATCATTCATTACTGCCGTAACACATACATAAAAGAGATATCACAGTTACTATTAGCTTTACATAAACAGCATACATACAAAAAAAACTTACAATCTTCTAGCCATTCCACCGCCAACAGATTCAAACAATTCAATTTTATGACATAAAACAATTTTAGATTCTTTATTGAAAAAACATATTTTCATTGCTTCAAGTCGTTGATGTTGAATCCATCGTTTAATACTTGGAAGGCTTCTGACGATATATCTGTCCACTCTATAATCAAGGCATCGTTGAAAAGCAATTGGAGCATCATTAGGTACCCAACACCAAATATCATGTTTAATCAATCCAGGATATTTATCTTTTGAATATTTACAAAACACAGAATGAGCATATGCAATACAAAAACGTGATAAAAGATCAGAGAGCACTGAAAAGATATTTTATAATGTAAAAATGATAGCTGGAAAAAAGAAAAACTCACATTCTGAATCATCTCTTGGTTCTCGTCCCAATGTTATCTCATGAACGCCATTTACGTATTCATACATCTAAAAATATGTTACTTGTCAATTATGAAGCGACAAAAATAAAAATCTATGAAAATCACGAGCACGAAATTCACAAACAAAAAAATAAACGAACATCAAAAAACAAAAAAAGCTTCAACAGAAATTTCTGAAGCAAAAAAATGGAAGAAAAGGCAGACTTTGCCAAGACATGACGAAAATTTTTGCAACAAAAAAAATAAAAAACTTTGAAGGTCTAGTAAAAAAATTTTTGCTCACAAACCTAAACTTTTTTTTACCATTATGTTGGAATCGATACTATATTTTTAATTATGTCTTCAATAATTTGGTGATTTTTTAGGCGGAAAGTTTTTTAACGTAAGCTTCTTTTTTTATTCTTCAAAAAATTATTACAGCTTTCACAAACTGTTTTCTTAACATTGGTTTTCAAATTTTCTTTTTGGTACAAACAAATTTATTTATTTTTAAAAACAAAAAAAAGAGTAGTAAAAATAATAAATAAAAAAAGGAGTTGGTTCATCATGAATTACGGTACTTGCAGATAAATAAAAGACAAATAAAAAAACACGAGATGCGAGTGTCAAAACAAAATAGAAAAGAAACAGCAACGCTAAGATCAAGGAGAAAAAAAGACATACATATTTAGTATTTTTTTAAATGTGGTAGGATAACGATAAAAAATAAAATAAATAAGAATCATAAAACAAGGATTATAATGCTCAATCATTAAAAAAAGGAAGAAGGACAGAGAAATAGAGAGAGAGAGTCGACAAATACAATTTAAAAAATTTAAAGAATCATGATTCAAAGTTTTTTTTCCAAGTTTTCAAGGTTTCAATGGTCTCTTAAAAATTTGGCATAATATCAGCTGAGAAATCATCAGATCGTCCTCCACGTTTGGATGCAGGGCCACCTTGGCCTTCACCAGGGCGTTTGGAACCACGTCCACCACCACCACCACCGCCTCCTCCACGTCCTCCGCGGCCACCTTGGTTTCGATTTCCACCGCCACCGCCGCCGCCTCCACGATTTCCACCACGTCCTCCACCGACACCACGATACTAAAAAATATATAATAAAATTAATATTATCCTTCAAAAGTAAAAGATTTTTTAAACTTACGCCTCCAGAACCTCCAATTCCACCACCTCCTCGAGCTGGGCCATTGTAAGGGCCAGTATAATAAGGATCTGGGCCGCCTCCATAACCACTGTATGGATCATATCCGCCGCCACCATATGCAGGAGCTTGATATGGACCTCCATAGCCAGCTGCATAGGGATCTGTGTAGCCTCCATAACCAGCATTGGGATAAGAAGAAGGATATTTGGGAGCTCCATATCCGCCACCAACATTTCCAGCTCCACCACGTCCTCCACCGCCTCCGCGTCCAGCTGGGCCAGCATAATAATCTCCATATGGACCTGATGGAGGTCCACCACGATTTCCGCCTCCTGAGTTTCTACTTCCTCCTCCACCCATTTGATTTCGTTTTGTGGTGGGAGCAGCTTTAGCTCGGCGTTGTTTATTTTCAACTTGGGGCTTTGCAAGGGATACTTCCACATCAACTCCATCAATTTGTTGACCTTTCATTGCATCCAATGCCTAAAAATAAAATTATATATTTGAGAGGGCTCAAAATTAAGTTTCAAAGAACGACGACGAACCTTAACAGCGCTTTCACGTTCTTTATAATGAATGAAAGCATAATCACGAATTTTTTTAGTTCGATCAATTTCTCCATAAACTGCGAACATTTCATTTATTTTTTCTTCCGAAACTGATTCCTTCAAATTTTTAACATATACCACTTTAACTTGGGACATGGTTTCTTCATCGGGTTCATCCTGTTGATCAGCCCAATCTACAACGAGATCGCTATTCCATGGTCGAACTTTACCAAGGCCTATCCGACGTTTGGCATCCGAAGCGGATTTATGATCGATGAAATCAACAAAACAAAATCCTCGATTCTTTTTATTATCTGCTGCATCAGGATTGTTATAAACAATAACTTCATTAACTCCTTCTAAAAAATTATAAAAAAGGGATTAGAAAAATTTTAAAATCTTAAAAAGCGGGAAGCTGAAAAATTAAATTAAGAATACATAGTTTCGTTTCGTTTCGTTTCGTATTAGTTAGTCAATTGGCATTATTAATTCAATGCGGCTTTTAACTCATTTTTTATCCATTTTATATATTTTTTTTACCCATTTTTTTAATTTCAAGTTTTTGATTGTTGAATTATTATTTATATTTATTTATTTATTTACCTGCGTGCTTTTTCAATTCATCAAGAATTTCATCTCTGGTTTTTGATTTAGGTATATTTCCGATAAAGAGACGTGTATTTGCAACCGAAACATTGACTTTGAGAGATTTACCGGGAATTAATTCGTACCCGTTGAACTAAAAAATAAAAAAGGTTTTGTTTTTGATCAAAAAAATAGTTTTCATAACCAAAAAAAGACGCTATATTTTTAAAAAAAGGCGTCTGTAGTTTAAAAAAAATTAAAATGAATGAATGATGGTAGAAAAAAACAACACATTTAAAAAAGTCGCAGGTTGTCTGTGAACTTTAAAAAATATATGTCAAAAAAACAATGGTATATAAAAAAAGTATCCATAAAAAGTGTGAAGTAAAAAATGTAAGTAAAAATCCAGCTTGGCCTATGCATTCAAAAAAAGATGCAAAAATAACAAAAAATCAAAAAGTATCAAAAAAAATGAAGCTAAAATCCTATAAATATTGTACATATTTTTCCCCTAAAAAAATACACCTACCTTTTTAGCTGCTTCATGGGCATGAGCTCGATCAACATAAACAAGGAAACCATAGCCTCGAGATTTTCCATTAACTGGATCCATCATAATTCGAAGATCCCAAATTGTTCCAATTTCTTCGAACAATGGAATGAGTTTATCTTCATAAATATCGCGGGGAATTTGACCGATGTAAACCTATAAATAAATAATTTAGGATATTTAGAAGTCACAAATAGGTGGTTGGCTTACTTCATGATCAGATCCAGTTGGTTCTCCAACATCGCCGGGTGGGCAATGATATTTTCGTTGACCAACTGTGATTTCCATTTGATATCCTGTTCGCTCGATGATGGATTTAATGGCTTCAACATCGGGGCCAGGAATAAGTGGAATGGTTGTGGCATTGGAACCCATTGTGCGTACGCGATCTTTGAAGTTTCTCATCACGGACATCAAATATTGGGCTCGATTTTGAACTCCATATAATTGGGAATCCTTAAAATTGTAAATTAATAAACTTTGTTTTTTATAAACATTTTAGATTTTACTAACCTCAATTTCCTTTAGAATAAACATGGATTGATCAGGGGTGAAAGTGCTCAATAAATCCACGGCACGATCGTCAAAATCATCGGGGGTTAGCCCAAGCTTTAAAACAATTTCCGCAAGTCGGGTTGCAACCTTTTGAACGCATTTCTTTTCACAATATCCATCAATGAGTTTTTGCTTATCTGCTGAATGCTCCTAAAAAAGTTGAACAACCGTAAATATATGTGTCAAAGGTATATGCAAAAAAGTTAAGCTTACAACTGCAGGTTGTTGTTGTTGGTCTTCTTGTTTATCTTCATCGGCATTTGAACCTTCTAAGCCGCTTTGGCCATTATTGGTATCATCCATATGTTCTTCAGCCGCTGCTGTACCATTGCCATTTCCATTATCGCCATTGGTGGTAGTACCATTTTCAAGTTGTTGTTGAACGACGACATCATTATTATTATTTTGGGTTTCAGTTCCGGCGGCGGCAGGGGTGGTGGTAGTTGTTTCTTCCTTTTTAACCGCTGTAGCTGCGTTTGGGTCAGTAGTTGCCGCAGTTGTATCCATTTCTACGTCAGCCATAATTGTAATTAGCTAATAAATATGCTCGAGAGATGGATGAATGGAGATACAAAAAAGAAGTAATATTAATTAATATATCTGAAATCAAAAATAACAATTGAATTTGATGAAAGATAATTCAGTCGTTTTTTCGATTCAATAATAATGATTTGGATATTTTTTTCGCCAAAAATTTATCGTTAGCCAAAACAATAAAGTTTTCTTACCAAATTTTTGGTGATATATTATTCCTTGAGGAGGTTATTATCAATAAAGAGGGAAAGTGATTGACCTAGAGATAAAGATAAAAAAAAGTAAATAAATAATAAAAAAATGGCGGGGAAAAAAGCTAAAAAAACAAAACAAAAAAGCAATAAAAAAAAATAAGTGGGAAAGAAGGAACGCTAGCTTTTTTTAGCCAAACCAAGCAAAAACACAATAAAATTGATCGATACTCTTCTAACGATGTCAAGGCATACGGTAACCTTGAATGCGGGACATTCAAAATAAACCGCAGATGCTATGTTTGTTGAATGCTTTTTTTTCTTCTTCCTCGCTTGCTCGGGTTTGTCTTCTTTCTTTTTTTCTTCTTTCAACAAAAATTTATGCAGTTTTTTTTAAAAATAATTTTTGATAATAAAAAGCTTTTACTTTTTAAAAACATTATTAAAATTTGAAGCAAAAATTATAAAATAAAAACCATCCAAAAAATAAATAACAATGAAAGTTTTGAATTAAAAATTTTATAATAAAAAAAATAGTAATACATTTAATACACAAAAAATAGAAGGAAAAAAGATCAGTGTTTTTTTTTTTTGCAATGCAAGGGAATATATAATTTTTAAAAATACTTTTCTAAGCTTTTTATCCCTGCCTTTGTAATTGAGGTTTAGTTGGCAATGATGAATACGATCCTGTTGCAGCTGTACCAGAAGAATTTCGAGATTGCTGTTGAGACGTAGCACTCGTATTTCCTGTTGTTGTAGGTGTAGTTGCACGTAAACCAATTCGATTAGAAGCAGCTGATAATGGAGTTAATCCAGGTGGCATACTTGGTCTACCACCACCATTATTTCCTCCAGAATTACTACTGCGAATTGGTGGAACTACCCCTGTTGTTGTTGCTGAACCATTTGAAGCGAGTGAAGATCGTTTTAAAGGAACAAAGCCTCTTGGAAGTGGAGAAGGTGTTGTTGTAGCAGGCGATGATTGAATATATCCTCCTCCACCTTGGGGCGAAGGAATATAATATGTTGATGATGAAACTGGTGATGAAGCTGTGGATGGAACGGAATATGGCGAAGATGTGAGATTTACAGAATTTGTAGTAGGCCCAGGTGAACGAAATTTAATATCCGCTAAAGATGGATATGGAGAAGCAGAAGAAGCAGGTTTTTTATTTACTGCCGCAGCAGCCATTTGTCGATGAATTGGATACATTTGTTGCCGATAAAATTTTGGCCTTAATTCAGTTGCCAATTGTCGAATAGCTGGAGGTGGATGAGATTTATATCCCGCGGGATTTCCCATAATTTGAGGCAGCAAATTTCCTACGGTTGGTTCAAGTCTCTTGGACCTAGCGAAGCCAGCCATAAATACATGAGCCAATCGAGAAACTATACAAAATTTTGTTCCTTTATATACTTGATTCATTAATTCTATTCGAACATTATTAGGTCCATCAAATAATTGAGGCAGCGAAATAAAATTAGTGGTTTTATGAAAATTTATTGGTTCATTTCCATTTATAAGTATTTTTCTTATTGGAGATTGTTGCCACATTCGTGCGATATGAGTTTCATTAAAAGTATCAATATCCACGACCGCGCATTCAAAAAGCAAATAATTATTTGGTGGACGAACTACTGTGTCTTTAGTTATGTGGAAAGAATATTCAATTACTTCAGTTTCAGCTAAAGGCGAAATATAAAGCGATGAAGGAATGGTTCCAAACGTGGATACTGTAGCTTGGGGAAGAATATATTGTCGAGCTTCATCCAAACATTCAACAATTTTTTTTCGATGTAATATAACTAAATTACATATTTCTTCGCTATTTGCTTTTGATCTCTCACAAAAAGTTATTGCTAAAAAAAAAATAAACAAATAAAAAAATTTGCATAAATAAAATTATTTTTTTTTGTTTACCTTTTTCAACATTTGCCCCAGCATTAAGCAAAACTTTAACCATTTCTAAATCTTTTGTAATTATTGCTGAAATTAATGGTGTAAATCTTTTGTAATCCACTGTATTCACTGGAGCTCCAAGAGAAACCATCATTTTAACCAAACATAAATGTCTCAAAATTATGGCTGTATGAAGTGGAGTTCTTAATTCTTTATCCACCGCCGCTAAATCAGCTTTCTTTTGAACTAATATTTCTATTATTGCATCATATGAATGATGGTTATCACATTTTCTTTCGGCCACCTGAAAAAATGGAAGAAAATAATAATAAAGTTTTTAGTTTGTAAAATTATAAATTTGGAGTTTTTTGGATCTCAAACAAAAAAGCCCGAAATAAATATTGCTTTTTACCAAAAATTATGGTATTGCAATATTTTATCAAAATTCGAGGACTAATTAATTCGGCTCGAAAAATGGAAGAAAAAAAAATTAAAATCAAATTTTTAAAATGCTTCTAAATTTAGAAATTTGGAATTTAATCGCTCTTAAAATTTTACATAATTTATTCCAAAGTTATCTCTCTGACTTTTCATTTAGCTGGAGGAAAATCCAAAATTACAAACAAAAACTTACATGATGAAGTAAAGTTTTTCCTTTCGAATCTGTATCATTCAATTTTAAATCCAAATGACTCAAATTTGCTGTGGAATAAACTGCTTCAGCATCCCCCGTTAAAACACATGCAACAAATTCATCATAAGTATTTGCAATTTTTTGTGGATTAAATGTGGAGGTTGTTACATCATCAAAATATGCATCCACATTCACTTCGGGATAAGGCTGATTTCGAAGGTTTTGGAAATCATCTTGAGTTAAAACTTCCACATCTTCTGCTTCAGTTTTGGGTTCTAAAAAAATTGAAAAGGTTAATTTTGCAATAATAAAAAAATGAAATGGAAAAGAATGTTTTTTATTTAAATAATTTTTTTTCAAAAAATTTACAAAATGACTGCTATTTTTGAAGCAGGTTTGTTGCAATAATAAAACTTTATAAAAATTAGGTAGTTTAGAATTAAAAACTTTTTTATTTGTGCAGAAATATTCAAAAATTTTTATGTTAGCTTTTCTTAAATTTTTTTTCACTTTTTGCAATCCATTTCGCTAAATTTTATCAGAAAAAAAAAATAGAAATTTTAGTATTTAATTTTAATTTAATTAAATAAAAAAGTATTTTAAAATTTTGCCATATTTTTTCGGATTGAAACATATTTATTTTTTAAAAGCGCTTTTATTTTTATAAGAATCTTTAATTGTTGGAAGTTGAATTCCCATACAAAATAATAATAAAAAACTAACCTTGAAGTTTGGATTCTGCAAAAGCCGTAGCTGATGAAGTGGAAGGTCCACCAACGCTTGATGAAGTTGATTCTCTTTGCTTCGAAGCTGCTCGAATAACCAATGGATCAAGAATTAAAGGAGATTTTGGTTCAGTTGATGAATCTTTATTTGATGATGCTGAAGATTGGGGTTGTAATTGTCGAATTCGAATTTGAGGGGGCAATGATCCGGAATTATTTTCAGAATTTGCATTCTTTGTTGCATTTGTTGGTCGAATTCGATCAGGAATTAGCGAAGTTTGTGGAACGAGTGAAATTGGGGTTGGACCTTAAAAATAATTATATTTGCAAATTTTAATGAAAAGAAAATAATAATTAATTTTTAAATAAATAAGTGTTCTTTTTTTGTGATACAATTTTTTTTTATTTTTTAGCGATAGTTGGAAGTGTTGTGCATTATAGGGAAATAAATTTATTTAAAATTATAATAATATTTTTAAAATTTTAAGGCAATTAATTAAATTTACGCGTATTCTTAGAAAGAATTAAAAAAAACCACAGTATTTGAAAAGATGTCGAAATAAAGCCAGACAAATATTTCAAAAAAAATTTGGTATAAAATTTGTGTCTTTTTTTGTCGGCACCCCTTCAAATTAGTGTGGTTTTGGATTATGTATCAAAAAAATGGGGACAATGCACAACGAACACAAAAAATCACCATTTAAAATTCACCCTTTTCAAAGAAATAATAAAATGCTTCACAAAGATATATTTAAATAATTTTAAAAACTAACCAGATTTTTTTGGTTTTGTAAATGATTTTGCAGGAACTGAAACTTCTGCAACTTGAACTGCTTTTGTAATTTCTGGAGCTGAGCTAGAAGCTGCTGCTTCTGTTGTTGATGTTGTTTCTGAAACTACAGCTGCAGCTGGAGTGATAGATTTTTCTTTGACGATTGGAGTTTCTTCAGTCGTCGTCATTTTAATTGGTAAATCTGCCGTAATTTCTTCGACCGTCGCTACTGGAGGTGCTGTTGCTGCTGTTGCTGCACTAACTGAATCAGATTTCTTGAAACCTGTTGTTGCGGCTTCAACTTTGCTTTCTTTTGTCGTGGTTGGCTTTTCTAAAGGTTCTTTAATTGAAGCAGGCATAGATTTTCTTGTTTTCTTTGGCCCTGGTGGTTCAGGGGAATATCGATTACTCGCTGAAGAAGCCACAGCGGGTGAAGCCGTTTGACGTCTTCGTCGTTTTGCTGCCATAGAAGGTTCAGGAGTTTTTGAACTTCGATCATCATCTTTCGGTGGATCGATGTCTTCTTTCAAAGGTTTCAAGGATGAACGAGTAACTCGTCCCCTTGAATTTGTTCCAACTTCAGAAAGTAACTAAAAAAAATATTTAGAAAATAAAAGAAATCCAAAAACGAAAAAATATGTTTTTTGCTTTTTGGCTTCTAAATTTGGGTTTTTGAATCTTTCAACAAAAAATGGGAGAAAATATTAAAGAAAAAGTATGTAATGAAAAAAAATACCGTACCTTTTCACTCAAAGTTTGAACTCGATCTTTAACAAATAAATTTTTCATTTCACGTTTTACTCCTTTTTTCATTACATCTTCTTTTTTAATTCCATACCAATTATTTCCTTCATTATCGCTCATATCAATAAGGGATCCACCGGATGAGGAGAAATCTGATGGTTTATTTGTAGCGACAGTTTCTTGACTACTGTTATCAACAACAACTTCCATAGGCTCCGGAACATCAGCGGTAGTAGAATCCGTGACTGTTGGAAGCTCTGGAGGGGCATTCGCTGGAATTGAAGCAACAATAACAGTGGCAGAAGTTGCAGGAATGACTGAATCAGCTTTGGGAGTGGCATGTTTTTCTTCTTTTTTGGAGATAGATTTTCGGAAGCCGTGTTTTTTCTCTTCATTTTTTGTGATTGATTTCCCTGAACCACTTGGTCTACCTCGACCTCGCTTGATTAGTGCTGGAGGTGAGACGTCAGTTTTTTGCTTTTTTGCTGGAGGTTCAGAAACTGATTTTTCTCCAACAGAAGAAGTGTCTTCGCCACTTTCTTTCGTCTTCTTTTTTTCTTCTCCAACAACTTCTGGGGCTTCGTCGCTATCTTGCTTTTCTTTATTTACGTCTCCGACATTTTTTGTTTGTTTTTGTTCTTCCCAAAATATTGCGATTTGTTCTTTAGCTGCGGGGCCAAGAATATTTTCTTCTGGTTCCCATGTATCTGCTTCAGAACCATAACCAAGCCATCGCACAAGATATTCATTAACCATTTTCTTACGCTTTTTTACTACTCGATGAGAAAGGATTTTTTCTAACTGAAAAAAATTATAAATTTATTTAAAGTCCAATTTGTTAATTTTGGGATTTTGATAACAAAAAACATTCTTCGCTTCTCAAACTTTTTTTCGAACTTAAAAAGTGAAACCCACTTCATAAGTTTCTTCAGCTTCTGATGATTCACTGCTGCTACTATCTGAAGCAGCTGCATCCGTTTCTTTTTCATCTGCATCTTCTTTGTCTTCTTCATCTTTATTGATTTCACTTTCAGAAGTTGGCTTCTTTTTGCTACTTTTCACCTTTTTTGGAGGTTCTTCAAGAAGCTCTGGCTTTGGTTTGGGTTTACGTCCACGCTTTTTAGGAGCTGGCTTTTCTTCTTCTTTTGGCTTTGAAACTTCATCTTCTTTTTCTTTTTCTTTTTCTGTATCCATTACCTCAGAAACTTTAGCTTCTGAATCTACTTCTGAAGCCTTTGGAGAAGAATTTCCATTTCCATTGCTATCGGGTTCTTTTTCATCGGAATTTTTTTCATCTTCTAATGTTGACTTTTTTGGTCCAGGTTGAATATTGGCCCAATTTGATTCTTTACGCTTCAAAGGAATATGGACATCTTTTTTAGAAATTAATGGATTTAATTCCACTTCGAGCTCGTATACTTCATCATTAATGGTTAGAGTTGTGGGTTCAGGTTCTATGTCGGATGACATCTACAAAAAATTATTTAAGAAAATATCAATGGAAGTTAAATTATATATTCGCGAAGTGAGATTCCATGCATGAAAAAAAAATTCATATATATTCCAACAATTCATGAAGACAGAAACAATCAAGGTAAAACCAAATAAAATCCACGCAAAATTAAAATCATTACTCTTCTTCATTTTTTAAACCTTTATTTTATATTTGAATTTTATAAACCACGCTTGAGCTCGCAAAAAAGAAAGCAAGAAAATAGATAAATAAATTCATAATAAGTTAGTTGCTTTTTTCTCGTCGTTGCATCGTTTTTTTGCTGTTGTTGCTTGTGATGCAGCAGCAGCAACGACAAAAAAATTATATTTTATTTTTTTGTGCGTTGTGAGAAATGCCCGCGTTTCCTTTTTTTCTTTTTTCTTTCTTCTTTGTCATACGGTGGCCATCCATCCAATTCTATTCTCAACGCAAAGACGCCTGCCTTCATTGCGTTATTTTTTTTATTTTTTTGGTGGTGGCTGTCGAATGCAACCAGCAACAGCCGACGCCGAGCAGCGGTGGCGGTGAATGTGGTGGCGGCAGGGGAAAAAGAGACCAAGTGTGTCTCCGTCATCGCTGCGTTGCGTCGTCGTCGCTTCGTCGGTGCAATCTCAATATAATTTTTTTTTGTGTTTAAAAAAACGCAACAAAAAAAGAGTATTAGAAAAAAAAATAACACAAATAACGTTGAATTTTGAAGAAAAAAAAGAAAAAGGAAGAAGACGAATTTTTTAGTAGCAGGCAACACTTTTTTTTCACTATTGAAAAATAAAACTCTCTAAGAGATGAATCAACAAAAATAGTCGATAAAAAATGGGGTTCCTTCTCCAAAAATGGAAGATGAAGTTAATGTTTTTCTCTTCCATATTTTTATAGTGAAGTAAAAAAAAAGAGAGCGTGATGGCAAAAAAATGTTACGGCAAAATATGTAAATACAAAGAAAAATAATTAGGTACCGTAATCGGTCGGACTGTATCAAAGTACAATGTAAGAAAGAGAAAGATGTTTTTACTAATAAAAATTCTTTATAGGAATTAGTAACTTTAAAAAAAAAGATTCCTCTCATTTTTGTGAAAAGGTTTAGTTATTATTGTTGCCGCCAGATTTAAGCAAAACAAAAAATAGGTCTAACAATTTTTTCCACCAAAAGCACTTCTTATATTTTAGCAGCAATATTTGAAACCTTAAATTTTAAAATAAGCTTTAAAAAATGTTAAAAGAATTAAATTACAAAATGTAAATTGAAACGAATCGAAAGATCTAGTTTTTAGGAAGGTTCAAAGTTATTTATTCAAAAAACAAACGCATCATTTTTTATTTTAAAAAAAATTCGCTGCATTATGAAATATTGGCAAATATTTGTTTTTAATGAAATCATTTTGAGCCGAAGAAATTCAGTCATTCATCGCCCCTGACTGCTTTTTTTCGCCACGAGAGTTGATTTACTTTTTTAGCGATCAAGAAGTCAAAAAAAGTTTATTAAATAAAACAAAAAATATTTAATATGGATTTATAGTTTTTTTAATAATTTTTGAAATAATAAATTTCTTAAAAAGTGCAAGAATCCCAAAACACAAAGATTCATTCGGCTGTTAACACGTAAAAAATCATAACAGCTTTTAGTTTTTCAAATTTTTAAAACCAAAAAATGCCTTTTAAAAATAGTGAACATCTGAGAAAAAAATAGTTTCACTTTTGAAAACCCAACAATCAACCTTTGAAAGTTAAAAAAATATATATATTGATTCAAATAAAAAACAGCACTTGTATGTAACTATGACTTTTTAAACTTACCAATACATTAAAAATATTAAAAAACTAATGCGTTAAATTTTTTAAAAGTTGACCTTTCATAATAATAATATCTGTCATTCGTTTTAAAAAAGATATTTACTTTCATTTCAAAGATGTGCTTTATTTTTTTTTACTCAAATGTAAGAGGAGCGAGCTTATATTAGTGTTAGCATAAATAATTGGATATTGTAAAGAGAATAAAAGAAAGAAGAATTTTAGATTCATAATTTCCAGCTAATTTTTAGATAGAAAGCTTCAAAACCTAAAAAAATACATAAAAAAATTATTAGAATTTCATCATCAATTCACAAAGTCCAGTGGCGTTTTATGGTCAAACGTCTAAGCGAAGCTTCCAGAAATTTGCAGCCTAAAATCGGTTTCATCATTGTCTTCACTTTTGTTTGTTGTTCACTTACTTGTTCGTTGGTTTGTTCGTTTATTTATTGTTGTTAATCTCAACGTCGAGATCCTAATAAAATTCATTGGATATTAAACAAGGTCGATTAATTCCTCGGCAGAATATAAAAAATTTTACACGAAGCTTTTGTTATCTTTCATTTTCACAACAAAAAAAAATCTAGAATTTTTGTTGCGCGTTTATTTTTCTCTTTCGCTTTCATCATTTTTTCATTTCTAACTTTTTATGCAAATTTCAGATAAACCTTCTCATGCGTTTTCAACAATGCTTATTCCATCCTTTTTTTCTTGCCGCTTTCATTCAATCTTCATTTTTGAATTTTTCTGCTGTCGTCGTCGTGTGATCGCTGCTTGAATCCTTTCTTCATCTCTTTGGCATTTTTTCTTGGTGCTCAAAAATAAAGGTATGTGTTTTTATTTAGTTTTGATTACTTACTTTATTAACCTTTGTTTATCTTTTAGCTTCAGTGATAATCTTTATGAACAAAATCTTGTAACAATGCAAACTGAAATCACAGCAGAAAATACTACACCTGATCAACCTCAACAAATTTCATTTAGACCTGGACAAAGGTGAGTGAATTATCCTATCATATTATAATGACGACTAACATGTTTGTGTAATTTTAGATTTGGTGAATGGAGAATTGTAAGCAAATTGGATGAAGGTGGCTTTGGTAAGTAAACTTCTTTCAACATGACTTTGTATGCTATATCTTTCTATCTATTTACTACCATCTTGGGGACGTTAGAGGCTCTTTGTATAACTTCCTTATGCTTTACTCATGCTTGTGAAATTAAAGAATCGTACCTATAGCATTTCGCTTAGCTTATAAAGCTTTTTAATAAGTTACTAGCATCTTTTGTTTGGATGATAAGTGCTTTCTTTTCATCCGATCGTCATTTAACCTGAAACTTTTGTGTTATTTTGCTTTCTTTCTATGCTTTTCATACATTCATTGTTCTTTATTTTCAGGTCAAGTCTACAAAGTGCAAAATTCAAAGAATCAAAAGAAGGTAGCTGCATTGAAAGCTGAACCAAATAGCATTGAAGGTGGATCCGCAATCAAATTGGAAATTGCCGTATTATTACTTTTGAATCAAAATGGTGAACTACCTCATATTCCAATGGTGTATCATTCCGCTAAAAGAAAACGATTTTGTTATATGGTTATAACATTATTAGGACCAAGTCTCAAAGCACTCAAAGCTGAAACACAAAATGATAAATTTTCCATTTCAACATGGTGTCGAATTGGTATTCAAGGTTTATATGGTTTAAAACTTTTGCATGATAGCGGTTTTGTTCATCGTGATATCAAGCCAGCGAACTTTGCTATGGGTGATCCAAATGATGCTGAACGAGCTAGAATAGTATTTTTACTTGATTTTGGTTTAGCTCGCTCTTATGCTATTGAACGAACTAAAGGACAATGGATTCCTCGTCGAGCTCGTGGCACAGCTGAATTTCGTGGAACTGCTCGTTATTGTTCACCATGTGTACATGAAAAATTTGAACAAGGAAGAAAAGATGATATTTGGGTAAGCTTTTTGTTTGTTTTGTTATCCTATAAATAGAAAAGTGCAATACGCTATTAACAAGATCGTTCACTCGACTTAACTATTGCATTGATTGAATCATTATTGTTTGTTTGCAAAGTTTCTGTTAGTGTTAATATTTGTACGATTTCTCTATAATTTTCCTTGTTACACAAACCGCTCTTCAACGTTACTCTAATGATTCCTTTTCAGGCCTTGATTTATGTTCTCATTGAATTCAACTTTGGTCTTCCATGGCAAAAAGAACGTGATAAGAAGAAGTTAGAAATCAAAAAATTGAATATATCTGATGAACTCTTGATGAAAAACTTTCCTGGTACATTTTTCTTTTTTTTTGAGAGATGTGTATTAATGCTTGTATTACTTTTTCAGAAGAATTGCATCCAATTGTTCCACATCTACGTGCTCTCAATATGTACAATCGACCAAATTATTCAATGATATACAATTGTTTCCTAAAACTTATGTCAAAACATAAGGTTAAATATTCTGATAAATTTGATTGGGAAACTAATGAACAAGTTGCACAACTTCGTAAACAATATTCAAAGCCAGCTGCCTATGAAAATGCTAAAGAATTCTTTGAATCTGATCCAATTCGAATTAATGAAGCTCCTCCACCTGGACAATCAACTAAAAGTACTGCAACAACGGATGATATTGAAAATATGCTCAAACGTGCTAAAGAAGCTTCTTCCGTTGCTCCACCTGGAAGATCAACTATAACAATGTTGGAAGATATGGATAATATGAAACATGCTAAAGGTGATGAAAAATAATAATATTTATTATTTTTGTAAAATGAAAATTTTAATGTTTGTGGTAACTTTTGTATAAATAAAACATTTTTTTCTTTGTGTTTTTTAAAGTTCTATTGATAGCTTTTTTGAATGTCATTGTTTGTGCGGAGTTTTTCATGAATAAGGATATTAAAGATTTGCTTGAACAGTGATAACTTTGATAACTTTTTCTCATGTTTTAAGTTTATTTTGTTAGGGTCAAGTTAATCCCATGTTGTATTTTATGCTTTCATTGTTTTTGTATACCCATCTGCTTGCGTGCATTGGTGATGATGATGAGTCAATGAAAGGACATTAACCACTACCAAATGAATCAATTGTTTGCATAATCCAATTTTGACGAATGCTTTTTTCTAGATAATGTCCATCCAGTAATAGTCATACTTCAAACGATCTAATGTTTGCCTTCATGGTAATTTTTATGAGGCATCGAGTTAGTATAAAAGCAATTACTCGAAGACCCATTTCAACAATTTCAAGTTAATTGAAAACTAAAAAGTGAAAATGTTTTTAAAATTTGTTGTTTTCCTTTTTTTCTTTGTTACCCTGGCTTTGGCTTTCGACTGCAATAATTCCACCGAAGCTGCTGCCAACAATTCCCGATTTAATCCAAATAATTTGAATGGTCGCCAACAACAAGGAGGAGGACTTGGTGGTTTAGTATTTCCTGGTAATATTCAAGGCACTAATAATGGAAATGGCCGCGGAAACCAAGGATTGGGTGGAAGAAATCAAAATGGATTTAACAATAATGGTGGATTTGGTGGTTCCAATTTCCCTCAACAACAACAAGACATCCAACCATCAGGGTTTCGAAATCCATTCTCCGGCAATTTAGATAATGGTCGTCAAAACAGCAACAATGGATTTGGTTTTGGTAGAGGTGAACGATTTGGTTTCAACACTAACAACAATCAAGAATCGGCGGGACGTTTCGGTGGAAACAATCAATTCCCTCAATTTGGTGGTGCCAACAACCAAAATTCAGGATCCTCATTCGGCCAACGTCGTGGATTTGGAAACTAAACTAAATTTTATAAAAACATAAATAAACCTTTGATTGTTAAGGTTTTTATACTGTAATGTTTTCTATTTTTTATATGTAATTTCAAATAAACAATTCGTGAAGCAGTTGCAATTTAACTACATATGGATTTATTTTAAATTCAAATAAAGTTAACAAAAAAAGCAACTTTTTATTGTGCATTCTTTTTTAAACAAACTTCTTATAAATATGTATATAAAATAAAGTTTTAAAAATTCAATACCAGTGAATGGATCGGCATTTTGTTAAACCAGATACCACCAAAAAATTAAGTGATTTTACAAAAATGTTTTATAGATATGAAAATTTCCCATATTTTGTTTTTCGCTAAATTTTTCATATTTTTTTCGATTGTTTTTTTATTAGAGATTCTTTATTTTTCTCAACTTAATTTACCTCCTAATTTCTCTTGCTTTTGTTTTGCTCCCAATGTTGAGACATTATTATTATTTGCAAGATAATAAAATTATGTATCAATTTGTTAATAATATTTTAGCACGCTAAATTTGTCTCATAATTTTTAGAAATTTTATAATGAATAAAATCATCGTTTAATGATAAAGTTTTTGGTGTACCACAATCTCGTGAACTAAAAAAATATAATTGACAAAAAATCAAGATATTGTGACATTATTTAAATTTTAGTTGAGCATGTGTGATCTGAGATGCTAGGATTATAACTATAAAAATTTTTTTAACATTTATAAATGTTTAATCTTCTTATTTTTTCGCATGCTTTCCTTTTGTATTTTAGTTATGTTTTTTTGTTGACATTTATGGAAGCAATTTCTTAAGCTCTTAAAATTAATAAAATCCTTGGACCATTTTCATGTAATTTAGGCGTTTTTTGTATAGTCTGCTATCGTAAAAAATGACACATAAAATTTATTTTTATTCAAAAAAATGTTTTTATTATTTTCAATTCTATTATTCGTTAAATGGGTAAATAAATAATTATGACCAAAGAAGAAGAAAAAACACAAAATTAGAAATTAAATCAAGTTTACTTGTCACATGTGTGTATTTTATTACAATCCTTTTTGTTGCCCCTTATAAATTATTCAGAATTTTAATAATTATAATCAAAATTGGGATATTGATTATTGCTGCCTCCATAACGTCCTGAATTTTGTCCACCGCCGGTGCCAGAGCTACCATATCGACCACCAAAACCTGCACCATTGCTATTTTGGCGACGATCATTTTGAGCATTTCCATAACGATTGTTTCCATAACCTTGAGAGCCTTGTTGTTGTTGTTGTCCGCGGAAATTAGATCCATTTTGAGGAATTCCAAAACCATTGTTGGAGCTTCCATTATTTTGATTTCTTCCTCCACCAAATAATCCTCCTTGGTTTCGTCGATTACTTCCATTATTTGTGCCACCGCCGCCGCCTTGATTATTGTTGTTTCCATTATTTCCAGGAAATACTAATCCACCATAACCACTTTGTTGTTGTTGTTGTTGACGGCGACCATTATTGGAATTATTATTTGTATTTAATCCACCATTTTGTGTTTGAGTTTCTTCTTCACTTGAAGCACTTTTTTGGGCTGATACAATAGCTGCAGCAATAAAAATAAAAACAATAATTTTATACATTTCTTTTTTAGAAAACTTCAAACGACTTTGAAATTGATAAAATAAACATTTCATCGGCTGCTTATATATTGAGCCATGGAACTCATAAATAAAAAAGTAAAAAGCATCAAACATAACTACCTACCGTGCTGGTGATGTATGTATGTATGACTGGACATTTAATTTTTTTAAACCCTAAAAAAAATAGAAAAGCTTGTGTAAAAAAAATTGGATTATGCAAATAATGATTTCATTTTTTTTGTTAATGTCCTTCCTTTCCATTGTTGACTCATCATTTATGATTTTTGCTGACTGCTGATTATACAAAAACAAAACAAAATAACTCAAGCATAAATTACAAGAAAATGACCTCAACCCAAAAAGCACTATAGCACATTTGTATATTTGTCCATTTAAAAAAATAATAACTTCCGCGATGCCATTTGTTAATTCAAAACAAGAAAGAAATCTACAGAATCATGCTTTTTCTTTTTTATGTCTCAAAGATCTTTAATTTTTTTTAAATTAAAACCTTGTTGTAGAAGGTGTTAATTAATCATTTCTGCGTGTGAAAATAAGCATGATTAATAAAAAAAAATTTCTCAATAATTTCCAGAGCAAATGAAATGAGACTACACAGATTTGGAAAAAATAAAGAAAAAGTTGACAGTACTGTTTTACTTTTCTATAGCGTCTGAGACCCGCTAAAGGACATTCGTGAAAAATTTGTAAAATATTTCCTTTTCATAAATTTTGTAGCACCGTGGAAAAAAAGCAAATAATTAATACAATCTGATGATTTATAAAATGAAATAAAAATGAATGAAAAAGACTACGGTATTTTTTTTAGCCAATTTCAACAGAAATTGTGACAGTTTTTTTTATGTGTCTGATAAACTTTAATTAATTTGGAGACTAAAGATTTTTTTGTGAAATAATTCTCTTTTTTTTATAATTATTTTTTGAAAAGTTTCGCCTTTTCTGCTTTTTTTAAACTTTAAACTTTATAAATTTTAGACAATCGTATTTTCAAGAAATTTTAATTTCACTTCTAAATTATTTATTTGTGTGTTTTAGCTCATTTAATTTTTCGTAGTTTATTTTTAAAAGATTTCAAAAAAAAATGTAAGAAAGTAATTAAAAAAATCTCCTTATTTTTAAATAATTTCAAAATACAACAGTCAAATTATTATTATTTTTTGATATTACTGTAATCGCTTCAGATCTTAAATTAGTTTTTTTTCCACCAACTAAATATTGGCAATATTTAATCATGGCGCTTCGATAACTTCCAATTATGAGCATAGTGCATATTGGACTGGTCAATGGCGCCCATGCTGTGACAAACATAAGCAAAGTATTAAAATATGAAAGCATTTGAGGAGACATGGTAGCAAAAAATGATGACGCAACTTGTGGAAATACTTGAATTAATAATGGGAGGAGAGCCTAAAAATAGATAGATACATTTAGTTTCATAAATTATCAAAATCAGCGGGGATAAAAAAATATTTGAAAAGTTTTATGGTTTTTTTTATTCATAAAATTCTGTTTCGTGAATTTTCGCTTTTCTTTTTTTATTTTTTATTTAATTATTTTGTTATTTAAAGAAATAACAACCCTATTATAAATATATAAAAAAATATTTATTTTTATATTTGCTTATCTGAATAATTAAAATAAATGTTATTTGAGTTTGAACTTTTTGAGTATGGGTGGACGTTGTCTTCTTTAATCGTCTCAACGTCACCAAAACCATTATAGAACAATAAATAATGATGACATAAACGATGATAAACATAATATTATTTAATATATGTGTAAAATCCAACTTCTCAAAATAGCATGCAACAAAACCAGGAATTTGTCCATTGGGAAGTAACCATTCGGGTTTGTTTAAAAATTGAGCAAATTTATTAAAATTTTCATCTGGCCAACATCCAGTTACATAACCAAAAGCTACAACACCTGGAATAATTGCAGCAATAATGCAAAGGGCAAGAAAATATGTGAGTGTCAAAGAGCGTTTATGGCAGAGAAGAATATATCGGTAAATATATTGAACGGGCAAGATTGCAACATCAAAATTCATAAAGAAACAAGTAATGACAAGACCAATATGGCCTGTAGTGGGAGAAAGATTTCCCAAAATGCCTTCAGGAATGAGATATGCTACGGGATAATTTATAGCCAATGTCTAAAAAATAATTTATTTCACAATAGTTTTAGCGATGAAAAGCATGCAAATCAAAAAAACTTACAGTTTGTAAACAAACTCCACTAATAGAACTTGCTAAATTGCAAATTATAGTCAAATATAAAATCTTTTTATACGATAATAACAATTTCGAACTGTGGAAGGTTACAAAATATGTCAACAAAATATTAGCAGTTATGGATAAACTTTGAGCCACTACAGTATTAATAAATTTTAAATTACGGTATTCTCGACTTGAATCCATTTTTTTTTCTTTTGGAAATTACCAAAAAAAACCGACTGCTAAATACTTGAGACTACAAGCTCAAATGATGAAAAAAAAATTTTTTTATGCTGAAGTTAAATTTTTGCTCTCTAAAAACTCAGAAAATTTTTTATTTTTTACCCACGAATAAATAAAGTAATTAAAAAAATTAGCTCTTTGTATTTTATTTTTAAATTTCTTTAATATTTTTATACCCTGATGCTTTAATTACAGCTTAAAGAAAAAAATGTGAGAGATAATTAAGAAAAAAAGAAAAAAAACGTGGTTGGTCTATCTCATTTGAACTTTAAATGTACTCAAAAAATGAAAGAAATATTTAAAAAAATTTAGGTATGTATATCATATGACCCCAAAAGTTCAACAAAAGATTAACAGAAATTTTTAATTAATCATGTGATTTGAAAAATAAAAAAATAAATAGGTAATATTTTATTAGACTCAAGAGTTTAAAAAAATTTGGGCAGCAAAAAAGTATTTTTTTGTGCAGCACAAAAATTTCCAAAGCAAAAAGTCAAATATGATTTGTTTTTTTGTTTTTTAATTTTACCAAATCATCAGAGAAAGTACAGTATTTTTTAAATACATGCTTCGTTTAATATGTCTTAAAAACCTGAACAATTTTAAATTTAATATTTATAAAAAAAATCGAGCAAATGAAAAATTTTGTTAATTTTAAAAAAATGAAATAACTCTTATTTTAACATCGACTTTTCATTATGTTTCACTATGCATATAATCAAGAAAAGAAAAATGCTTAATTTTATTTTTATTTTTATGACTTTTTTATTATAAAAACAAAATTTTTTTCTTTTTGTAGCAATACTTGTTTTTCTTTCAATTTAACGTTTTTCCATCATTCCCAATTCGGATCCTCTGCAATTCATTTTTTTTTTCGGATAACAAATTACTTATTCAGTGCTATAATAAATATTAAATTTTATTCTCTATATATTTTTTTATCTATGTTTTAGCGCAAAATTGGAGAAAATCTAATAGAAAAAAATCCGATGAGGTACTTCCAAAAAATTAGGAAATTTTTTTAGACATAACATTAGGGGAAAACCCTTGCTCCTAATTGTGTAGCGCAAAATTACGAAATTGTAGACAGATCGTTCTCATGTGTCAACAGAAGGCCATGAGTTAGTCTGAAAAGTTTAGATAATCTATTGGTTGATATCGTGAAAAAATTATTTACCAATAAATGATCATATAATTTAAGCATATGGGTGGAGATATCGCCGATGTATTCATTTGTTGTCAAAAGACGTTCTGTTCGATTTGCAGCTGTCGTGGAGCAAGCGATGGACAAGCTCTTCTATAAAAAGGTTTGATATGAGTGATTGTAATTTCTTGTTATCATTAACACTTACAAGTTCAATTAAATGAAGAGCAATTTTTTTTAATCCATCGAGAAGGGCATGACGTTTAAATTTATTGGAAACATAAATAGCTTTCAAGTAACATCTATAATAGAATTTAAGAATTTAAACAAAAAAGCGCTTATTTATATACTTTATGTCCCCTGCACCATCTTGAACGAAACCTTTAACAAGTTTAGTGACATTTGAACAAAAAAATTGGCCATCATTATGAACTGCTTCAATATTTTTTTGTAAATCTAATAACATTTGTTCAACATCATCATCATTTTCATTGTGAATAATATTAGAAATAAAATCTAAAAAATAGTTGTTGTTTGCCAAGCTATTTTTAACTGTTGCTCCTTTTGAAAAGTAAAAAAACAAAAAATGCTTACTATTTTTGTGGTCCAAATATTCATCAAGTTCGGCATTGGTTTCACAGCTTAAGCTTTTTTCTGCAAGATTAAATATTTCATGAGCACTAGCTAAATTTTTTAAATGAAGAGCACGAGGGAGGCGACATGCATCAATTATTCTTGATTTTAACTTCTGAAATATGGCAATGAACTTTAAAGAATAATTTTTTTTGATTAACGAACGGATAATACAGCATTAGGTCGGGGATTTTTACAAGCATTTTCAAATGCAGCCTTGTTCACTGTTGCAGGAGTTACTACTTCTTCGTAGTAAGCTTCTCGTAATGTTAAAATTTCATCCACAATACTCTGAAACTTTGGAAAATTAAATGAAATTTGCTGCAACATAAATTACTTGTTGAAGATCATAAATGGCATCAGCTGGTGACAATTGATCGTGAAGTTCTCTAATCTGTTTCTCTATAGCAACTAATTTTTTGTTGACTGTACGCAATTTTTCATAAGCCAGAACTTCCTTTGAATCAAGCTAAAAAGTCAAAATAAATGACTTTAAGATTTAATGACTTCTTTCATATATTTAAAAATTTATAAAATTAAAGTAATTTTGTTTTTTAATAGTCCTATCACAACAATTTTTTTTTGTTTGTTTAAAAATAATTAAAATGCGCGAAATTTTGTCAGAAATAAATTACTTTTGTGTAAGCGGATCAATTTAATAATTCTTAAACGAGTTACGTAGAAAGAAACGTTTTCGAGTTGTTTTGAAACATAGGAGAAAAAATAAAGTAGTAATTTCCCACTATATTTTTTTCTAATCTAAGCATACATGCATAAATCTCAAAAAAAAACCACATTGGCTAATGTTTGAAAGTGGAAACTTATTTAAAGCTCCATAAATTTTTTAGATAATATGTTTCTTTTTATTATCGACCAAAAGGATTTTCAAAGTACCTTCATTTTCATATTTTTTCAAAAGTTTCAAATAACTTACTTTTTCAATACCCAAATCCAAAACTTTACCAATTAATCCCGCAAAGGGCACTTCAAAAGCATCCAATGTAGCTGCACCAAGACTAAGGCCTTTCATTATAGAAAGGCCATCCTTCTCCATAAAGTCTTGGAGATTGTTAATGTATTCGTCGACATCTTTATCAATATCAGCCGAAAAAGCTATAAAAAAGAGTATTTTATATTGGTTTAAGGGCATTTGAATTTACCAATGTGCATTAAAAGCAGAAAGGTCCACCATAAAATAGCTGTTTTCATTTTTTAGAATACACTTGCAAATAAAAAATATTGAAATTGAAACCAGAGTTTAGCTGTAAGATAAAGAGCTATTCACTAAAAAACAATTAAAGGTGTCAAAATATACTTCACAAAGCACAAAACAAAAAAATTAAATTACGAAAAAACGGGATAGAAATTTGAAGCTAAGATTTTAACTGTGTACACACAAAGTAAACATTTTATTTTATACAAGAAGATCATGCACGCAATTTCAAGAAAGGTTACAAAACAAATTCTTGCTTTAATATCGGTTTCTTATTATAAAATACGATATTATCTATCACTGGATTACCTATTTTTACTGTACAAATAATAAATAAAGCTCGCTACTTAATGAAAAACTTCAAAAAAATAAAGACTCCTTGTTTTTTGGATGTAAAAAAGAAATTTACAAAATCAATAAATGCTTTTCCTTGATGTAAGCTTAGTGATATCTACAAATGAAGCTTGCTTTTAAAATAAAACGCTTAATCTAACGCGATAGAGAATAGAGAAAAAATAAAAATAACAAAACGCAAAGTTTTTAGTTGAAGCTTTAGTTTTTCCTTTGCAACCAATATAAAAACACCGATCCGAAAAGCGATAAGAGAATACGCGCGTCTTTATTTCACTATGTTTCTTTAGCCACACACAAAAGAAAAGGCACAGAAATTTTAGTTTATTCTCTCAAAAACTAATCTGTCCATTTATAGAAGAAATAGAAAAAATTCTCTTGACAAAAATTCAACAGGCTCCCAAAATACCAATAAAAAAACACACAAAAAAGCAATATAATTTTTAATATTTTTTATAAACAAAAAGATTATGGAAAAAAGATAATGTTTAAAAATAAAGAATGGGCTTCATGGATAACACAGTCAATTATAAGAAATCTGTGCTCTCAAGTACATTTTTTGATAAAAAGCAATGGCAATCAGAATAAAAGAGCAAACGTTGAAGTGAAAATATCAGGAACCTTGCTTAAAGAAGAAATGAACAAAAAAGCATATTCTTAATTCACAAAAGCAGCAATTTAATAAAAAGAAAAAAATGAAAAAAGACTGACAGAAAGGGAGAGACAGCGATGTAAATAAAAGCGATTTAGAACAAAAGCTGAAGCATTTCTAATAGGGGGAAGAGGCAACCGATATAAAAAAATCGGGAGAATACCAAAAAGTCAACGGACTGGTAAAATATAACTTTCAAAACAAAAAAGAAAGCGATTATTAGGAATAAAAAATATAGTAAAATTCATAAAAACAAAAAAGTATTAAAATAAATAAGCTTTTGGAATTAGAATCAAAATGTTTTATAACAAAATAAAAACATAAAAACTGCGTGCCGTTATTTTTTTTATCAATAATTTGTGAAAAGTTACAAGTTTATGTGTATTAAAAAAACTTACAGTAAGAAAAAATCCTCACTATTTTAAAATGAAAAAAGTTTAGAAAGAATAAGGTGATCATTTGATTTTTATTTTTTTGATCATTTGCTATCATCAAAAAAAGGCAACAATAAATTTCCTTCTAGACCGATAAAAGGCCAGCGAAAAAAATTTCATTGGAGTGATAAAAGAAGGGAAAAAAACTAAACAAAACGAGTTTGAAAAAATGGAAAAAAATAAAAATCACCTGATGTTCAATTTAGTGGAAAGGAAAACTCAAAGTAGGTTTTTTTTGTCGTTCTTATCAATCAAATGGGAAATATTTTCCTTGACAGTTTTTTGTCGTTAAAACAATTAATTGTTGCATTTTTTACATCAAGTAATCCTACAAGACGTTCAAGACAAAATGATTTACGACGAAGAAAAAGAAGAAGGTTTTTCCAAATTAAATTAAATAAATTTTAATCAAAAAATGTTCTTATTTTTTTAATCCAGCATTTTAGAATACCTACAGAAGTTCACAAATTAAATAGACACTGTAATAATTTTTTTTACAAAAAGCTCATGAAAATTAACACATTTGAAAACAACAACGAAAAATTTGTACTTTAGGATAATATCACGTCAGTTTTGACATTTGCAGCTTTAATCTTTCTTTTTTTTGGCTAGACCTTAATACTGCAAATTTTGACGTAGCATCAAGAAAAAAGTCTCTCTCACTGTTGCCGCAACGGAGAAAAATTATTAAATGGAGACCAAGCGCTCTTTTTTCAAGAAAATACTAAAATTTAAAATAACTAAAAAACGGAAATTTTTATTTAATATATTCGAACATATTCAAAAATCAAATGAATGAAAACTTTGCAGTAAGCTTTTTAAAAATATTTCTTTTCTTTTATCTTCTTTACATTTTTGCAAAGAATTATTTTATGGTAATTCTTTGCTTTAATTTAAAAAATTTCTAAAAATTGCTTTCGACAGCTTTTTAAAATCTATTTTTAAAAGAAAAAACTTAATTCGAAAATTTTATTGTCATGTCCATTCAGTTTATTCTAAATATCAATGCTATTTTTTCATTTTGTTTTTTGATTTTTTAGCCTCGTTTCCCATTTTTTCTTCTCTTTGAAAAAAGGGGAAATTCAAAAAAATTGTTCTTTGTCGTTACTTTTTTTTGTTGTTATTGATGAAATGCATTTGTTTACGCTTTTCTTCCTTTCATTGCTTGCAAAATAAATGGGAAGAGCGACGAAAGACTCAACCACTTTTTTTAGTTTTGTTTTTTTGGACATTCTTTTTCGTGCTTGCTTTGGCTTTAAAATTGTTTGCATTTTTTATTTTTAAAGTTAAAAGAAAAGTTTTAGAATTTGATGAAATTAAGTTTTAGATTTTTATTGAGAAACATGGCTGGCCATTCTCATGATGGGCCTGCAAATCGATTAGCTCAGGAGAAATCTCCATATCTTTTACAACATGCTCATAATCCCGTTGATTGGTAAGGCATTTTCCCGAAATTCTTGGGCTTGTAGGTTCCTCGATTTTGGTTTCAACAAAAAACTGAAAACTATTCTTCTCCTTTAAACTTTTTTGGTCTTTAAAATTCTAATTATTTTAATTTTGAAATGTGCTCAAATGCTTGTTCCAAGCAAATTATAAAAGATTTATGCAATTTTTTTAGGTATCCATGGGGCGATGAAGCTTTTAAAATTGCAAAAGAAACCAATCGACCTGTTTTTCTCTCAGGTTTGTGACTTTTCAACCAAAACAAAAAAATAATAATTTTCGGGGTTTTTTTTTATGTAGTTGGTTATTCGACTTGTCATTGGTGTCATGTAATGGAGCGGGAATCATTTATTGATTCAAATATTGCTAAAGTAATGAATCAAAATTTTATTAATATTAAAGTCGATCGTGAAGAACGCCCAGATGTGGATCAAATTTATATGAATTTTATTACCGTAATTTTTTTACGAATCTTTTTTTTCTTAATTTTTTAGTGCATATTTTTTAGGCAACTTCTGGACATGGTGGATGGCCGATGTCAGTATTTTTAACCCCTAATGGCGAACCTATGATGGGTGGAACATATTTTCCACCGGAGGATAAATGGGGTTCACCTGGATTTAAAAGTATCTTAAGAACTATTTCGGAGCAGGTTTGATCTTCCAAAAATAAACTATTCGAGGTTTAAGAAAAAAAAATTTAGTGGAAAAATAACAAAACCGAACTACTTTCTCGTGGCCAAAGCATAGCTTCAGTTCTTCAGCGAGAAATGAAACCAAAAATTGGCCATGCTCCAAATCCAAAAACTATGCTTCAAAAAGCTTATAATCATTTTGTTGAAACTTTTGACAACCAATATGGTGGATTTGGACAAGGAACAAAGTTTCCAAATCCAGGTAAATTTCCTTTGTTTTCTTTTTTCTTTAAATAAAAATCTCAATTTTTTAGTTGACTTGGATTTTTTGATGTATTATTATCGACAAAATAGCAGCCAATCTTCTGGACATTCAGCATTAAAAATGTTGGATGAAACTCTCACTGCCATTGATAATGGAGGAATTCATGATCATCTTGGAAAAGGGTTTCATCGATATTCGGTGGATCGAAAATGGAGAATTCCCCATTATGAAAAAATGCTCTACGATCAAGGACAACTTTTATCGGTTTATTCAAATTTTTATAAAGAAACTAGCAAATTCGAACATGTCATTCATGATATTGTGGAATATGTTAAAAAGGATTTAACTCATAAGGTTCGTATATTTTTATTGCGATTCAGGACGAGAATAAGAAGAAAAAAAGTAGTTTGTAACGAAAATGAAAAAAGATGCATTTTTTATTCAGGACCAAAAACTTTTTAAATTTGTTCATCAATCAACTTTTTTTAATCTAGGATTTTTATGACACTAAATTATCTTTTTTTAGCTTGGTGGCTTCTTTAGTGCTGAAGATGCTGAATCATATCCAACCCATGATGCAGAGAAGAAAGGTGAAGGAGCCTTTTATGTTTGGACTTTTGACGACCTTAAAAAATCCTTAACTCCTGAACAATTCCAAGCATTTTCCATTTATTATGGAATTGAAAAGAATGGAAATTGTCCACCTGGTTCCGATCCACATGGAGAATTAACGGGACAAAATACTTTTTATGTTGGAAAAACAAATATTGAAAAAGTTGCGAAAGAAATGAAACTTTCTGAAGAAAATGTTTTGAAATTAATTGACGAAGCAAAAAAAGTTTTACTTCCAATTCGAGATAAACGTCCAAGGCCAAGTTTGGATAGCAAAATTATTACCGCATGGAATGGATTAATGATTTCTGGTTTAACTGTCGCGTATGGAGCTTTTTCAGAAAAGAAAGAATATCTAGAAATGGCACAAAATGCTGTAAAATTTTTGAAAAAATATTTAATTGATGAGCAGGGAATGCTTTTAAGAACTGCATATTCTGATGAAAAAGGTGAAAAAGTTATTCAAATGTAAGTTTTTGACCATAAAAAGCCCAAATTTTAAATTAGATAATTTTTTAATAAAAATAAATATAAAAACATATAAAAAATTAAATCATTGTTTTTTTAGTCCAAAACCCATTCTTGCTTTTGCTGTTGATTATGCTTTCCTTATTCAAGCCCTTCTTGATTTGTATGAAATTGATTTCAATGAATCCCATCTTCAATGGGCGAAAGAACTTCAAAATGAAATGAATGATTTATTTTTTGATAAAGAAACAAATGCAGGATATTTCAATAGTCGTCAAGATCCAACAGTTTTTGCTCGAATGCAAGAAGATCAAGATGGCGCAGAACCGTGTGCAAATTCCATTGCAACAAAGAATCTTTTGCGATTGGCAGATATTTTTGGGGATAATGAAAACTATAAGAAAATGGCTCAAAATATTTTTAATGGACACGCTCATCAACTTGAACAATATCCATATGCTTTGCCTAAAATGGTTTTAGCTTCAAATCGAATGGAAAAATCTGCTATGCAAGTGAGTTTCTTGGATATTAAAAAAAGGTTTCCAAGAAAAAAGTTTTCGTTTTCAAAGAAAAAAATTGTTTATCAAAAACTAACTTAAAAACTAGGTAATTCTGGGGCCATTTTGTTTGAAGAAAGCCAAGTCTCGAATATAAAATTACACTTTTTTGTTTTCAGATTGTCGTTGTTTCACCAACTAAAAATGATGAAGTTGCTCGAAAAATGCTTCAAGCTATTTCATCTAGATACATTCCAGATAAATGTGTTATTTTCCTCTCTGCTGATGACACTAAAGGTTTGTCTCTTTTTTCCCAATAATTTTTCTAATCAAATTGCAAATCATTTTTTTAGATCATGAATTCCTTTTTTCAAGCAATCCCCAATTACGGGAACAAGTTGAAGTTGGAAAAGAATCCGCTGCAGTATTTATTTGTGAAAATTTTACTTGTTCAACTCCCATTCGAAATTTGGATGAACTTGAAAAACGAATTACGGCAAAAACCAGTGAGAAATAAATTAAAAAATTTTTTTTATTTAAATAAAGTTTAAAAATTATTTGTTTTTCTTTTATTTATTTTTTACTTCTATCATTCATTTTTTATAAGCAGTTTTAATAAATTTGAATTTTGACAATTTATAAAACAAAACACAAATATAATATAATAGTTACCAATTACCATTCAGCTTTAGTTTGGGTTTTGTTTCTTTTCTTATCCACCGTAATTCTATAACTTTATTCACAATGGCTCTAAATTCATTTATTAATCTTTGTGGAACATTTGTAGCAAAATTGATAAACCATTTTGAGCGACAATAATTAACGCTATTTTTCTATAAAAAAAGGTATCCTTTTTATCGATCAAAAAACAATTTGTCATTGACTTACTAAAACAAAAATTGCAAAATTTTTAGGGCCAAAAGTTTCTGGAACAAAATGAAGAGTAAAGTTTTCAAATTTTGTGCTTTTTTCCATTTTAGCAAGTTTTGTAGTGGTTTTAGAAATGTAGTGTCTTTTAGTATCATTCATTTTAAGACAACTAAAAATAGTCTTTATTTGGTTTTTTTTTTGAGTTTTTAAAAACTTACTATTCAAAATTATAAACGTTTGGAACATATTTTATAAGTTTCTCAAGTGGAACCACGCCTCCATTGAAGTTCAAAACGGTAGTTCGATCCATTTTTAAATATTCAGTATTTGATGTCAAATTTATAAATTCATCAAAAAATAAAATTTGATAATCAATTGTTAGGTTTATTGGAGTAAAAATATGTCGTTGGCGAATTAATGAGTAAAGTGGAATAGAATTATCTCGAATGAAAAGTGAATCAAAACAATAAAGCTTAAAATTTGAAGAAAATAAATCTTTTTTGGTAATTTTTCTTATACGAGTATAATAAAAATCGATATAAAATATATGAATTTCTGATCTGAAACAAGTTATGGAAGAACATGGAAGAATTTTAGCTTTATTATAGAAATATTTGCAGCAAAAATAAAGTTTATAATACAGCTCAGGATCAAACTTAGGAGTTTTGGCAACATAATTAATAATAGGTGGCGGTAATGAAAAACTTTGTTTATAAGTATGAATGAAATTTCCACGGTTATCCATTTTCTTGATAATAAATTTAATGAAGAACTTTGATTTTTTGAACGACAAATAATGAATAATAATAATAATATAAAACAAAGAATGACTTTAAGGCATCCCCTAAAGTTATTTTTATGTAACTAATTTTTAGTTAGGTCATAGAAGAGAAGTTAATACTAATCTAAATGTGGGTGTAGTAATTAAACAAATCAATAAATTAGAAAAATAAATATACCATTTAGGCGCAAAACAATTATAGAAAGGCATATATTTTTTTCATTTCCCGAGTTTATTTGGAAAGTTTATTTCCATATAAATATTAATAAATTTGTTTATTATTTAAATAAAAACCATACCAATATGTAATTATGTATGAAAACAATAAGAACAAAGTAAACAATGAAAAAAAATGAATAAAAATTATATATAATTAAACTTAAGTAAAGGTTTTGTTGCTTTATTTTCCCATAGTTCTAAAACACTATTAAAAATGGTTTGAAAGTTTTCTTGGGCATTTATAGCAGCTTGGATATTAATAACATTTTGGATATTCATAGAAGCAAAATCAATTAAATATTTTGAGCGATTATCATCTTCGTCGATACTGATTTTCTAAAAAATTCTTACTTTTGCTGTATTTTTCTTAAATTAAAATCATACTAAAACAAAGTTTGCGAAATCTTTTGCATTAAAATCTGCGGGTCAATTATTGAATACAAAACATCGAATTTTTGATTTTCTTTCCATCTTTGATAGTTTAAAGGCAGTTTCAGAAGTATACCAACCTAGTGCATTCGTTACAGGACAACTAGAAAAGATAGTTATATTAATTTTTTTTTTAAATTTTAACTCACTAATCAAAAATATCTACAAAAGGAACACAATCTAAAATTTCTTCCACTGGAACAACATTCTTAGAAAATTCTTCAATAGAAAGCATACGAACAAACGATCTTAATACAATAGTTCGATACATTCTCAAATATTTGACTCTTGTTGTTAAACTTTTAAATTCTTCAAAAGTTAAAGTTTGATTTTGAATTACTAGGCGAGCAGGGGTAAAAAAAATTTTTTGAGTCAATTTTGAGAGCTGGAGGAAATATTTACTTTCGACATATAAGGAGCTAATAGTTAACAGTTTAAAGTTGCCTGATAATACTAAGTTATTGGATAAAGTAATTTTCTGTAAATAACAAAATAAAGTCAAAAAGATTTGAATTTCTGATTCGAAATATGTTATGGAAGAGCATGGAAGAATTTTAGATTTGTTATAAAAATATTTGCAGCAAAAATGAAGTTTGTAATACATTTTAAGATTCTTTTTTGGACATTTCACTATATAATTAATAATTGTGGAAGGTATTGAAAAACATTGTTGGTAAGCATGAACAAAATTTCCGCCGCTATCCATTTTTTTCTTATTCAGTAAGCAAATAAATGAATGATAGTTTGATTTAACTGGTCAAAATAATTAGGGAAAATTTTTGTGAAAAGAAATTTGATATTGTATATAAAAATATACTTTAATTTACTTTAAGGCTGCACTGTAGGTTATTTTTCCCAAAGGAACAAACAACCGTGGTCAGAAAAATCAATACAAAAACAACTAAAATCAATCAAAGAAAATCTCACAATCGATATTCCAAAACCTCCAAGTTTTTTGTTTTTTTTCTGGCAAGAAAGAAAATACCTTATGCACTATTAGTTGAAATGAAATACAGTAACAAAAAAAATGGTTGGGTATTGTAAATTTATGCACCATGGAAAAAATCAATTTGTAAACAAAAAAAAAGTTATCAATCAAGCTTAAATGAAAAAAAGAGGAATATTTATCGACTGTAGCTTAAAATAACTTGGGGTTTAGTTGTTTTTCTTTCCCATGATTTCAAATGATAGTTGTAAATGTTTTGAAAGATTTTTATAATTTCAATTGGAACAGTTGGTGCAAATTTAATTATATATTCTGAACGGTTATTATTTTCATCGACACTATTATTCTAAATATTTATTTCAATTTTTTTCAAACTTTTAAAGGTAATTATTTAAAAAAGACTTACTAAAACAAAATTAGCAAAATCTTCCCCATCAAAATCTTCTGGAACATATTTTAATGAAAATTCTTCAAATTTTTTCTCTCTTTCCAAGCTTGCAAGCTTAGCAGCCGTTTCAGAAGTATACTGTCCTTGAACATCGTTTTTAGGACAACTAAAAAAACTGTATTGTTTAAACTTAAATTTTTAACTTACAAATCAAAATTATCTGCATTTGAAAGGCATTTTAAGATTTCTTCCACTGGAACCACATCTCCATTTAAATTAAATACCAAAGTTTGGTATTTAATTTAAATGGAGATGTGGTCAGGGCTGCAAAAACGCGCGCTTTAGCGCGCGACGCTAAAATTTTATTTCGCGTTGTTTCGCGTTCGCGCTTTTTCGCGGTTTTTATTTCGCGTTTGTTTAGCGTCGCGAATCAACGCTAACTTAAGAATTTGGAGAAGTACAACAAAAGTGGTAGAAAAATTAATTCATATTATTTATTATGACTTAAATATAAGCATTGGATCAAAAAAATAACAAAAAATTACATTAATTATGCTTTAAAAAAGATTCGCGAAAGTTCCGCGAATTGTTTAGCGTCGCGCGCGACGCGGTTTTTTTCTTTTTCATTTTTCGCGTTCGCGCGCGACGCGCTTTTCTAAAAAAAGAAACGCGCGCGTTCAGCGTTTTGTTTTAGCGTCGCGTTTTTGCAGCTCTGTACCAAAGTTCGGTGCATTCTTAAATTTATAGTTTTTGTTGTTAATTTTTTAAATTCATCCAAAGTTAAAGTTTGATGAAAAATTGTTAGCCGAACGGGTGTCAACCAATGTTTTGAAATTAGTGATGAAAGGGGAATCGTATTATCTTCGACATATAAAGAACCAATACTGTAAAGTTTAAAATCTCCCGATAAAACTGAATCTTTGGAAACAGATGTTTTCTTTGGATAATCAAAAACTATCGAACATGCATGCATTTTTGATTTGGAACAAGTCGCATAAAAACAGGGAAGAATTTTTAATTTTTTATAAAAATATTTACAACAAAAATAAAGTTTATAATAAATTTTTGGATTGGATCTTGGTTTTTTCGCGGTAACATAATTAATAATAGTTAAAGGTAATGAAAGATTTTGAGGATGAACAACAAAATTTCCAGAGTTTATCATTTAAAAAAAGAAAACTAATAAATAAACGAATAAATGAAAGATATTTTATGGGCAAAAAATAATGAGTTTTCCAAAAAGAAAAAAATGTTTTTGGTATAAACAAAGCATCTTTATTTGGATTTAAAGTCAAGCCTCGGAGTTATTTTTTTCAATGAAGTAATAAATGATGATGACCTAGAAAATGGTTAGCTAAAAAAGAGAAGAAAGCAAAGCCAAATCAATTAAAAATAAAAGTTAAATAACCAATAAATTACTTGGGTTAATTAGAAAAAAGACGCAATCAACAGAATAGTTGAATAAACAAAAAGATAATAATAATTAATATTCTAAAAATAATAAACACTTTTTTAATTATTATAAATTATGGAAGCTGTATCATTTACAACATTTATTCTTTTCCAATTTCTTGGATAAAATTCATCGATTTCGTTTTCATTAAAATTTCGACCTCTTCTTTGAATCATTCCATTATAAAATATTGGAATGCTTTCAGGAAGCAAATAAGCTATCCACCAACCAAATGTCGAACCCGATGCCGAAAGTAAAAATGAATCACAAAATTGATGAGCAAATGCAAGATCATGGTCACGAGAAGATAGCTTTGGTTGATAAACATTTTTGAAAAGAGTTTTATCAAATTTGAGAGTTTTAACAAAAGCTTCGTCTTCGCCAAACAAAATTACAGAAATATCATTGATTATTTTTTGATTCTGGAGATAGAAATAAATTTCTTCAGCTGCGGGGTTGATAAATTCTGTTGAAGAAAGGAAAAAGCGAGTTTTATTGAAATCTCCTCTTCGAAAGTGTATGCAAAGTTTGTGGGACTTGTCTTTCCTAAAAAAATCATAGTTGGGTAAAAAAATTAAAAAGTTAAAAATTTCTTAAGAAAAACATACCAAAAAATGCGTTTACCATAAAGTTTAATTTCATTCATTAAATTATCGCTGAATTGAAATAAATGTTTAATTTCTGCTTTATAATTATCGAATAATTTATAGAAAAATGGATATCGTCTAGTGAATGAAATATATTTTTTCTTTACTGGTTTTATTCTAAAACAAATGTTTTTATTTTTCAAAATAAAAAAATGAAAGTTAGTTTTACCTATCAAAATTACAACATCTATTAAAAATACCGGTAATAAAAGTTTCATTTTTATTTGGTTTAAACATTTTTATGTGGTTATAAAGATTAGGAAAAGTGGATTTTATTTCTTTTAAAGATTGCATTTCACATTTTGTTTCAACATTAAAATATGGAGTCCTTCCAACATTTCGACCAATTCCATAAAGTTCAGCATAACGAAAGAGCTAAAAACAAAAATAGAAAAATTTTGGTTTTTTCTTTGACAAATTTTAATTGGAAATTTGAGGAAAAAGCGTTATTTAAAATTTGCTAAAACAATTTTTGTTTAAAAACTTTCATTAAATTAAAGAAGTGTCATGAGTTTTTGTTTTTTAGATCCCTGCGGTCTTAAATAAATTGACACCTTTTTTGATAGGCGCCAAAATGATTAATGTCTTTCTTTATTTTTTGCGCGTTTTTTTTGATGAAAAAAACAATAAATCTTTAGGTCTTTTTTATTTTAGAAAAAGAAATTTCTCTAAAAGGAGAAAGAACTTTTTTTCAATCAAAAACGTAGTAAAAAAACCTATCAATATTGGAAAACCTTAATTTCGGATATTTTGACTTTTCATTTTAAACTTAAAGCATGAAAGAAAAAATAACTCACTTGATTTCCAATTCCCCCACATGATGTTTGAGTTGATAAATATTTTTCATAAATAGGAATATGAATAACCTCCTCTTCATTATTGCGATTAAAATTATTTTTAACTTTAAATAAAACTTCGTTTGGTAAAAATGAATATTCTATTCTAATAAAATGGAATATAAATAAAATAAATAAAGCAGATAAAATCATCAAAAATTTAAGAATATTTGCATAATTTTTGAAAGACATATTTAAATTTTTTTTGGTTGGAAAAATCCTATTTTTTGATGAAAGATTGTAATCACACTGATGAGATAATTAAAATAATTCTTTATAATAATAAACCCAAAATAATGTTATTCATCAATCAAATAAATAAACGCATAAAAAAATAAGACGGCTATACTAATTTTCTGTTTTGTTTCAACAACTTTAAATATTACAAAAACAAAAAGCTGATTCTGATACTTTTGTATTGCAAAATAGCAACAAACAAAAAAAGATGAATCAAATTTGCTCTTTCTTTTTCAGCAAAGATCACCTTTAAAATTTCAAAAAACACAAGCGTCGTTATGCATTTTTAATGAAGGCGCTTGCTTGCTTTTCTTTGAAGCATCGATGTTCACAGAAAATGCGACGATGAGAAAATGGAGTAATAAAAATATTTTTTGTTTGAAAAATAATTTCTTTTCACCCCAAAATTTTTATGCCTTTTTATAAATACACCATAATCCAGGAAATTTATAACTCTGGAAATTGCTTCAGGCATTGTTTTTTTTATTGTATAATTTATTTAATTAAAAAAATTACCATCCTTCTCTTATCTCCATGCCGCCCACATAATTTTTACATTCATGTCATATTTTTTGTTTTAATCTTTTTTTGATCTCAGAAATGGGATTTGTGTTTAGGAATTTGTCAGAAACTTTAGTGCGAAAGAAATAATTCTTTTTTGTTTTTTTTGTGCAAAAACAATTAATTCATTGAAAACTTTTTTCCCTTCTTCCTTTACGATCGGCTGAAAAAAAAAAACAATAAATTTTCTTTGTTTTTTTTTTGGATCTTTGCGTAAATAACTATATTAAAAAAATTTCGATCAATTTATTTTTTTGTTTTTAGTAGGTTAATTGCTTTTCCCAAAAAAACCATCTCGCACATTGAGAACTTTTTTTATTCGATGAGAAAAGTGCAATCTTACGTTTTTTTATTTCTTAAAAATAATAAATTCAACAATAAAAAAAGTTTAATTTGCAGAGATCATTTTTTGTATAGAAAATGGTTGGTAAACGATGATTGACAAAACATGAATGAAGCCTTTTTGGTGCCACCTTGAGCTATCATAACTTTTTTTAAACAGCTTGTGTTTGGAATAACAAAAAAAAAATTTAAATAACATTTTTTTAAATAAAAGGCTTATTTGGCAGTATCATTATTGATTTTGTCATTGGAAAAAAAGAGGTGTTTTTTATTTTGTTTTTGCTTTAAAAAATGATTACGGTCAGAGAGGAATGTATGATATACATAAATTAATAGAAAAATTCATGAGTGTCCTTGGTTACGATTGCCTCATAAAAAAAAGTTTTTTTCCAACTTTTTTGCATTTTAAATTTCCTCATAATGTTGCTTGGTAGCTTTTTTATTTTTGTCAAAAAAACAAAACCCTTTTTCTCGCACGTTGAATAAAATAGAAGGAAGCTTCTCTAAATAAAATTATGTTAAAATCAATTTTTGTTTGTATATTTTTATTACCCATTTTAATTTCATCTCAAACAACTAATTTTGTTCAATTAATTGGTTATTCAATAGTTTCAGAAATTTCTGAAACTATTGCATCTTCAAATTTAATGGATTGTCTGGGACTTTGCGTGGATGCAACACCAACCCTTTGCATTGGAGTTAATTTTGATGGGTCTCAATGTAGTTTATTTATTCAAATAAGAAATATTATTGAAAATGCAACAGCGTGTAATCATTATGTTTATGATCGAAGAAATTCCACAGCTGGAAGTATGAGTTTATCAGAAATTGATCAACTCATTTATTTTGATGCATTTTTAAGCAGCACGTGTCCGCAAGGTTACGAGCAAAAAGATTATGGATGTTCAATTGAAATTTCCGTTAGTCATCGATACTTTTTTTAGCTGATACAAATTTTTTTAAAGAAACTAGAAAGATAAAAACAAGAAAAATAAGACATGGGAGGATGGTCCATTTCAGCTTAAAATTATCATCTGGCTTTGAAAAAAAAATAGTCAAAGTTTTCGGTTCTATGCTTTACACCTAAAAACTTACATTTTGTGTTTTCTTTTTTTTTTAAACTTTTATAAAATTTGTCGGTGGAAAATCAATAATTGTGCTGTCAGGCGAAGGAAGCTTTTAACATATGTTTTTGTTTTTTTTCTTCGAAGTATTTTACAAAAATAAATTTTATGCTTTGGAAATTTTTGTTTCACCATGCATTCATTTTTTAGAATGCAAAATGTCAAGAATATGCAACATTTTTTAATGCAATAATTTCGCCCAATACTAGTAATTCTGAAGAATGTATAACCGATATAAAAGCTGGTTTATGTTATCCATATGACAGCATTTTGGGTGGACCATGGAAATATAGCGAAAATGGAACAACTTATTGTTATTATAATGTTTCAGCCTTGGCTAATCAAACAATGAATTATTATGTTTCTACCTGTCAAACGGTTTCTTCTCGAAGCAACGTTATTTCTGTTTGCAGTAACATGGAAAATAATTTTGTTAAAAGTAAAAAAACTTTTTAAAAGAAAACTAAAATTTATGCAAAAATTTTTTTAGCTAATCAATTCACAGAATTATTTTTTGGTTTATATATTCCTCTAAGTAAACCATGGGCATTAGAAAATTTTGAATGGACGGATGGATGTAATTGCACCTTTCGACGATGGAGCGGTGGAGAACCAAATGGAAATAAAACTGGCGCAGAGGAACGCTTCACGGGAATGAGCAGTAATTGGTTTGATTTTGCATTTTGGAAACATCCAAATGTTTTTTGTAAAGAAAAAGGCATAACTATCGTTGAATATTATAATATGTAAATAAATAAAAGGTTTTAAAAAAATGAGAGGTAACAAATTTATTTTTGAAAATTACAAAAAAATTAAAAACCTGGCCATTTTTTTTTAAATTAGAAAAAAAAATTTGCGTAAAAATAATCAAACTTTTTTAAATTGAATGTTCTCCTTTAAAAAACATTTCTTATTGCTTTTTTTTGTTTTTTTGAGACACAAATGCAAAAATAAATGAAAAGTATTTTAAAAACAACTAAAATTTTTAAACAATTTTAACAAATACTGACTATGTATAACTAACTTTAATTTTTTTATTCTGTGAAAACCGGACATTGTCGTTTTAGGATAAAAAATGTAACACAAAAATATATTAGATTTCATCGACGATATCCATTTTTCTATAAATTATTCGATGCTTTTAAAAATGAAATCAAATATTTGTTTCAATTTGGCGAAAATTTAGTTAATGAAGTAAAACAAGTTGGTGAAGATCTTTTTAGGTAAGTTTTTCTTATTTCAAACAATTTAATTCTTTTCGAATTTAATTATTAAAGATCCATGAGTTAAAAAATAAAAATAAAATTTTCAGGAACGACACTTCTCATAAGCTTTGCATTCATTTTCGAAGAGGAGATTTTTTGAGTACTCGCTTTTATGCTTCCTCAGCGGAATTTATTAATCCAGCAGCAGAAGAAATATATTTTTATCTTCAAAACCAAAAAGTTTCCGATATTTCTGTGATTTTATTCGGACAAGATGAAGCTTTTGTTAAAACACTCAATTTTGAGAAAGCTCTTTTCTTTGATGTTTATCGACCAAAGTTAACTTCTCGAGACCATGACCTTGCATTTGCTCATCAATTTTGTGATTCATTTTTAATTTCTTCGTCTGGATCAACTTTTGGTTGGTGGATAGCTTATTTGCTTCCCGAAAGCATTCCAATATTTTATAATGGAATGATTCAAAGAAGGGGTCGAAATTTTAATGAAGACGAAATCGATGAATTTTATCCAAAATATTGGAAAAGAATTAATTTTGAAAATGATACAGTTTCATTAATGCGAGATGATAATCAGTTGGAAGACTTTCCTTTATAGCACTAAATTGTTGGCATGAAAATCCTCTTAAACGTCCCAAATTTAAAGATATTGATCAAATTTTTTTCATACAATTCTAATCGAAACCGATCCTAATTATTATTATGAATAAATTAATGAGATCCATTGAAATAATTTACCCATTCAAGAAGCTATTCAAACTTGAATAAAAGTACATATCTATTACGTTAGCGGAATTCGAATTTATTAACAAAACAAAAAAAGACAAAATAAATAGTAAAACCACAATTTCTTGAAAAAAAGTCACTAAATATAAAATGAATGAAAAGTACATATAGAATGAAATCATTTTTTCGAACAATAAAAAATTTAAAAAATGGTGCGGTGTTGTCATAATGAATAGTATTGCCAAAACGAATTTAAAGAAAAAGTTATTTCCTTTAGTTTTTTCTATTTCCCGCGCAACAAAATATTTAAACTATAAAATAACTTTGAGTTAACTTTTCTACATAATTCGTGTTTTTGTTTTTGCGTTATTATTCCCCAATGTTATTCCATATTTCCTAAGTGCAACAATTAGTGGAAAAATTGAAATAAAATAAAATAGCTAGAATTATTTTGTATTAAAATAAATTTAAAGTTTAGAAATTTTTTGATGGCCAATCTGCGGAAACGAAAGCTTGTCGAGATTGCAAATAGTTGTGCAGATGAAAATGCTGAGAGCGCGTTGGAATTTTCTGATGATCAGTCTTATTATTCTGAAGAAGGTGAAAGCGATGAAGAATTGAAACAATCAAAGTATGTTTCATTTTTCGTTATAACATCGATACTAATAGTTTTTGTATATTCATTTAAAGAGCTCAACCAAATTTGAAAAAAAATTCGCGCTTTGTGGACGCATGTTCAGAATATAAGTTACACACATATGAAACAAATGGAAAGAAACGGAAAGTTTTGATTATTTTTACTGACGCTGTTAAAAATTTGTGCTACGAATATTCAATGGATAAAAAATATAGTTTTTATTGTCGAGGCTGTTTCGAAAAACAAAAATATCACAGAACAAAAATTCACATTAATAAAGATGGCAATGAAAGTGTCAAAATGAATGCGAAGCCGCATGTTTGTGAACCACGTGAATATGTTCCAGAAAAATTTAACAGTCCCATTATTCTTAAAAAACTCGATTATGTATTTAAAGAAAGCCTTGCTGTGGATAAAACAACCGTGAAACTTATAATTTTTCATCGGGACGATAAAGAATTATGTTACGAATTTTATTGGAGTTCATCTTACAACAGTTATTGCTGCTGTGGATGTAATCTACTTGGTAAAAGTTTAAAAGCCAAAGTTTATAATTGGAAGACGAACGAAGAATTTGTTGAGCTTGATGATCGAAAACATGTTTGTGAACTTCGTATTTATAATCCAAATAAATATTTTAATGAAAATCAAATAATTAATCTTCCTAATTTTGAGCTTCGTGAGAAAAATGACGAAGACGATTATAAGTATTTAATTCTTTTTGATACTGCTAACAGAAATCTATGTTATAAATACAGTTTTCAAAAACAGGAATTTCGTTGCCAAAAGTGTGTTAGTAAATATGTTTATGCTAAACTTTATTATAATGACAAAAATGAACCTTATATTGTTCTTGGTCAACAGAAGCATGTTTGTGGACCGCAGCCTTATAAACCTGAAATAAAAGAAATCATCATTGAATCAACTCATTTCAAATTTATTCCCATGGCTAAAGGAAAACCAAAGTTAATTATTTATGCAACAGAAAAGAAAGATATTGGTTACGAAATGTCTTTGAAAGAAAATAATTCGTATATATGCATGGGATGTGTAAGACGACAAAAAAATCAAATCATAGTACCATTTTATGCAAAATTATGTGTAAAAGAAAATGGAGAAAAGTATCTTATATTAAAAAAAAATTTGGAACATGAATGCAATTTAAAAAAATTCCAACCGGATAAAGAGAGACAATACGAAGAAAAATTTTTGTTTGCTCCAAATTTTATTTTTTATTCAAATAAAAATGTTTCAAAGAAGCCAAGTTTAGTCATTTATGATTTGAATGATAAAACTTTGGGTTATGATTATTCATATAAACCAAGTCAAGGAATATTTCTTTGCAAAAAATGTATTTTTGAATATAAAATTTCTGTATCTGCCAAAGTAATGGAAGATAAAAATGGAAAAGAATACCTTTGTTTAGGAATGAATAAACACCGATGTACCCCTGAAAATGTTTCCAATTTATTAACGCCTGAAAAAGTAATCATGGAAAGCTCAGAAGTTGCTATAAAGGATAAAGAAAATATCGATGAAAAACAAATAATTAATTTTGATTCATTTGAATTACGATCAAATAAATCGGGCGTTGGGGATGCTGAACTCATTATTTTTAAATCTGATGATCGAAGCCTCTGTTATCGATATTGTTATTTTAAATGCAGAAAAAAATATTACTGTTCAAACTGTCTTAACCAAAAGAAAAAGAATGTTACAGCTTTGCTAAAATTAAATGAAAATGGCGAAAAATATTTAATTCTTGGCAAAAATCAGCCACATCTCTGTGAACCAATTAAATATGAAGATATTCAAGAAACAAAATATTATAACTTTCAAATCTTTAATTTAGATGATAAAAATAAAGCAACGACTTTATTTGTTTTTATTTCAAATAATCAAAAGCAATGTTATAAATATTGGTTTTGTAACAGAAATAAACTATTTTATTGCTGCGGTTGCCAAAAACAGGAAAGAAAATACATCAATGCTAAAATTGATAAAGATGAGGATGGAAAAGAATATATTAAATTTGGACCAAATAAACATGTTTGTGCTCCTCAAGAATATGATCCAGAAAAATTTGAAAGCAAACAAGCTTTGGAAGCATCTGAATTTGAGATGTTCCCCAATCTTAGTGGTATCCCTGATTCTCGAATACTTATTTTTGATAAAAATAATCAAAATTTAGTTTATGAATATCATATCAATAAAAAGCAATTTTGTTGTTATGACTGCAATAGGAAGGGCGTGTATGTTTCTTTAAAGCTTTTCACAAATGAAAGTGAAGAAAAGTATATTGAATTGGATAATACTAAACATATTTGCACACAGAGAAATTTAGTTGAACGAAAAAGAATGTTTATGGATTTTAAAATAAAAAATTCTTTGAATGGAAATCAAGATGTTGTCGTGACTGATACCAGCAATAAATCTCTGATTTTCAACTTGGCATTAGATTATGAACTAAATTTATATTATTGTATTAAATGCAAAGAAAAAAATAAGTTTATTACTTACAAACTCCGCAAAACAGTAGATGAAAAAGAAATTTTGATATTTAATGAATCTCATGTTTGCTGTTCACGAAAATAATTTAAATGCATTACGATATGTTTCATAAGACATAATTATTTTATATTCCACATAAATTTGCAGCAAAATAATTTATTTTTGATTAAAATACTATTTTATAAAAGAAGCATTTTTTTAATTCTCGATTTTGTTAATTATAATTTAGATAAATTTATTTCCTTCCAAAAAATAATTTTTATATCAAATTTTCATCAAACATTTTCTTTCAATACAGTTACAAATCTCCCATTTTATTTTTTTTTATAATAAACGAATGCAATTACGGTTAATGTGGTTAATTTATTTCAAAGTACAAAGTATCGATCTTTTTACACTACTAACAAAACATAAATACATAAAATTGATGTTTGATAAAGAAAATAGCTATTACTTAAAAAATTTAATAATATTGTATTTTAGATCATTTATGTTTACATTTTACTGCTGTTTTTATTGCTAACATTTGGCTGAGCAAAAGCTGTCGTAGATACAATTCTTGTTTGGAGTTTAGTCATTTTTAACACTCTTCTTCGAATACTTTTGTTAAATACGAGGTAAATAATTGATGGAAAGCCTATAATTTTAATTTTTTGAAATGTTACCCTTCTGACTCAACGTAATCACATTTTCTCAAGGAGGTAGTTAGTTACTTACCGTGAATACACATCCAACCAAATTGTGAAAATTGCATTATTAATTTTGGAACAAGGTAATGCATTTCATAAACATAAATAAGAGCGCAAGTAAAATTCATAAATGACATAAAAAAGACTTGAACAAAAATGGGTTTATCTGGAAATGAAAAGGTTCCACTTGAACCTAATCTTTTTTTACAAAGACATCCAATAAAAATGGTATAAAGTATTGCCAAAGAAAATGCGATGATGATATTGTGAATGTCATGGAAAACATTGTTATACTGAAAAAAGAATATGCTTTTACAAATAAGAAAAAATATAAATTTTTTGAGCTAAAAGTAAAATATTTTCATCTCGAGAGTTAACCATTTTCGTTAATGAAAAACATTTTTTTTACATCGCAACATTGCTAGTTTTCAAGAGTTAAAAAATGAACACTAATTTCAAAACATGCGTTTTTGTAAATGAAAATTATCTTTGAAAATTTTTTGCCTTTTTATAAATATTTTAGAAATCTTAAAACTTTCAACGATGTCTTAACAAAAAGTTTTATGACAGGACTGGAATTAATTTTTTGTTTCGACACAAAAACATTTTTTTCTAATAATACCAAAAAATTTTTCACTGCAATCAACTCACTTCATATCCATTTTGTGGATAACCCATATGTGGATTAAGTAACCATATACCATAAATAGAACTGAAGGAATGAGCATTAGTGCCAATTGCAAAAATAATCGAATAAATAAAAGATAATGAAACAAGAAAATATGTAAATGTGTTAGAAAATACTCTATCACATAATTTTATATTTATCATTGCTAAACATCGGTTTAAAGCTAAAATAAGAGCTAAACAACTTTCAATATGCCAAAATATAACTGCAAGAGGGCCAGCCCAAAACATGATATCCGGATTTGTGCAATAAACGGCCCCAATAATTGCAAAATATCCAGATAAAATTCCATTTAATGAAATTGCTACGACATCGATGACAGAAATTATCGCCATTAATTGGTAGCAAGTTTGTTTGAGAAAATGAGATTGCCATAAAACTGGAATAACCATGAAGTAAAGAATCTAAAAATTTATGAATTTTTTAATTAAAACCAATTTTAGTCAGCGATGAATCTTGCTTAATAAAGTTCTTTGAAATTTTTGTTTTGGGAAGGAAAAATAAAAAAAAACGTTTTTTTCAGAAATATCTTTTTACAAAATAAAGAACGAAAAAACTCACCTCAAAAATAATTGCTCCAAGAATCAAAATAATTCCATAAAGCACATCTCGACGCTCTTCAATTGGATGTAAATTAACATCATAATAAGAACAATTATAATATTTTTGAAATGCTTGAGGATCAAATAAATAATGATTCATTCTCTTTCCCTGAAAAAAAAATATACGCCAACAATTTAATTTATAAAATTTTTTGAAAAGGAAGGACAAAAAACTTGAAAGGCGACAAAGTTTATAAACTTTTTTTTTCTACCAGTAAATTAAATTATAGGTGTTATAAAATTGAGCAAAGTAGAAAGGGAAATGAGAAAAAATGAAACACCAAAAAAATGATATATGAAGGCTAAAATTTTTTCACTTTCTTTGTTTTTTTATATCATTTTTTAGAATGCACTTTTTAAATAAAAAATATTATAATATCCATGTGTGTATGCGTCGGATTTGAAAAGATCAAAAAGATAAATATTTGACAATTTTTCTTTTCAATAAAAAAATGTTTTCATAAAAATTTTACTTTCTTTTTGTTTAAAATTATTACGATACTTTTTTTTTCTTTCAAAAAAAAGTTATTTTGAAAAGGGATTAAATATGTAAATCCAGGGATTTTCGTACGTGTTTATTTAAGTTTTTTTTATTATATTTTTTGTTGTTTGTGCTTTGATGCTTTCTTTTATAAAAAAAAAGAAGGATTTTTGATAAAAGAAAATTGTGGAACATGGAATGATAAATAAAAAAAATTGGTCGCATTGCTCTATTAATTCAAAAGAATGAATAAAGTGCAAAACTTTACTCATTCATGCTATAATTCAGATAACACCTCCTCCAAATTTATTTTTTCCAGAGATCATTTTTTTATTAATTAAATTTCAAGATTCTATTTCAATTTCAATTATAATGGGCAAAGTTAATGAAAATTACACAATTTTGTTTGACACGAACAATAAATATCATGTTATGGAGAAAGACTCTTAACATTTTCATTTATGCAAAAGATTTTTTAAAGAATTTCATTTTTTCATTGCATTAAATTATCGTGTTTTGATGCATAAAACAGAGTAAAGTTGAAAAAACTAAATAAAAAGATAAAACAAAATAAAATGTTAAGTGTAGTAAACTTTGTTACAGCGTAAAAATTTTTATATTACTACAAGCTTCTTTTTTTATTATTCATTTCTTACTCACTTTTAGAGCATCACACATCGCTTCGCCGCTTGTAATCATATATTATAGAATACTGATTATATAGTTGAAATTTTTTTCTTTATAAATTTTGTCATTAAATTGTAGCGTATGCTTGACAGTTATGGCTGCCCAATTGATGGTTGTAGAGACATGACGCAAGAAGCGATTTATGAGACAAAGATTACGGTGGCTTAAAAAAATAAATAAAAATAATTATTTTAATACATAAAGAAAAACAAATCGCTTCTACCATTTTTTGAGAAGAAAAAAAAGTAAATAATTTTAAAAAAAGATTGACTTAATTATAACTTCTATTCGCTTATTGCTGTAATTTCGTTAAGCAATCTATAGCAGTATCAACTTTGCCAATCATTAAATGAATTCCTGTGGCTCCATCATGAAGATTACTAAAAATTTCTTTTCCATTTTCTCTGTATTCTGAATATGGAAATGTAAAAGCTTTTTCCATTCCCATTGGTGTTTATGTTAATTTCATTTATTGAATTTATTGAACGTGGGACGTGGAATTATTTTTTGTTCGCTTTAAGCAATAAATGTATTTATATTGTTCGTTCGTTATATAAATTATATAAACGATAAGTTTTTTGTTTGTATAATCTAAAACACTGTTAGAGGATTATAGCACACCTGATTTTGTTCGTTCAAAAAAACAATTACATAAATAAAATAACAAAATTGACTGAAATACAACATTCATGCTAAAGAAAGGGATGATCTGAATTTTTTTTTAATTGGAGGCGTTTATATTAACATAATCAAAATAAACTCGGTTCAACTTTTTTAAACACTTGAAAAAAATATTTCTTCAATGCTTTTTTTTGTTTTTTGCATTTCTTTTTGCTGCACCCTTTATAATATGTAGTGTATGGAATTTTTTATTTTATTAATTTGTTAAATGTTTTTTGGTAGTTTTATTATTTTATTTATGGTATAGTAAAGAAAAGTTTTTGAATTGATAATCTTGCATTAATGAAACAGAACCATTTTCAAAATTAATTCTTTTCCAATATTTTGGATAAAATTCAGCGATTTCGTCTTCATTGAAATTTCGACCCCTTCTTTGAATCATTCCATTATAAAATATTGGAATGCTTTCAGGAAGCAAATAAGCTATCCACCAACCAAATGTTGATCCAGACGAAGAAATTAAAAATGAATCACAAAATTGATGAGCAAATGCGAGATCATGGTCACGAGAAGATAGCTTTGGTCGATAAACATCAAAGAAAAGAGCTTTCTCAAAATTCAGTGTTTTAATAAAAGCATCTTCTTCTAGTCCAAATAAAACAATAGAAATATCGGAAACTTTTTGGGTTTGAAGATAGAAATATATTTCTTCAGCTGCTGGATTAATAAATTCTGCCGAAGAAGCATAAAAGCGAGTTTTATTGAAATTTCCTCTTCGAAAATGAATGCAAAGCTTATGAGAGGTGTCGTTTCTGAAGAAAGAAAAAAATCAACAATTATTCGAAATAAAGTATCAGACTTATGGGAATATTGTCAATGTATGTTCCAAACCATTATTATTCGAAGAGTTTCAGAACCCTCACAATTTCTTTAATTTTTAATTTTTTTAACCCATGGATTTTAATATTTAATAAGTCGATGATGCTAAAATTGTATGAATAAAAAACTTATTTACCTAAAAAGTTCATCACCAATTTGTTTTATTTCATTTACTAAATTTTCGCCAAATTGAAACAAATATTTTATTTCATTTTTAAAAGCATCGAATAATTTATAGAAAAATGGCCATCGTCTTTTAAATGAAATGTATTTTTTTGTCACATCTTTTATCCTAAAAAACTATAGTTTTTTTGATTTACGCAACAAAAAAATGAACGTTAGTTTTACTTATCAAAATCACAGCATTTATTGAAAATACCTGTTACAAAAGTTTCATTTTTATTTGGTTCAAAAAATTTTAGGTGGTTGTAAAGGTTTGGAAAAGTATATTTTATTTCTTTTAATGACGCCATTTCACAAGATTTATTAACGTTGTAATATGGCAATCTTCCTACGTATCGGCCTATTCCATAAAGTTCGGCATAGCGATACATCTAAAAAAATAGTATAACAAATATTTGTTTTAATTTTTATAAAGATTTAAAACCGAATTTCTTACTTGATTACCAATTCCCCCACAAGCAGTGTTCGTAGATAAATATTTATCATATTTGGGAATATAAACAATAGCCGGGTTAAACCCAACAAAACTATTTTTTTCTTTAAATAATACAATTTTTGGAAAAAATGAATATTCTAATCCATTAAACTGATAAAAAAATAACAAACATATTCCAAATAAAATAAATAATATTTTTATAATATTTGTTGCTTGATTTTTGAGAAAAGACATTTTAATTGATTTTTTTTTCACCTCAAAATAAATTGATTATAAAATTATACAAATTTAATAGGCTTGTCTTTTCCCCAAATTTAAACAATGAAAGCAGTCGACACCGCTTTTTTTCTTCATTAATGTCGTAAATCGTAAATATAAACTTTGATTAAAGTTTTTATTTTTTTTGTAAATAACAAAACAAAAATTTTCAAAATAAATTGTCAAAAAAAAGTTTACTTTTCCAATAATCCATTTTTTACACATTTTTTGTTGTAATTGGTTTGACTAACGTTAGGAGATGCAACAAAACACGATGGACATGGATTAAGTCTTTTGATACATAAAAAGGTTGAGCCAACAACTTTCAATTAAATTTACTAAACAAAAAAACAAGGGAATTTAAAAAATGGTAAACTTTCTAAAAAAATCATTCATAAAACTATAATGAAGCAATACAAATTTTTGTTGAATTTAAAAAGTTTTTTTTAGTTTGAAATGCAACTGTGAGAATCGTTTAATAACAAACATTCCCTAATTCCATTGTTTTTTCGGATTTTGTAACTAATAAATCTTCCTTTTTCTTTGCATTTTAAACAGCAGTAAACTTCATTTTTTTCATCAAATGAAAATTCATAAGATAGATTTCTCTTCTTAACATCTTTAATTGTAACATTTTGATTTCCATTTTTCGAAGTTTCAATTTTAAAATCATAAAACATTCGGTTTCTTTCAATCATATTTCGAAGTTTGCAAACATGTTTAGCATTATTTAATTCAGCGTGTTTCCCATTTCCTTCGTCGTTATTATTGTAAACCCTCAAACCAACATATTTATTTTTATATTGGCATTCACAACATCGATATTGATTATGATCAGCCAAATATTCAAATGCTAAGCTTTCATTATTTTTATCAAATAAAAGTAATCTCGAATTCGGAAGGCCATTAACATTAGGAAATATTTCAAAATCTGATGATTGTCTAATTTCCAATGATTCAAATTTTTTTGGATCATATTTTTGTGGTTTGCATAGATGATTAATTTTTCCACAATTAACATATTCTTTGCCTTCATCATCCGTACATATTTGAGCTTTAATTCGTCTATGATATAACGAAAAACAACTGGAACAATAAAAAAATTTTTTTCTTTTATCAAATGAATATTTATAACAATTTTGATTATTAGCATTATCATTTTCTGATGTTGTAAAAACAATCAAATAAGTGAGTTTAGTTTCATTTTCCATATTAAAAATTAAAAAATTATAACTTCTCATTTCTTCTTTATGGATTTCATATTTGATTGGAAGACATGAATGTATTGAATTTTTATTCATAATCACATATTTTTCTCCGCCATTTCCATTCATTTTTAATTCAGCTTTAATCCATTTTCGAAATTCATTATTGCAATTTGAACAATAATAAATTTTTCGAGATGGAAGATAAAGAAATTTGTAACATAAATCTCTATCATTTGTAGCAAAAATAAGGAGTTCAGCATTTTCTTTTCCAGCCATATTTGGACGCAATTCAAAATCATTTTGCTTAATAATTTTTTCATTTTTATTCACCCTCGTTTCAGAAGCAAATACAAAATCAATAATTTCCATGCTTTCCAATATTTTGCATTTCGATGTTATTACATCTGTAAGCTTTAGAGGCTTACAAATATGTGTCAATTTTCCGTGATGTAAATATTCTTTCCCATTTTCATCCTTTAAAGCTTTTGCTGTGACTGCTATCTTTTTCGCAAAATTACTGCATTTTTTACAATTAAAATTTTGTCTACTTGGTTGATAAAAATAATCATAACACAAAGTTCTATCATCAAAATCATAAATAGCTAAACTTGGCTTTTCGGGATAATTGAGTTTGCAATAAAAAATAAAATTTGGAGGATATATTAATTTATTTTCATATTTCTTTTCTACATTTGGTTCAAATTTCTCAAATTCACATTCATGTTCCAATTCATTTTTTAATGAAATATATTTTTCTCCATTTTCTCGTTCACAAACTTTTACCGAAAATTGTGCAAAATTTTGACGACGTCTTATTTTATTTTTGCAACTCAAACAATCATAAATATTATTTGATCTCCAACCGAATTCATAACCCATTTTATGATCTTTTGAAATATAAATTCTTAACTTTGCGCGAGCTCGTGTCTGAGGAATAAATTCAAAATGTGTCGATTCAATGATGATTTCTTTCTTTTCCGGAATATAAGGTTGTAAAATGCAAACATGTTTTAGTTTACTAAGAATAATATAAGGTTCATTTGTGTCATTAAAAAATATTTTTGCACTAATATATTTGTGAAAACATTTTTTGCATTTATATGTATTTTCTCCAATATGAATTTGAAGCACATAATAATGGCATAGATTTCGATCAAAAGGATCAAAAATAATTAAAGTTTTATAACCATCAACGGTTTTGTCGCGAAGTTCAAAATTTGGATGTTTGACTATTTGGCTTTCATCAAAATCTTCTTCGAAAACACGTGGCTCACAAGTATGATTTTTTTCATCAATTTCTATATATTCTTCTGCGGCATTTATATTGTAAATTCTTGCTTTAACTTTATCCTTGGATACTTTGCATCCATCGCACTTGTAAAGTTTGTGCCGAGAATTCCAATAAAGTTCATAACACAAATTCTTATTTTTGGAAATAAAAATTACAAGAATTTTTGACAATTGATTATTAATAAATTTTTCTTTGAATTCAAAACTTGGTTTTTTGAGAATAATTTTTCTTTCATATTTTTCTGGTAAATATTTGCGTTCTTGACACGAGTGAGTTTTCATTTCAACTTCAAGATAATCGATACCTTTGGAATCGATAGCAAAGTAAGCACGATTATTTGTTCCTTTTTCAAAACATTGAAAACAATAATAACAAGAATTTGCATTTTTCCAACGATATTCATAACATGAGCTTCTATCATCACTAGCAAATATAATCAATACCTGTTTGATATTTCTAATGCCAATAAAAGTATGTAATTTATATTTGGTGGGATCAAGTCTTTGCTTTTCAACATTGCTAAGAAAAGTAGGGGCTTTGGTTCTAAAAATTTGAGTTTTTTTTGTTATCATAAAGATATGTAAGAAATTTACTTTAAATTAGGTTCTGAACATTCTTGATCAATAGCGTTTTCTACTTCCATATCATCATAACTATCATCGCCATCGGATTCATTTTCATAATTTTCCATATCATTACTAATGGTAAAATGAGGAAGTTTTCTTTTTCTTAAGTTGTAAGATCTAAATTTACGAATATAAATTTTTTACATGCTATTACATTTTTATCCTGAGCTCGCAAACTTTACCTGGGTTCTTTAACAGTATTTTCGTTATTTTTTATTCCATCGTTGTCGCCATAATTATTGGCTTCTTCAAGCAATGATAAATATTTTAGCTTTTCATCATCATCAAATAAATTTATAACATCATTTACCAAAATTTTCAGCTTGACATTATTGCTTTTTTGAATGCCTAATTGATTGATTGCGGGTAACAAGAATTTTTGTTCGAATAACTCTTGCAAACGTGATACAACTAATTCGTTCTTCTATAATAATAATATACATTTACAAAAAATGTATATAATACGTTTAAAAGTAGCTTACATTCTTTTTGTTTACCACGTTTAAAAATTTTTCACAAGTCTCTCGATTTTTCAAAACTAGAACATAACTGCAGTTTTCATTAATGTCAAAAACGAATAAAAATCTCTAAAAAATATTAAATTTAAGAATTTGCATCACATAATTCAATTTAAAAAAACATTACTCCTTTTTGAACATAAGTCCAATCGAAGGGCGTTGTGATTGTTTCAAAAGCTAGAAAAAAAGTTTTATTAAAAGCTCGTCAGAATAATTCTAACTTTTATTCAAAGGTTCAATAATTAATTCGTTTGTGGAAGTACGAATAATAATTTTACATTGTTCAGCATAAATTAAATTATTCTCATGGTTCAACAAAAATAATTCGGGCAAATTCATCTAAAAATGTAAATTACAAAAAAAGCATTCAAACTGAAAAATTCGAGAAAAAATACACTTTCATCAAAAATTCTCGTAAACGATCTCTAGTTCGTGTTGTAAGGATTTGAAATAAAAAAAAATCAGCATTTACAAATTCAAGCAACAACCAACTCTTTCTATTTTCCATAAAAAAAAGAATTTTTTGCCGCCATTTTTTGCCTTTTTTAGATATAATTTCAAAAAAAAATGTAAGAGAAAGGTGCGGCGATTAAAATTTCAAAAATATTCGGCTCTCAGTTCACTTCATTTTTGCTGCTTCCGTCATAAAAAGTCATCCAGCTTTTTTTATTTAACGCATAGCAATTTTTCAATGGCTTTCAAATGTTTTAAACTATGTATTTTTGCCTTTCTTTGGCTTAGAAAAAGTCTTTTTTATTTTTAATCAACCAATAATCATAATGTATAAAAATTTTGTTTATTGGTAAATAATAAAAAAAGTAAAACAATAAAAACGTCAAAGAAGGAAATAGTTTTGGTGCTGAAATGAGAGAAGAAATAGTATGTTTTATAAGAGTTTAAGCCGCCGGTCCAATTCTGACGCTTGTTGTTGGTTCAAATAAATAACCCTTTCCAAAACAACATGAAAATACGCCTCTGCACCAAGAAAAATAAAATTTAAAATATGATTTACGAGTTACAGAACTAAAAATTGCTCTTATTTTTAATTTAATTTTAAATTATTTCTCTTTTTTTTTGTTACCTCAAAAGCATGATAGCTACAAACGCAATAACAGCATGAATTTCAACAATATATTGCAAAGCCGTTTCAATGATGGATAACGCAACATAATTATTAACAAATAAAAATCTTACATATGTATAACTAAACCTGACGATTTGGATGCATAGCAAAATTAGGGAGTAAACTAAAAAAAAATTTGAATTTTTGTGAAAAAAAAGTAACTCACTTAAAAGTTGTACACTCGTATCATTTGGCACCATAGCAGTTGATTTACGAATTTTAAAATATTTAATCACCGATAATAAATTCAAAATAGCTGAAATCGCCATATTTGAGCCATACATGTAACTTAAAATTTGTAAAACTTGTTGTTCATATTTTTTATCTGCATATCCAATTTCTACATTTCCATCCTCCTTAAAATTCATAACTCCGGGTGCGGTGAATCGATAGGAAATGTAAATAATTGGAACCAAAGTTACCACGGGGACGTACCATTTTGATTTCCAAATCTTAAATTTGATAATACTTTAAAATTAAAGCTAAAATTAAGCTCACGCGTTTATGATAAAATGGCATCCATAACGCTGTAAAACGATTGAAGGAAATTAAAGTTTGTCCAAGATACTGGGTTATTGTGAAAAGCGAGGTTCCAGCATACGCAACTGAACCCGTCCATTGATTAGCTTTATAAAAATCAGTGAAAAGACCATATCGAGGAAATTTCATGAAAAGTGTCATCTATAAAGTTTTTTATTATTTTAATAGAAATTCAATTTTGTGGCTTACATGGACAGCAGAAAACAGAAAATCCGATACCAGTACTGCTAATAAACAATGATAAAAGGCGCTGTTGAGATCGGTTTTGATTTTAGCAATAAACAAAATAATTAAAGAAAGTAAAAAAGAACAAATAATTCCATCAACAGTAAACATGCAAATTTCAGTTACTCCAACTTTCATTTTTCTTTTTTACTTTTTGAACTTTGTTTTAAATAAATTGTTTTATAAACAATTTTTAGAATGCAAAAAGTGTAATTTTTCAAGGGTGGAGCATTTTGCTAAATGTGCATTTATTTTTTTTACAGTAATTATTTACAAAATAAAAAATAAACAAAGAAAATTATAGCTTTTTATTTAAAAGTTAAATTTCATGGAATATTTCTTTGATAAATGCATGTTTTCCATTTTTAAAAAATCAAAAAATCAAAAAAAATTATGAACATTTGCAACTTTATAATATTCAAATTATCGCTTAAAAAAATATTTAAAAATAAAATGTTTAGTAGGCGACACAATTAAAAAAGAGAGAAAGAAAGTGATTTACGAAACAAAAAAAAATTGTTGGAGGCATTAAAATGTTTCTATTTTTATTTATTTTTTTGATGTTAATGCTTCTAAGCCTACTCAAAGCGTAGTCCATAAAATCAAATTTTTAACAATATTTTTTACAAGCTATAATTTAAAACATAATTCTAACCATAAATCATCTAACAAAATAATTAAGGCATGTAAAAAATTTTGATAATTCATACTTAAAAAATTTTTAAAAATTAATAAACAAAAACCAAAAAAAAACATTTTTTTTTCAAATAACGAACCAAAAAAGAGTCAGCTAAGGCAGCGGTTTATTTAGGCGATGAATAAATAACAATATATTTATTAAGCAGCTATCAGCTGGCACAAACACAAACATGCGTAAAAGGTTTCAGATACAGACAATGGCAAAAGTGAAGGCTATCAAACAATTTTTAGGCTGGAGCTTCGCTGCTCTCGCTATTCTTCATTGGTTCATATAAAGCCATACTTTGCGGCAATATGCTTTATCAGAGTCCAAAACTAGATATATAAAAAAACACTAAGATAATTAAAAAAATTTATAAATAATTGAATGTCTAATTTATTTTAAAATTACAATAAGAAAACCGCGTTAAAGCAACCCAAAAACAAAACAAGATTCCCTTTCCAAGAATTTTTTCAAACAATTTTTTTGGCAAAACTTTTTCTTTAAAATTCTTAGAGAAATCCGTCAAAAAAAATAAACAAACAAAGAAAATGCAAAAATACAAAAAAATAAATTATTTTTTCTTGAAAAAATCCATTAAACTTGATTGATGTTTTGCTCCTCCTTTGCCACCCTTTTTCGCGGCTGCTGGAGCTGGAGTTGGAGCAGGGGCTTTCTTTTTAGCTTGTGGTGGAGCAGTTGTTGAAGTTGAATCTGATTCAACCATTTTCTTTGTTAGACTTGTAACTAAAAATAAATTCCATTAAAATTAGAATATTTGTGCTTCAAAGAAGAACCAATTACCTAAGAATCCTTCTTCGTCTCTAGTAGTTTCTGGAACCAATTTCATTTCTCTAATTTTATTTGGTCCTTTTTTGGATGAGGAACCCGCAACAATTTCAGGTTCATCTTCCATTTCAATATCTTCGACAACTTCTTCTTTAACAGTTTTTGACTTATTTGAAGTATCACGAGGCGTGGATTTTTTAGTTCGAGTTTCCACAGATTTAACAACTTTTGCAGTTTTTCGAGGTCGTTTTCCTAATTCTTCCTTGCCGACGTCTTCCACATCTTCGATATCTGCATTTTCTTCGTCATCTTTTGTAAAAACATCATCCATCATTAAATCATCATCGCTATCTTCATTCTCAATTTTAACTAAAGCGTCCATTTCAAGCTTTCTACGTCCACTCTTTTTAGATGGAATTTTAGTTTCTTCATTGTCAGCTATTTTTTGTTTTCTGCAAAACCAACGGCTTTTATTTTAAAGAAAAAATTAGATTGTTGAAACTAACTTGCTGGGTGAAGGAGTAAAGAAATCATCTTTAGATTTGATTGGAGTAGGATATTTTGGGCCTTTAGGTGAAGCCACAACATCTTTGGGTCTTTGACATTCTTTAGCAAATAACTTTTCTATTTTTACTTCATCTTTTCGCTTTTTTTCTTCTCTAGCTTTTATTGCCTAAAACGAAAAATATATATATAAATTTAAATTTTATTTAGTTAAAAATATTTACATATGGATCAGGTTTAATTGAAAGTGGTTTTCGAGTGACTTTTGAATCTTTTGAATCCATTCTTTTAAAATCGAAAAGATTTATATTGTAAATAGTCTAAAAATTATTTTGTTATTTTGGATTAAAAAGTTTGCAAAGGAAAAGCAAATCTCAATAAAAAGCAACAGCATTTTATACTTGTTTTAATAATTGTTTAGTTGGATCAATTTTTTATGTTGAAAATAAACAGTTTTGAATTCAAACAATGACATAAGTGGGTAGCAAAACAAATTTGATGGGCATATAAAAGTCAATATCTGTAACAATCGAGCAAAAACGCAAAATTACTGCCAAGTGAACATTTATTTTCAAACAAAATCAAGTGAGAAGTTTTATCAGCAGAATAAAATTCTTCATAAAATTTTAAGTAATTTGGGCTAAAAAAAAATTCCGTGATTGTACATCAAAAAAGTTTTCCTTCAGAGAAAATAAGAATAAACATTCTATAACGGTATTATGCTAATTTCCGATGAAGGAAAACTTTTTTGATGTACAGTCAGGGAAATTTCTTTTAGCCCAAAATACTTAAAATTTTATGGAGATTTTTATTCTGCTGATAAAACTTTTTGCTCGATCTTCTGTGTAAATTTTTTTTTCGCTTGGCAATCGATTTCTCGATTCTTACAGATATTGACTTATAAAGAGAAAAAAATAGACAAAAAATTCAGGAAATTAAACGACTTTTGCCATTGCTTCCCATTAGAAGTTTCATATACATATTTTATTCTCAAAAAATAAAGATAACACTAAAAACAAAAAAATAGATGTTTTTTTTATTTGTTTCTATCTTTTGGTTCTGGATCACAAACATGTTCATTTGAAGCCAATTAAATATAATCTTTTCCATTCTCAACTTTGTTTAATATTGCTGTTATTTTTTTGCCCCTTTTTCTACATTTGGTACATTCATAAAAAACGTTATGTCGATTCCGTAAATAACGATACCATAAATTATTATTTTCATTATTCAAATCTTTTACCATTAAATATTTGCTTTGGCCCCTAGTATTTTTTACCTTTTCTAAATAAAAGTTTGGGTGGTTAACAACTTTGAAAGTTGAATTAAGGGGCGTATATTTTTTCATTTCACATACATGTTCATTTTCATTTAAAATTACATATTCTTCACCACCATCTTTTGGTCGAACAAGGTTTGCTTTAACATGCACCTTTTTTCTGTAACATTTTTCACATCGAAATAAATTGTCTCCGTTCTGACATAAAAAATAATAACATAAATTGGGATCGTTTGAATTAAATATGGCTAGACGCTTAGTCATTTTTCGGTTTAATTGGGGTCTTCCAACTTCAAACTTGAAGAATGACTTTCTAACAATAACAAGTTGAGGTTCTTCAGGATCAAACTTAATAGGTTCACATTCATGTTTATTTTTACCTAGTTTGAAATATTCTTTAGGATCCTCTATTCTAATAAGTTTGGCTGATACACTTTTTTTAAATCGACTTTGGCATGCGCAACATTCCCAAATTTTTCTTTTTGATGCTGCGAAAGTATATTCATAACAAAGGGTTTTTTCTTCGTTTGCAAAAATTACAAGTTTTTCAATAAGTGTTCCGTGAATTTTTTTTCGTTTTAAAAATTTATAATTAGATGATGGAATAAGTTTCTCATCGGCACTATTATTTAATGGATATGGAAGAGGTTGACAAAGATGTGGACGATCATGTACTCGAATAAATTCTCTTCCTTCATCATCGTAGCAAATATAAGCTCTGATATTATTGATATGGTCTGCGCCATTTATGCAACGGTTACATCTGAAGTTTTTATCACATTGTACATATGTAAATTCATAGCAAAGTTCCTTGTTTTCTTGAAGACTGACGAAATGTTTTTTGATTGTTTTGCCATAAGTATTTTTTTCAATTATTTGATAGTCAGGTTTATAAAGTATATTGTAATTTATGTTCTTTTTTGAACTATAAGTTTGGGTTTCACAGACATGCTTAATCTGTTACTTTTGCACTTACGTGACCAAGCTTTCTTTTTCTTTTCTTTTTTTGGCTTTTTCTTTTTTGCGATTTTTTGCAATTTTGATTTATTTTTTAAACTTTATTCATTACAATAAAAAATGAAAAAACCTAAGACCTTTTTAATTACTAAAAGTTAGATACAAGGGTATTTTTTAGCAATTTGTTCCAAAAGGTGGAAGAATCGATCATGTGGAAATTTTTTTTGCCAAAGGAATTGAATGATGTAAGAATCTAATAATTCACGGGAAGTACAGAATTCTTTCTTATGACTATTCTTCAGCTTCTGCCAAACAGATTCAATGGCATTTGTATGAGTCCCATCTTCTGTAACAAATTCAGTTAAATGGACTACAACTTTGTGTTCATATCCCAAGTCAGCTATTCTATTGTAAGCGGCCCATCCATCAGAAACAATTATACTTCCTGGGAGAATATGTTTTCTAATCAAAGGAAGCAAAGTATCTGCATCACGACGATCAATTGATACAATAAAAACTTTATCATTTTCATCTATGCCTCCAAAGAACCAACGATCTTCAGTTGGAGCACGTCCACGATGATATTTTGGCTTTAAAATTACAGTTTCGTCAATCTGTACTTCCACATTAGGACCGCCAATTTCCATAGAAGTTGTTTCAAAAAAATGTTGACAAACATCCCGAAATAAATTACGCCAATCAACAATTGTGTGTTCGGAAATCGTTGTTCCATTATCACGAGTAACGTTTCGCTTTGCATTTTTTATTTGAAGTTCATCATTACTCCATAAAAATGCCAATTCCATGATCTAAACAAAGCTTTTATTTTAACAGAATCTTTTTTATATATTTCTTACGTCTTTGATGTGCAACCGGCTATTTTCAAAAAAAGAATCTTTCCGAAATCCTGCACGGGTTCTACAATCTTTACATCGAAATTTCCCATCAGTTTGGATGGTCATTGTGCCACCGCAAAGGTCTTTGACACAGGGACGTTCTTTCGAATAGAGTAAACCACATTGAGCCAACAATTCATAAAACTCATCATCAGGTTTTGCTAATATTGCATAAAATTGTCGGTTTGACAAACCTCTGAACGAATGCATTATTCGACAATAGTGAAAATTTAATTTTTTGTGATAAATAAATAAGTCCAATAGTTTGTTTTATTTTGAAACGTTTGCAAAAATTCGTCTTTTTTCTTCATTTTGTAATATATTTAAATGTCGGCAGATAGCAATTTGTTTTCAAAATAAAGATAAAAAAAACTAACCAAAAAAATTCCTTCTTAGCGAACCGAAAAAAAAGCCAAAAAAAAAAGAAAAATAAAGCTTGGTCACGTAAGTGCAAAAGTACCCTTAATCTTATTTAGCTTAAGATAATTGTTTCCATTCATATCTTGACAAATTTTTGCTGAGACTTGTAATTTATTATTTTCACAGCCACAACAATAAAATCTGTCATCCTTGCTATTATAAAAAAATTCATAGCCCATTTTCTTTTCCAAACTACAAAAAATAAATAACCTTTTCTTTGATACACCATTTTGCATATAAGAATCAATTTTAAAATTTTGAGCTTTGACAATGGTATTAGGATCTTCAAGCGTGGCTTCTACCATTTTATTTTCAATATCACACTTGAACCTTTTTGGTTGTTGGCTAGAATTTATATATACATTTTTTTTACAAAAAGCCAATAATTACAATGAAAACTTACTCGGTTTCAAGAATCTCGCTTTCATTTTCTCTTTTCTCCTCAAAATGTTCAACGGAAAATGATGCATCACTTTCTTCCAATTCAAAATTTTCATCAGAAATATCATTTGCTTCATTTCTTTTACGTTTGAGCAATCTTCCTTCTCTAAAAATTATTATATATTCTTGTTTACTGAATCTCTTGGCTTACGTTTCAACCTTTTCCAAGCTTGGTTGTTCATTCGCATTATTTTCTATTGCTTCCGAAATGGTAGTATCAATGCTAACTTCTTCAAAGCCAACTTTTACCAAAAATTCAGAATATAATTCTTCATATTTTTCTTTAATCAAAACCAAATATTGTTCTCTTTCATCTTTTTCAAGTGATTTTAAAAAGTTGCAAACGAATTCTTTCAAACGATTAGAAAGACTTTCATTTGTTAGACATCCTACCAAAATTGGCTCGAAAAATCGTTGTTGAAATTCAGCAAAGAAAATATCAATGGCATTTGTAGTTTGATTTTCATTGGGATCCTATTAAAAAAGTGTTTATAATAAAAAAATTTAAATAAAGATTACAAACTTTGGCTTTTTGAATGACTTCAAATATTTTGTTACAGCTTTCAGTGGACGAGAAAATTAATACAAAATCAAACTGATAAAGATCAGAAGCAAAAATAAATAAAATATTCTAAAAAATAGATTTTCGATTTAGCGTAATCAATTGAGTTTTCACTTTAAATCAAAAATTGACATATGAAACTTACATTTTGTTTTATGACGTCTTGCTTGAAAATATATGGGCAAACTTTGAAATTTAAAAGCGTCATTTTTATCAAATATTATTAGTCGTTATTAACTTACCGTATTCAGTTGAGGTTACATTTAAATTATCATTAAATGCTTCAAATCGATTTTGCATTTACCAAAATAACTAATTTGATGGCTTTCATTAAACAAAAGCAATTCCATCATCAACTATTAAAAAGGATTGAATAGCAAAAACTCTGAAAAAAAAAATTTAGTTAAAACACCAAAAAAAGAACCAGATTTTTCAAAATAAAAATAATTGCAGAAAGCAAGTAAAAAAAGCGCGCCAACCAGTGTTACATATTTTTTGGTTTATCGCCTCCACCTCCGCCTCCGCCTCCGGAGGTGGAGGCGCCTCCGGAGGCGAAGGAGGCGCCTCCGGAGGCGGAGGCGTGTAACACTGGCGCCAACCATTTAATATTTATTAAAACGATAACATCTTTCTTTCTTTTTTTAAAGTGTAAAAGTTGGTATTTTTGAGGAAAGAAGAAATTTATTTGTAACTCTAAATATACATACGTTTCTCCAAGGTGCAGTTATGTGCGCCGCCATTTTTTTTTATTCTTTATCATTTTTTTATTGTTTGTTGCATTTCTGCCTTTTCTAAGATTTTAGATGAACCAGGTACCAACCACGTACGCAGACTGACAATTTTGTCAGTTTGAACTGACAGCCCCACTATTTTTTCACTTTTATGGACCAGACAACGAAATAAAAACGTTTTTTTAGGCGCTGTCAGTTCAAATTGACAAAATTGTTAGTCAGCGTACATGGTTGCCAGATACCATTTCCGTAACAGGCAAATTAATAAATATGAGACATTGAGCGCATATTCCTCAAGACGCAATTTTTTGCCAATAGTGGACAAAGTTATCGGATAAATGGTGATTTTTATCTGCCGCATATATATATTCGAATGTTAAAAAAATCAGTAACCTTTTAGCAGATAACTACAGTAAAACAAAAAACAATAAAAACAAAGATCGGAAAATCTGCAAAAAATAAACAATAAATTATTTTATGATAGTTGTTTGTAAAGAAAAAACGTTATTCTTTCTTATTATTTTGCTTCTTTTGGTTCAGGTTCACATACATGTTGAATAAAACTCAATTCAATATAATCATCATCGGTATTTTCAGCTCTGTATAATTTTGCTGTTACCGTTTTGCCTAATTTTTTACAATTATAACAACAATAAGCATTTCTTGCGGGATTCCATAAATACGGGTACCATAAATTATTATTTTCATTAGTCCAATCTTTGACCATTAAACGTTCGTTTTCACCTTGTGTAGTTTTTACTTTTTCAATATTAAAATTGGGTTTCTTAATAATTTTTAAGTTATTAATAAGTGGAGCATATATTTCTTTTTGACAAATATGTTTGTTTTCACCCAATACCACATATTCTTCTTCGTCATTTTTGGGTCGAACAATATTTGCACTTACATAATGTTTTTTCAAAGAACATTTAGCACATCGAAATAAGTTGCCGCCATTTATGCAACAATAATAAAAACATTTATTAGAGTCGCTTGCATCAAAAATAATTAAACGATTGGTTTCTTGATTTTTTTTGTTTATTCCATTCTCAAGCTTAAAGTTTGGTTTTTTAACAATTTTGATTTGGGCATCTTCGGGATCAAATTTTACTGGTTCACATTCATGTTTATTTTTACCAAGTTCGAAATATTCTTTATGGTCCCCTATTTTAATAAGTTTGGCGGATACGGTTTTCTTTAATGGATATTTGCATGGCATACATCGCCATAAATCTTTTGAGCACTTTGTATATTCATAACACAAAGTCTTTTCTTCGTTCTCAAAAATTACAAGTTTTTCAACTAATTTTCCTTTAACTTTTCTGTTTATAAATTGATAGTTTGGTGGTCGAATAATTTTTTCATCTTCATTGTAATTTACTGGATATGGAAGAGGTTGGCAAAGATGTGGACGATCATGTACTCGTATAAATTCATTTCCATCATCGTCGTGGCAAATAAAAGCTTTGATATTATTAAATTTATTTCCACCTTCATGGCAGCGATAACACAAAAAGTTTTCAGCACTTGCTACATATGAAAATTCATAACACAAATCCCTATTTTCTTGAATTTTAATGTATAATTTCTTTAGTGTTTTGCCATGAATAGTTTTTTCATTAAATTCGTAATCTGGCTTATATACAACAAAGTAATTAATATTCATTTGAATACCATAAGTTCGAAGTTCACAAACATGTTTGGCTTTACTAATTTTAACATAGTCATTTCCATCAGCATCTTGGCAAATTCTTGCTGTTAAACAAAGTTTTTTACTTTGGCAACCACAGCAGCAAAATTTATTAAATTTTTTAATGAAATAATAATCATATCCCATTTTCTTTTCAAGCGAAGTAAATATAAACATTTTTTTCATCTGCACACCATTTTGTTGATAAGAATCTATTTTGAAATTGGGAGCTTTGATAATTCTTTCATTTTCATTGAATTTGTATTTTTCTCGATCAAATTTAATCATTTCACAAACATGCTCGGTTTTGCCTAACTTAACATAATTTTGGCCGCTTTCTTTTAAATATAAAACAGCACCAACAAATCGCTTTTTTTGACAACGGTTACATTGGAAATAATTTCCTTTATATCCACTATATTCATAACAAATTGATTTATCATCATTTGAAAAAATAACCAACTTTGATTTTTGAATGCCAAATTCTTCATAATTAAAGATTTTAAAATTCGGTTCATGAACGATTTGCTTTGAAGCATCAAAGCCATAATTATCAGGATTATATTTGACTAATTTGCAGAAATGTTTAGTTTGAAGCAACATAACACAGTCTTCTTTCTTTACATTTTGGCATACAACGGCTGTTCGATGACATTCTTTTAACTTTTTTCTATATTCTGCACACCTCCAACAAATATAACGCTTATGAGTATTATCCCATCCATAAACATAACACATCGTTTTATCTTCAAGAGGAAAAATAATTAACTTTTTTCTTAGAATTCCATACTCATCATATGAAAGCAGTTTGAAATTTGGAGCTTCGATAATATTTGTTGAAATATAATCTTTGAATTTTTTTGTTGGTAGCCTAAAAAGATAATTCATTCATTAAAAATATATATAATTTTTAGTTCAATCATACTCATTTTCACTGTTACAATCGCTATCAATGTTTTCCTCAAACTCTTCTTCAAAATCATTATCGGAAAAAGATGCATCGCTTTCTTCTCTCTCGCAATTTTCTTCGGATCTATCCATTTCATCGTTAACAACCTGGATTGGAAAAGTTTGTTGATTTCTCCGTCTTTTACGTAGCTGTCGCTTTCTAAAATACAATATTTATTTTATCCTTTTTTATGAATTTTATAACTTACTCAACAGTCTCTTTTTCTTCTGATAAATCTTTAACAACTTTTTTTGAGCTGTTATCATCTTCATCGACGCTTCCATGACCAATTTTAGCCATAATTTCAGAATAAAAATCATCACCTTTTTCTTTAATTAAATTTAAATATTTTTTTCGTTCTTCGACAGAAATGGTTTCTAAAAAATTAGAAATAAATTGTTTCATTCGCGACGAAAAGATTTCATTTGTTTGGCATCCTGACAAAATTGGTTCAAAGAAACGCTCATTAAAAATTGCTTTGGATATTGAGTCATGAGTATACTATAAATTAAACAACTTTTGCATGGATGAATTTATTTTAATTAGCTTACCTACCTTTGATTTACGTATAGCATCGAATATTTTATTACAGGTTTCAATGGATGGGAAAATAAGAATAAAATCAGACAAATAAAAACTCGAAGAACAAATGCAAAATAAATTCTAAAAAAAGTTAATAATTATTTTCTGGAAATGCGATTATCACTTACGCTTTGTTTTATAATTTTTTGATCAAAAATATGCGGGCAAACTTTGAAATCTAAAATATGCATATATAATTATTAAAAAAAGTTTCAATAGTGATTTTACCTTCTTCCAGTGGTGTTACCATCAAAGTTTTATTTATTGAATTTACAGATATCTTGCATTTTCCAAAATATGTTATTTGATGGCTTTCATTAAACAACAATAATTCCATAGTTTCTGACTAAACAAATAAATTTAAAACGCTACTATTATAGCTAAAGAAATTTACTAAGAAACTGGAGATTTATTAATAAAAAAATATAGCTTTTGCAAAAAATTTATTTTTTTAAAATAATGGAAAAATGAAAGGAATCAAGGATAGCTTTGTTTATGGCAAATTGTGTTTGTTGTTTGTCTTTAGAGAATGAATTATGGCAGAAAGCAAAGACAATAACAAAAAATAAATGAGATTGGTGACCTATTTATTCATTTCTTTCTTGATGTACTCATACTGATTTATTCTATACCAGTCATTGTCATCTTTGAATGCCCACTTGAGGCAGAAATAAAAGGGCTTTTTCAAACAATATCCCCCTTTTAAAAAAATTGTTTTTGGCTTTGCCATTTGCAAGTGATAGTTTTTTGTGCCTTTCTTTTTGCACTTATATTGCATTTCAAACTACAAAGAAACTATCTCATTCTATTTTTTTCTTTCACAATAACTTGTTTTTCTTAGATTTTGCTTTTTTACAATATAATAAAAAAAAGCTACAAAAGCAGAAATGGAGTTATTTTTGTTTAACGAAAGCCACCAAATTAAGTATTTTGGAAAATGCACCATTCAAGCCAATGCCTTAAACGGATATTTAATGGTAAATCCTACAGAAGAAGGTTAAATAAAAAAGAATAAAACTTTTTTGAAATAATTATTACTTTTTTAGATTTCAAAGTTTGTCCATATCTTTTTAAGCAACATGTCATAAAACAAAATGTAAGTTAGAAGGGTTTATACATATATCTTCGAATATTTTGAGCTCATTAAATTTTAGAATTTTTTATTCATTGCTGCTTCAAATTTATATCCTTGTAATTTCGTTTTAATTTTTCCGTCCATTGAAAGCTGTAACAAAATATTTGAAGTCATTCAAAAGGCTAAAGTTTGTTATAAAGAAATTAATTTATTCATTTATCATTTTTTAATTAGGAAAACATCGATACTGTATTCAAAATTCTATGAATATCCATTCAACTGTATTTCAAGAACGCTTCTTTAAACCAATTTGGAGTGCTTTCAGATCAAATGAATCACATTCTGAGCGTTTAAAAGAATTTATTTCCTCTTTTTTAAAAGTACTCGAACCCCAGGAAAGACAAAAATATCTTACGCTGATGAAAGAAAAATTAGAAGAAAAAATATATTCTGAAATTTTGGCTAAGCTTGGTTCCGATAAAATTCATAGAGACGAAACCTTGTTTGAAGCCATAGAGGATGATGTGGAAGAATCTGGCCATACTGAATTCAACGATATGTAAGCAAGCTCTGAGTTAAATTTAAAAAAAGTGACAAAAAAATTTTTAGCCGAAGAAAACTTCGAAAACGTCAAAGAAATGAAGTAAATATCAAAATAGAAAATAATGAATTGGCAACATTAGATGAAAACTATCAAATGGATGAAAGTGATATTTCATATTCTGAAGATGAAGAAAAATTTGATGAAGGAATGGAAGACGACGAAAGCGATGATATTGAAAAAAGGTAGCGCTGATCGACCTTTTAAAATTTTCCGGAAAATAAATAAAGTACATATAATATTTTAGTCGCAAAATTAAAAAGTCCAAACCTGAGAATTTATACGCCATAGTGGAAGCTCCAAATTTCAAACTATTAGAATATGATGAATATGGAATCCTTATAAAAAAGTTATTTATCTTCCCCACTGAAGATAAAACGATGTGTTATGTTTATGGATGGGATAAATGTCATAAAAATTATGATTGTTGGAGATGTACAAAATACCGACGAAAGTTAAAAGCAGTTCATCCAACAGCCATTATATGCAAAAATGAAAGGAATGAAGATTATGTAAAGCTTCTTCAAAATGAACATTTCTGTAATTTAATCAAATATGATCCGGAAAAATATTCTTTTGATGCTTCAAAGCAAATCGTTCATGAACCAAATTTTAAAATATTTAATTTTAAAGAATTTGGAGTGCCGAAATCAAAGCTTGTTATTTTTCCATCGTGTGGTAATCAAGAAAGGTGTTATGAATTTACTAGAATCCATTTAACCAAAAATTACTATTGTGGTCGTTGCCAAAGAAAAGCAGTGATGTATGCTAAGATTTGTAAAAATGAAAATACTGATCAAGTTTATATTAAGTTAAGTAGAAAGGAGCATACTTGCAAACAAATTAAATTTGACCAAGAAAAATACAAATTCAATGAAGCTGTAAGAATTGTTAAAGCTCCAAATTTCAAAATTGATTCCTATCAGCAAAATGGTGTACCAAAGAAAAAGTTATTTATTTTTACTTCTTTGGAAAAGAAAATGGGTTATAAATATTTTTATAATAGAAAGGAAGATAAATTTTATTGTTGTGGATGTATCATCAAAAAAATACATACTTCCGCGAAAATTTGTCAGAATATGAATGGGAATATATATCTTCAGCTTAATAAGATTAAGCATGTTTGTGAAATTCGAATTTATGGTATACATTGGAACAAAAATCGCTTTATTCTTTATAAGCCTGATTATCAAATAATTGAAAAAACTATTTATGGCAAAACAATCAAAAAATTATTCGTTAGTCTTCAAGAAAATAAGGAACTTTGTTATGAATTTACATATTTACAAAAACAAGAAGCCTTTGTGTGCAATCGGTGTCAGTCACAAAATAGCAAAAACAATAAAGCTTTTCTTTGTTATGACGAAGAAGGAAAAGAATATATTCAAGTACAAGATCGTCTTCATATTTGTCAGCCTCTTCCATATCCATTAAATGATAGTGATAATGAGAAAGTAATTCGATCATCAAATTATCAATTTTTAAAACGAAAAGTTAATGGAAAGTTAGCTGAAAAACTTGTAATTTTTGAGAACGAAGAAAAGACTTTTTGTTATGAATATTTAAGCACATCAAAAACGGATTTATGGGAATGTGGCCCATGCAAATCTCGATTAAAGAAAAATGTATCGGCCAAACTTATTAAAATAGGAGACAATAAAGAATATATCGAACTTGGTAAAAATAAACATGAATGTGAACCTATTAAGTTTGATCCTGAAGAACCTCAACTTGTTATTGTTAGAAAGCCATTCTTCAAGTTTGAAGTTGGAAGAACCCAATTAAAGCGAAAAGTTACAAAGCGTTTAGCTATATTTAATTCAAATGACCCATCTTTATGCAATTATTTTTCCTGTCAAAACCAAAATAATTTATTTCGATGTGAAAAATGTTACAGAAAAAAAGTTTCTGTTAAAGCAAACCTTGTTCGACCAAAAGATGGTGGAGAAGAATATGTTATTTTAAATGAAAATGAACATATTTGTGAAATGGAAAAATATACGCCCCTTAATTCAAGTTTTAAAGTTGTTAACCACCCAAACTTTTATTTAGAAATGGTAAAAAATATTCGTGGCGAAAGCGAATATTTAATGGTAAAAGATTTGAATAATGAAAATAAAAATTCATGGTACTCGTATTTATGGAATCGACATAGAGGTGTTTATGAATGTACCAAATGTAAAAAATTAGGCAAAACAATATCAGCAATATTAAACAAAGTTGAAGATGGAGAAGATTATATAGAACTGGTTCCAAATGAACATGTATGTAAACCAGAACCAAAAGACAGAAGCAAATAAAAAACATTTATTATTTTGTTTTGTATTTCTTTTTCAGTTATTTTTATTTTTGAAGAATAAAATATGTATATGACACTTCTTTTAGAAACCCTTGCCTAAATCAATTTAATTTAAAGAATAGCTTTCATAGAAGTCTTCGCCGCAGTTTCTTTATTTTCTTCTGCTATTTCTGCCCTGCCTAAGAATTAAAAAGAAATTTAAATGGATATAAAAAACAAACAAAAACTACCTATTTCAATATTAGTGTTTTCCCTCTGATTTTTATGAAGGTCACTTTCACTTGCACATTGTTGTTGCTCGGGGTTTACCATGATTAAACTTTGTTTTGTTCAAAAATTCTATAACAAAAAAAATTGTAGAAAAAAAACCAAATTATAAAAGAGGTGATGCCGCATAAAAATCTTGAGTTAAAAACAAGAAAAGGAATAAAAATTTAAACAATTTTTTTGTCACAAAAAAAGAAAAACAAAAGACGAAGATGGCAAATTTTTTGAAGAATTTGTTATACATATTTTTTAAGGGTGGAAACGGGACGACTTTTTCCAGTCCCGTCCCGTCCCGGGACCAAAATTTTCGTCCCGTCCCGTCCCGGTCCCGGTCCCGTCCCGGGACGGGACGGGACGTCCCTATTTTTTCAAATTTTGAGTCATTTTTTCCATTAAAAAGTCAAATTTTTACGTCCCGTCCCGTCCCGGGACCAAAATTTTTCGTCCCGTCCCGTCCCGGGACGGGACGGGACCGGGACGGGACGGGATTTTGAAAATAGTCCCGTCCCGTTTCCACCCTTAATATTTTTTGACTTCCATCCAAAGTATTTTTCATAGTAAAGCAAAAAAAAAAACATTACTTTTCTTAATTTCTCACAGCTTTTATACTTTCCAAAATAAGCTATTGTTTACCTTTTAAAGACCATTTTGACATTTCTGTATGCTAAATCTCTTAATACATTGATACTTTATAAAATTAAAGTGCATTTAAATCTCATCCCGCTAATGGCTTTGTTATATAAACATACAAATATATGGCATTAAGTAAAGAATAAAAAAAGATATTATAAGCTATTTATTTTTAAAAAAATAGTTAATTTAATCATCTGGTAGGCAGGCATTATGAAAAAAGTATTCTTTAATGGTTTTCGAGAAAATTCTTACTTTGATATCAAAAGTCATTGCTTTTGTCTAATAAATATTTTTGAAAATTTGTCATTTGTAAAAAAGTGAAAACAAATTTTTTTAAGATGCTTTTTATTGTCATTATTTTATATTACTTTTTAACAAAAATGGTAAAACATAATTTCTAATTAAATGCAAAACAAATCATTTTGCAAAGCCAGTTCCATGTTCGATTATCTAATTATCACAGAAAGCTTCGAAGTTTTTGCAACGTCCACCGCCGCCAAATCCATGAGCCTTGCAGCATGATTCACTTTCTTTTTGTGATCGATGACAAACTTCATCACAAGCTGAGGTGCGAATGTTATTTCCTGCTTCAGATTGGTGGATGGAAACTAAAAATTAAAGAGTTTTAAAAAAAGCTTTAACTTTCACAAAACAGAAAAATTTGTGTCTAATTCAATTTTTAAACCATTGTTAATGGTTGGAAGATTATAAAAAACTTACCAGCGAAGATGAGAGCGAAAAGGAAAAGAACAGCGAGGAATTTCATTTTTTTTTTGAAAACTAGTAGAGTTTTTCCAAAAATTGGAATGATTTTATCTCAAAAATCTGCCGTTATTTATACAAAATATTTCAAGAGAAAAAAAAATATGACTTCCTCTGCTTAAAACAAACAATTTTAAGAAATGCAAAGAAAAGCAAATATAAACATAGCAAGGTAAAGACTATTGCAAATATTGGATGCAATCTTGATTGAGAAAACAAATTTTTTGAAGTTGACAAAAAGTCTTTCACTTGTTTAAATTTATTTAATGACATTTCTTTTTTTCTTACCATCAAGTGCACAAAATTTTAAAGTTAATAAAAAGTTAGCTGATTGTGTAAACAAAAAGATAGAAAAAGATAAAACATCTTAATGCCAATCCTCCTCCTCCTTTTGATTCAAAACAAAAATTAAACACTCAAGTCATAACTTTTTTTGACATGCGTAGGTAGTAATTAGAAAATTTCGATGATGTAACTTAAAAACACAAAACAAACCAACCAAGGCTGACTAATAAAGTCATAAAATACAAGAAGAAACAAAAGTAAATAAGATTTTTTTTAACTTTAGTTTAAACTTTCTTTTTAACTAAGTAAACAAAAAATTTTAATATAAAAAAACGAAAGAATTTTTTTCCACAAATTATTCGAAATAAATTTCGCTTTAAAAAAATTTATTATTATTATTCTAAAAAAATGATGAAAATTCAATTTGTGTTCCTTCTTGTCCTTATTATGGTTGTTGCCATTGAATAACATTTTTAATAATATGTTCACAATACCAATTTGAATTCATTCGTTCATTAGATGGCCAAATGATAAGTTTAGTGGCACCTTGATAGCTGATTCCACCGAATACATGAAATCCGACACCATGAGAAAGCTGACCTTCAGCAGGAACCGGTTGACCTGGTTTTACCCAACAATATCTTCCAGTTTTACCAAGAATTACAGTAAAGATATTCTAATTCCAAGAATAACCTAGAAAAATAAATTAAAAGTTATGGCTGGTATCAAAGAGAGGGCAAAAATGGATTAAAAAATATAAAAAACTTACAAGAAAAAATGCTCCCAAATCTGCAATTAATACAATTCTAAAAATACTAAAGAATGGACTTTTATATAATGTCTTTCGTTTTGAAATTAATAATATTAAAATAGAAGCGTGAAATGTATAAATTATTGTTTCAAATGAAACCAAAATTACAATAAATTCTATTGAGACCATTCTTTCTTTTTAAAAAACTAAGGAAATATGAGTTTTTTGGAATCACTTTTTTTAAATAAAATAAATAAATAACTTTAGCTTATTTAATAAATTTTTAAAGTAATGTGTTGATGTTAATAATTTTGAAATAAAAAATCAAAAACCAACAGACCTTGAAATAAAAAAATGTAATAAAATTAAATATTAATGTGGAAGTACATAGAAAATTAATTAACATTTTTTTGGTAACGCTTTGACGTCTTAAGTTTTTGGTATTACCTTTAATTTTTTTGATTATAAAATGAGTACAGCAAAATTAATGTAACAATATTAAGGTAAATCTTATTAATTTAATTAATAAACATTTTTTAAGCATTTTTTTCTGCTTTATTTCATACCAGTGTTAAATATTTTTTGGTTTATCGCCTCCGCCTCCGCCTCCACCTCCGGAGGCGGAGGCGCGGAGGCGATAAAAATACGTTAGTTTTTTGAAACATCGCCTCCACCTCCGCCTCCGCCTCCGGAGGTGGAGGCGCCTCCGGAGGCGAAGGAGGCGCCTCCGGAGGCGGAGGCGTGTAACACTGTTTCATACACAAAGATTTCTTTGTTTAGAAGTATAAAATTTTTTTGCTTTGTTAAATGAACCTAGTAATTTTTTCCATGATGAATAAATTTATTCCAATTCAATAATTTTTAAGTTTATAAAACCAAGAATACGTATATTTGCATACTAATATTTTAGATATATCGTAACCTAAAAAAATGAAAAAATGTTGTCATCTTTCTGTAAAATAAAAAATTCATTTCGAAATTCATAAAAAAAATTTTCTACATATAATTTGACAAATGTTTTAATTTTTTGTTAAATTTATGTTTTAATTTTGCAACTTGCAAGCATTTTTTAAATTTTTTTTTTCATACTTTGGTTTTTATAATTTTATTTATTTCCAACACTTTTTTATGTGAATCACCTCCTTTTTTCTTCATAAAAGTGCGTCTTTTTTTCGCATAAACAAAACACATACACACGTTGCATTCATTGGCTGCGATGTCGAAATCAAAGGGCGTTGTTGTTTACTACTTTTTTTTCTGTCATTCAAGGTCGCATTTTTTTTTGTTGTTGCAGAAACATCTCCAGAGAACTACAAATTCAATGAAGCTGAATAATGAAAATAATAATTTATGGTATCGTTATTTACGGAATCGACATAGAGGTGTTTATGAATGTACGAAATGTAAAAAATTAGGCAAAACAATATCAGCAATATTAAACAAAGTTGAAGATGGAGAAGATTATATAGAACTGGTTCCGAATGAACATGTATGTAAACCAGAACCAAAAGACAGAAGCAAATAAAAAACATTTATTATTTTGTGTTTTTGGTGATATTTTTATTTTTGAAGAATAAAATATGTTGACACTTCTTTTAGAAACCCTTGCTTAATTAAATTTAATTTAAAGAATAGCTTTCATAGAAGTCTTTGCTGTGGTTTCTTTATTTTCCTCCGCTACTTCCGCTCTGCCTAAAATTTAAAAAGAAATTTAAATGGATATAAAAATAAAAAAACTACTTGTTTCAATATTAGTATCTTTCCGTTGAGTTTTATGGCAAAACAAACTTTTATTATGCGTTTTATTTTTATCATATTATGTTATTTGTTAACAAAAATGGCAAAATATAGAAAAAATTCTCAATTACTGTAAAATAAATTATTTTGGCAGGCCATTTTCGAAATTAGTAATATAATTATCACAGAAAGAACTGAAGTTTCTGCAACGTCCAGTGCCAAATCCATGCGACTTGCAGCATTAGTGGGAGGAAGGAAAGGTTACAAATGAATAAGAATAATAAAAATATATGAACTATATTTTTTCTTTTTTAATGTATGATTGAAAAAAAAAAATTTTTTTTTGCAAAAAATTGTATTAACAATTTCTCTTTTTTGTCGACAATATGAAAGATAAAAGATAAAAAAATGTTACATGTGTTTTTTTTGAGAGAAAAATTGTTTATGATTACGTTTATTTTTTGGTTTTTTAATTAATATGAAACTAATAAATTATTTATTTTTATTCAAACATTTAAAAAAGCACATTTATTAAATCAATAAATGTTTACGTTGCTACATTTTCCTGAATTGTTTTTAAACTAATATTATTTGGTCCAATTTTTCTTTTACTCCAAAGCTTGAAGATGCTGTCTGATGGGGCGTAATTGAACGTTTTTAAACAAGCTCTTGAGTAAATGGTTCCACAAATAGCTATATTTGTTGCAGTTACAGTAACGGCATAAGGCCCAATAATTTGATTTAAATATTTACCAAATACCTAAAATTATATGTTTTAGAAGTAAGTTAAATAAAAATGAAGCATTTGACATTTGTGTGTCGTTGTTAGGGGCTACCAGAAAAAAAAATCTTATAAAAATCTATACATATATTTAAAAAAACATGTTCTTGGAAAATCGATTATTTACTTACACGATCGACAAGATGTGATATAAATGTCGGGAGAATTTCAAATAAGGTTGTAGAAATAATGATTATAACCACAGTCTTACTTATTCGGTTATTATTAAAATTTATACTGCCTTTAAGTAAAAATCGATTAAAACAATATAATAAAATGCCACCAATAAAGTTGGTTATTATAAGAGAATATTTTGTTTCCCAAAAATAGTTACTCTTAATTGCAGCAAGTAAACAACCAAAAGTTCTGCATGCTTTTAACGACGATGTTTCTATTATTGGTATTACTTCTATAAGAAAAAAACCAAAGCGTATTATAATTGCAGCAATTCCAATCACACATGTGAACGAACATAAAAATTGGTATTTGGATGTATATTTTGCGGGGAAGACAATTATTAAACAACGATCAATGCAAAGGAAAATTTCGATTACAGTTGCCACATATCCAGAGATATATGGTAATAAACCCAAAAAATATGTCACATATACATTATAAATATTTTCATCGGGTCGCCAAAATGCTATCAAATATAAAAAGTTTATCAACGAACTGATACTGTAAACAAATAAGAATATAAAATATACAATTATCATGGGAGAAAATTTTGTGCTACTTTTAAATAATTTTTTTATGGAATATTATTAACATTGAATATCTTAAAGTCCATAAAACTAAAACAAATCCAATAATATGATGAATAAGCGTTATTAAGGTAATGTATAGCATTTTTTTTAAAATCTCAACTGTCAGTAACCTTAAATAATTTTAAAAAGTATATAAACATATAAAACTTAAATGTTTAAAAAACTTTTTTTTAAATGGTTGCAATTGCTTATTAATTCTTGGAAAAATATTTTGACACTATCATTAAACGTAGGCTTTCATTATATTACAGTTTCATTTTAACAAAAATAATAACAATGTTAATTTAATCATCTTGTATACATTATGAAAAAAAAGTATTTTTTGATATTTTTCGAGAGAATTCTTGTTTCGATATTAAAATTTATGCTTTTGCATAAAAAATATTTTTGAGAATTTGTCATTGGTAAAAAACGTGAAAACAAATTTTTTTAAGATGCGTTTTATTGTCATTATTTTATATTACTTTTTAACAAAAATGGCAAAACATAAAAAAAGTTCTAATTTACTGCAAAGCAAATCATTTTTGCAGGCCAAATTCGAAGTTAGTTCGTCTAATTATCACAGAATGCTTCGAAGTTTTTGCAACGTCCACCGCCGACAAATCCATGAGCCTTGCAGCATGATTCACTTTCTTTTTGTGATCGATGACAAACTTCATCACAAGCTGAGGTGCGAATGTTGTTTCCTGCTTCAGATTGGTGGATGGAAACTAAAAATTAAAGAGTTTTAAAAAAAGCTTTAACTTTCACAAAACAGAAAAATTTGTGTCTAATTCAATTTTTAAACCATTGTTAATGGTTGGAAGATTATAAAAAACTTACCAGCGAAGATGAGAGCGAAAAGGAAAAGAACAGCGAAGAATTTCATTTTCTTTTTTAAAATTAACAGAAGTTTTCCAAATTTCTATGGATGATTTTATTTTAAAAAATCTACCATTATTTATACAAAATATTTCAAGGCAAAAATAACCTTGAATTATTACACTTTTTTATAATTTTAAGGAGTTTTCTTTAATTTTATTGTTGTTTTCGGTTTTAAAGTGACAATAACAACTTCAAGGCCAGGAGAGGAAAAAATATATAATAGAAAAATCAGTATCTTTAACCATAACACATTCATCGTGTTTTTTAACCTTCAAAAAAATCTAATTTTTGAAACAGTTAATTAAATGTGTACTTTTGTTGATCAACAATGTTATTAAAAAAAGAAGAAAACAATTATAAAAGTGAAAAAAAAATACTTTTCATAAAAAAATAGCCTTTGCATTTTTTTCCTTATTTAAAAAAATTCAAAGTCTTTTATGTGGGTCGTCCTAAAAGCAAAAACAATAAAAAAAATGAATGAGAAAGGATTCATTTATTTGATGACCTCTATATTCTTTCTTCAATCTGGAAATACTCATATCAAGAAGGTATGCCTCCTTGACATAAACGGTCATACATGTACTTTCTGAGAGCCATAAAAAAAGATTTTTAAAAAACATAAATTTTAAGTGTCTTTTAAATAAAAATATTTATGTTTTGTAATTAATAATTTTAAATGGCAAAAGCCTTTTGCAGTTCAACGTTTTATGAGCTCAATAAATCAAGCGATCCATTCATTGCTCGATGTACAAAAATTATGTAGATTCGAACTAGAAATGGTTGACGAGTGTCTACTCAAACACGAATTTTTCTTCAAAAAAAATTTTGCAAATCGACTGATACAAAATTTTGCTATTTTGTAGTCTATTATTTATGTCTAATAATTAAAAAAATGTGCATTTATTGTATGCGTGCGAAACCACAAAACACAGAAATAACGAGTTAAGTTTGTCTGTCGTTGTCGACCTCAGCAACAATCATGTATGTACATATAAAAAGGTCGTCTATCTTTTCTTTTTTTTCAAGTCTATTGAGTAAACACAACCATTTTTTTATATTGAAAAAAAGAGACATGAGTTCGCTGCTAAAAATTTTTCTTATTAATATTATTTTTTATTTAACAAATGGTTATAAAATTCTATTATATAATCCAAAATTTGCTCAATCTCATGTAACATTTACTGGAAAACTTGCTGATACTTTAGCTGCTGCTGGTCATGATGTAGTATGTCCATGACAAACTTTTTGGCCGGTATTTTTTTATTAAAATTTTATTTTTTTGTTTAGGTTATGTATCAACCTGAATTTAATGAAAACATTACCATCACTGGAGCAAAACATAAAAATGTTCGATTATATATAAAACCAAAAGATCCGAACTTTGAAAAAGGTTTTTCACTTAATGAAATTCATGGAGATTTATTTAAAGAAGAATCATTTGCAACTCAGAAAAATGTGAGCATATTTTTTATTAATTACAGATACTTAAATATTTGAGATCAAAAAAAGTCTAAAATAGAAACCTCGATACTTTTATTCCTTGAAATCCGCAAAACTCCTTTGGAGGATTTAGCCTCGCGAAAGCTTCTTTAAATTTGGATTTAAATAGAAAACAGGACCAAAAAGTTTCTTTCAAATTAATTCAAAAATTATTGTTTCAGATGGTAACAAACATAAATCGAATTAAATCAGGTTTTTGTGAATGTAAGTTAATATTTACATACTTTTTTTTTCTTCTGCTTTTACGACAAATCAAATAAATCTTTTTTTAGTAATACTCAAAGATAATGAAAATTTTGAAAAAATGAGAGCAGAAGAATTTGATTTAGGAATCACCGAACATTTTGAATCGTGTGGTTATGGAGTTTTACAAAAAATTGGACTCAAAAAATATATCACAACTTATTCTTCATCCATTTTTCCTTCAACTGTTGAATTATTGGGTGTTAAACTTCATCCATCTTATCTTCCGGGTAAGATTTTTAGTTCCATCCATAAAAATAAATTTGTAATGCTGAAGTTGATTATTAATAAATTTAATTGGAGTTTTAGGAATTTTAGGAACCACAACTGATCAAATGACTTTTCTACAAAGGATAAATAATTTTATTTATTATTTCATTGAAACTTGGATGGTTAAAGCAATGTTTAATAAAGGCAGTGAGCAAGAAATAAAGAAATACTTTCCAGATTTTAGTATCGATGTAAGTTTATTCTTTGGCAATAATAATCCTTTCTTTTAAAATGTGAAAATCCATATTATTGATTTTTAGGAAGCTATAGCTGATTCAGCTTTTTTCTTTGTTAATAGCGACGAACATGTCGATTATGCTCAACCCATAACTCATAAAATTATTTTTATGGCTGGCCTTGGAAATGTACAATCTAAGCCATTAGAAAAGGTAGGTAACGCCTTATTAAAAGCTACCCATTCCATCTAAAAATAATCATTCCGAGAAGATACAGCAAACTTTAGGGGTTTTTTTTTGCCTAAAACTCTATGGATTATTATTTTTTTACATTCTGAAATTAGCGTTTTTAAATTCGTGTAATTCCAAAACTGGGCTTTTTTGTGGAATGAAAGCTCGAGAGCTAACTCTTGCAATCTCCATGATAAATAAAAATTTCCTTTTAGAAATACACAGATATTTTTGATTCAGCGAAAAAAGGAGTAATTTATTTTTCTTTTGGTTCCGTGGCTCAAAGCGTTAATATGAAAGCTGAAACTAAAAAAGCTTTTATGGAAGCTTTTGCCGAATTTCCTGATATCAATTTTATTTGGAAATATGAAAATGATGAAGATCGAATTACAAAAGGATATAAGAATGTTTTTACTGGAAAATGGCTTCCACAAAATGATATTTTAGGTAAAAATAATTTCTAAAAAGGCTAGCCTCAAATGCTTCTTTCACTTGGAGAGTAACATACTCGTGAATCATAAACTTTTCAAATTTGTAGCAAATTTTCATTTTCCAGATCACCCTAAACTTCTCGCATTTATTTCCCATGGAGGAATGAATTCTGTTATGGAAGGTGCAGCCAAAGGAGTTCCAATGATTTGTATTCCACTTTTTGCTGATCAAACTCGAAATTCCATGATGGTTCAAAGACGTGGAATGGCAATAAAATTGGAGAAAACTAAATTAACAAAAGAAAAAATTATTGAAGCCATTCAAGAAATAATTAACAATAAAAATTACCAAAAAAATGCTAAACTTTTATCTAAAATGATTGAAGCCAAACCAACTAAAGCAACTGAAAGAGTGGTGAAATTTGCAGAATTTGCTGCACAATTTGGTGATACTGGAACTTTACAAATTGAAGGAAGGCATCAATCTTTTATGATTTTATATTCGCTTGATGTGATTTTATTTTTGATTAGCATTATCTTATTGGTTATTGGATTGATTTATTGGGCAATTAAAAAAGGATTGATGATTTTGAAAAAAAAATTGTTTAGTAATCAAAAAACTAAAAAAGCTTAAATTTTCATCTGTGAAATATTATTATGCTGATTTAATATTTAAATTTAATTTGAAAAGTTTTTTTCCTTTCTTTACGAATCTTTAAAATGCATTTCTAGCTTTAATTCGTTTTTACATTTAAAATGTGATAATTTTAATAAATTTTTCATTTATTTTTGGATTTTTTTGTAATCTTAAATCACTGCATTTCCCCATTCTAACAAGTTGAAAATTATAATAAAATTTAATAAACGAAATAACAAAAGTAATAAAAATAGAAAAATATTAAAGTATGTCAAAATACCAAAATGATTTTTTTTATTGCTTTCCTTCTCTGGGTATTGGTTCACATAGATGTTGAACGCCATTCAATTCAATATAATCGTTATCAGAATTATCAGTTTTGTACGATTTTGCTGTAACTCTTTTGCCCTTTTTTGAACATTTATGACATATATAAATTTTGTTTCTTTGGTGCCAAAAATATGAATACCATAAGTTATTTTCATTATTCCAATCTTTGACCATTAAACGTTCGTTTTCACCTTGTGTAGTTTTTACTTTTTCAATATAAAAATTAGGAAACTTAATAATTTTTAAGTTTAGTTTAAGTGGCTCATATTTTTCCATTTCACATACATGCTGATTTTCATTTAGTATAACATATTCATCATCGTTTTCTGGACGAACAATCTTTGCACTAACATAAACTATTTTTTTGTGGCACTTTTCGCATCGAAATAAATTTTCGCCATTTATGCATCTATAATAATAGCATAATGCGGGATCACTTTGGTTGAAAATGGTTAGCCGTTTTGTTTCTTTATTAGTATAATTTAATCTTCCTTTTTCTAATATAAAATGAGGCTTTCTAACAATATTAAGTTGAGCAGTTCCAGGCTTAAACTCTATAGGTTCACATTCATGTTCATGTCTACCAAGTTCGATATATTCTTTTTGGTCCTCTATTTTAATAAGTTTGGATGATACACATTTCTTTTTTTGATAAGTGCATTGCGAACATATCCAGTTATCTTTTGATTTCTTAATATATTCATAACAAAGAGTCTTTTCTTCGTTCGCAAAAATTACAAGTTTTTCAAAGAGTTTTCCTCTTGTATTTCGTTTTAGAAATTGATAATTAGGCAATCGAATAATGTTGTCATCTTCGCTAAAATTTAATTTATATGGTAGAGGTTGACAAAGGTGTGGACGATCAAATACTCGAATAAATTCTTTTCCTTCTTCATCATGACATAGGTTAGCTCTAATATTATTTTGGTGCTCTGTGCCTCTACGGCATCGATAACAAACAAAATTTTCATCTTTTTTTACAAAAGTAAATTCATAACATAAATCGTGATTTTCTTGAATTCTAACAAATAATTTCTTTATTTTTTTGCCACGAGTTAATTTATCAACGATTTGATAATCAGGTTTATAAAATATATGGTAATTAATTCCATTGCTTGAATCATAATTCCGCATTTCGCAAACATGTTTGGCTTTATTTAATTTGATACATTCTTCACCATTATTATCTTCAAAAATTCTTGCTGTTACTAGTATTTTTAGTTGAATACAACCACAACAAGAAAATTTTTCTTCCTTCTTATTGTAATAATATTCATATCCAAGTTTCTTTTCCAAAGAAGTAAAAATAAATAACTTTTTCTTGGAAACTCCATTTTGTTTGAAAGAATCCAATTTGAAATTTGGAGATTTGACAATTCTTTCAGCTACATTAAATTTGTAGTTCTCTGGATCAAATTTAATTAATTTGCAAACATGTTCATTTTTATTTAACTTTACATAATTTTGACCAGTATTTTCATTTTTACAAATTCTTGCGAACATGAATTTCTTTTTTTGGCAGCGGTTACATGTAAACTGTTTACCTTTTCTAGCATATATATAACAAAGTGATTTATCAGCCGTTGGGAAAATAACTAGCTTTGTTTTTTGTATTCCAAATTCTTCATAATTAAAGATTTTAAAATTCGGTTCAAGAACGATTTGTTTTAAAGCATCAAATTTATAATTTTCAGGGTCATATTTTACCATTTTACAAAAATGATGAGCTTGCAATAACTTAACATAGTTTTCTTTATTTTCATTTTGACAAACCTTGGCGCTAACATGATAAAATTTTAAGCCTTTACCATTTTTGTGGTGACATCTCCAGCAAACATATTTCTTTTCAGTATTGCACCAACCATAAACATAACACATAGTTTTATCTTCAGTTGGAAAAATAAATAATTTTTTTCTTAATACTCCATATTCGTCGCAGGATAAAAGCTTGAAATTTGGGGCTTCAATGATGTTATTTTCTGTATTAGATTTAAACTTTTTCTTTGGTAAACTATAAAATAGATTGAATAACGATAATTTTTTTTCCTCGCATACCTGTTTTCATCGTTACAATTGATATCAGCGAACTCATCGAATTCTTCTTCTAGCTCTTCATCTAAGAAAGACACATCGCTATCTTCATTTTCATAAATTTCGTCGAGGCTATCCATTATTTCATCGCTTGCTTCTTGGTTCATGGAATTATTTTGTTTTCTTTTACGAAGCTGACGTTTTCTAAAATTCTTATTTATTATTTTTAATCTACTTGGTCACTTACTCGACAGAATTTTTATCTTCATTTACACCTGTTTTTTCTAAAGGAGAGCATTCAGTTCCTTGGTCGATTTTAAAAACCCCTTTTGTTAAAATTTCAGAATATAATTCTTGAAATTTTTCTTTGATCAAAACCAAATATTTTTCTCTTTCTTCTTTTCCAAATGATTTCAAAAAATTACAAATGAATTCTTTCAAGCGTAAAGACATGGCTTCATTTGAATGACATCTAGACAAAAGTGGATCAAAAAATCTTTGTTGAAATTCAGCAGAGTAGATTCCAATGGCATTTGTAGCTGCATTTTCAGCGGGGCTCTAATAAAAATTTGATAAATGAGAATAATCATTGAAAGAAAATTAACAAACTTTAGCTTTTTGTGTAACTTCAAATATTTTGTTGCAGCTTTCAACGGATGGAAAAATTAAAATAAAATCATGGTGATAAAGACCACAAGCAAAAATGAATAGAAAGTTCTAAAAAAATAAAGGTGTTTAAACTTAAACAAAATGAGATAAAATCTTTCAACTGACGTTTTGCTTTAAAATATCTTGCTTGTAAAAATATGGACAAACTTTAAAATCTATAAAAAATAATATATATTAAACAAATATACATGTAAATCTCAAATTTCAATAAATTTACCTTCTTCGGTTGGAGTTACATTTAGATGTCCATTGAATGCATTTGCTTTGATTGTGCATTCTCCAAAATAACTGATTTGATGACTTTCATCAAACAGCAATAATTCCATCTTTTTGCGCAACAAAAACTATTAAAGCAGCAAATCTGAAAATTTTCTTACAATTAGAAGAAATGTTAATCCATTATACATATTTAAGCAACGAGTTAAGTATAAACCCAAAAAATATGTACTTTAGCTGTAGCAGAACCAAAAAATTGTTTTAAATATTTAAAAAAGTGAAATAGTTCTAACAATATTTTGTTTATAATAAATCGAGAGTGATGTTATTTTCTTTTAGAGAATGAATTATGGCTGAAAGCAAAGACCCAAAAAAGAAATAAATGAGAAAAACTCTATTTATTTGTTGACCTCTCTATTCTTTCTTCCCTTTGGAAGTACTCAAACAAAGAAGGTATGCCTCCTTGACATAAACGGTCATACATGTATTTGGTGATAGCCATAAATAAAAAACAGCAATTTTAAGTCTTCCTTTAAAACATTGTCGTGTTGGCTTAAAATTTAAATTTAATTAGAAATTTTTTTTGAATTTTTTTATAACTTTTTAAACTGTATTTTTAACTTTTATTTGTTCGTCTAAAAAGAATGCATTTGCCCATTTTTGCAAGTGAAAGTAGGTATATAACTTTTTTATTAGACGAAATAACAAAAGTTATAAAGCAAGAAAAAAATAATGTATGTATGTCTAAATAAAAAAAAGAGGCTTTTTTTATTGATTTCCTTCTGAAGCGTAAAAATTTATTTTAAATATTTGTGATAATAAAATTGAAAAATTGCAAGTTAAAGAATGAAATAGTACATCTTTTTATTTAACAAATAATAAAAGTTCAAAAAACAGCAATAAATGTATGCCATAATAAATTTGTTTTTTTATTCATTTTTTTCACGACATACTGGTTCACAAACATGTTCGATGAGACTTAATTCTGCATAATCTTCTCCATTCTCAGCCTTGTATAATTTTGCTGTTACCGTTTTGCCAAATTTTTTACATTTGTGGCATAAATAAGAATTTTTTGATTGATACCAGAGATATGTGTACCATAAATTATTATTTTCGTTATTCCAATCTTTGATCATTAAACGTTCATTTTCACCATGACAAGTCTTTACATTTTCCAAATAAAAATTTGGAGGCTTAATAATTCTTAAGTTTGAAATGAGTGGTGTATATATTTCCATTTCACAAATATGCGGGGTATCGCTTAATATAACATGGTCATTTTCTTCGCCATCTTTTAGGCAAACATAATTTGCTCGAACAAAAACCTTTTTTGTTGCACATTTTGAGCATTGGTAATAATTTTGTCCACGAATGCACGTAAAATAATAGCATAAAGTTGGATCATCTTGATTAAAAATGGTTAAGCGTTTAGATTCTTTCCTTTGAACAGAAATTATTCCTTTTTCTAACATAAAATGAGGTTTTCTAACAATATTAAGTTGAGCATCCTCGGGGTCAAACTTTATTGGTTCACATTCATGTTCGTTTTTGCCAAGTTCGATATATTCTTTTTGGTCCTCTATTTTAATAAGTTTGGCGGATACGGTCTTTTTAAATCGATTTTTGCATGCGCAACAATCCCAAATTTTTCTTTTTGATGCTGCGTAAGTATATTCATAACAAAGGGTTTTTTCTTCATTTGCAAAAATTACAAGTTTTTCAACTATTTTTCCATGACATTTTCGCTTCATAAATTTATAATTTGGTTTTCGAATAATTTTATCATCATCACTATTATTTTTTGGATATGGTAGAGGTTGACAAACATGTGGACGATCTAATACTCGAATAAATTCCTTTCCTTCTTCATCGTAGCAAAGAAAAGCTTTATAGTTATGGCTTTTATGTGAGTGACACCGATTGCACACAAAGGATTCTTGTTTTTGAAAATATGTAAATTCATAGCATAAATCACGGTTTTCTTGAATTATAATGTATAGTTTCTTTAGTGTTTTACCATGAGTTGTTTTTTCAATTATTTGATAATCAGGCTTATAAAATATATTATAATATACACCATATTGAATACCATAATTTCGAATTTGACAAATATGTTTGGCCTTATTTAGTTTGATACATTCTTCACCATTTATATCTTGAGAAATTTTTGCTGTTACTTGTATTTTTAATTGAACACAGCCACAACAAGAAAATTTTTTAAATCTGTTACAAAAAAAATATTCATATCCAAGTTTTTTCTCGATTGAAGTAAAAATAAATAACCTTTTCTTTGAAACCCCATTTTGCAAATAGGAATCAACTTTAAAATAGGGAGCTTTAACGAATCTTTCTTCTTCATTAAATTTGTAATTTTCTGGATCAAATCTAATCATTTCACAAACATGCTTGATTATGCTTAACTTAACATAATCTTGACAGTTTTCTTCTTTTTTCGTATAAAAAGTAGCACCAACAGACCGCTTTTTTTGGCAACGAAGACATCGGTAATATTTATCGTTTCTTAAGGCATACTCATAACAAAAAGATTTATCAGCAGTTGGAAAAATAATCAGCTTTGATTTTCGTACTCCAAATTCTTCATAGTTGAAAACTTTAAAATTTGGTTCATGAACAATTTGTTTGGAAGCATCAAATACATAATTGTCTGGATTAAATTTGTTCATTTCACACAAATGTTGAGTTTTCGATAACTTAATATAGTCTTCTTTCTTTTCATTTTGACATATCATGGCACTAACATGACAATATTTTAAGACTTTACTTTTCATGTGGTGACATCTCCAACACACATATCGGTTTTTACGGGTTGACCAACCATAAACATAACAAAGAGTTTTATCTTCAGTGGGGAAAATAAATAACTTTTTCCTTAATGTTCCATATTCATCATATTCTAATAGCTTAAAATTGGGAGCTTTGACAATTTCCCTAAGACTATCATGTTTAAACTTTTTTGGTTGTCGGCTAAAATATTTACTTTTTTAATTATTGTGAAAATTTATCAGCTTACTGATTTTCAACTGTTTCGCTTTCATTTTTTAATTCTTCTTCTTCAATATCTTCATGAAAATCTGAATCCGATATGTCACTTTCGCCACTTTGATAATTTTTGTCTGATAAACCATTTTCATCATTTTCCGGTTCAATATTAGCTTCATTTCTTTTCCGTTTGCGCAATTTTCGCCCACTAAAAAATTATTCTCTATTTTTTATTTATTTAAACTCTTAGCTTACATTTCAAACAATTTTAATTCGGGTTGTTGATTTGCCTCAGCTTCAATAGCTTCCGAAATGGTAGTATCACCACTACTAATTTCTTCAAAGCCACCTTTTCTCACAATTTCAGAATATAATTCGTCCGACTTTTCTTTAATCAAAACCAAATATCTTTCTCTTTCTTCTTTTCCAAGGAACTTCAAAAAATTGCAAATAAATTCTTTCAAACGATTCGAATGAATTTCATTGGTTTGAATATTTTCCAAGATTGGTAAGAAAGATCGCTGTTGAAATTCAGCAGAGTGAATATCGAAAGCATTTAAAGTTTGGCTTTCATTGGGATCCTATCAAAAAAGCGTTTATAATACAAAATTAAAATAAAGGTTACAAACTTTGGCTTTTTGAATGGCTTTAAATATTTTGTTGCAGCTTTCAACTCTCGGTAAGATTAATACAAAATCATATTGATAAAGACCAGAAGCAAAAATAAATAAAATATTCTAAAAAAAATTAGATTTATTTTAGTTAACGAATTCATAATTTTAAAATAAAAATTAACTCATTACATTTAGTTTTATGACATGTTGCTTGAAAACATAGGGACAAACTTTGAAATCTGAAAGTTAATAATAAATTAAGAAATGCTTTCTTCTTTTTTATTTTACCTTCTTCGGTAGGGGTAACATCTAATCTGCCGTTGAATTCATTTGCAAGGATTGTGCATTCTCCAAAATATGTTATTTGATAACTTTCGTTAAATAACAATAATTGCATAGTTGCTAACCATATAAAAATTTTAAATGCAGCAAATTTTAAAATATTCTTATAATTGGAAGAAATAATTAAGAAACTGGATAAGTATTATTCCAAATAAAATAACAAATTAGCTTTAGAAAAAGCAATGAATTCTTTAATATATTTTGCCAAAAAAATTCTAACCAAGTTTTGTTTACCACAAATTGTGGTCGTTATTATTATTTGACTTTAGAGAATTACTAATGGCTGAAAGCAAAGACCAAAAAATAAATAAATGAGAAAAACTCAATTTATTTGATGACCTCTCTATTTTTTCTTCCCTTTGGAAGTACTCTAAATCTTGGATAATAAAAAAAGAAGTAAGCGATATTTATTATATAAGTGCAAATGCTCACATTGCCAGAAAACGAGCAACAAAATCGTTCAAAAAAAATCGAAATACCAATCATAAAACAGTTATAAATTTATATGCAATTTTATGTAGTTTTAAAAAATACACAGAAACGTATAAATTGTAATACGTTTTAATTAAAAATTTCCACAATATTCAGTAAACATAAATTCATCGATTTGTGTTTAAATAATTTGGTTTAATACCCTTGCTGTAAAATTTGGCTGTGTATAATTAATATGAAACAATACAGTTTTTATTTCTTTCCAGATTTAAAAAAGACATATAAAAACATCAGAAAATATAAAATCGATTTTTATTGGTTTTCTTTTTCTTGTTCCGGTTTACAAACATGTTCGATGGGACCCATTTCAATATAATCATCATCCGAATTATCTGCTTTGTATAATTTTGCTGTAACTGTTTTGCCTTTTCTAACACATTTATTACATAAATATACATTTTTAGCACGATTCCATAAATAGTTGAACCATAAATTATTATTTTCATTATTCCAATCTTTGATCATTAAACGTTCATTTTCCCCTTTGCAAGTCTTGACTTTTTCTAAATAAAAATTTGGATGATTTATAATTTTTAAGTTTTGAATAAGTGGCTCATATTTTTCCATTTCACATACATGTTGATTTTCATTTAGTATAACATATTCATCATCGTTTTCTGGACGAACAAGCTTTGCACTAACATAAATCTTTTTTACAGCGCATTTTGGACATCGAAATAAATTTTCTGCACGTATACAAGCAAAATAATAACATAAAGCTGAATCATCTGGATCGAAAATGATTAAGCGTTTAGTTTCTCTATTTAATTTGTTTCTTCCAACTTCAACTTTAAAATTTGGCTTCTTTACGATATTAAGTTTGGCATTTTCGGGTACAAATTCTATAGGTTCACATTCATGTTTATTTTTACCAAGTTCCATATATTCTTCTTGGTTTTTTAATTTTATTAGTCTTGCGGACACGCTTTTCCTTGCTCGATATTTGCATGTCCAACATTCCCAAAAATTTTCTTTTGTTGTTACTTTAAAGTATTCATAACAAAGACTTTTTTCTTCATTAGCAAAGATAAAAAGTTTTTCAATTATCGTATCTTGAATTGTTTTTCGTTTTAAAAATTGATAATTGGGTGGTCGAATAATTTTTTCAGCGTCACTGTTATTTAGTGGATATGGAAGAGGTTGACAAAGATGTGGTCGATCATAGACCCTAATAAATTCGTTTCCTTCATCATCATAGCAAATAAAAGCTCTAACATTATTTAAATATTCGGCGCCATTATTACATCGGTTACATCGAAAGTTTTTATCTTGTTGCACATATGTAAATTCATAGCAAAGATCCTTGTTTTCTTTTATTTTGATGAATAATTTTTTTCGTGCTTTGCCATAAATAGTTTTTTCGATTATTTGATAATCGGGCTTATAAAAAATGTGGTAATTTATACCATCATATATTCCATAATTTCGTAGTTCACAAATATGTTTGACTTTATTAAGCTTAACATAATCATTACCATCGATATCTTGACATATCCTTGCTGTTGCACGAACGTTTTGACTTATACAACCACAACAAAGAAATTTATTTTTCGTGATATTATAAAAATAATCATATCCCCTTTTCTTTTCCAATGAAGTAAAAATAAATAACTTTTTCTTAAATACGTCATTTTGCTGATACGAGTCAACTTTGAAATTTGGGGCTTTGACAATTCTCTCAGCTTCATAAAATTTATAATTTTCAGGATCATATTTGATCATTTTACAAACATGCTCTTTTCTGCTTAGCTTCAAATAAGTTTCATTGGTGCTATCATTTTTACAAATTGTTGCGAACAAATTTCGTTTTCTATTGCAACGACCGCAATAATAATATTTACTAGAACCCAATCTTGTATATTCATAACAAAGTTCTCTATCTTCCTTAGAGAAAATAACAAGCTTTGATTTCGGCACTCCAAATTCTTCATAATTAAATATTTTAAAATTAGGTTCATGAACAATTTGTTTTGCTTCATCAAAGCCATAATTATCAGGTTCATATTTAATTAATCCGCAAAAGTGTTCATTTTGAATTAGTTTAACATAATTTTCTTTCTTTTCATTTTGGCATACAATGGCGGTTCGCAGACATAATTTTAACTTTTTTGTATATTTTTTGCATCTCCAACATTTATAACATTCTTCAGTGTTATCCCATCCATAAACATAACAAAGCGTTTTATCTTCAGTGGGAAAAATAAATAACTTTTTTCTTAATTTTCCATATTCGTCAAAGGATAATAATTTGAAATTAGGGGCTTCTACGGTATCATTTAAAAAATTGGATTTTATTTTTTTTGTTCGTAAACTAAATGATTAATTCGATTTAAAAAATATATATAATTTAATTTTTTAAAGCTTACTTATTTTGATGATAATTGTCACTATCATTCTCCTCCTCAAATTCTTCATCGGAAAAAGATGATTCGCTTCCTTCAATGTCACTGGTCGCTTCGTTGGAAGAATCCATTTCCTCGCTTGCTATTTGATTGGAAGGTGGGTTGTGGGTTTTTGACCTTTTCCGCAACTGTCGTTTTCTAAAACAATTCATTAATACATTTTTTAAATATATTTCGCTGACTTACTCAAAAAGATTTTTATCTTCTGGGACGTCTTTGCCAGCTAAAGACAACATCTTTTTTTAAGCTTTTAAAATGTCTTTTGAGTTATAGAATCTAAAAAATTATAATTATCGAATCAAGCTATAAATTGAAATCATTAATAGTATTAAGTGGAAGTTTAAACAATTTTTAAAAATTGCAAACACAAAACCAGAGCATTTTAATCTTCAAAAAAGGCGCTAAAAAATTTGAAAATTTACGACCAAAGAAGGAAAGACAGACTCATGATGATTTTCTTTCAAATAAATTGACTCTTCATCCTTATTATTTTTAACCTTTATACTCTTTTCAAGTTGTAAATTTACAGCTTCTTGATCAATCTTTCTAATTTCACGTTTTTTTAAAGACCATTCCAAAACTTTATCACAACGTGAAAGCACAAATAAAACTGGCTGATTAAATTTAGATGAGTTCAAAGCCAATTTAATTTCATCTGCTTCAAGAGTTTCTGGTATGAGGATTATTAAGCAATCAAACGCATAAAGTTTTTTTTCACTAAAATTTATGTTTTTTCTTCATATTTTGTTTAAATACTTACTTATAGTAGCTTCCAGAAATATGCCGAAGAGTTCCTGGTAGATCATAAATTCTTACATGTTTAAATCTTGGATCTGGAGAAGTGTAGAGTTTCATCTTATAAGTTAATTCGGTAACTCCAACTTCAGCTGCATCAGGATGATTATCTTTCATTCCACGAATTGCATTAATTAAAGAACTCTTTCCTGTTTCTGTGTGTCCGAAGAAAGCGAAGTTATAATAATTTTCAGTATCTAAATTTAAATCTTTTTTTGCTTGATTAACGATTTCCTGATATTCTTTTGGCGTTTTTCTCGTCATAATATCGTGTTTTGGTGGAGTACTAAGATATTCAAAAAATTTCTCGACTACATCATAGTTATCACTTGATATATTTTGAACCATTGACGATTGTGAAAGATAATATGCATAATGCGCTGCACCAATGGCTACAACTTCATCAGGATTTTCTTCACAAGAATGTTCAGCTTTTGTAAACATTTTTCGAAGCATTTCTTGAACCATTGGCATACGTGAACTTCCTCCTGATAATAATACTTTGTTAATATCACAGGATGTATAATTTGCAGCAGCAAGAGCACTGCATATAACTTCATTAATTTTGTTTAGAAGCTCAATTGCAATTTCTTCGAATTCATGACGTTTAAAATGAATTAATTCTTCGAGTGACATGTTAAAGTCGCTTACATCTAATCTGAAAATACCATAGTTTATAACCAAACAAAACACTTTAAATCATACGTAGCATTCTTTTCGGCTGTTAAAGCGTGTTTGATTTCCATACATTTTTGCATTAATAAATATTTTAGTTTATCTTTTTGGTTAATATCAATCTCATACTTATTTTTAAGAAGTGACGAAAAACAATTAAATAAAATATTGTCAAAATCTCTTCCACCGAGATCGCAATCACCATTTTTAGCTATTATTTCCATCACTCCATTTGAAACTTTAAAAATACAGACATCAAGTGTACCTCCACCAAAATCAAAAAGTAGCATTGTAAATTCTGTTGGAGTGGGTCTATCAACAAAATAAGCAATGGATGCTGCCACTGGTTCTGGAAGAAGATGAATATTCTCCCATCCTGCCAAAAGCGCAGCAAGATGAGTTGCAGCTTTCTGTTTTTCAGTAAATGCTACTGGTACTGTTATGACCACATCGCTTAGCAGCGTTCCTTGAAATTTTTCTACTTTTTCTTTTATATGTTTTAATAAAACTGCAGCTATATCTTCCGAACTTTTTTCCAAAACTGCACCAAGTCTTTGAATTCTTATTAGTGGAGTATTTACAGAATTTATTATTTCAAAAGGCCAATTTGCACAAAATTTGACGTCTAAAAAATCACGTCCAATAATTCGCTTTGAATCGAAGACAGTAGATTTAGCAAATGTTCGAAGTTGACTAACAACTGTTTGGCCACATTTCTCTTTCTCTTCGTTAAAACCAACGTAAGAAGGAAGGAGTCGTTCACCAGTATTATCCAAAGCTACAGTTTCTATTCCATTTCTACGTTGAACGGCGGCACAACATCTTGAAGTACCCAAATCGATTCCCACTGCATTTAAATTGTCGATATTATATTTTTGGGGAATGTTGTAAATAGGCTAAAACTAGTTATATAAAATATTGACTATAAGATTATTTTATAGTGTAAATGATCGAAATTTTTGGGAATAAATTTTCGATCCTAAAGCAAAATTTTAGTAGGATCACGTTTACGCAAAAAAGAGAATGAATTACCTTTTCGTTTAAATTTCTGGAATATAAATTTATCAGCTCTTTTTCTAGTGTTTCTTTATCCATTAAATAATGGAGTGAATAAATTCCGTTGTCATCAATTTTAAATGTAATTAAAACTTTTTTGGCTATTAACATTCCGGTTGTTACTTTTATTTCATCTTGAAAAATATACTCGCCGTATTTATTACCAGCAGTAATCTGAAATCATAATATCTTGCAACTTTTATTTAATTTTTATTTACTTTTAATGTGCTGTCATTTTTTTCAATATCAGCATTTAATGTTTTTTTCAAAGGCAATGATTGTAAACCTTCGAAAAACATAATTTCTTTTCCATACAATTTGACAAAAGCGTAATCACACAAAGATGGCTGATATTCGTAACTAATATTTTTTAACTGCATTAACTTGGCTTTTATTAAAGCGGTCTCAGCTTCAACTAAAGGAGCTTTAAAAACAAGCACTTCACACTCAGGAAATACATTTTCAAATAATGAGGATTCATTAATATTACCGCAAATTATAGTATTTGGAAGCTGGTATATATTAAATTTACTTTTCAATTTTAACAAATCTTCTTCTGTTACTCGGGCGGAAAAAAATTTGCGGAATGGTAACCTTTTCATTAATTTTGCTTTCGATTTTATTTTTTCCCATATGTATAATTCATTGCTCCATAATACCCAAATTACATCAACATTTTTTGGTATATATTTCGAATGATTCAAGCAGTGTAAATAAATTAAACATAGCTCGTCGATAAGATGAATTCTTAAAAATCCATTTTTCTTTCCACTCTCAATAAACTCTTTACTAATATCATTATTATAGCCAATATTTAAATAAATACATGTGCAACCGATTTCTCCAACAATTTTTGTTTTTATTTCTTTAAACATTTCTTCAACTTCGTTTATTGATTCTTTTTTAACTAAAGAAGTAATTTATAATGTAGTAAGTTGTTTTATTTTACTTACCTTCACATACTTTAAAATTGGTTGTTTCTTTAGTTTTTTCATCGTAGACATAAACTAAACCTCTTTGAGCATATATCCCAAAATGACTAAACATTATAGAAAACAAATGAACTTATTTAGAAAAAACTTTAAAACCACCAATCAATAATAATACTTTTGCTCGCATTTATTCTTATCATTTTAGCCAACAAAAAAAAAATAATTCCACGTCACACTTTTAATGAGCAAAGTACACAATAATTTCTAGTATTTTTTTGTGGTTTTAATTGAAAATAAAATAAAAATGGCTTTTTATAATAATCTAAAAATCTTATTATTTCTCCCTACTTATTTTAATTGAGCTAATTTGTCTATTGTTTTCACCGTGTAATAGAATATTTTTCTTATGTTTATTATTATTTTTTTATGATCTGCTTTTTTTATTAATGTTTTTTATCACATTATTTTCTAAGGTTAAAATACGTAACAACAAATATATTTTATAACTATCATTATTTTTATTTTTAGGGGTTATAATAAAAAAAAATCATGGAACATTTTTTAATGCTTGGCACACAACAAAAAATAAAAGGTTTTCATATCGCATAGATAAGCTCTTTTTTGAATTTCTAATTTGAATAATACTTTTTATGATAATCTTTTACATATATCCTTATAGGCAAATAGATAAGAAAGGCAACTTGAGTTTCGAATAAACTTTTCTTTTGCCATTTTTTTTATTAATTATTACCAAAAAATGAATAAAAAAATAGGCATATTTTTGCTAACTATTTTATGTTGTTTCCAACTTCATATCATCGAAAGTCAAGAAACTTTAAATCCAGATGCAGAAACTTTAAGCCGTTTAGCTAAGGGTGATTATATCTTTCTAAATGAAACCGACATCGACGATTATAATGATGATGGGTTTAACTACACTGAAATTATTGATACTTATGCTGTTGTTTGTAATGATGAAACTGGTGATGAACCAAAAATAGGTAAGTCATTATTTTTAAATTCTTTTACAAAAGTTGCATTCTTGCTGCGTTTTTTTCGTGGGCATATTTTCCCAATTTTTTTAGAATGCACTTGCAAAAATCAAACATTAGAATGTGGAGGTTATCGAAATGAATTGAATCGGACAGATTTAAAAATAGCTAATAAAGATTTTATTGTTAAGAAAGTTGAATTTGAACATAATTCAATTACATATTTGGAAAAAGTATGTTTTTTGCTTTTCCTCAAACACATAGAAACTTTAAAAAAATTTCTGATAATTTTTAGGATATGATTCTACCCGGAAACGGGCATACAATTGAAGAAATAAGTTTTTATAGCAGTAGAATAGAAATTATTGAAAATGGGACTTTTGATAATTTTGTGGCTTTAAAAAAACTCAGATTGGGTGGGAATTATATTAAAATTCTTCATGAAGGAATTTTAACTAAACAACTTGGAAAAACTTTAAAGGAATTAGATTTAAGTTGGAATCATGAATTGGAATGGGTAATATTTGAAAATTTACCAAATTTGGAAGAATTAATATTTAATGGTAATGATCTTTCTGTGCTGACAAATATTTCACAACCATCTAAAAGTTTGGAAAATTTGAGGTTTTTACTTTGCTCTGAATATTGTAACTTGTCTAATATTAACGAAGACTTCTTTAAAAATTTTAAGTAAGTGTTTTTAAAATTTATATTATATTCTTTATTTTCTTTTTTAGAAGCTTGGAGAAACTCCATATTGGCGGGATTTGGGTTAAATCAATCCCAAAAAGTCTAAACTTGTTACCAAATTTAATAGATCTTAAAATTACTGAAAGTTGGTTTTATTCAATTGGAGATTGCGCATTTTGTGGATTAATTAAATTAAGAAAACTTGATTTGAGTCATAACAGGCTTTTACGTGTAATTCATGAAAATGCTTTTGGGTATGTCAAAAATCGAACTCTTTCACCGACATCTCTGAAATATTTTTCAATTGAAAAATGCAGAACTAAAACTATACCAGAAAATCTGTTAAATTGGAAAAATGTAACTTCCATGAAAATTAGTGGAGATAATTATGATTGTGATTGTTCGATGGCTTGGTTAATCAATGACTTACAATCACCTAAATCAAGCTATGCGAGTAAAATTGATGACCATCCAGAAAGTCTCACCATTCGCCAACTTCGATGTTCTAATTATCCATACGCTCATATTCCATTTATTTTTCTTAACAAAAGTTATTGTAAGACAAAAAATGAAACATCTGAGAAAACTTTACATGCTCAACCTCCACAAGAAAGCTTTTTTCAACGTCATTGGTTACTTTTATTCATTGTTTGTGTACTCATTTGCGGAGGAGTTGCAGCAGCGGGAGTTCATTTTTACCGAAACCGAGCTTTTGCAAGTCCTTTCCAACGACGAAGACAAAGTCCAGAAGAAGAAGAAAAGCTTGAAGAAGATTTTGATTCAACAAATGTTTAATTTTTTTTATTGTAATTCTTCTAAAAAAAATATTACGCTTTTTGTAAACGTAATTTACTATGTCTCGTTTTTTTAAATCCATAGAAAGAGCAAATAAAAATATTTAGTTTATGGGCTAAAGGGACAAAATCACTCCTAAAATTATAAAGAGATAAAAAAAACAATGAAAAAGGTTATCTTATTTCCTTTTTATCCCTCTCTATCATTCTCCTTCTATTTTTTTCTTTCTCTTGAGGCATATAACGTTGATTATCCAATGTGGGTGTGTAAGGCTGGCTGTTTCGAACAAAACCTTTAAAAATATCAAACAAATCAAAAAGTGAAGAAAAAATAAAACACAAACAAAATCATAAAAACTTCCTCTCTCTGTTTTTCAACTGCAGTTGTTGGATCGTTAAAAAAATGGGCAACCAAAAAAATAACAACAAAAAATTTGGCGTTGAAACAAAAAAAAAGTTGTTTACTTACATAATTTTTTGTTTCGTTCAAAACAAAAAAGAGGATCGAATAAAAATATAAACATATGGCGGGCAGGTTTCAAAGACTTGGTATTTCTGAATAATAAAAAATCAATTAGAACCGACTTTCTAAATGTTAGAAAAAAAGTTTTGCTGTTTTTTAAAAATTTACTTTATAAAATCCTTTGCTTTATCTTTTTTCTGAAAACTTTTTACTCCCTTTTTTCTCTCTTCTTTTTTTTCTGCCCAACACTCCGACAAAAAATAGAATATTTTTTGACAAGTTTGAAACGAGTCATATCGAGGAAGAAAGTTAAAAACTCAAAAATAAATCGTTTTAAATTTCCATTTTGTTATTGATTTTCATTTATTATGTTTTTTTAAACTTAGATTTATGAAACGAAAAAAAGAATTTTAAGAGCGTTGATTTTTTACCCGAATTATTACTTATTTTTTAGATTTACACAAACGCGCCTTAATTTGCCATTATCAAAATGTCTGAATATGTAAGCCTTTTTAAAAAAATATACTATTTTAACTATGTTTTTACACGATTCATATTTTAGTCATTGCCACATACAGAACAATTAAATGGGTTAGCTGAACCAATTCATATTGTCGGAGTTCCAAACGACAACGCAAAACGAATGGAATTTAATATTTTTGATAACCAAGGAGAATATTTATTGCATTATAATATTCGTTTTGATGTAAGCATTTTCATTTTTATTTTTTTCAAGCAAAAAAGTTTTATTTTTTTATTTTATAGGAAGGTGTTTGTGTTCGAAATAGCACAAAATCCGGTCAACAATGGGAACGTGAAGAGCGAGATGGTGGAATGCCATTCCGTGCTGGAAAAGAATTCACTCTTGAAATTAATGCTGATGACAGTAATGTCATACACGTTAGGATTTTAAATTTCCATTTTAATTAATTTCTTAGAATAAAATATTTTTTTAGTGCGTAGTAAATAATTTTGAACAATGCATTTTCCGAGCGCGTGGAAATTCGAAAGATGCAGCGAAAATTGAAATTTCTGGAGATCTTCAATTAAAAAATGTCTCTGTTTCCGGCGGTGAAAATGGGGGTGGTAAAAATCGACGAGATGTTCCTCAACCCCAAGAAGGTGGTAGAGAAGATGAAAGTGGAGCTGGTGGAGATTTTGGTGGAGAAGTTCATTTACAAGGTGGCGACGATGAGCCTGAACCAAATCAACCTGAACCTCAACAACCTGAACCACATATGCCACCGCCACGTGAACCCGAACCTCAACATCCAGAGCCTGAAGAACCTCGTCCACAAGAGCCACAACCGGATCGGCCTCAACCTAATATTGTTCGACCTCCTCCAGATCATCGTCCGGAACCCAACCTTGGTGGTGGTTTCCATCATCCTCAAGAGCCATTACCCGACCTTCCTCATCCAACTCAAGGAGAATTGGTAATATTTTTTATATATATTTTAAACCATAAACAATATCAAAAAAAATTATATATTTTTAGAGTGTTCCTTATAATTGTCCATTGGAAGATTTCAATCGAACTCATCGCTTGCGAGTAGTTGGAACACCAACAGGAGAAAAGTTTGAAGTCATTATGCGTTTACACAATGGCGATGCCCTCTTCCATTTTAATCCTCGACTAAACGTAAGGCTTTTGTGTCAACTTTTTCGAATCCTATCAACTACAAATTTTTATAGCAAAATTGCGTATTCCGTAATGCCACCAACAACATGCAATGGCAACCTCAATGGGAGGATAAAAGTGGAAATGGTTGTCCATTCCATCAAGGTCAACAATTTGTTTTAGATCTCATTGCAAGTGGAAATGTTATTTCTGTAGGAATTTTTTATTTTTATTTTCTGGACTTTTTATAAACTTTTATTACTTTTAGTGCTTTGTTGATGGAATCGAATTTTGCAAATACCCGGTTCATGGAGATATTAATCAAGTCCATATTTTACAAGTCAATGGTGATGTTCAACTCAATCAAGTTCTCATTGAATAAACTAAATGTTTTTCTATCCAAAACTCTAAATTTTTTTATAAAACATTTCTCAGTAATTGTCGATTTACGTTTGGCCAAGTATAATCTTTTAAATTTTTTTAGTTAATATCGATGTAATTTTATTATAAAAACATGAAGGTGCTTTTAATCCTTTCTTTTTTAAATAAATCTAAACTTATGCTTACAAAGAAGTTTTTCACCGGTCCATTAGACCACCTTTGAAAACCGACCTCGGCCATCTTTTCACGATTTTGCTCGAATTTGAGAAAAAATGCATTATATAAGTGTTAAAAAAAGCTTTTAACTGGAATTGCAAAATTTAAGCTACCAAAATTCTGCAAAAATACGTGATTTTTTAAATGCTCGATGTGATAATGTTTCAATACAAAAAAATCATATGGCTTTCACACTTTTTGCGCTTAATGGCTTTTTAATTGTTTGACAGTTTACAAAATATGAGGTCATAATTTTTTTAAAAACGCTGGTTAGTCTCATGTTTTTTTGTTGCTAAAACGATTCCTAGTGCGAGCGTTGATGTTTGTTAAATTTGAAGCCGCCCAGAAAGCTAAGATTGAATATAAAAAGTTTTTTGTTGAAATTGTTGTTAATTTTTTACTACATTTTTATATCAAAAAACAGTTCTCATTATATAAGCAAGCTAACGTTCCCAATACTTTTTGTCGTGGAACTACATTTTTAGAAAACATTATCAAAACAAAGACCATTTTTGCATTCAGCTTCGAAATAAGTTATGATGCGTTCATAAAATTTGTGTTACCTTTGAGAGTTGCTACTAGTGAGAGAAATTGAAATTCTGTCAAAAGCAATTTTTTTAATTCATTTGCAGCACACTTTTTTTCCGTGCTTTTTTGTCTCCTACGATGGTTTAGCAATAAAAGATTGATGTTGCGGTTGTTAATAATGTAAAAAAAAAACAGTAAATTATTAAAAAGCCAGATTTATTTATTTTTATTTAGTAATCTTGATATCAACAAAAGCTTTATTTTAATTTAATATAAATAATGCTTTAGATGTCTGCGTTTCAGCTACAATAACATTTACCGCCTAAGCATGCAGCTTTGTCACAAGCCTAAAATTTTAAAACAAAATATTATTATTTCAAAGACTTGCTTACATGGTCCTTGCAGTACGTTAAACATTCATCACCTTCTCCAGGATTACATGGTATGTCATGGGCGACGCAGGAAGCTCCTAGAAATAATTTCTCGCCTTCTATCTTGCCCTGAACGGTAAGCACAGTCATTATTGAGAAAAAGAAAAGGAAGAGTAAATATTTCATTTCTTAAGGACACCACCAACAACGATAAGTTGTTTTGTTTTAAAGTTTTGGTGCACTTTTTAAAGCTAAAAACTAGCACCGCCTCTTTTTTTCTAGACTACAAAGAAGCAACGTGATCAAAGTGTTATTTAGACCTTAAAAGCTTTTTTTAATTTAAATAGAAAAGTTTTGTCACAACTCTAGCATCACAAACTAAAAACTTTTATAATAAAATATTTTATTGCTAAATAAATTCATATAATACTCTGAAACAGCAAAAAAGCAAAAACCCTTAGACGAATTTGACTTAACGGCTTTACCTCCGATATTAAAGATAAGGTTAGCTTCAGTAGTTAATTAAAAAGCAAATATGTACCAAACCATTTTATTTATGCTTATAACTCTTTTAAACTATCAAATAAGTAGAGAGCACTCATATTGGCAATATATGTCTCGACGCTAAAGTTAATTTTTTTACTTGACTACTTTTAGTTATTCTATCAGCAATTGCAAAAATGATAGTTTCTCCACAAATTTATGAAAAGCTTTGTTCTGAATATCGTAAAGCTGTAGATAAGCTTGAAAACGATTTGAATGATGCGTGTAACAATAAGGAGAAGCATGAGCTGTTTAAAGAGTTTTATCAGAATCGTTTTATGGTAAAAGATTTGTGGAATCTAAGAGCTCAATTGTGAGTATTTTTCAATAGACTTTGTAGATGGTGTAAACTCTAAAGCTTTTAGTAAATGGTTTTCCAGCTTGGAAGAAGATACTTTGGGCGATGCAGCGTTTCATTTTTATCACGATAGACGGTGTGAAGATTATTTGGTAAGTTTGTTTTTTCATAAACAATATATATAAAACCTATGTTATTAGGACAATCCAAAGCTGTTTTATTCCTTTGAAACTCTTACTAAATTGTTAGACACTGAAGCCAAGACACTTTTACTCAAGAAAGATGATCGTCTTCTTTTTCGTGCTAAGCAGAGTGTTAGTTATCCTCATATCAATCTTCAAAGAGATTTCATGGATTACGTATCTTGTTGTTGTAAGTTTCCGGCCCAAGCAAGATCGACGTTCGGCTTTTCCTTTTCCACTTTTGATGGATTTAATCCAAAAATTAATGCTTTTATGCTCTCTTAGGTACAGAAAATGTATTTTAAAAAACTTTTCAGCGTCGTTACCTGCACCGCAACTCAAGTCAAAAGTCAAATCCATGATTGATCTTGCTGACAGGATCAAGAAATCTGAAGATGACATTCCCATGTGGATCAGTTATTTAATAGAATCTAACGATGGGGTATTTATAAGACACACCATCCAAGATAGAATTGCTTCAAATCCCATGAACAAAAGCTTATGGAAATTATATATTACCTACTTGGAAGAAATCAATCCTAAAAAGATGCTTCAAAGCTATTCACGATATTGTCGATTATTTTTAGATGATGAAGAAATGAAAAACAAATACCAAAATGCTGTAGAAAAATACGGATCGGATGTCAATTACTGGGATAACTTATTTGATTTCGAAGAGGAAGCACCAGAATATCATGGAAAACAAATGATAGTCAAAAACAAAAAAGTAAGAAGCACTTTTGCTCTGCAAAGCTCTACTATGCATTTACCACCAAGCCTATTATACTATGTTATGTCGGCAGCTGATCCTTTAATTAAATACAAGCTTCACAAATGCTCTAAATCCATGTTTTCAAAGTATCCTTACCCAATTTGTCACCGTCTTCTAGGAAGAGAGCATTGGGACGATCATTCTATGAGCTTTTTTGAAGACTCCGTCAAAGTCTTTGATTATCCATGGTCAAAACCATCTTCTCGCTTTAGAAAAATCCATTTGGCTACTAGGTTGAATTTTATGGGGTACGAAAAGTTTGACAAACTTTCACAAGTCATTGAAAATTATATATTCAAGTGTGATGCTACTTATATCCATATTGTTTGCCAAAACATTACTGAAAATGAGTTCGATTTTTTGGTTGGTCACGGAAACGTTCATAGTTTGGATCTTTATGATACAAAAATTACAAAAGTATATGGTAGCTTATTGAGTGTTTCCGAAGTCATCAAAAAAGTTCCAAAACTTCAACGATTTGAGTAGGCTATGAGCTAAAAAGTTAAGAAAATAATCGATTTATTTTCAGATATTCTGGACCTTTCGCTGATTTTTCTGAGCTTCAATTTAAATCAAAGCTGCATCACTTCGTTTTACACGAACCGTTTGAAACCCCCATTGACACTGTCGTTTTCTTTGATTTTTTGACAGTAAGTGCTTAGTATCCATCTCAAACGTCAAAAAAAATTTTTTTTATAGAAGTATGCTTTTCCTTGCTCGTATTTTACTATCAATATTTATGGTCAAGGTCAAGACTATATCAGAAACCTTCGACAACATACTTCTATCTTTTTGGATTCATGGAAGCCGCACAATGAAGTTCCTAAAGTACAAGTTTTAGATTGGTCAGAAGATAACTAAAAAATTATTGCTTATTTCTGTACAAAAAGCAAGATTATTGCTTTTTGAAATGTGAAAATCTTTTTTGTTATCATAAAGTGCAAAAATATTAAATGTGGTTACAACATTTATATTTTGAAAAGGAGCCTATAAAAACGCACAAAAGAGTATTATAATAACACTACCAATACGATACTCTAAATCATGGGCATTTTTGATTTGATTCTGCAAAATGATGACTAAGGCCAAAACAAAAAGTTATGATATACCTTCAACCAAGCATGTTCCCAAAAAATGTGTTTCTTATTGTCATCATACCCTCATAAATAGTACAAGCCACAAAGTCATTAGGTGAACTTTAGTGTGATACTTGCTGATAACACTATAATTTTGACCGTTGTTTCGTCATCATTTTTACGTCATTAGTTTGCTATATTAGTTTAAAAAAATGTGCAAATACTATCAATGGATAAAACATGATGTTTTTGGCCATTGTAGTAGTATTTTTAACCGCTGTTTTTAATTATCTTTTGTTGGTACTCAGCATGTAACCCACCATACATGTGTACAATATCAATCAAATACAACAGTCTCAAACAAGTCGGTATCTATGGTTGCAGAATATAGTCTAAACTCAACTACAATCGAAGTCAAAGTTACCGAATATATTGGCCATGAAAATACTTTAGCTAATTTGGAATTCTATTCTGCTGATACGCTTAGTCAAACTTGCAGGTACATATATTATTACAAGTTCTACTAAATTGAAGAAGACAACGATTTTCAGAGTTGATATCGAAAGACCTCGTAACACTTGTTACTTAAATATATCGACTACTCACGATTATGCTCTTGTGATGAGAACAACCACATTTCCCGATGGTTTTGACATGCTTCAATTACAAGATAGCGGAAATGGAACATTTTTGTTTCCTCCATTAACTTTTTCGGCCTCTTGTCACACAGAAACTCACAAATGTTAGTTAATTATAACTAATTTTATTTACATTTTATGTTTTAGATAACTATCCAAACTCAAATTTGACTGCTACTACTAAATTTTGTTGCATTTTATTTGATACCACCTTTTAAAGCGTTTTGAATATTATGCTAAGTGTATGATAAACACATTTTTTGGCTTTTTTATATTTAATGTACAAAAATAAGTAAAAAACAAGACTGAAAACAATACTTAATTAACATGGATGTTTGTTACTTCGGAGTCAGTTGCACATACTTAATGCAAGCAATCACGCTCTTCCCCTTTAAAAATTCCTTCTAACTCAATAACGCCGACATTAAAGAATTTTTCTACGTCTTCTCCAGATGATATGTATTTGTCAGGAATCATAATTGTTAGCTTCCGTTGACATGGCTAAAAAGTAGATCACTAACTTAAATTTAAAGTTTACCGCAAAAAACATACTGTAAGAGCATCGTTACAGTCATGGTAACTAAAAAAATTTAAAGACGTATGTAAGAAATGTTACACTGAATTAAAACTTACATGTTGATCTTTGGATCAATACTTGTCAACTCATGAGTATACCCTTGTAATTCAAAATGGCCATCTCCAGTGGTAGTTGTTGTACCCATAAGATCATCGGTATCGACACCTCGATCATCATCATAAAGCTTGATTTTGACACCGTTTACTGGTTTTCCCCCACAGAGCTAAAAACTTAAGTTGATCAAAGAAATACAAAGTTTATTAATAACAGAAGATCATCGAATTCAAAAAGATATTTGACTACAACCACCTACCAATTGGCCTCTAGCTCCAGCTGCTTGCTTTCTACCAATACCTATACCAAAAATTGCAGCAGTAGAACTAATCAGTGTAAGAAACACTACCACCTTCATCATCATTTCTTAAACCTTATTTGTGAAACAATAAACCTTCTTTACCTTTAAATACTCCTGTTTACTAATAATTTGTCTTTCCGCTGTGATTCATGATCGCTATCGTCCCCGCAGCCACCTTTTATGACTTTTGTTTCTTGTTATATTTTGTGGACACACCAGCGTGACTAGATAAAATCTCAAAAAACATCACTTTTTACTTTTAATAAAAAAATAAAAGTGTCAAATAGTTTCAAGTTTTATGACCGGAAGACTGAGTCACGCAAAAACCAACGCTAATTCTTAATATAAACGTTTAGCAAATGGTTTTTTATTTTTCTTTCATAACATTAGTGATGTAATGCAATTACGTTTATGACGATGGCAATCAATTTCAAAGCTGATATGATTACAAATATTGAATTAAATAAAAAGGCTTTTCACTTTTTCTTAAAAAGCGTAGGTGTTATTCTTGCTATTTCATTTTCATCTGCAAATATTCATTTTAGTTTAGTTTTGTCCAAATTTAATTATTTAATTATATATTCTTAGTTGCAGTAAAGAATAATACGATATGACCAGCTGTTAGTTGCCTACAAATACATTTAATTTTTTTGTCTTTGAACTTTACTCAATTACCTATGCAAGCTTATTTAATATAATTAATTTAATGGTAGAAAGTTTGTAGATAAAGCAAACTTATAACTTGCGAATTACTACATTGCTTGAATAAAAAGTTATGGTGGTTGTGAAAAAGCAAGATAAATATATTTGCTTAGTTTATGGTAAAAAATTGAAGGATCTTGATAGCTTTCGATGTTTTTTTACAAATTTTGCTGCAACCTTATATATCGCAAATTTTGGTTCCATTTGTCTTGCCTTTCTCATCCTAATAATTTTGATATCACTTTTTGGAAAAATTAAAGAAAATTATAAATGGTTTATTTTGAATCAAGCTTTATGGGATTTAGTTATAACATATTATTATTTTTGTGGAAATGAAGCTCGTATGGATATTTTTGAGGATTTTAATTTCAATTGTATTTATGGTTTAAATGTTGGTGATATTATTTTTATAGGTAAATTTGTCGAAAATTGCATTCGAACTAATTCATATTCAGCTTTATTTTTACTTTCATTTACCCGATTTTTATGTTTGTATTTTATGCATTTTTATGAAAAAATAACTAAAAATCGTAGAATTTTTTATATGATTTTTATTTTTAATTTTATAATTCTTTTTTTAAATATCAATGAAGTTTTTAATTATCTTTTATATTTGGAATATGATAACTATGTTGGAATATGCATAAAAACCCAACAAGCTCTTAACTCAACAAACATAGATGAATGTTTTGAAGAAATTTGCCATACTTTCGCGTGTCATAGTTATAAAATATTATATCTAACTTTTACTGGAATTATTTTTATTAAACCTATTTTATTTTTATTTCTTTCTATTTTAGCCGCAATTATGATTACTATTCGCATTGGAAAACAAGCAAAATTTCAATTTAAACATAATCGAAAAGATTTTTTATCTTCTCTTCGAATTTCATCGGTTATCGTGTTACAAACTTTATTAAATTTATTTGTTTTTGTTATTGAATTTATTGAAACCTTTGAAAAAATGTCTGAATTATTTGGAATTAGTTTATTAACAAATTCATGGATATACAAGCCTGAACTTTGTATAGATTGTTTGAATTTTTGGTTACCAATATGGATTGATGGAAATTTTGGATTAACTTCTCTCTCAGTTCATCAAGCAATCGTACAATTTCGAGTTTTTATAGAATCTCTTATTGTTTTACTTCTTATGACTGGATATCGAGAAGCTTTATTACAATTCTTCAAATTTATTTATCATTTCATCAAACATCCTAGCGAAGTTTATAATAATTTGACTTCTACCGCAACTGTTAGTCAAATTCAAACTTAAACTTTAAGATATTACAAAGTTAATTTGTTTTTTAAATTAAATTAATGTATTTGTTATAATATTTTTTTCTTCTTCAAGTTTTTTGTGTATAGTTTACTGTTCCTCTAATTTCATCATAAATATGATTTAATTGACGGCAGAAAAAAGAAGTTAAAAGTTGTTCCACCACACCTTTCATAATTCTTGCAAATCTTTCCCTTTTTTGTGATTAAATTTTGATGTTTTTTTGAATACACTTACTAAAAAAGAACTGTGCAACCAAAAACTTTGCTTTTATTTTTATCTATTGGAAAGCTAATGATTTCATTGCAAATTTGCCATCTCCATGACCTTGCTGACGCTATCTTTTGGTTCTCGTATCTAAAATCTTTAAATACAGAAATTTCATTTTCATATCCTTCTAAATCCATGTTTTCCAAACCTCGTAACACATGAGAATGGTCCATTCCAAGATACATAAGTTATGAACCATTTGATTTCATTATATCACAAATTTCTTCCATTCCTATGTGGTTCTAGAAAAAATAAATAATGTTTATTTTTAAGAAGGAAGAAATGAGTTACACTCAAAAAAATTTTGTCCCGTTTAGAAATGGGAATTTTGGGTCAACCCAAAACCTTTGCAAAATTGGGTCAAAACTGACTAAAAAGTAGACCATTCTTAGGACAAGACAAATGTGACTCATTTTTAGGACAATCTATTTTTCTTTGGTTCTCTAGCACGCAATTTCGATTCATCGCTTCTTCATTTGAGTGATAACGTAAAGGTCCAAGATTTGGTTGCTTCAAGCATAAACCGATCTCATTATTTTTGATGATTAGAGCATGACTATAATGGTGTGACTTTTCATTGTGCCTGCACTCTTCCGTCAATGTATTTTTAACTGAAGGGCGTTGGTATACAAGGAAAAGTATCACGACTAATAGTTATGCAACGGTATCGGCGGGTTACTTAGTGCTCGACCGAAAGCTTCAATAAAAGCATTTAATTTTTGGATATTCAAATCTTTGATTTGGAAAATAATTATAATAAAAATGTATTGGCGGTCGCAAACTAAAATTTTTTTCAATTTTTTTTTTCATTTTTGACCAAAATAAGCTCATGTTTTATCTCAATATTATTCCATATTTTAGACCGTTTTATCTTAGTTAAAGACAAAAACATCTAATTTAGGTACAGACAACTCCGTGCCGATTCGGGAAATTGTGTCGATGGGTTGTCCCAAAATTTAACCATTTCTGGTCATTTTTTTTTGTGAGTGTACCATTTATTTGTTTTATTGCATTAAATATCCAAAGGAAAACATAACAATAAAGTAATAAATGCATCCAAATCATATGCTGTTAAATTTGATCTGCAAAAAGTAAAACAATTCTTAAAAAAAATTTTTTTCATACAAGCTAGTCAATCTACCAAAATTATAAAAAAAAATTTTACCGAAAAAGATAATTATTTCGTTCTTGATTTTCTTTCGTTTTTACATTTTCTTCCAACAAACTAAAGCCTTGCTTAAGATTATTTGCGCATTCTGAATCATAAGCTTGAAAGGCATCTTCATGATTTTGGAAGTAATCTAAAATAATGTATTTTTTTAAGTAAAAAGGAAAGAAAAAAGAAATGAAAGGGGCATACTGTAAACTTTTCCTTCAACCATATTTGCAATAAAAATATAATGATTAGAGAAAAGTATTGGAAAAATAGATAGATAAGAATAAAGCATAAAATGATTTTTTTGAACCTAGGATTGGTTGTAAGGCGCACGCCTAAATTTTTTATAATCTCAGACAAGGTGTATTCGGGTGGACGCCCCAAAACGCGCCACCATGGCTCCACCAACCGTATTTGCAATAATAAAGGTTTAAAGATCGGAAAAAAGCATTGGAAAAAGGAATAAGAAAATAATATAAAATGAAAACTTTTGGGATTTTTTTATAGACACTTTTAAAAATGAAGTGGTTACTTGTTTGCTTAATTTTGAAAAGCTTTGTTGTTGGAATTATTCTAGCTTCCTGCCCCAATGGAACGGTTCAATCAAAACTTGATAAAAATGTCTGTTATTTGTTTTCCAACAAAAATTATACATTTTTAAATGCTGAATCGATTTGCATTGAAAATAATGGACATTTGGTTTCAATTCATAGCATGTTTGATAATGTTTTTATCAACGGTACCCATTTAATATATATTTTTTGTTATTTATTATTTTTAAATAATAATTTTTAGAACAAACCCCACGTCTGCATCAAGCAATAGAAAATACTGCTTTGCCTTTTTTTTCTATCGTTGTCTCGCTGGAAAGAGTTTCTTTTGTTTTTTTGAAACGCGCAGCGAAAAAGCATGGTTTTTCATTTTGAAAAAATCTCAAATTTTGTATTAAAAAAAACTTTACAACTATGTATCTCGACATGCAGTCGGTATTTTTTTCTGATCTTACTAATTCTTAATATTCAGATCTTAATGAATATATTCGTGAAGACAGAATAAAAAAAATGAATCTTAGAAGCTCAAGCTAACCGTTTAAAAATCTGTAGAAATTTACGTTAAAAAAGTTAAAAGTCTGGCAAACCAGACAACGAAAGAAAAAAAAGGCAAAGCAGTAACGGCGCTGACGTGACCCAAATGAAGTTTCCTAATTATAATGAAATTTGGATTGGTGCCACAAATTTATTGACTTCTTCCTCCGAAACTTGGGAATGGATTGATAAATCTTCTTTTACATTCATTGATTGGCAAAAGGGTGAACCCAAAAATAACGCAGGATTTGATTGTGGCGTTATGAAAATTCAAGATGGTACTTGGGTGGCTGAAAATTGTTATAAACTAAATCCGTTGTTTCACGGTCTCTCCGGGTGTCCTGTAAGGGCGTACTTTTCAGTTTCAATGGACTACACCGGAGTTTTTTTACACCAAACGATAGGAAATTGACCACTTATTAACCATGCAAATGTGCGTCATGATCTTACCACGAAAATTATATTTTTTCGTGGCGAGACAAAATGTCATATTTAAAAAACTAGTAAATATTTTATGATTTTGGTACCATTCGTTTCGTCTCGACGAGAGGATTCAGAAAATGTATGGTTTTAAGAGGTCTGATAAGTTAGAAAAATAGTTATATGTTGCTAAACTATCAAAAATATTAAAAAATAATATTTAAATTTTGCTATTTTTCATTGTAAAATGATGAAAATATGTTTTGTTAATGCTAAATTAATAAATATGTTATTATTTTGCAACAAAAAATATAGGATATCCACAGGTTTTTGGACATTGAAATAACACCAAATACACCAAATACACCAAATATGCACCAATATCAAAAATACTTTTTTTTAAAGGTACTTTTGACTATGCTTTTGATCATATACTTTTTTTTGATGGTTTTAAACATTTTTAAATTAGTTTTGGCCATTAATTTAATCGATTTGGTGCATTTTTGTATCATCACAAGGTTGATTATGCATAAAACCGTAAATATGCTACTAGTTTTTCCCCAATCGGTAAAAAAATCTCATTTATATACCAAAAAATGCGCAATCATGAGTAGAACAAAATAGTTGGCACCGATTTTTAATTACTTACTAAAAATAATTAGTTTTTAAGGAATTACTGATTTTACCTTTTTTTGCTCTTAAGTCGATAATATGCTACTAGTTTTTTCTAAGCCCTTGTAAAATTCTACTTTCTACAGATTCTTGTCCCTAATAACTGGTGGGAAAAAAGCGTTGGATCAGATTTTTAAAAGTCAAGCAAATTTGCGAGTTCTAGCCATGTATATGGACTAAATGTCTTAAGTAGCCAAAAACTAGTCAAACTTCCCCACGTTGGATTTTTTGACTCAATCAATGTAATTTTTCTGAATTTCATAGGGTATTCTCCCCAAGTATTCTAGATTATGATGAAACCTTGAAAATGATAAGTAGTCAAGCTAAAATAAATAAAAAGTCAAGAGTATCAGATTATTTATGCAAAATAGGCCCTGCGGTAATGAAAACATCGTACGTTGGATTTTTCGAATTAAGCGCTTTAAAATTATTTTGTCTTTCCAAAAACATTCCATATAAATGGGGCTATGAAATGAAACCTTGCTAGCTTATAGTTGTTATGCAGAATTCCGAGTTCAGTGGCTAAATAAGCAAAAAAAGGCCTTTTTTGGGTTTTTCGTTTTTTGAGGTGCACATCCTGAAAATGACTCCTTAGACATGTTTTATCTCATTTTTCATGATTTTCACGCTATTCTGGACCATAAAATCATAGGACCGCGCCTACAGGACATTTTTCAGTCACCGGAGAGACCGTGGTTTGTATGATAACTATTCAATCTCAAACAACAACAATGCAGCCAATTACTACTAAAGCATCTTCTACATCACAAATCGCTACAGCGGCTACTATTCCTCCTACTGCTTCAACAACTAAACAACCAAAATCTTGTCCCGAATCTTGGATATTCTCAAATATTACAGGATTTTGTTATACTCTTTTAAGAAACCAATATTCTTGGTTCGATGCTGAAAACGCATGCGCTTCTCAAAACTCACATTTGGCTTCCATTCATAGCTCAGAGGAAAATAAGTTTGTTAATGGTAAAGAAAAAATAAATTTTTTTTAAAAAGTTATAAAAACAAAAATTGGGTTTAAAGGTCTCATTCCTTTTAATAATATGTGTGGAATTTATGCTTACATTGGGTTGCATTATGTTACTAATACATCTACTTGGGCATGGATCGATAACACACCTTTTGATTATTCAGATTGGGCCTATTTTCTTCCTACAAATGTACAAAGTGAGTTTTTTTTTAATTTCATATATTTTTGAAGCGATAAATTTTATTTGTATGCTAATATAATAAAATCTTTTCACTTTGTTGTAGACTATCAATGCGCTTCGTTAGAGGATGGGCATGCATGTGCAGGCAGCGGATCTGGATCATGGACAAATTCAAAGTGCACTGGAGGAACCTATAATTATGCTATCTGCAAAAAGCAACCTTCATGAAAATTTATTTTAATTAAAGTTAATTAAATTTGAAAAATGTTAATAAAATTTTATATTTTCTAATTTTTATATTTCAAAATCGCTTTTTTATTTATCAATTTTTTTGCAAAATCAGAGCTTTTCATTTGTGTAAAGAAAATACTAGAAAAAGGGTTTCCTCTTACACAAACAATTCTCGATCGGCGGTTGGAAATCGAGAGTTGATAAGAAATTGTTTGAGATAAAGCTAACACATAAAATGAATAATTTAGATAAGTTCGAGATACTACAAACTTGAAAATATTTTACGAAAAAATTCTAAAATGAAAGAAAATCAAAAAGTAAAAAGACTTTGAAGACGTTGGAAATTTTTCGAAACCAAGAAAGCGGCTTTCTTTGTTCTGATCTTTTCAACATTTTTTTCTTTCATTGTTCTCAGGGCAATTAGTTGCACATTTTTATCACCATTTTTATATCTTTCCTTCTTTTTTGAATCCTTGATTTCTTACTTATTTCTTTCATAGCTTTGAGGGCGTATATTAGCACACTTTTATCTCCTTTTTTCCTTTTTGCTTCCTTTTTCTTTGACTTTTTTTGGATTTATCTTGGAAGGAAAAATAAATAAATATTTCTACCATTTATTTTTGTGATTGCAAAGTTTTATTATATTTATTTTTTTCTCTCAAAAACTCCTGATTATTCCACATAATTTTTCTATAAATATGGTTGTCGTCGGTTTTATTCGAACAAAAAACATTTCAAATAACAATAAGAGTTCAAGAAAAAATTTGAAAAGAAAACTCCCTACTGAATTTGAAGAAACTTTTGATTTCCAAACTCTTCCAAATGTTTGCCAACGACGATTTGCTGAAATTTGTGATCCTAAAACTTTGAAAACCTTCGCATCAATCAATTCCTTAACTAAAGAACTTGTAAAACGATGCCATATTGTTGACAAGGCTATATTAGAGCTTTTGGATTCATATCTTTTTTTTATAGTTTCATGTTTTTGTGATCCAAACGAATTTTGTGAAAATGCCAACCGATATTCATTCCAAGGAAAAATAGAAGTTATGGAAGAAATAGCGATTAATAATTTGGAAAAAAAGTTGAATTTTATAATGATTCAAAATTTACCCATCAACTTTGCTTCAACCAAATCCCTGAAAGTTTTCGTTCGTTCTGCTGAATTAAAAGCCTTGTCTGCGGTTGGTATTTCACCGAATTTGAAAAGCTTTAGTTTTAAAGGTGGTCTTCATTCCAAATGTACGGTAGAAGAATTTGTTGATTTTATTCAAAGTTTATCAAAAATGAGTTTTATGTAAGTTTTTTCCGTTCTTTTAAATAATTACTTTTAAATATACCTTTTTGTAGATTAGACATCAATCTCGAAAATTTACCATTTGATTTGGAAGATTTACGCAAATATCTGGATTCTTTTAATTTTGTTGATCAAATTGCTATCGTGGATAGAAATTATATTTTCTTTACAAAAAAGTTGTAAATTTTTAAATGCTATTTATTTTTTCTTGCATATCTTTGTTTATCTGTTTTTTGTTGTTGTATATATTTATTTTTGTTCGATTAGTTTATCAAAAACTTTGTGAAAAATAAATATTTTTATAAAAAAAGACAATTGCTTATTCGATAAAAATTTCAACAATCAAAATATTTTTTTACTTTCGATTCAAAATTATTGCTTAAATTGGAATGACTTTTGACTTCGTTGTTACTATTATTGTCATCAAATTTTATATAAATCATGAAATTTGAACATTGTATTATAGTTAATTTTTATCAATGTTTCTGGGACACCGCTTAAAAAAAATGGGTGTGTTTATATATCTTTTTGATTATTTTTGCTTTGCAGTTTATCAGATTGCTTACTTCCTTATAATCTATGTTATGATATCATTAACGGAATTGTTGAAGTGTATATAAAAACTATGTGGGAAAATTTTGAGACTATACACACTTTTCATCAACAAAAAAAAAGAAAAGAAATAATGATTTTTTTTATTTTCTCCCCACTTTTGGTATTTCCCTTCCTCGTCACCGCAGCTCCCCAAGGGTGTACAGTTGTCGATAATTCCTACGTAGACAACACAGGAAAATTTGAATTTAATGCATCTGCAACTTTTTCCATTGACTCAAGCAATCCCTTTGTTTTGGTTGTTAGCAACATCGTCGCCGATTATGGTAGCCCTGAATTTGATAAACAATTATGTTTAATATCTCAAAATAATGAACCTATGTGTGTTAGTTTGGATAGTTTAGATTTGTCAACTGTAATTAAATTTTCAATGGAAAATCATACTGGAACAACCACATTCATGATGAAAGCAATATTTAATTATTCTGATGAAACATATGTTTATAATTATTTTAGTGGAGTTTTTGATGAAGGATATTTTAGTTTGGCTTCGGGAGAAATATTTAATACAACTCATCCATGTATAGGTGTAGCAAGATATGGTAAGTTTTTTTTTGAATTCCAAAAATCCAAACTTACATGGAAAATGCCATTACTACACTCGTATTTTTTTTTTTTTTTGCGATCTTGCATCTAACTCTGCGATTACTCAGTCAAATCAATATTGCTTCGTAAAACTGTATATATTTATCCCATCCTAAGGATCATGAAAAAGTATATTATCTGATTTGGCTGAGTATTCACGATGTTGGTTGATAGCAAACAAATGCGAAAAATCGAGCATGCACTTATATCATTTTCCTTGTTTTAAAAACTAATTTTAAGATCGACATGGAAAACTTAGATATTTTTTAAATCGATGTTGCTCATCTTTCATCCCTGAACATGAATATCCCGATAAAATGGTGCCAGCATGCAAAAAGTTTAAATCTCGCACAGCTATTTACAATGTTGATGATAATTACAGTATTTATGCCACCACACAAGTTAATTATACTATTAATGGAAAAACTTTGACTGTTCTTGGAGATTCTATGACTCAACAAAGAAATTTAAGCATATATCTTTCATTAAATAATTATAAAAATTGCCGTGTGTAAGTTTTTTCCTTTTCCAAAAAAATTATATTCAAACTATAACTTATTCTGAATTTTTTTTTCTTTAGTTCTTATGGCTATTACGACAGCTGTAATTTTCAAATTCCCGAAGGCGATGGCAAGATTTTAATTCAAACTCAATATTGGAATTTAACAAATATAGATTATTTTAATGAATTCCTTTTATTTCCAACCATACTAGTTGGTCGATTAATTTTTCGAGGGAATGAAACTTTAATGGCTGAATCTGATCCATTTACACCTGATAACAATTGTCAATATTATAGTCTTGATTATAGCCCAAATCAACAAGCTTCAAGTTCATTATGTTGCACTATGTTTGAGAAATAATTATTTGTTTTTTTTTTAAATAAACGTTAAATGGCTGAGGAACTCGCAAAAAATGCAGAAAGATCGAAAAATGAAAGCAAAACTAAAAGTTTCTAATTTTAAATGAGAAAAAAAAATCTATGGGTTTTCTATAGAAAAGTAAAATTATCCAAAAAGAATATAATAGAAGCATCCAAATTTTTCTTGTCCATATCTCACAAAAAAGAAGCTGCATTTCTTCTTTATTGATTATATTTTTGGTTTTGAATATTTTTATCTTCTTTTTTTTTTACTTTTTTGATTGCATAATTCAAAGAATAACAAAGGAAAATTAAAAGCATGTCATATTGGTTCTCCGACACTTGCGGTTACGACACTTGCGATTCGACACTTGCGGGCGACATTTCCGGTCGACACTTGCGGTTACGACACTTACGGTTCGACATTTGCGGTTTTACCATTTGCGGTTATTTAACGACATTTGCGGTTGTCATTTCCGATTCGACACATGCGGTGATTTACAACACTTGCGGTTTCGAGTTACTTTTAGTATATTTGGTATTGTTTATGTCAGATGACTAAACTTATTATTGTAATATAATCGTAAGTCGGAAGGCTTTAATTATTAATTATAGAAGTTATAATTTCGAATACAATATTTTAATTCTTTGTGTGCCTATTGAAGTTTAATTAAGAAAAGCATATGTTAGAGTTAAGAATTCTTAATTAAGATTTTAGAATTTACAATTAAAAACAAAGAATCGAGAATTCATAATAAAGAATTTATAATTAATAATACATAATAAGAATTCATAATTAAGAATTGAGAATTTAGAATTCATAATTCATAATAGAGAATTCAGAATTCTTTATAAAAATTTTAGAATTATGAATTTAAAATTGAGAATTCATAAATAAGAGTTCAGAACTCAGAATTAATAAAAAAGAATTCAAAAATAAGAATTAAGAATTAACAATTAACAATTCAGAGTAATGTTTTAAACTACAGAATTAGGGATCAATATGAATTATGAATTCTTAATTTTGTTTTAATAATTATGTATTATTTTATTTATTATTAATTAACAATTCTGAATCGTTAACTATAAATTCTGAATTCTTAATTATGAATTCTTAGTTTTTAACCTTTTCATGACGAAAATGGAATAACCGCAAATATCGTTCTATCGAAACCGCAAGTGTCGTAAATCGCCGCAAGTGTCGAATCGGAAATGACAACCGCAAATGTCGAACCGCAAGTGTCGATCGCAAGTATCGCCGCAAGTGTCGAACCGCAAGTGTCGACCGCAAAAGCCAGCCGCAAGTGTCGAATCGCAAGTTGCAAAACCGCAAATGTCGTTACACCGTCATATTTTATAAATTAAATTGAAAATTTTTATTACTACCATTTTGTGAATGTTTTTTAACAATGAATTTTTATTGCATATAGAATCTAACAATACTCATAAGATTACTAGTTGCGGAAAGTTATCAGTTAAAAAAATAATACCATTCTTAAAAAAACCGTTACAATAAAAGTTAAACAAAAAAACAGTTTATTTTAAATTTATTTCACCAAAACTTAGGCTACAAAAATTTCATCAACCAAAACATTTTTATATTTTCGATTTAAAAGCATTGCATTTGTATTTGTTTTTGGAGAAATGGTTAAAAACGGAATTAAATATTTTGCATTGAAACATTCAAGTTTTTGGCGTAAAGTATTTTTATCAGAGATACCAGAAATAGCTTCGATGCCTCCAATTGTGATATCAGCCGTCTAAAAGCCGAAAAAACTTTTAGAGTTAAAACATTTTTTTCGAAAAATAACTTACTCGACAGATAAAATTTTCAACAAAAGTTTGTGATTCCATATTTTTTCTTTCAACTTTAAGAAAATTTAAAAGTGGTCTAATTAGGATACCCTAAACATTATTTGCACCGGGATCAAGTCTCCTTTTTAAATAAAATATCATTACCTGGATATACGCACTAAAAAAGATGCAAGCCATACAACTTGCTAAAAACATTGGTTTTGCTTTGATTGTTTCTGGCATAGAAGCAGCCAATCCATAAGCAATGGCACCTCGAAGTCCACTAAAATTCAAAACTATTTGCTCGACATAAGTAAATTTTTGTTTTCGATATCGATTTAAAATTGAGCATTGAACTACGATGGCTTTGATTCGATAAATGATACAGCAAGCAAGGGAAATTCCAATAAAAGCAAAATCCCAATGCAAATCACCAATAACGGCTGTGATTCCAAGAAGAAAAAAGGCTAAATTTTCAGCACATTGTGCTAAAACTTTGACCCCTTGTTTAGTGAAAATTTTAGTTTGAATTGAGACATTTGCTTTGATATAATCTTTCATTAAAATTCCACAAATGACGATACTGAAAAGAAAAAACATAAAGAAAATTTGCATAGATAAAAAGGAATATTTATTGATTTCAAAAAATTATTTGAAAGTGCTAAATTTTTCAAGCGAGACACAAAAAGCTTTTTGTCTGGAAAAAAAACTTACGCAAAAATGGAACTCATCCCAAATAATTCTGCAGTTAAATACGATAAATATGGAATCGCAAAAATAACACATTGAGACACGGTGGGTAAATTAATAGAGAATTTAGTCATTAAAGCCACCAAAATTGCAGATACAATTCCAATTAAAATTCCACCTCCAGCAATTAAAAAAAAGCTTCCACCCACAGCTAAATAATGATACCAATGAATATTTTCTTCTCCAATAGCAATAAATTTTAAAAACATTATATATAAAACCACGGTAATGCTATCATTAAAAAGAGATTCACCAAAAACATGAATAAATAGAAAATCATTGACGTGGATTTCTTCAAAAACTGCTATAACAGCCACAGGATCCACAGCAGAAATAGGGGCAGCAAAGAGAAGGACTTCGAATAAACTGAATGGAATAGAAAAAATATTCAGAGTTTCCAGATAATAAAGGGTGGCGCCTAAAATTTTGTTTTTTACACATGACTATTAGGATAAAAACTTTAAAATTTTTTTTTTACAAAATAAACTTGAAAACTTACAAATGGCTATAGCATTAGAAATAGTCCCAGCAGCGGCTAAAGTCATCACAGTTCCCAAATTATCAAATAGTTGTCGATTTGGCATAAAATATCCTGCATCAAACATAATTGGCGGTAAAATGACCAAAAAGAAAATTGTCGAATCAAAAGTAAAAAAACTTTGGTCAATATTTAGCCATTGAATGATGAAACCAAAAATGATGCCGCATGTAAGCATTGCAGCAAGGAATTACATTGTAAATTTGTTTTGATGCCCTATGAACTTTAAACGTTGTTCTTTGCTTGTAAACTTTTTAATTAAAAAACTAACCTATCCGTAGAATGCAAATAGCTAAAATCCAAAAGGCAATGATATAATAAACTTTTACATGATCCCAATGAACTTCAAGCAATTTTAGGCTGGTATGATTTTGATTATTGGAATGAATCTCAGGAATTTCATCGGTAAAATTTGTCAGGGTTAGTGCCAATGGCAATGTTAAGCAGCCGATTAGGCAAATGACGATAAAATTCATTTTCTTAAGTAATGAATGATAAAATTTATGTATTGAAAAAAAGACTTAAAAATTATCGCAAAAACTATAAATACAAAGAAATCCAATCAAATCAAACCAATAATGAAAAAAAGTGATTTATTTTTTGGTGGTAAAAAATTTATGCGCCCGATGGGAGAGAAAGATTATTATGGTATTTATAAAAAGTGAAAAGGGAAGTAATCATCCATCTTTTTTTTCATCACATAAATTTGTCACATTTTTCGTCAAGTTATAGGCCGCATTTTTTTTATGATGGAGTACAAAAGATTATTAATCAAAAAATATTTGTCCACTTTTTTGTCAAGGTTGTCTATGTGTGCAAGGGAACCCTTTTTTAAAGACCAAAAAGATCGATAAAAATATTTGGAGTATTTATTAAATTTTTTTAATTTGATGCAAAAAGAAAAGTTATCATATTTTTTTGTCACACAACTAATCTGACGTCAAACTCTAATATGTCCTTTTTATGTGCTGTCAATAGGAAAATGGTTTTTTTAAACAAATTTTATTTTTTCATAACAACTTTAAAAAATTCTTTTTTCACAAAGAAAATTGTTATGTTTTGCACCTTTCTTCCATAAATACATTGTTTTCATTGACATTTTCTTAGTTTTCCATGGTTTTTTTTCGAAAGCAAAAAATAAATTTTTTTATGTTTTTTTTAGTTTGAAAAGTTTTGGCATTTAAATGCTGACAAGAGAAAAATGAAGAAGCACGCTATTATTCAAAAAAAATGATGATGATTAATATTTTACAAGAATTTATAATTTAAAAAAGCAACACTTTTTGCAATTATTTACAAATGGATTTTACACACGCAATCCTTCATCGAAAAGCATCTTCAAAATTTATTTTAGTTCATTTTTTACTTTTTCTTTTCACAACTTTTTCACTTTGAAATTTAGTTCTTATTTAAAAAAAAAATGGTAAGTTTTTAATTATTTTTTTGGATTAAAAAGTAATTTAATATTTTTTAGTTCGGCTTTATACACGAGAGCATTCACCAGTTATTTGGTAGGTTTCGAAAATCACCGATGTAATACAACAATAGTTTCATTTTTTTCAGTTCGCCGTTATGGAGAAGAATTTTGGGTTAATGTTTTAGCTCGAAGTGGATTTGAAATGGGAAAAGAAAACATTGTGAATCATTACTATCCCGATGCTGATACTTATGCTTTAGTTGATAGTGTCAGTGCTTTATCCAGTGAGTCAGCTTTCTCTTTTTTGTTTATAAAATTTTGTTATTATTTTTAAGAAATTCCTCGAGAACAAGTTTGGGAAATGTATGGAGCTTTTTTGATTGAGTATACAATGGAAATTGGTTGGGACGAGCTTCTTCGAACTATGTCACCAAACCTTAAAGGATTTTTGGATAATTTGGATTCATTGCATTATTTCATTGATCATGGTATAACTTTTTTTTTAGTTCTTTGTATGCCTTTAAAACTTTTCTTTGTCCTTTTTTCAGTTGTTTACAAAGCCAACCTTCGTGGCCCTTCGTTTCGTTGCGAAGAAGGCGATGACAATTCCATCATTCTTCATTATTTTACTGGACGACCTGGACTTTATCCAATTGTCAAAGGAGTAGTTAGAGAAGTAGCTCGACGGGTTTTTAACATGGATATCAACATTACCATTCATGGTCGAACTCAACGAAGTGTTCAAATGTCCACTGGTGAAAGAGTTGAAGAGCATGTAATTTTTAATATTAAAGTAAGAAATTAATTTTTTTTAAATAAAAAAATAGTTTTCAAAATTTTAGTCGGGACTAACAAATCAAGATGGTTCCAGCATTATTCCAACACCTTTGTCACCCTCAGATTTGGATACAGGAGTTTTAAAAGTAAATCAATCGGATTTTTGCGCAGCTTTTCCATATCACATTATTGTTGATCGAGAATGCAAGGTTGTTCAAGTTGGAAAAGATTTATACAATCATATTAGCCGTGAATTGCTTGAACCTGGAACACCTTTGATTCGAATATTTGAAATTAATCGACCTCAAATCCCCCTCGATTTTGATAATGTTTGCAATTTTATTAATGCTGTTTTTGTTCTTCAAGTTCGAAATATGCCATTAGAAATGAAAAAACAAGCTCAACAAAGTCATCATCGAAATTCTGAAACTTCGTATGTTTACGATATTTATACATTTTTTTGGCGATTCAAACACGTTATTTTAGATCCGATGTAAATGGAAGTGTAGGTTTATCAAGTGGACAACATTTAAAATTGAAAGGTCAAATGATGCTTTTGGATGATAAAAGACATTTGATTTATTTATGTTCTCCATATGTTACTAGCATTCCTGAACTTTTACAATTTGGTATGAGACTTTCTGCCATGCCTTTGCATGATTCAACTCGAGATTTAATTCTACTTAATCAACAGCGACTCAGTGATGTTGAAGTCAAGTGAGTTTCTGATCGACTTTAGCCTAAATATTTTTGTGCTTTTAGTCTCCAACTTGAAGCTAACAATGAACAACTCGAACAGCTTGCCCATGATTTAGAAGAAGAAAAAAATAAAACTGATCTCCTTTTAAAAGAAATGCTTCCTGCATCTGTTGCAACACAACTTATAGTAATAAATATTTTTAACTTTTATTTAAAAAAAAATAGAAAAAACTTAATAAATTTTATTTAACAAGACAAAAACAAAAAATAATTAAACTTATTATTTATAGAATGGAACTTCAGTGGATGCAAGAGAATATGAAGAAGCAACCGTAATGTTTACAGATGTTCCATCTTTTCAATTCATTGTTCCTCATTGCAAGCCCAAAGATGTCGTTCATTTACTTAATGATTTATTCACAAAGTTTGATCGACTCGTAACCATTCATGATGTTTACAAGGTCAATAATAAATATAAAAAAATAATTTTGAAGCCTTTCAATTTTAGGTTGAAACCGTTGGGGATTCTTATATGACAGTTGGAGGAATTCCAGATGCAATTGAAAATCATTGTGAAAAAATTTGTCATGTTGCTTTAGGAATGATTTGGGAAGGTCGAAGCGTTCTTGATCCTATTTCTTCCAAACCATTGGTTGTTCGAGCTGGAATTCATTCAGGTAATTAATATTTTAAAGTTTTCATTTTTTTAACTGTATATATTATAGGTCCAATTGTTGCTGGTGTAGTTGGAGCCAAAATGCCGAGGTCCAAAAATAGTTGTTTAATGTTTTATTAATAAATTTTTTTTTAGATATTGCCTTTTTGGTGATACAGTGAATACAGCAAGCCGAATGGAAAGTCATTCTCCGCCAGGTAGAATTCATTGCAGTGAAACTTCATTTAAATGCGCCCAACTAACTGGTCGCTTTGAATTTGCTTCACGTGGATCAGTGCTTATTAAAGGCAAAGGTGAAATGAATACTTATTTCCTTTCACGAAGTTTTAAAAAATCTATTTGGGAAATTATTCAACGTGAACGAGGTTGATAGTTTAACAAATTCAAAATTTATGTAAAGCTATTTATAATTTTAGATGAAAATTGCAATAGCATTGATGGATATGCTGAACTTTGTGAAGGAATGGAAGAGGATCTCATCGTAAAAGACAAGCCTGTTTCAAAAACTTGCACCATTTCTTAAAATATTTTTTTTCCATTTATTATGTGAGCCATTATTATCGCGTGACTTTTATGTTCATACATATATTTTTTGTTGCTATATATTAACCAAACAAGTCTAAGCTTTAAATAAATTAATTATTTTGAATAAAAAGAATGATGAATTTGACTAAAAACATAGTGTGCATTATCCCCATTTTCAGGGCTAACAAAAAAAATGTAAGCCAATATTATGCTGTAATTTGAAAAAAATTTCTTTAAAATAAAAATTGAACAGACAAATAAATAAAATTTCTATGAAGGTAAAAAATTGTGAAGCTTTTTTATTTTTCAAATAATCAAAACTTTGATTGGCATGTTTTTTTCTTGAGGGCTTTGAGAAAAATTTTTGTAAAGAAGAAGAAGAAAAATGAGAAGAAAAAAAAACTGTTTTTAGTTTGCAGCAATTTTGTTTATTGATTTTTTATATGAAACAAAAAAAACAGAGCCTAAATTACGCTGCAAAGGTTATTATTGATCCAATAACATAGAAAAGGAAAATAAACAAAAAAAATGGCGCAAAAAAAAGGAGACTTGTTTAACGGAGAGAAATTAAATATTTCCAAACAGCGACGAACTAGAAATTTCCACAAAAAAAATCAAATAAAAAAGCAGAAAAAAATATCAGTTTTCTTTCTTTTTTCTCAGATTTTAATGATTTTTGAATATTTTCATATTATTTTTTCTTTCTTTTTGTGTAATTGTAATAACAGGACCCTTTAAAAAATAGTTTAAAAAATATCGATTTTTATTTTTTTCCATAAAGCCTTTATCCATTTACTCTAAGTTTGAATATTTTAATAATTATTTTTAAATTTTTTTTAATCTTAAAATGATGCTGAAAACTGCTTATTGATTGTGGACGCTGATGATTTAATTGGTGCGTGATTGAAAAGATTTTTTCTTTTGTTAAAGACAAAAGGCTTGCGTATGATAAACGCAGAAGATGTAATTTTATGCCCGAATACTATTGCTCTTCATTTATATTTCAATATGCGGCATATTAGTGTCGTTTCAAACTTTGGAAGGTTTAACATTAATGTTATGCCAAGATTACCAAATAAGCCATATCCAACCGAAATGAGTTATGTGGTGGATAAATAAGAACCAAAAATTCTTGAAGAAGTTAAAGAAATTTCTATAATTGACGTATTAATTCATGAAGAATTAGAAAAAGTTGAAGAAATGGATCCCTAAATTATTTGGCTGGTTATATGGTCTTTTTAAAACACGAGTGTTTATTTCTTGTTTTCTTTTTGCAAAAGAAAAAATAACAAAGATTTTTGTTGTTTTAATCCAAGTATCCAAAGGAATGAAACTTATGATAACAAAACAAAAAGCAAAAATAGCAAGCAATAAATATTTGATGTCTTTTAAGGTGCTTTTGAAGTTTTTTGGTAATACATAACTGTAAGCATACTTAGTGAATCATTTTACATTCTTTATATGTTTATGATGAATGACGTTAGTATTTTTTTGATAAGAAAAACTATTAAAATATTTTGTTTACAAGTGAGGAAGTTAAACCAAAAGCTTTAAGTTTTTTCTTGTTAAAAGTTGTAAACAAACATTGTTGTCAAGAAAAATAAAACTAAAAGTGAGCGTGTGTCTCTGTGTCTTATCACAAGTGAGATGCTTTTGCTTGCCTTTGTTTATTTCTTTATTTCGGTTTACCTTTGTGAATCTCATGATTTGAATTCTGTAATTTGTGACAAACATTTAAATATTGATCTTAACATCGGCGATATTGTATTTATTCAATCACCGGAGTTTCCAAAATCTTTATCAATTGAAACTAAAAATAATTGTGAAATAAATGTCAAAACTAATAAAGCTGATGCAAATAATGTAAACATTTTTATTTTTTACAAAGTTTTAGATTTTAGGAATTATGAAACATTTTAGGCTATATTTCTAATTTTGGTAATTACAAACGGGTATTTAAATGGCGTAGAAATTACAGGTGGAAATAAAACGTAAGTTATAAATAGAAATTTAGATAGTAAACTCAAGCTCTCCATTTTTTTTAGCCTTCACCGTGGCACAATCGATACAAATCCGGGTGTATTTTATTTACCAACAACAGAAAAATCACTTTCATTTAAATTCACAAATTTTTCTATATTAAATTGGGAAGCTTTCCAAGGTTTTGTTACATATGAATATCAATTCATTGCTTGCCCATTTGGTGGCAATGGTTATCCCATAAAATTTACAGATGAATCACAAATATATTTTATTAGCTCAACATACAATAATTGGACCATTTATGAAAATGAAAATTTATGTGTTTGGAATTTGATTGCTCCCGAAGGTTATGGCTTTAAAATAGTTTTTACTAATTATATTCCCACCGAAAATACTCGGTTAATTGTAAGAAATAGCAACAATGATGTCATTATTGAGTGAGTTTTTAAAGTCAAATTTTAATAGTTCACTTAACAAAATTTCTTCTCTTATTTTTATATTTATATTTTTTTACCTTTGTTTTCTTATTTTTAGCGACACAAATATGAATATAAAGCTTCCATATTACATTTTTGATAATTACATTCATATTTCTTTTAACCACACCGAATCGTCACAATATTACGGCGCAGATTTTTTGTTTGAAGCTTACATTTCTATTATGGATCATTCCGAAGACATAACTAATATTGAGTGCTATTTTGAAGAACAAGACAATTTATTGTTTTGGACGAATCATGGCTCTGATAATCTCGGATATCCTAATAATGGCCAATGCGAGCATAATTTTACTGTATTTGATGGCTATCAAATTTCTGCTACCATACTTGAGTTTAGAACTGAACCATACATTGATTCCTTATCATATATAACGCCAGATGTTTTTGAATATTATGGAACTAATCATAATCATAGTTATGTATTTTCACCATATCCAAATGGAACGGCAATGGATGTTAACTGGAAGTTTAATTCTGATAGCAGTGTTAGCAGTTATGGTTTTAAAATGCGTTTTGAGACTATAGGTAAGACGCCGATAAAAAGGCACATATAAGGTAATATATATTTGGCTCCAGAATGCACGTGCGCTAATGACGAAATTATATTACCATGCGATGGCATTCATGAATATTCCATTATTGATGACACTCAAAGCAGATTTTGTGCTTATGTGAATTGCAATGTCACGGTAAATTTTTTGTAGTCTCTGTCTGATACATAGGATTAATAACGTTAAAATTATTTAGATTTCCGCTGCTAATTCTTGTATTAATAAATACATATCACTCAATGTATTTTTATATCCTTCAGAAAGAGCCACCTTTAAAGTTATATCCCAAGATGGCATTCTTTTGGTAGACTCAAATGAACTTTATTTATTCAATGATAAAACTCTACCTTTGCCTGTATTATTGCTTCCAAAAATCATATATAAATTTATTTTTAATTCTAAAATAGCAACTGTTAATAATTTATTTAAATTGCAGTTAAGTGTTATCGAAGGTAAATTTTATTTTTATCAGAGCTAGGAATTTATAATACTAAACTTATTAATTTTAGCTCCAGTACGTTTACCCGTGATAGAAATCACCGAAGAAACTCCATCTCACGCTGTCGATATGGGATTACTAACGAACAACACCATTTTAACCATAAACTTATCAGATACATTAGTTAGTTTAATAAACATTAAAAAATTATTTATGCAAATTTTTTTGTAGAAAACCAAAAACGATAGTATTGAACTTCTCACAGATTTTGCTGATATTTTACATTATTGTATTATGTATGAAAGCGAAAATATGTCTCAAATTTATTTCACTGTTTATGAGTTAGTTTTTTATTTAATCTCAAATAAAAGGGGAAAAAATGGAATTTATAGATTATTTATGGATACGTTGAATCACCAAATGTATGCCAATAATTTTAACACATTTCGTAAAAGCTTGACAATTTATAAGCCACCTAATACTCCTACTGGCTATAATGTTATAGTATTTAGGGCTAAAAAAGGTTAGTCGATGTGTCTTGGAGCGAAGGTTTTAATTTAGGTTTTACATTCGTTAATTTCAGCTCATACAGCTAATTGTTTATTTTCTCATAATGCTTTTAATCTTGAAAATGCTGCAAATTTTAAACATATCAATCATTCTCATCCCATCACTGCCATTAGCAAAAATTCTGGTTCTTGTGAACTAATTTTATTTGATAACCCTGAATCGAAAAATGAATTGTTGAGTGTTTGGACGACAAGTAAAAATCAAAGTGTTTCAATTCTAAGCGGAAGTAATAAAATTGAGAAAGTTATGAATTTTAAGTAAATCAAAAATTAACAAATAATCTGATAAAAAAAGAGAATTTTTAGCAGAAATACAATGAACCAATGCAAACACATGATTCTTGGAGCTATGATTTATCGAGTAATTATTCCATCCAAATCAAGCATATTTTTGCTTCCATTAAATCAATCCGTAGTTGAAAATTATATTTTTGGTGATGAAAGTTTTGTTTCATTTTTTGATACCCCATTTTATGGCACACCAAATTTACGACCTGTGCCTCTTACATTGCTTGATAGCTTTAAAATAGGTCATAATCCTGTTAAATTTACTGTTGTCACAATTGATGTTTCAAGCGACGGGTTTTTAATGTTAAAAAACAGCAAAAATGAAACAACAAAGTATGGTTTCAATAAATCCAACAAAAAAATATAATAAAAACATCAAATTTAGATTTACGCAAACCAATCAGACTCAAACGTTTGTTAACACTATTGTATCTCTTTATTATATGGAAAACCAAGTTGGACATATTGGTGCTAGACTTCACTTGACAAACGCTAATCATTAAAATGCTGATATTTTATACAACATAAAGTTCTATTTATTTTTAGTTTTAAAGGACCTTACATATTTTCTTTTATTTGCCCCTGGGTGGCGATGTGTTGTTTAAAAAAAGGCACAAACTCAAAGTGTTTTTATTTAATTTTATTTTTCGCAAAAACCAAAAATAACAGAATACAATAAAAAAGTACATATAAAAACGTGGAAAATGAAAAAAGAATTCAAAGTCAAAAATTAAAAAAATAGAATATATAAAAGTCCAGTATCATAGGTTTATTCTTAAAAAAGTTAAAAATATTGACCAAATTCTTTTCCTTTGTAAATGTCAATTGATTCATCAAGGATTAAAACAGAAAGATTATCTTTTTTAATCCAACATGAATATTGATTTTTCAAATCATCCCTATTTTTTAGAGTATTTTCACCAGTGAAAAATCTAACTCTAAAAGCAAACTTTTCTTCGGCATTGTTTTGGAAAAATTTGCATAAAGTTGAAAAATTTGAGTCACTTGAAAGTTTGTGAATCCATAAACGAATTTTCCTAATTTTTGAATTGAATGTCAACGAAGATAAATTTTCGAAAACTTTGTTTGTAAAAACTTCATTTTTATTTGCATAAGTAAATTCTTTAACAAATGGAACTTTTTCCAAAATTCGATTACATGGCACCAAATTACCCTGGTCATCATAAATATTGACATCTTCTAAATGTAAATAACGGATTTTTTTATCACCAAGAAGAAAATTAAATTCATTCCAAGTAAAATCTTGATCGCCATATGAAAAACTAATAAATGAGCATCGATATACATATTTCATAATATTTCCATTGCCATAACCTGCGATGGATTTAGTTAACCAATATTTGAAATTAGGTACAATATGAAAATATATTCCATAGCTAATGAGAAAATCTCCTTCAGCAGTAACATTTTCTTTGAGAACGATAATTTTATTTTTGGCAAAAAACCATTTACAAGTTTTTTGAATTTTTTCTAATCCCTTCGAGGACTTCGGATTCTTCAAAATATAATGAACCATAGTGGATGGAAGAGAAAAATTTTGATTTCGAAATGAATCAAATGTGTTTGGATTTGGATGATCAAATTCGCAATGAAAAGCATACGAAGAATCATATCCATCTAATTCATTATCCGATAAATCACGATCAAAAGAGTCATTAATTGTTGAGTTTTCATTTTCAGATAAATTATTATCCGACGAAATATCACTCATTTTCGCAGAGCCAACAACTTCTAACAACACAAAAGTTTTATGAAAATGATTTTTTTGCGTTGTTTTTTGGTTTAAAAAAATCCTACTCCATTAATTTTAGCCGAGGTACGTGGCAAAATGTTTCTAACAAAATCTTTTAAGTGTTGTGAGGTGTTTCCCTTCTTTTTTAGCCTTAGAGTTGCATAACAAAATCACAATTATTTTGTTCAGTGAGTTTTTTGCTTTCACCATTTTGTTATTTTGAAACATCTCCATTCTTTCCTCCAAAGTTATTTTCCCTTAAGAAAAATGGGGTTCATCCAATGATAATAACAATTGCTTGTCCGAAAAAAATACGCAAAAATGTGTCCGTGCAAAACCAAGAAAATTTTTAATTCTAGTTTTTGTTTTAAAAATAATGGGTTCTTCTCCACAATAACTTTAAATTTTTTTGTTCTTTTAGCCATTTTCTCATGACCCTTTTTCATTCTTAGAGAGGAAGAGAGAGAAAAATGAGTGTTCGTTTCAAATAAAAAAACCATAGTAAAAAACAAATGCTTTCATTCATTCATTTAAATTTTTTTGATGATAGGTTGGAGAAAATTGGTTGATTCGTATTTTTGATTTTTTCCTTCATGAATTTATTTTTTTAGCCCAGTAGAAGGAGAAAAAATGAAGAATTTGCTTGATCAAAGAATATCTATAAAAATATTGCGGACAATATGGTGTTAGCAGATTTTTTAAAAAATAAAATATTGAGCAGAAATCCTTACAACCAGAGAAGCAAACCTGCTGGAAAAAAAATAAAATCCAAACATTTAAATATTCTCAGCAGGTTTGTAAAATCAAAATCGAAATGAGAATGGCTATTTTGTGATTTATGAATAATAAAAACAAATAAAATAATTATCTTTGATTCAAACAACTGAAGCAAACCTGCTGGGAAAAAAAAAGAAATCCAAAAATTTAAATATTCTTCGCAGGTTTGTAAAATCAAAATCGAAATGAGAATGGCTATTTTGTGATTTATGAATAATAAAAACAAATAAAATAATTATCTTTGCTTCAAACAACTGAAGCAAACCTGCTGGAAAAAAAATAAAATCCTAAAATTTAAATATTCTTCGCAGGTTTGTAAAATCAAAATCGAAATGAGAATGGCTATTTTGTGATTTATGAATAATAAAAACAAATAAAATAATTATCTTTGCTTCAAACAATTGAAGCAAACCTGCTGGAAAAAAAAAATTCAAAAATTTAAATTTTCTTCGCAGGTTTGTAAAATCAAAATCGAAATGAGATTGGCTAATTTGTGATTTATGAATAATAAAAACAAATAAAATAATTATCTTTGATTCAAACAACTGAAGCAAAACTGCTGGGAAAAAAAAAGAAATCCAAAAATTTAAATATTCTTCGCAGGTTTGTAAAATCAAAATCGAAATGAGAATGGCTATTTTGTGATTTATGAATAATAAAAACAAATAAAATAATTATCTTTGCTTCAAACAACTGAAGCAAACCTGCTGGAAAAAAAATAAAATCCTAAAATTTAAATATTCTTCGCAGGTTTGTAAAATCAAAATCGAAATGAGAATGGCTATTTTGTGATTTATGAATAATAAAAACAAATAAAATAATTATCTTTGCTTCAAACAACTGAAGCATACCTGCTGGAAAAAAAATAAAATCCTAAAATTTAAATATTCTTCGCAGGTTTGTAAAATCAAAATCGAAATGAGAATGGCTATTTTGTGATTTATGAATAATAAAAACAAATAAAATAATTATCTTTGCTTCAAACAATTGAAGCAAACCTGCTGGAAAAAAAAAATTCAAAAATTTAAATTTTCTCCGCAGGTTTGTTAATTCAAAATCGAAATGAGAATGGCTATTTTGTGATTTATGAATAATAAAAACAAATAAAATAATTATCTTTGCTTCAAACAACTGAAGCATACCTGCTGGAAAAAAGAAATAAAATCCAAACATTTAAATATTCTTCGCAGGTTTGTAAAATCAAAATCGAAATGAGAATGGCTATTTTGTGATTTATGAATAATAAAAACAAATAAAATAATTATCTTTGCTTCAAACAATTGAAGCAAACCTGCTGGAAAAAAAAAACCCAAAAATTTAAATACTCTTCGCAGGTTTGTAAAATCAAAATCGAAATGAGATTGGCTAATTTGTGATTTATGAATAATAAAAACAAATAAAATAATTATCTTTGATTCAAACAACTGAAGCAAAACTGCTGGGAAAAAAAAAGAAATCCAAAAATTTAAATATTCTTCGCAGGTTTGTAAAATCAAAATCGAAATGAGAATGGCTATTTTGTGATTTATGAATAATAAAAACAAATAAAATAATTATCTTTGCTTCAAATAATTGAAGCAAACCTGCTGGAAAAAAAAAACCCAAAAATTTAAATACTCTTCGCAGGTTTGTAAAATCAAAATCGAAATGAGATTGGCTAATTTGTGATTTATGAATAATAAAAACAAATAAAATAATTATCTTTGATTCAAACAACTGAAGCAAAACTGCTGGGAAAAAAAAAGAAATCCAAAAATTTAAATATTCTTCGCAGGTTTGTAAAATCAAAATCGAAATGAGAATGGCTATTTTGTGATTTATGAATAATAAAAACAAATAAAATAATTATCTTTGCTTCAAACAACTGAAGCAAACCTGCTGGAAAAAAAATAAAATCCTAAAATTTAAATATTCTTCGCAGGTTTGTAAAATCAAAATCGAAATGAGAATGGCTATTTTGTGATTTATGAATAATAAAAACAAATAAAATAATTATCTTTGCTTCAAACAATTGAAGCAAACCTGCTGGAAAAAAAAAATTCAAAAATTTAAATTTTCTTCGCAGGTTTGTAAAATCAAAATCGAAATGAGATTGGCTAATTTGTGATTTATGAATAATAAAAACAAATAAAATAATTATCTTTGATTCAAACAACTGAAGCAAAACTGCTGGGAAAAAAAAAGAAATCCAAAAATTTAAATATTCTTCGCAGGTTTGTAAAATCAAAATCGAAATGAGAATGGCTATTTTGTGATTTATGAATAATAAAAACAAATAAAATAATTATCTTTGCTTCAAACAACTGAAGCAAACCTGCTGGAAAAAAAATAAAATCCTAAAATTTAAATATTCTTCGCAGGTTTGTAAAATCAAAATCGAAATGAGAATGGCTATTTTGTGATTTATGAATAATAAAAACAAATAAAATAATTATCTTTGCTTCAAACAACTGAAGCATACCTGCTGGAAAAAAAATAAAATCCTAAAATTTAAATATTCTTCGCAGGTTTGTAAAATCAAAATCGAAATGAGAATGGCTATTTTGTGATTTATGAATAATAAAAACAAATAAAATAATTATCTTTGCTTCAAACAATTGAAGCAAACCTGCTGGAAAAAAAAAATTCAAAAATTTAAATTTTCTCCGCAGGTTTGTTAATTCAAAATCGAAATGAGAATGGCTATTTTGTGATTTATGAATAATAAAAACAAATAAAATAATTATCTTTGCTTCAAACAACTGAAGCATACCTGCTGGAAAAAAGAAATAAAATCCAAACATTTAAATATTCTTCGCAGGTTTGTAAAATCAAAATCGAAATGAGAATGGCTATTTTGTGATTTATGAATAATAAAAACAAATAAAATAATTATCTTTGCTTCAAACAATTGAAGCAAACCTGCTGGAAAAAAAAAACCCAAAAATTTAAATACTCTTCGCAGGTTTGTAAAATCAAAATCGAAATGAGATTGGCTAATTTGTGATTTATGAATAATAAAAACAAATAAAATAATTATCTTTGATTCAAACAACTGAAGCAAAACTGCTGGGAAAAAAAAAGAAATCCAAAAATTTAAATATTCTTCGCAGGTTTGTAAAATCAAAATCGAAATGAGAATGGCTATTTTGTGATTTATGAATAATAAAAACAAATAAAATAATTATCTTTGCTTCAAACAATTGAAGCAAACCTGCTGGAAAAAAAAAATTCAAAAATTTAAATTTTCTCCGCAGGTTTGTTAATTCAAAATCGAAATGGAATGGCTATTTTGTGATTTATGAATAATAAAAACAAATAAAATAATTATCTTTGCTTCAAACAACTGAAGCATACCTGCTGGAAAAAAGAAATAAAATCCAAACATTTAAATATTCTTCGCAGGTTTGTAAAATCAAAATCGAAATGAGAATGGCTATTTTGTGATTTATGAATAATAAAAACAAATAAAATAATTATCTTTGCTTCAAACAACTGAAGCAAACCTGCTGGAAAAAAGAAATAAAATCCAAACATTTAAATATTCTTCGCAGGTTTGTAAAATCAAAATCGAAATGAGAATGGCTATTTTGTGATTTATGAATAATAAAAACAAATAAAATAATTATCTTTGCTTCAAACAACTGAAGCATACCTGCTGGAAAAAAGAAATAAAATCCAAACATTTAAATATTCTTCGCAGGTTTGTAAAATCAAAATCGAAATGAGAATGGCTATTTTGTGATTTATGAATAATAAAAACAAATAAAATAATTATCTTTGCTTCAAACAACTGAAGCATACCTGCTGGAAAAAAGAAATAAAATCCAAACATTTAAATATTCTTCGCAGGTTTGTAAAATCAAAATCGAAATGAGAATGGCTATTTTGTGATTTATGAATAATAAAAACAAATAAAATAATTATCTTTGCTTCAAACAACTGAAGCATACCTGCTGGAAAATAGAAATAAAATCCAAACATTTAAATATTCTTCGCAGGTTTGTAAAATCAAAATCGAAATGAGAATGGCTATTTTGTGATTTATGAATAATAAAAACAAATAAAATAATTATCTTTGCTTCAAACAACTGAAGCATACCTGCTGGAAAAAAGAAATAAAATCCAAACATTTAAATATTCTTCGCAGGTTTGTAAAATCAAAATCGAAATGAGAATGGCTATTTTGTGATTTATGAATAATAAAAACAAATAAAATAATTATCTTTGCTTCAAACAACTGAAGCATACCTGCTGGAAAATAGAAATAAAATCCAAACATTTAAATATTCTTCGCAGGTTTGTAAAATCAAAATCGAAATGAGAATGGCTATTTTGTGATTTATGAATAATAAAAACAAATAAAATAATTATCTTTGCTTCAAACAATTGAAGCAAACCTGCTGGAAAAAAAAAACCCAAAAATTTAAATACTCTTCGCAGGTTTGTAAAATCAAAATCGAAATGAGATTGGCTAATTTGTGATTTATGAATAATAAAAACAAATAAAATAATTATCTTTGATTCAAACAACTGAAGCAAAACTGCTGGAAAAAAAAAATCCAAAAATTTAAATTTTCTCCGCAGGTTTGAAAAATCAAAATCGAAATGAGAATGGCTATTTTGTGATTTATGAATAATAAAAACAAATAAAATAATTATCTTTGCTTCAAACAACTGAAGCAAACCTGCTGGAAAAAAAATAAAATCCTAAAATTTAAATATTCTTCGCAGGTTTGTAAAATCAAAATCGAAATGAGAATGGCTATTTTGTGATTTATGAATAATAAAAACAAATAAAATAATTATCTTTGCTTCAAACAATTGAAGCAAACCTGCTGGAAAAAAAAAATTCAAAAATTTAAATTTTCTCCGCAGGTTTGTTAATTCAAAATCGAAATGAGAATGGCTATTTTGTGATTTATGAATAATAAAAACAAATAAAATAATTATCTTTGCTTCAAACAACTGAAGCAAACCTGCTGGAAAAAAAAAATCCAAAAATTTAAATTTTCTCCGCAGGTTTGTAAAATCAAAATCGAAATGAGAATGGCTATTTTGTGATTTATGAATAATAAAAACAAATAAAATAATTATCTTTGCTTCAAACAACTGAAGCAAACCTGCTGGAAAAAAAATAAAATCCTAAAATTTAAATATTCTTCGCAGGTTTGTAAAATCAAAATCGAAATGAGAATGGCTATTTTGTGATTTATGAATAATAAAAACAAATAAAATAATTATCTTTGCTTCAAACAATTGAAGCAAACCTGCTGGAAAAAAAAAATTCAAAAATTTAAATTTTCTCCGCAGGTTTGTTAATTCAAAATCGAAATGAGAATGGCTATTTTGTGATTTATGAATAATAAAAACAAATAAAATAATTATCTTTGCTTCAAACAACTGAAGCAAACCTGCTGGAAAAAAAAAATCCAAAAATTTAAATTTTCTCCGCAGGTTTGTAAAATCAAAATCGAAATGAGAATGGCTATTTTGTGATTTATGAATAATAAAAACAAATAAAATAATTATCTTTGCTTCAAACAACTGAAGCAAACCTGCTGGAAAAAAAAAATCCAAAAATTTAAATTTTCTCCGCAGGTTTGTTAATTCAAAATCGAAATGGAATGGCTATTTTGTGATTTATGAATAATAAAAACAAATAAAATAATTATCTTTGCTTCAAACAACTGAAGCATACCTGCTGGAAAAAAGAAATAAAATCCAAACATTTAAATATTCTTCGCAGGTTTGTAAAATCAAAATCGAAATGAGAATGGCTATTTTGTGATTTATGAATAATAAAAACAAATAAAATAATTATCTTTGCTTCAAACAATTGAAGCAAACCTGCTGGAAAAAAAAAACCCAAAAATTTAAATACTCTTCGCAGGTTTGTAAAATCAAAATCGAAATGAGAATGGCTATTTTGTGATTTATGAATAATAAAAACAAATAAAATAATTATCTTTGCTTCAAACAACTGAAGCATACCTGCTGGAAAAAAGAAATAAAATCCAAACATTTAAATATTCTTCGCAGGTTTGTAAAATCAAAATCGAAATGAGAATGGCTATTTTGTGATTTATGAATAATAAAAACAAATAAAATAATTATCTTTGCTTCAAACAACTGAAGCATACCTGCTGGAAAAAAGAAATAAAATCCAAACATTTAAATATTCTTCGCAGGTTTGTAAAATCAAAATCGAAATGAGAATGGCTATTTTGTGATTTATGAATAATAAAAACAAATAAAATAATTATCTTTGCTTCAAACAACTGAAGCATACCTGCTGGAAAATAGAAATAAAATCCAAACATTTAAATATTCTTCGCAGGTTTGTAAAATCAAAATCGAAATGAGAATGGCTATTTTGTGATTTATGAATAATAAAAACAAATAAAATAATTATCTTTGCTTCAAACAACTGAAGCATACCTGCTGGAAAAAAGAAATAAAATCCAAACATTTAAATATTCTTCGCAGGTTTGTAAAATCAAAATCGAAATGAGAATGGCTATTTTGTGATTTATGAATAATAAAAACAAATAAAATAATTATCTTTGCTTCAAACAACTGAAGCATACCTGCTGGAAAATAGAAATAAAATCCAAACATTTAAATATTCTTCGCAGGTTTGTAAAATCAAAATCGAAATGAGAATGGCTATTTTGTGATTTATGAATAATAAAAACAAATAAAATAATTATCTTTGCTTCAAACAATTGAAGCAAACCTGCTGGAAAAAAGAAATAAAATCCAAACATTTAAATATTCTTCGCAGGTTTGTAAAATCAAAATCGAAATGAGAATGGCTATTTTGTGATTTATGAATAATAAAAACAAATAAAATAATTATCTTTGCTTCAAACAACTGAAGCATACCTGCTGGAAAAAAGAAATAAAATCCAAACATTTAAATATTCTTCGCAGGTTTGTAAAATCAAAATCGAAATGAGAATGGCTATTTTGTGATTTATGAATAATAAAAACAAATAAAATAATTATCTTTGCTTCAAACAACTGAAGCATACCTGCTGGAAAATAGAAATAAAATCCAAACATTTAAATATTCTTCGCAGGTTTGTAAAATCAAAATCGAAATGAGAATGGCTATTTTGTGATTTATGAATAATAAAAACAAATAAAATAATTATCTTTGCTTCAAACAACTGAAGCATACCTGCTGGAAAAAAGAAATAAAATCCAAACATTTAAATATTCTTCGCAGGTTTGTAAAATCAAAATCGAAATGAGAATGGCTATTTTGTGATTTATGAATAATAAAAACAAATAAAATAATTATCTTTGCTTCAAACAACTGAAGCATACCTGCTGGAAAATAGAAATAAAATCCAAACATTTAAATATTCTTCGCAGGTTTGTAAAATCAAAATCGAAATGAGAATGGCTATTTTGTGATTTATGAATAATAAAAACAAATAAAATAATTATCTTTGCTTCAAACAATTGAAGCAAACCTGCTGGAAAAAAAAAACCCAAAAATTTAAATACTCTTCGCAGGTTTGTAAAATCAAAATCGAAATGAGATTGGCTAATTTGTGATTTATGAATAATAAAAACAAATAAAATAATTATCTTTGATTCAAACAACTGAAGCAAAACTGCTGGAAAAAAAAAATCCAAAAATTTAAATTTTCTCCGCAGGTTTGAAAAATCAAAATCGAAATGAGAATGGCTATTTTGTGATTTATGAATAATAAAAACAAATAAAATAATTATCTTTGCTTCAAACAACTGAAGCAAACCTGCTGGAAAAAAAATAAAATCCTAAAATTTAAATATTCTTCGCAGGTTTGTAAAATCAAAATCGAAATGAGAATGGCTATTTTGTGATTTATGAATAATAAAAACAAATAAAATAATTATCTTTGCTTCAAACAATTGAAGCAAACCTGCTGGAAAAAAAAAATTCAAAAATTTAAATTTTCTCCGCAGGTTTGTTAATTCAAAATCGAAATGAGAATGGCTATTTTGTGATTTATGAATAATAAAAACAAATAAAATAATTATCTTTGCTTCAAACAACTGAAGCAAACCTGCTGGAAAAAAAAAATCCAAAAATTTAAATTTTCTCCGCAGGTTTGTAAAATCAAAATCGAAATGAGAATGGCTATTTTGTGATTTATGAATAATAAAAACAAATAAAATAATTATCTTTGCTTCAAACAGCTGAAGCATACCTGCTGGAAAAAAGAAATAAAATCCAAACATTTAAATATTCTTCGCAGGTTTGTAAAATCAAAATCGAAATGAGAATGGCTATTTTGTGATTTATGAATAATAAAAACAAATAAAATAATTATCTTTGCTTCAAACAGCTGAAGCATACCTGCTGGAAAAAAAAAATCCAAAAATTTAAATTTTCTCCGCAGGTTTGTAAAATCAAAATCGAAATGAGAATGGCTATTTTGTGATTTATGAATAATAAAAACAAATAAAATAATTATCTTTGCTTCAAACAACTGAAGCAAACCTGCTGGAAAAAAAAAATCCAAAAATTTAAATATTCTTCGCAGGTTTGTAAAATCAAAATCGAAATGAGATTGGCTAATTTGTGATTTATGAATAATAAAAACAAATAAAATAATTATCTTTGCTTCAAACAATTGAAGCAAACCTGCTGGAAAAAAGAAATCCAAAAATTTAAATATTCTCCGCAGGTTTGTTAATTCAAAATCGAAATGAGAATGGCTATTTTGTGATTTATGAATAATAAAAACAAATAAAATAATTATCTTTGCTTCAAACAACTGAAGCAAACCTGCTGGAAAAAAGAAATAAAATCCAAAAATTTAAATTTTCTCCGCAGGTTTGTAAAATCAAAATCGAAATGAGAATGGCTATTTTGTGATTTATGAATAATAAAAACAAATAAAATAATTATCTTTGCTTCAAACAACTGAAGCAAACCTGCTGGAAAAAAAAAATCCAAAAATTTAAATTTTCTCCGCAGGTTTGTAAAATCAAAATCGAAATGAGAATGGCTATTTTGTGATTTATGAATAATAAAAACAAATAAAATAATTATCTTTGCTTCAAACAACTGAAGCAAACCTGCTGGAAAAAAAAAATCCAAAAATTTAAATTTTCTCCGCAGGTTTGTAAAATCAAAATCGAAATGAGAATGGCTATTTTGTGATTTATGAATAATAAAAACAAATAAAATAATTATCTTTGCTTCAAACAATTGAAGCAAACCTGCTGGAAAAAAAAAATTCAAAAATTTAAATTTTCTCCGCAGGTTTGTTAATTCAAAATCGAAATGAGAATGGCTATTTTGTGATTTATGAATAATAAAAACAAATAAAATAATTATCTTTGCTTCAAACAACTGAAGCAAACCTGCTGGAAAAAAAAAATCCAAAAATTTAAATTTTCTCCGCAGGTTTGTAAAATCAAAATCGAAATGAGAATGGCTATTTTGTGATTTATGAATAATAAAAACAAATAAAATAATTATCTTTGCTTCAAACAACTGAAGCAAACCTGCTGGAAAAAAAAAATCCAAAAATTTAAATATTCTTCGCAGGTTTGTAAAATCAAAATCGAAATGAGATTGGCTAATTCGTGATTTATGAATAATAAAAACAAATAAAATAATTATCTTTGCTTCAAACAATTGAAGCAAACCTGCTGGAAAAAAGAAATCCAAAAATTTAAATATTCTCCGCAGGTTTGTTAATTCAAAATCGAAATGAGAATGGCTATTTTGTGATTTATGAATAATAAAAACAAATAAAATAATTATCTTTGCTTCAAACAGCTGAAGCATACCTGCTGGAAAAAAGAAATAAAATCCAAAAATTTAAATTTTCTCCGCAGGTTTGTAAAATCAAAATCGAAATGAGAATGGCTATTTTGTGATTTATGAATAATAAAAACAAATAAAATAATTATCTTTGCTTCAAACAACTGAAGCAAACCTGCTGGAAAAAAAAAATCCAAAAATTTAAATTTTCTCCGCAGGTTTGTAAAATCAAAATCGAAATGAGAATGGCTATTTTGTGATTTATGAATAATAAAAACAAATAAAATAATTATCTTTGATTCAAACAACTGAAGCAAACCTGCTGGAAAAAAAAAATCCAAAAATTTAAATATTCTTCGCAGGTTTGTAAAATCAAAATCGAAATGAGATTGGCTAATTTGTGATTTATGAATAATAAAAACAAATAAAATAATTATCTTTGCTTCAAACAACTGAAGCAAACCTGCTGGAAAAAAAAAATCCAAAAATTTAAATATTCTTCGCAGGTTTGTAAAATCAAAATCGAAATGAGAATGGCTATTTTGTGATTTATGAATAATAAAAACAAATAAAATAATTATCTTTGCTTCAAACAATTGAAGCAAACCTGCTGGAAAAAAGAAATCCAAAAATTTAAATATTCTCCGCAGGTTTGTTAATTCAAAATCGAAATGAGAATGGCTATTTTGTGATTTATGAATAATAAAAACAAATAAAATAATTATCTTTGCTTCAAACAACTGAAGCAAACCTGCTGGAAAAAAAAAATCCAAAAATTTAAATTTTCTCCGCAGGTTTGTAAAATCAAAATCGAAATGAGAATGGCTATTTTGTGATTTATGAATAATAAAAACAAATAAAATAATTATCTTTGCTTCAAACAGCTGAAGCATACCTGCTGGAAAAAAGAAATAAAATCCAAACATTTAAATATTCTTCGCAGGTTTGTAAAATCAAAATCGAAATGAGAATGGCTATTTTGTGATTTATGAATAATAAAAACAAATAAAATAATTATCTTTGCTTCAAACAGCTGAAGCATACCTGCTGGAAAAAAGAAATAAAATCCAAACATTTAAATATTCTTCGCAGGTTTGTAAAATCAAAATCGAAATGAGAATGGCTATTTTGTGATTTATGAATAATAAAAACAAATAAAATAATTATCTTTGCTTCAAACAATTGAAGCAAACCTGCTGGAAAAAAGAAATCCAAAAATTTAAATATTCTCCGCAGGTTTGTTAATTCAAAATCGAAATGAGAATGGCTATTTTGTGATTTATGAATAATAAAAACAAATAAAATAATTATCTTTGCTTCAAACAACTGAAGCAAACCTGCTGGAAAAAAAAAATCCAAAAATTTAAATTTTCTCCGCAGGTTTGTAAAATCAAAATCGAAATGAGAATGGCTATTTTGTGATTTATGAATAATAAAAACAAATAAAATAATTATCTTTGCTTCAAACAATTGAAGCAAACCTGCTGGAAGAAAAAAAATCCAAAAATTTAAATTTTCTCCGCAGGTTTGTAAAATCAAAATCGAAATGAGAATGGCTATTTTGTGATTTATGAATAATAAAAACAAATAAAATAATTATCTTTGCTTCAAACAATTGAAGCAAACCTGCTGGAAAAAAGAAATCCAAAAATTTAAATATTCTCCGCAGGTTTGTTAATTCAAAATCGAAATGAGAATGGCTATTTTGTGATTTATGAATAATAAAAACAAATAAAATAATTATCTTTGCTTCAAACAATTGAAGCAAACCTGCTGGAAGAAAAAAAATCCAAAAATTTAAATATTCTCCGCAGGTTTGTTAATTCAAAATCGAAATGAGAATGGCTATTTTGTGATTTATGAATAATAAAAACAAATAAAATAATTATCTTTGCTTCAAACAATTGAAGCAAACCTGCTGGAAAAAAGAAATCCAAAAATTTAAATATTCTCCGCAGGTTTGTTAATTCAAAATCGAAATGAGAATGGCTATTTTGTGATTTATGAATAATAAAAACAAATAAAATAATTATCTTTGCTTCAAACAACTGAAGCAAACCTGCTGGAAAAAAAAAATCCAAAAATTTAAATTTTCTCCGCAGGTTTGTAAAATCAAAATCGAAATGAGAATGGCTATTTTGTGATTTATGAATAATAAAAACAAATAAAATAATTATCTTTGCTTCAAACAATTGAAGCAAACCTGCTGGAAGAAAAAAAATCCAAAAATTTAAATTTTCTCCGCAGGTTTGTAAAATCAAAATCGAAATGAGAATGGCTATTTTGTGATTTATGAATAATAAAAACAAATAAAATAATTATCTTTGCTTCAAACAATTGAAGCAAACCTGCTGGAAAAAAGAAATCCAAAAATTTAAATATTCTCCGCAGGTTTGTTAATTCAAAATCGAAATGAGAATGGCTATTTTGTGATTTATGAATAATAAAAACAAATAAAATAATTATCTTTGCTTCAAACAACTGAAGCAAACCTGCTGGAAAAAAAAAATCCAAAAATTTAAATATTCTTCGCAGGTTTGTAAAATCAAAATCGAAATGAGATTGGCTAATTTGTGATTTATGAATAATAAAAACAAATAAAATAATTATCTTTGCTTCAAACAACTGAAGCAAACCTGCTGGAAAAAAAAAATCCAAAAATTTAAATATTCTTCGCAGGTTTGTAAAATCAAAATCGAAATGAGAATGGCTATTTTGTGATTTATGAATAATAAAAACAAATAAAATAATTATCTTTGCTTCAAACAATTGAAGCAAACCTGCTGGAAAAAAGAAATCCAAAAATTTAAATATTCTCCGCAGGTTTGTTAATTCAAAATCGAAATGAGAATGGCTATTTTGTGATTTATGAATAATAAAAACAAATAAAATAATTATCTTTGCTTCAAACAACTGAAGCAAACCTGCTGGAAAAAAAAAATCCAAAAATTTAAATATTCTTCGCAGGTTTGTAAAATCAAAATCGAAATGAGATTGGCTAATTTGTGATTTATGAATAATAAAAACAAATAAAATAATTATCTTTGCTTCAAACAACTGAAGCAAACCTGCTGGAAAAAAAAAATCCAAAAATTTAAATATTCTCCGCAGGTTTGTAAAATCAAAATCGAAATGAGAATGGCTATTTTGTGATTTATGAATAATAAAAACAAATAAAATAATTATCTTTGCTTCAAACAATTGAAGCAAACCTGCTGGAAAAAAGAAATCCAAAAATTTAAATATTCTCCGCAGGTTTGTTAATTCAAAATCGAAATGAGAATGGCTATTTTGTGATTTATGAATAATAAAAACAAATAAAATAATTATCTTTGCTTCAAACAATTGAAGCAAACCTGCTGGAAAAAAAAAATCCAAAAATTTAAATATTCTCCGCAGGTTTGTAAAATCAAAATCGAAATGAGAATGGCTATTTTGTGATTTATGAATAATAAAAACAAATAAAATAATTATCTTTGCTTCAAACAATTGAAGCAAACCTGCTGGAAAAAAAAAATCCAAAAATTTAAATATTCTCCGCAGGTTTGTTAATTCAAAATCGAAATGAGAATGGCTATTTTGTGATTTATGAATAATAAAAACAAATAAAATAATTATCTTTGCTTCAAACAACTGAAGCAAACCTGCTGGAAAAAAAAAATCCAAAAATTTAAATTTTCTCCGCAGGTTTGTAAAATCAAAATCGAAATGAGAATGGCTATTTTGTGATTTATGAATAATAAAAACAAATAAAATAATTATCTTTGCTTCAAACAATTGAAGCAAACCTGCTGGAAGAAAAAAAATCCAAAAATTTAAATATTCTCCGCAGGTTTGTTAATTCAAAATCGAAATGAGAATGGCTATTTTGTGATTTATGAATAATAAAAACAAATAAAATAATTATCTTTGCTTCAAACAATTGAAGCAAACCTGCTGGAAAAAAGAAATCCAAAAATTTAAATATTCTCCGCAGGTTTGTTAATTCAAAATCGAAATGAGAATGGCTATTTTGTGATTTATGAATAATAAAAACAAATAAAATAATTATCTTTGCTTCAAACAATTGAAGCAAACCTGCTGGAAGAAAAAAAATCCAAAAATTTAAATATTCTCCGCAGGTTTGTTAATTCAAAATCGAAATGAGAATGGCTATTTTGTGATTTATGAATAATAAAAACAAATAAAATAATTATCTTTGCTTCAAACAATTGAAGCAAACCTGCTGGAAAAAAGAAATCCAAAAATTTAAATATTCTCCGCAGGTTTGTTAATTCAAAATCGAAATGAGAATGGCTATTTTGTGATTTATGAATAATAAAAACAAATAAAATAATTATCTTTGCTTCAAACAATTGAAGCAAACCTGCTGGAAGAAAAAAAATCCAAAAATTTAAATATTCTCCGCAGGTTTGTTAATTCAAAATCGAAATGAGAATGGCTATTTTGTGATTTATGAATAATAAAAACAAATAAAATAATTATCTTTGCTTCAAACAATTGAAGCAAACCTGCTGGAAAAAAGAAATCCAAAAATTTAAATATTCTCCGCAGGTTTGTTAATTCAAAATCGAAATGAGAATGGCTATTTTGTGATTTATGAATAATAAAAACAAATAAAATAATTATCTTTGCTTCAAACAACTGAAGCAAACCTGCTGGAAAAAAAAAATCCAAAAATTTAAATTTTCTCCGCAGGTTTGTAAAATCAAAATCGAAATGAGAATGGCTATTTTGTGATTTATGAATAATAAAAACAAATAAAATAATTATCTTTGCTTCAAACAATTGAAGCAAACCTGCTGGAAAAAAGAAATCCAAAAATTTAAATATTCTCCGCAGGTTTGTTAATTCAAAATCGAAATGAGAATGGCTATTTTGTGATTTATGAATAATAAAAACAAATAAAATAATTATCTTTGCTTCAAACAACTGAAGCAAACCTGCTGGAAAAAAAAAATCCAAAAATTTAAATATTCTTCGCAGGTTTGTAAAATCAAAATCGAAATGAGATTGGCTAATTTGTGATTTATGAATAATAAAAACAAATAAAATAATTATCTTTGCTTCAAACAACTGAAGCAAACCTGCTGGAAAAAAAAAATCCAAAAATTTAAATATTCTTCGCAGGTTTGTAAAATCAAAATCGAAATGAGAATGGCTATTTTGTGATTTATGAATAATAAAAACAAATAAAATAATTATCTTTGCTTCAAACAATTGAAGCAAACCTGCTGGAAAAAAGAAATCCAAAAATTTAAATATTCTCCGCAGGTTTGTTAATTCAAAATCGAAATGAGAATGGCTATTTTGTGATTTATGAATAATAAAAACAAATAAAATAATTATCTTTGCTTCAAACAGCTGAAGCATACCTGCTGGAAAAAAGAAATAAAATCCAAACATTTAAATATTCTTCGCAGGTTTGTAAAATCAAAATCGAAATGAGAATGGCTATTTTGTGATTTATGAATAATAAAAACAAATAAAATAATTATCTTTGCTTCAAACAATTGAAGCAAACCTGCTGGAAAAAAGAAATCCAAAAATTTAAATATTCTCCGCAGGTTTGTTAATTCAAAATCGAAATGAGAATGGCTATTTTGTGATTTATTATGTATGTTTTAAAATAAACCACATCATACAGAGCAACATTTTATTTGGGAATAATAAAAACAAATAAAATAATTATCTTTGCTTCAAACAACTGAAGCAAACCTGCTGGAAAAAAAAAATCCAAAAATTTAAATTTTCTCCGCAGGTTTGTAAAATCAAAATCGAAATGAGATTGGCTAATTTGTGATTTATGAATAATAAAAACAAATAAAATAATTATCTTTGCTTCAAACAATTGAAGCAAACCTGCTGGAAAAAAAAAATCCAAAAATTTAAATTTTCTCCGCAGGTTTGTAAAATCAAAATCGAAATGAGATTGGCTAATTAGTGATTTATGAATAATAAAAACAAATAAAATAATTATCTTTGCTTCAAACAACTGAAGCATACCTGCTGGAAAAAAGAAATAAAATCCAAACATTTAAATATTCTTCGCAGGTTTGTAAAATCAAAATCGAAATGAGATTGGCTAATTAGTGATTTATGAATAATAAAAACAAATAAAATAATTATCTTTGCTTCAAACAACTGAAGCATACCTGCTGGAAAAAAGAAATAAAATCCAAACATTTAAATATTCTTCGCAGGTTTGTAAAATCAAAATCGAAATGAGAATGGCTATTTTGTGATTTATGAATAATAAAAACAAATAAAATAATTATCTTTGCTTCAAACAATTGAAGCAAACCTGCTGGAAAAAAGAAATCCAAAAATTTAAATATTCTCCGCAGGTTTGTTAATTCAAAATCGAAATGAGAATGGCTATTTTGTGATTTATGAATAATAAAAACAAATAAAATAATTATCTTTGCTTCAAACAACTGAAGCAAACCTGCTGGAAAAAAAAAATCCAAAAATTTAAATTTTCTCCGCAGGTTTGTAAAATCAAAATCGAAATGAGATTGGCTAATTTGTGATTTATGAATAATAAAAACAAATAAAATAATTATCTTTGCTTCAAACCATTGAAGCAAACCTGCTGGAAAAATAAAATCCAAAAATTTAAATATTCTTCGCAGGTTTGTAAAATCAAAATCGAAATGAGATTGGCTAATTTGTGATTTATGAATAATAAAAACAAATAAAATAATTATCTTTGCTTCAAACAATTGAAGCAAACCTGCTGGAAAAAAAAAATCCAAAAATTTAAATTTTCTTCGCAGGTTTGAAAAATCAAAATTAAAATGAGAATGGCTATTTTGTGATTTATGAATAATAAAAACAAATAAAATAATTATCTTTGCTTCAAACAATTGAAGCAAACCTGCTGGAAAAATAAAATCCAAAAATTTAAATATTCTTCGCAGGTTTGTAAAATCAAAATCGAAATGAGATTGGCTAATTTGTGATTTATGAATAATAAAAACAAATAAAATAATTATCTTTGATTCAAACAACTGAAGCAAACCTGCTGGAAAAAAAAAATCCAAAAATTTAAATTTTCTTCGCAGGTTTGAAAAATCAAAATTAAAATGAGAATGGCTATTTTGTGATTTATGAATAATAAAAACAAATAAAATAATTATCTTTGCTTCAAACAATTGAAGCAAACCTGCTGGAAAAATAAAATCCAAAAATTTAAATATTCTTCGCAGGTTTGTAAAATCAAAATCGAAATGAGATTGGCTAATTTGTGATTTATGAATAATAAAAACAAATAAAATAATTATCTTTGATTCAAACAACTGAAGCAAACCTGCTGGAAAAAAAAAATCCAAAAATTTAAATTTTCTTCGCAGGTTTGAAAAATCAAAATTAAAATGAGAATGGCTATTTTGTGATTTATGAATAATAAAAACAAATAAAATAATTATCTTTGATTCAAACAACTGAAGCAAACCTGCTGGAAAAAAAATAAAATCCAAAAATTTAAATATTCTTCGCAGGTTTGTAAAATCAAAATCGAAATGAGATTGGCTAATTTGTGATTTATGAATAATAAAAACAAATAAAATAATTATCTTTGCTTCAAACAATTGAAGCAAACCTGCTGGAAAAAAAATAAAATCCAAAAATTTAAATATTCTTCGCAGGTTTGTAAAATCAAAATCGAAATGAGATTGGCTAATTTGTGATTTATGAATAATAAAAACAAATAAAATAATTATCTTTGCTTCAAACAATTGAAGCAAACCTGCTGGAAAAAAAATAAAATCCAAAAATTTAAATATTCTTCGCAGGTTTGTAAAATCAAAATCGAAATGAGATTGGCTAATTTGTGATTTATGAATAATAAAAACAAATAAAATAATTATCTTTGATTCAAACAACTGAAGCAAACCTGCTGGAAAAAAAATAAAATCCAAAAATTTAAATATTCTTCGCAGGTTTGTAAAATCAAAATCGAAATGAGATTGGCTAATTTGTGATTTATGAATAATAAAAACAAATAAAATAATTATCTTTGCTTCAAACAATTGAAGCAAACCTGCTGGAAAAAAAATAAAATCCAAAAATTTAAATATTCTTCGCAGGTTTGTAAAATCAAAATCGAAATGAGATTGGCTATTTTGTGATTTATGAATAATAAAAACAAATAAAATAATTATCTTTGCTTCAAACAATTGAAGCAAACCTGCTGGAAAAATAAAATCCAAAAATTTAAATATTCTTCGCAGGTTTCTAAAATCAAAATCGAAATGAGATTGGCTAATTTGTGATTTATGAATAATAAAAACAAATAAAATAATTATCTTTGCTTCAAACAATTGAAGCAAACCTGCTGGAAAAATAAAATCCAAAAATTTAAATATTCTTCGCAGGTTTCTAAAATCAAAATCGAAATGAGATTGGCTAATTTGTGATTTATGAATAATAAAAACAAATAAAATAATTATCTTTGCTTCAAACAACTGAAGCAAACCTGCTGGAAAAAAAAAATCCAAAAATTTAAATATTCTTCGCAGGTTTGTAAAATCAAAATCGAAATGAGATTGGCTAATTTGTGATTTATGAATAATAAAAACAAATAAAATAATTATCTTTGATTCAAACAACTGAAGCAAACCTGCTGGAAAAAAAATAAAATCCAAAAATTTAAATATTCTTCGCAGGTTTGTAAAATCAAAATCGAAATGGAATGGCTATTTTGTGATTTATGAATAATAAAAACAAATAAAATAATTATCTTTGCTTCAAACAATTGAAGCAAACCTGCTGGAAAAAAAAAATCCAAAAATTTAAATTTTCTCCGCAGGTTTGTAAAATCAAAATCGAAAAGTGAATGCCTTTTTTGTGATTTTTAATTTAAAAATGAATCTCTCTTTTTCGTTTTTTTGTACGATTTTTGAAAAGGTGAATAAAAAAATATTTTTTTTGTAATTTTCAATGAAAGACTTTATTTATTTAATTTTATAGATGCAAAGGCCGAAGTAATTTAAATTGTTTTGCCATCGCTTGTTTTATAATTTAATTCAAAACAAAAAGCTGTAAGGTCAATCGTAAATTATAAATCAATTAAAATATTATTCCTGTTTTTATTGCTCGCATTTTAAAGTTGATTCATAAAAATCAAATATTTGTTAGTTAGAATTCCTTGAAATAAAAAATATTAAAAGCCGATGTAACTCTTTTTTTTTGTTTTCGAGTTTAAATTTAAATTTGTTTCTCACTTTTCTTCCATCTAACTTACTTGATTTTTAACTATTTTTTTTCGTTTTTAAACTGTCTTTTTTAAGTGTCGATTTTAGTATTTTAAATTTGACTATATCCGATTTTGAGCATCCAGGTTTACAAATAATTGAAAGATATTTTGCTCCTTTTGAATTTTGTTTTACTTCGATCGCATTTATTTTGTTTGTTTATATTGCAATTACCCAAAGTCCAAAAACAATGAAAAGTTATTCATTTTTATTGATTTATCAAGTTTCTGCCACATATGTTTTTGATATTTTGACAATTTTTATTCAACCTGTTATTTTGATACCCTATATTGGAGCATATGTAAATGGATTTTGGCAATTTGGAGAAAAATGGAATGCAATAATATTTTTATTATTTTTCATTCATTAAATTTACAAGTGATATTTCGTTTAGCTTCTTTGTATACGTTAAAAAATGGGGGTTTTAAATTCACAAAATTTAAATTTTTATTCTTATTTTCCTTTCCCATTTTTTTATTTCTTTTTTGTGGAGTCGTTCGTAAGTTAAAATTTCCATTTTAGCTTTTTTACATTTAAAACAGAAGAATGAAACAGATTATTAAAATATAATTTTTTTTAGTTGGGTTTGCTTTGGACCAACCAAGTGGAGAATTATTCCGGCAAGCTTTAATCATAGAATATCCATTTTTTAACCAACTTTTCCAACGTCATCCCTATGCTATGGGATATCACCCAAATTTCTCTGATAAAATTAAAGTTTTACTTATTGCAATTATATTTTTGGCATTAATTGCACCCTTTATTCTTCTAACATTTTTATATTTATATTTTAACCGATTAAACTTTATGAAAAATAAGTTAAGCGCAACGCATCGAAATTTGCATGTTATGTTATTAAAAGCTATGATAGCTCAAAGTATAATATTATTTATTTTTATGGTCTTACCATTAGAAATGTTGAGTTTAAGTTTTATTTTTCCATATAAACATGGAAGCTTTTTTGCTTCATTATGTCCTTTGATGGTGATACCTCATACACTCTTAGATATTTTGGTTCAACTTTATTGTATTAAACCATACAGAAATTGGATGAGAAAAAGGTTGCCATGGCATTGGAAAGTTAGTATCGAAATATTACCGGAGTTTACTTAACCTTTTTGACAATGATTATGGAAGATATGTATGCCATATTTTAAAGTATCCTAATTTTCTTCATAAAATTTATTGGATTGTAAAATCAAGCAAATTATGACAATTGTGATCTCTAGTTGAGGGTATTAAGGAATTTTTTTTTATATTTCCTGGTATACCATAACATTATTAATGTTTAGTGTTTTGTTTTTTCATCTACTAAAACTAACATGAAATAAATAATTTGTGTCATAAGATTTTTGATAATTTTTCTAACTTCAAAGAAAATTAGATTTTATTGCATTTTAAAAAAAAAATAAAATAAAAAGATTAAAAATCTTTAATTCTTCCTTTTTTGTGTTTGTTATTTATATAAAGGCTTAGATTTAAAAAGTTTTTTATTAGTTGGCCTTTAGATGCCATCAACTATTGCTATTTTTTTACTTGCATAGTTTACAGTATTGTTGATATAAATGTTATTGAATTTAAAATTATTATTTCTATTATTGATCTTTTAGCTGCCTTTATTCTATTATTTTTAATAAAATTTAAGGTTAAAAATAATAATTTAGAGACTAAAAGCAAAAACAAAGCTATTGTGTTTATAATTTTTACTGCTGTTATAATGGAATTTAGCCCAAATTTATTTGATTATATTTTAAATAAGGTAATTTTTTTTTTCTTTGCCATATGAATATTTACCTGCCAGTGGGGTTAATACTTTTTACACATTTTTAATGTTATTTCTTTTCTTTTTTTTAATCATAAAAAAGGTAAATTTTTATTTTCACGAATGAAAAAACATATCAATATTTTATAAACTTAAAAACTTTGTGTTAGCCTTAGTAAAATAAATTACAAAATTTTAAAATATCTTTTTTATAGCTCAAGCTTTCCCCTTTGATTAATTACATTGGACCATACCGTACCACAATCAGTTCAATAAATTTATTATTTTCAACTTCGGCGTACACAAATGTTGTAAAACAATTATCGGATAAAAAAACTGCAGCTATAAATATTATAGAAAATAAAAAATAATTTTAGTAGAGATTAAAATCGAAAAAATGTAATAAATTTTTTTTTCGGAAGATTTTTTATTTATTTATTTAATAAATTAAATTAATTATGTATGTTTTAAAATAAACCACATCATACAGAGCAACATTTTATTTGGCTGCAATCGGAAAGCAAGGATAGCGATTTTTTTTCTTCCAAGATTACAGTCATAAGTGGATTCGAAGAAAAAAAAATTTCGATTTTGTAAAGTTTCAATAAGGAATGATAAAATTATATACATGAAGCATTATTCATATTAATGGAGTTTTAGCAAGAAAATTATCCATTACAAAGAAATTATCATCACAAGTTTTCTTCATTTCGTCCAAAATTTTATTTGAATCGCATTTTTTCTGATTACTTTGGGCTTGCGAATATTCATTGTTAAATTGGGCGACGCTAACTTTTTTATATTTTCTTCCTGCAAATTTTTTTTATCATTTGATAAATATCCTTTTTTTTATTCTTTCCAACTTACTCTTTCTTTTTTAGTCATATCAGCTAAATTATATTTATGAGCAACCATAATAACATTATCAATATTTTTAACAAAACTAAAATTTTTAAATATTTTATATTGCTTTTTCATTTTTATTTTTTCTTACTTGATATTTATAAATGAGCAAACAAGAGGTGTAACAGGTCGCTTAGCAGCAGGCTTGGGCGGGAATGAAAACTCCGGGACGGGAATCCGGGAGTCCGGGATTCCCGTGAAAAAGTCCCGGACGGAACGGGAATCCGGGAATGATCCGGGAATTCATAAAATGGTTAAAAACTCTATTTTTCTGTCATTTTTTCATTTTTTTTAAACCAAATGCTTTCTAATTAAAAACAGAACAAAATGTATTAGACGCATTTTTAAAAAAACATGACGTTTTAACCAATTATGGATTTTAGCGTTAAATTTTTTTGAGAAAAAAGTGTTTTTTTAGTAATAATTTGTCAGATAACCAAAAAGTTTTGGTGATAATTCATTAAAATTTTGAAGAAAATGGTTACTGGAATGGTAATATGTACTCCTCCCTTTACTCTTATTAATTCCGGATTCCGGACATAAAATCCGGGAATCCGGGACGGGAATAATTATCGAAAAATTGGTCCGGAATCCGGGAATCCGGAACACGATCCGGGATTCCCGCCCAAGCCTGCTTAGCAGCTTCAAAACTATAAAGCAATGCAATCTTTTTAACATCCCAAAAAGCATCCTTGCTTAAAAGCGACGCACGAACTAACAATTGATTTTACAGAGAAATAAAAAAATGTAGCAAAGAAATTCAAATTAAATACTTAGATAGTATGTGTTTGATTTATTCGATGTCGGCCAATATTTTTAGCAAAAATTAATGCACAAATAAAACCTTTTAAAGATGATATAACTCTAACATAGCTGCCAAGAATATTGGTAGGTGTTTCATTAAAAATTAATGGAATTAAAAATGCGCATCCATGAATAATAAAATCAAGAAATATTTGAACTAATACAGCTTGAATGGTTAAAAATGTGGCTGATTTATCTCTTTGTGAATTAAATTCGAGGTTTTTAACAAAATAAAATAATATTCCAAGCGGAATTAAAGTTAGCATATGTTTTAGTTTCTTAGATCTTATGTTTTTTAATGTTTTTTCTCACTAAGTAATGCTCGAAAATTTGGCAGAGATATTTTTTTTCTTCACAGAAACTACTGTAATAAAACTTTTATTTACTTGCTATAACAGCTACAGGATCAACCGCCGAAATTAAGGATGCAAATAACAAAATTTCAAAAAGATTAAATTCAACTGAAAAAAATCCATAACTTCCAAATAAATATAAAGTTGTTGCAATAGAAATTGTATTAAAAATGGTTCCAATAAATGCGAAAACCATAACGGAATCTAAATTATCAAATAATTGTCGATTTGGGATAAAATAACCTGCATCAAATATAATTGGTGGAAGTAAATATAAGAAGAAGGTATGAGATTCAAGTAAAAAAAGATTTTTATTTACATGAATTTCAGTTAAAATTACACCAAGTAGAATTCCTACAACTATTAAGCATGCACTATCAGGAAAAGCATTACCAAAATTTTTATTAACATGAAACACTAAAAGTTTTATTAAAATATTGAATCCATTATTTACAATAGAAAAATTAAAAATTAATAATACAATATTTTTCTTTAAAAAAAGAAACTTACAAATTTTTGCAATTGATGCAACCAAAATCCATATGCTTACTGTATATGCAGCTTCCACGGGAATCCATTTAAAAAAATATAATTTCAAATCTTTCACTTTTTTCTTGCTGTTCTTCATTTGCATTTGTTTCTTGAATAATTAAATAAAAAGCTATAATTTTTAAAAGTGTAAAAAAATTACAGCTATTCATTTTTAAAAATATTTCTTTATTTTAAAAGTTAAAAGTTTAAAATATGTGTTCTTCTATCACACCAAAAACTATAATGATTTTTATGCTGTTGATTTAAATTTTATTAGTTTTTTAAGAAAAAAAATAATCCCCAATTTTTAATCCGTCTTTGCATAAATTTGTCCTTCTCGATAATCGCCGTTGATTTTTTTTTGTGTTATTGTTGAATGATTTTAAATCATTGCACATTTGATACCCATTTTTTCGAGGAAAACCTCCTGAGATATGAATATTCAAGTTGTCTAAATTTTAAAGGAAAAATGTTTTTTCCAAAACCATAGCGAAAATACGAATTTTAGGAAAAATGAGTTTTAATCTCTCAAAAATAAAAAAACTACATTCACTTGCAAAAGTATGTATTTCAGATTATTTTGGAACTACACTTAAAGCGGTTTCTGATAAAGATGGAAAAGTATCATTTGAAGATTTTTGCTAAAATTTCCACAAATATCGATCAAAATATGTAAATTTTCAAACAAACCATAAACTTGTTTTTTTTTCAATCACCTAGATCAACGACTATTAGTCGACTTTTAGTAATAAATTTTATAAACAAATTATATTAAAAAAAGAGTTATTATATTTTTCTTCGCTCCTTTGTTATCATTTTTTTTAATAATTTTAGTGAAAAATAAACGTCTGTCAAATTTGTCTTGGTTGTTGCATCGCATTTTTGTTTTCCCATTAAAAAAGCAGGGTAAAAAGTTTAATGAAGAAGGAATTTTTTTTTTTTTATTTATTGCCCTCTCGACTTTTCTTTTCCATCCTTTTGCGTTAAAAAGATGATAGAAATAATAATAAAAAATTTCAATAGTTGCAAACAAAAAAGGGCCCCAAAAAAATGTTTTGAAGTTATGCAGCACACTTTGTTTTTCTGCCTTTTATTCTTTTTGTCATACTTTTTTTTTGATGTTGTTTTAATTTTTTTTGATCATTTTTTTATTTATCACCCGCTAAGCCTCGGAATTTTTTACTCTTCTCTTCTTTTCTATTAAACCTATAAAAAAATGAGAGGAAAAGTCGTAAAAACTTTTTTTTATTGTTTTGCCTTAATACGTGATTTTTCAAATATATCATCACTAATAGATTTTAAAAAAATGTATTTAATTTTAAAACAAACGAAAAAACTTTCCTAAAAAAGTGGAGGGTTAAGCAAAATCAAAATTTCATAAAAAAAAAATAAGCAAATTTATTCCTTTTGTAAATCTGTGACAAAAAAAAATAGTAATTAAAAGTTAGAGCATTTTTTTTTGTCATTTGTGAAGGAAAGAAAACCTATTTAAAAAATAAATGACGCCTTGTCATAAAATAAATATAACGTCTTTAATCTCTGAGAATATTTTGGCTTTTTTTTTAAACAAATGAAAACGAGGGGAAAAAGCCTCCTCGTAAACTCGAACTATTTTTTTTTGTCCTTTTTTCTTTTATCCAAGTTTTGAAGACTTTTCTACCCTTCATCTATGTATGTAAAATCACATTAACATATGGATATCTTTGTTATCTAACCAAGAAACTTTTAAAAGTCAAGCTTTTATATTTATTAAAAAAAAATTTCACAACAAAATGTAAACTTGGAAACAATTTAATTAAACTTTTGTTTAAAATAATTTTGCATTTTAAATAATTTCATTTTTAATGTAACAAAATATGCTCGATGAATGTGAAAACAGATGGAAAGTAAAAAGGCTTGCATGAACAAGTTACCAATAGCAAAATAAATGCACATTGTAATAGCTTGAGTAAGGTTTTGTGGATCAGGAACGATATCACCAAAACCAATCATCGCAGAACTAACCCAAACAAAATACCATGCATTTATAGCTCCAAGTTTTCCATACCAAGTATTAAATAAAATTACTCCAGCAAAATGATGAATAAGTAATAAACATGTTGCATCTTTTAATGCAAGATGTTGCCTTTCATCAATGGATTGATTTTTTTTGCTTGAAAAAATATTAGATAAAAACAAACATTTTACTCCATAACCTTGAGCAATAAATCTACCAAAATTTGATACAACCGCAAAAGTTAATGGTATTCCAAAAGCTGCATAAAAGACAGTAAATATTCGTGAAATGTTTGTGAGTGGAGGAATATTACCCCAACCAATGGTAAAACAAACTTGATATGACATAGTTAAAACAGTATAAAATGGTTTTGAACCATATGCTGGATCAATGAGTTGATAAATAAAAGTTCCAGCAACCAAATAAAGTACAACCAAAGTGATTAGACATAAATGAGGAACACAGCGAACCCAAAACTAAAATAAAAAAACACACAATGTTTTAGTATTTACAAAATATTTTAAAGTGTATAAATTCATAGAAAAAAAGAATTTTAAAAAATGAAACTTACTGGTTCAGGAAGTTCTTCAATTTCTTCAATTTCTTCTTCAATTTTTTGAACCGGCGTATTAACTTCCCCAACGTTTTGTTCATTCGTAACAATAGTTTCAGGTTCATTTGGGGTTTCGGTACGTATCATTGATTCAAATTATGGCTCTTCTTGAATAGGATTAATAGCATGCTTGCTGCTACCAAAATTTAAATCATTTGGGTGTAAAAATTCTTGAATAAGATTTACAAGTTTTTTAGCTTTTTGATTATCATTTTTCTTAACAAATTCTTTAATTTTAGCTAAATTTGCTGTAAATAAATGTGTTGGATTGCATGATGCTGAAAAAGGATGTGGGGGAGCTTGACTTCGGGGCCAGGTTAGAGTTGAATCAAATTTTGAATTCATAAGTTTCACAAATTTTGGAATATATATTTTTTCCACAGTGCCATAAAACAACTTTAGCATTAAACCTTTTTTTTGATTCGAGTTAATTGAAGGAGAAAAATTGTTCAAAAAAAAGTTTAGGTTTGGGAGAAGAATAAAAAGATATTTAATTTGAAGGGAAGCCGCCACTATGCTAAAAGCTCATTTTATAATTATTTTTGAAACATCTAATGTTTCATTTTGATCAAAAGTTTTTCCAAAACGAAAGCTAACATTCGGACTAGATACCAGAGCTGCGGAATATTCGAGTCGAATTAAAAAAATTCAAATAATCTAATCATATTTGGGAAACAAACTTTTCGTAAAATTTCCTTTTTTTAGGTTGGTTCGTGAAAAATTCTCTTCATGGACCCTACACTTAATTCAACTTTAACATGGCCTCGAAATCAAGCCCCTCCAAAGCTTTCAAACAGTGAAATGCAAAATCTTGCAATGTTTAATATTACTTTAGTTAATCTTAAACAATATGTTAAAAATTTAAATGATCCAAAAGTAAGTAAACTTATTGAAGCTATGGAAGAATTTATTGCATCCAATAATACTTTAAATGATTATGGTAGCGCATTAATTTTGGATGGGTTATCTCGAAAACCTCAATTTGATTCAATGATTTTATGTGAAAGTCCACCCCAAACTCGAACAAGAATTAACTCCATTATTAATAACAATCAAAAGCAAAGTATTGTTTTAAATTTACCTCCAATTATTCCAATTGAAGAGGAATCAACCCATGAACCAGTGAGAATAGTTTTATTACTTTAAAAAAGACTTTTTTATATATAAATAAAAATAAATAAATAAATATTTTAGTTATGGATTACTTGGATCCCACAAGTTGCATTAACTTTAACTGCATTAATTTGGTTATTTGGTGGACCATTAATTTTTCAATGGCTTGATCCTAAAATAGCTGAAATTCCATATTATACTGTTTTAACATTAAGTTTTCAAATATGTTTTTCCATTGGTTGGGGTAATCTTCCTCCTACCGTTCCTATTTCCCGCTTATTTACGTTGCCATATGCAGCTATAGGAGTTTCATTAACCTTTTTAACTGTAGCAAATTATGCAAAATATATTATTCATAAAGAATTTACCGTGGATTGGATGTTTTTATCCAATGTTTTGCGTCATAGAGTTACAGTGCCAGAAAAGCGACGTAAAATGCCTTTGTTTAAATCATTTAACTGTCTCATATATTATTTATTTATTGGAATTTTTTTATTTAATACTGTTTTTGCTGTTCAAGGTGTAATAAATTCATGGTATTTTGTATGGATCAGTGCTGCTATGATTGGATTTGGTGATATTATACCTGAACCAAAAAGTTTATTTCAAGCTATTATAATGTGCATTTATTTTGGAATTGGTAATACTCTTATGCAAACATTTTTCATTTCCATGTGTTACCATTATCAACGGTTACATTTTGTTATTTTAAAATCCTATTTGTTTCGATTTCATTATTATATCAAAGATCGTATATTTAAAAATGATTAGAATATTTTGAAGTAATGTTGTGCTTTAGAAATTTATCGGTTGTTTTAAACAAGTTTTTTTAATGAAAAATTATAATAAATCCATTTTTTTCAAAATTCAAAATAAATATATTAATAAAAACAATTTTAAACAACGAAAAGCATTTTCATACGATTTTACGAATTTCTTTTGTTACATTCATAAACTTTAAAAAAATGGTGATTCGTGCTTTTCATCTTCTGATATCTATGGATTTTTAAAGTATTTTCAAAAAATAACTTTTTTCTGTATTTTTTCACTCAAATAATTTTAGGAAACATTTTTATCAATGACTTATATATATTTTAAATAAAGAAAATGGAAATAATTTTATAAATGTGAAATTCTATGCAATGAATTAGGTTGAGAAATTTGTCGATGAAGATTTTCACTTTGATGTCGTCGAGCAAGTTGAGGTTGTCCAGCTAAATTAGGGCTTGAAACCGTATGGGTTTTCATTATTCCAATATAATCATCTGCGATATCATGCTCACCATTATTTTCTTGAGTTACACCAGCTTCTTCTTTAACAGCATTTCGAATTTCATTTATTTTTCGATCCAATAATTGACTAAACATTTTATACATTTCATCCAATTCAATATTGGCTTTATTAATATTTGTTGTTTTAGATGATTCGGTTGCAGTTGCTTGAGAATTTTCCAAATCAAATTCTTTTTTATTATTTGAATTAATGGTTGTGGGATTGGAAGGCGGCAATTTGGGTATTTGTTCTTGTTGCATAACATCCATAGCTTCTTGTAAAGTTATTTTAGCATAAGCTCGAACAATTTGTGAAGCATCAAACACTCGCTTTTGATAAGATTTCATTAAAATTGGTTTTAAAATTTTTGCATTCAATCTTTCATACATTTGTCGAATTGAATGCATGCCTCTTTGACCCGCAATATCTTCTATTCCTGTCATGGTATAATCAAAATATCGATTATATACATTTTCAACCAATGTCGCTTGTCGTTCATCCGCTTTTTCAACTTTTAACCAATGTAGCAATGGGCGAATAGTAATACCTGGAAAAATTAGTTTATTTTTTTATATTTTTGAAAAGTTTTTAAACTTACCTTGAACAAATACAGTAAAAAATATTACTGTAATGGTAGTTGTGACAAACATAGGTTTTGCGATAATTCCAGAAGGCATTGATACAGCTAACCCAAAAGCTATTGCACCTCTCAATCCACCATATGAAAGAACGAATTGATCGACGAGAGTAAATTTAGTCGTTCGAAATCGATTTAAAATTGCGCATTGAACTATGACACCAATCGTTCGATAAACGAGGCATGAAAAAACTGTTATACATACAAATACAGTATCCCATAAATGTTCACTTGAAATGGTTGAAAGTCCAAGAAACATAAATATAATGGTTTCAGATGATTGAGATAACAGTTTCGTAAAATATTTAACCGAAACATTCGCTTCTTGGCTTACATTACCTTTAACATATTCTTTCATAATAACCCCGCAAGAAATAATTGCAAAAATGGCGGAGACGCCAACCATTTCTGCCGTTAAATAAGCCAAATATGGAAAAGTAAAAATTAATACAGGTGCTAAAATTTTTACACGATCCGTGTATTTTGTAGCAAAGCTAACAATCACAGCAAAACATATTCCAATGAAAATTCCTCCCAAAGCTATAACAAAAAATGATAATCCTCCAGCTATATAATCACTAGTAATAAGATTTTCTGCTCCAATGTAAGTAAATTTTTTAAACATATAATACAAAACAACTGCGGCTCCATCATTAAATAAAGCTTCACCAAAAACATTAATAAATAAAAATTCGTTTACATTGATTTCTTCGAAAACTAAAAGAAAAAACTTTTTTTGTTATAGTTTTATACTTAAATCATAAATATTTTTTTTCTTTTTTCACTAACCTGCAATAACAGCCACAGGATCGACCGCCGAAATTAAGGATGCAAATAACAAAATTTCAAAAAGATTAAATTCAACTGAAAAAAATCCATAACTTCCAAATAAATATAAAGTAATTGCAATAGAAATTGTATTAAAAATGGTTCCAATAAATGCGAAAACCATAACGGAATCTAAATTATCAAATAATTGTCGATTTGGCATAAAATAACCTGCATCAAATATAATTGGAGGAAGTAAATAAAGAAAAAATGAAGTTGAATCAAGTCGAAATAAAGCTCGATTTACATTAAATTGAACTAAAACATAACCAACAAATAATCCCACAACAATAAGGCAGGCGCTATCAGGTAAAGCATCACCAAATTTTTTATTTACATGAAACACTTAAAAAAAGATATTATTATTATTTTAAATCATTTTTTAAGAAAATCTTACATATTTTAGCTATAGCCGAAACTAAAATCCATAATGTTACGGTATATGCCGCTTGAACATGGTGCCATTCAATTGAAAGAATTTCAAAATGTTTTTCTAATACTTCATGTTCTTTAGGATCGGGATTTATTTGAGTTTCATTTATTTCAGCTTTTAAAAGATTAAATAAAAACAATAATAAAATAAAAAACAAAGTAAATTTAAAAGCCATAAATTAAAATAGAAAATGTAACTTTTAAAGAACCGCAAAAATAGAATGAACAAATAAAAAAAAAGAAGGTTAGGTATTATTGATAAATGAAAATAAAAATCTTGATCGTTCTAATTAATGATATTTTCTTTTTTTCTCTTCTTTTGGGTAAAGATTGAATGATTTTTATTTACGATAAAGTGACGATGATGGTTTTCTTTTTATTGATTGTTTTGGTTAAGTTGGTTCATTTAATTTTTTTTGTGAAAGAAAAATAAGGAAAGACAAGAAATTATCTTCATTAAGGGAATGGATTTTTTGTCAAAACAATTTTATGATTTAAAAAAAAGGCCATCACAACCAATATATTTTGATTAAGACGTAATATAGAATGGTGAATTATAACAAGGCTCAAAAGGGCTGGATTTACTAGGCCTTGGTGGTTCATAACAAAACAATTGAAAAAACAAGCATGGCATTTTTTTTATTTCCATAACCAAGATATTTTGAAGCAAAGCAAAGTAATTTGAGGATGGAAGAGTTTTTTGAGCAAAAATAGCAATTTCAAAGGCTTTTTTCTTTGGAAATATGTTGATGAGAAAAAAATGTATAGGAAACTGATTTTTTTCCTTTTAAATATATTGCATTGCCTAAATTTTCTTCTTGTTTCAAAATGCTTCAAAATACCCATTTTGCATTTTCAATTTGGTTTTTTTTCATTTACTTAGGATAGTCCCAACAAGTTTCTTCTTTCGCAACCATATACATACGTTCTTTCCAAATTTTGCTTGTCTTTTACTAATTAAATTTAAAACAATTATTCCATTTTTTTTACCCTTTCTTGTTTGGATTTATTTTATTTTTGATTTTTGCATTTTATTATTGCATATTTAGCTTCTTGCATTTCGTTTCAATTTAGAGAATAAAAAGTTAAAATGGGTCAATATATTTTTTGTTAAATATGGAAATTCTTTATAAATTGTGCAGATATTTTGTTGTTGGTACGCCCTATAAAAAAAGAAAATTTAAAAAATTGTGTTTTACCACTTTCTATCCCTTTCTTTATAGATAACTCAACTAGTTTTTTGGTGCCTTTTTTGTTGTTATTTTTTAGTAAAAATTAAAACGTATTTAAGAGCAGTGAAAGTTTTCCAAATTCGTTTTCAACATAATGTGAAAAATAAAATATCAATAAAAAAGAGCAAAGAACAAAATTTTTGCATCGAGTCTTTCGATGTTTTTTCTTTGTCGTTTTCTTCTTCCGTGTTTTTTGGTGTCTTATGTATTGACAATGCGTTTTTTGGGGGAACCCCCTATTAAACGAAAAAAAAACGAAAACACTTTTTTAAACTAAGTGGCTTTTCTCCTCCATTTTTTTTTCGCATGTCTTGTTGTATGGGTGATGGTCGTTTTCAACAAAAAAAATGAACAAAGTAAACTCACAAAAAAATTTTGCGTTGAAGGTTTCTCCCTGTTTTTTTTTCTTGTTTGTCTGTCTCTTTTTTCTTCTGCCATGTTTTTCTTAATATGAGAGCGTTTTTTTCTCTCTGGGAAACTCCTATAAAAAGAAAAAAACGTAAACAACTTTAGAAGAACTGAGACGTATTCCACATTTCTTTAAAATATGTTTTGGAATTTTGTTCTAAAAATATTTTTAGTTTTATCGTTTTTTTGTCTTCTTTTTTTGCTTGCAAATTTTCACTCATAATCATTAAAGATTTTTTTCAGTTAAACTAAATTTTTCTAAAATTTCGACTTTCATTTTCAAACATGCCCGGAAATCAAGGTTTTTCATCCATGGAAACTGATCGAGTTAAACAAATTGCCGCTCTTGGTGGTTTAGGCGTAAAAGAAGGTGAATTACCTGTTTTTGGACACGAAGCTGGCGATGCTCGAAAAGAGCAAATTGCTTCTGATGCTTATTCAAAACTTGGAAAAATGGGCGGTGGTGAATCTCAAAAGGATGAATCAAAGGATTCTAAAGAAGAGCATGGAAATCAAGGCTTTGCTTCAATGAATCCTCAACGAGTTCATGATATCGCTGTTAAAGGTGGTGAAGCTCGAAAACAACAACTTATTAGCGAAGGATATGCTGAAATGGGACGTAAAGCTCATGAATAAATGCATAATTGTTTTATAATAATAAAAATTATAATTTCCATTGTAAATATGCTTTTTTACCTCAGTTAATCTTACTTTTTTTACGATACTTATTTGTTGATTTATTGTTAAAAATCAAAACTTTTCTTGATTATGCTAATCATATAAAATAAATTTATTTTAAACTGAGAATTTTTTTATCGCATGAAACAAAACTGCTTTGAAATCACTTTTTTTTTCTGCTTTTTTCTACATAACTTCAAGCTTTTTATTCTTAAAGAATTTTCATATCCAGATTTTTGTCTATGAATAATTGCATGAAATTTGTTAGTTTCGATTTTATTGGATTTTGCTATTTGTTTGTTTTAGTTTTAAAAAATCATTTTTCAACATTTAGAAATGAATTTTAAGTCGCATTTTTAATTTTGTTTTTACTTTAAAGAATAGAACAAACTATGGCATAAAGTAGGAATTTTACAACTCTTATTGTAGAGGTGTGTCAAAGTGAAAATGGGAACATTTCAAAAAATTGGATTAAACCTTAAAAACTTGGTAACTGGTTTCATTTATAATTAAAAAAGAAAAATGATGTGATAATTATAAAATAATCAAACAAAACCAAAAAAATAACGATGTTTTTAACTGCAAACTACAAACGTAGCCAAATATAAATTTTTTACAGAGGAGTTAATTAAACAACATAATTGGGCAAAATACATACTTATTTTTTGTTTACTATTTTTTTTAAAATTATTAACTGACTTTTAATCATTAAAAATCAAGAAAAACGTGTATAAAATGGAAAAAATATTCCTAAAACCTAAGAAATTTATATATATATATTTTTGTTTCTGTGATGGCTTCATTTAATTTTATATTTTATCTTGCTTTAGCATCCGTTCTCATTACTTTATCGATGGCAGGTTTATTTTCTCATTCCCATTCCCATTCACACGAGTAAGTACACTTATTTATTTAAATCTAAATTATAATTACAATAAATACTTTTGTGTTGTAGACATGGACATCATAATCATGGTTATGGTCAAAGATATGGTGGTCGAGGATATGGTTACGGCGGCTATGGTAGTCGTGGTTATAATCATTATGGCGTTAGTTCATGGCCATTCTTTGGAAAAAAATAAAATGTTGATTTTGCCATTATGACTTTAAGAAATATCTCGTAAATTATATTACTCCCATATATTTTTTGTATAAATATGACCTTTTTTTTTTATCACGATTGTGTTATATCTTTTAAACTTTATCAATAAATTTTTAATAATACTAATTAATACACATAAAAAAGATAAAAATATTTTTTAATAATCGAATTTTTACCACATAATAATAATTTTTAAAACTTTTTTTCTTATTTATTAGCATGATAATTTATTTATTTGTATATAAACATTGGTTTTAAAGGGGGGCTTTCACCTAACTCAAATTTTGCTTACGACATGTTTTACCTCCTAGCACGAAATCCCCACATTTCTCAAAAAAAGAAAATTCTAGAAATTCAAAAGTGTGGGGATTTCGCGCTAGGAGGTAAAACATGTCGTAGCCAGGTGAGAGTGCCCCTTTAAAGAATGAAGAATACAACCTCGCCTTTGTTTTGGAACTATGAGTGTCGAATGAAAAATTCTTCGAAATCTTCCGAACATCGTTTTTTTATTATATAAAATTGATTCATAGGGCATAACTACTGTATTTTTGTTCCGAAAATGTGAAAATAAATATCTTATATCTATGAAAAATATGTACTCAATCTAAATCGAAAAAGCTTTTGTTTTGTTCTTAGTTTCTTTCTTTATCATTCTTTTTCCTTCCGCCATGTTTTAAGCCTGATGAACATGCTTCCTTTTCTCTAATCAATGAGTTAATTTTTTTTATGTGAACTTTAATGAATAAGACAAAAAAGTGTTTATCTTTATTTTAAGTTAAAAATAACAATAAACAACAGGCGCGCTAGCTCTTTCTCTCTCAATCCAATGGACATAAAATCAATTTTTGCTAAATTATTTATTTGTTAATGGCTTTGTGTAAATTGATTTTGCAATGATATGCTAAAAATTAAATCCAAAATCAAGCGGCGAACTCATGTCTTCATCGAAATATAACGGAGAAAAATTATGTTCAATTTATTCAACTCGTTTAAAAATTGCATTTCTACTTATGCTAGGAATTTTTTTTGTTACCTTAATGAGAATATGCTTTTCTATGGTAGTTGTATGCATTATAACTGAAACATCAAAACTTAATTATACATATTCAACAAAAATATTAATTTCTGAATTATCTCTTCGTGGAAAGCGAAAAAGTCTTGATTGGAGTGAAAATGAAATAATTTTATTACTTTCTGCAACATATTGGGGTGGGTTGTTTACAGCGATTTGGAGTGGATATTTATCGGATCGATTTTCTCCTAAATGGATTATTATATTTGGTGTGATTATTTGTGTTATTGTTACAGCATTAACACCTATTTTAGCTGAAGCAAATTTTTTTGAATTTTTAATTGCTCGAATTATAATGGGTTTAGGTGAAGTAAGTTTAATTATTAAAAAATTTGAGTGAATAAAGACAAATTATTTATTAAAACTTATTGGGACCTTAAACTCCTCGAGAAAGTAGAAAAGTGAATTTTCTGATGGTTTTTTTATAATCATAACTTTTATTTTAAAACATTCGTTTATTTTGTAGGCTTTTATCGATCCTGCGGAAGTATCATTTAGAAGTCGATGGTTTGGCCCAACTGAAATGACAAAAATGGATTCTTTTGCTATGACAGGCAAAGCTTTGGCTGGTGCCATTGGGTTTCCTGTTTCATCTCAATTATGCCAAATGCAAGATGTGGATGGATGGAAAATTGTTTTTTATGTTTTTGGTAAAAATTTATTGTTATCCACTTTTGTTTTAAAATGAAAATTTTAGCGAGTTTTGGCGGTTTATGGATTTTAATATGGGCATTTTATTCATCAAGTAAACCAATAAATCATAAATTTATTAGCAAAAAAGAAGAGAAATTCATTGAAAATAAATTAAAGCATCTTAATATCGATCATAATCCTAAAGCTTTAAAGGTAAATTCTCAAACCACGAAAACAATGATTGATCGGATTCGGATTTAGCGAATTTGAAATTCTATAGAAATCGAAAAATTTGCCAAATCCTACAATAAAATTTTTTTTACTAAAGTTATTTTTTTTTTCAGCTTTACAAAGGTTGCGTTCCATGGAAATCTATATTCACTTCATTACCAATTTATATAAATCTTATATGCCAATTTACTTTTAACTTTTCTGAAGCACTTTTATCTGCATTTTTACCAACATATTTGGCTCAAGTTTTAGAGTTAAATCTTAATGATAATGGATGGATTTCAATGACATCTTTTTTTATTCAACTTATATTTCAATTTATTTTTGGAGCGTGCAATGATTATAATTCTGAAAAGCAATGGATTTCTACCACAACATGTTGTAAAAATTTTCAAGTTTTTCGTAAGATTTATTACTCAAATGTTTAATAATTTCTTATAACTATTTTTAATTTTAGACAATTTTTTATGCGCTTTATCATATTTGGGTTTAGCATTTATTGTTAACAGAGATAGAGTGGTACTAGTAGCTGGATGTCTTATTTTAAATGGTCAGCTTTTTATTTCAATTTTTTTTATTGCTTTTATAAATTTAAATAAACAAAAATCAATTTCTCTTTATAGGATTAGGAACCGCAGCAAGCATTTGCGGATTTTTGAGCTCCCAATCAAATTTAGCTCCACAATATGCTGGAATTTTATCATCATTTTTACGCATAACCGCAGCATTAGGTGCTGTTTCAGCTATAAATGTTGTTGTTTGGATAAATAGAAAAGTAAAATATTAAGAAACTCAGTGTTTATTTTAACTACTTTTTAATTGTTTTTTAGGGAACATATGAGCAATGGAGAATAATTTGGTGTATAGCTGCAACGCTCAATATTTTTACATCTATATTATTTTTATTTGCTGGGACAGGAGAAGCCCAAGAATGGGGAAAAGACCATAAAAACGCACAAAATAAAGAAATTCAAAAGGATGAAATTACAACAATGCTGTAATTTTATTAAAAATCAAAAAAAAGTCTTTTTTTTTTGTTATAAATTTTTTTAGAAAATTTGGAAAAGCAAAATACCACAAAAATCTTTAATTTTGTTTCTAAATTTTAACAGAAATATTTTTTATTTTTGTAAAACTAAACTATTAATTAACGTCAGCAGTAAAAAAAATAATGGTTAAAACTTTTTTATATAAAAAAGAGAAATTTACTTGTGTTTGTTTTTTTAACACACAAAAAAAAAAAAATAAACCACACCTCTTCCAAACTATTGACATTTTTTTCTTCTTCGAAAGATTGTTGTTTTTTTTCTCGCTTTGTCAACAAACACAAAAAACTGGTTATTGGTTGCTATGCGATGAAATTGTAAATAAAATAGGTGAGCAAAAAAAAAGAACACTGAAAAAATATTTTCTTTTTTTGTGTCATTGTTGAAAAGCATAATATTTTTTTAAAACTATAATAAAAGTTAACCTTTTTTAATTATGACAATTTCATATAATATTGACATAGCTCGATCAAATTTAAATGGGATATTACGACTTTTATTTCGATGGCGGGGATCTGTTTGGCAAGCAGTTTTAGGACCTTTAATATGTTGGACATGTGCATATTATGTGGTATTTGGTATTTATCATTTATTCCTTCCTCAAACTTATCAAGCGTAAACACTTTTCGCTTTTCTTCAAACTAATCGTCGTTTGTTAAGGAATTTTTTTATTTTAGAAGCTTTGAAAAAGTCACAAATGCTTTTGAAGAAAAAATAGATTCGTACATTCCATTAACATTCGTTTTGGGCTTTTTTGTTTCATCTGTTGTTAGTCGATGGATGACATTTTTAAATTCTATTGGATGGATCGATACGTAAGCTTTTTTATATTTGCGCAAGTAATGCGAAATGGTGCAGAGCACAACGCGCACCCTAACGTAAGAAATATTGTCGAATTTTGGGGCGTAGCAAAAATCGCGAAAAAAGTATTTAAAAATGAAAAAATTGTATAAATAAGAAAAAAAATTTATTTTCAAGAATCTAAAACCAGAAAAGAGTTTTTTATACCAATTGGGCGTCTTCTCAACATTTTAATATTAGTGTAGATTTAGTTCATAAAAAAATCTTTTTATAGCGCAGCTATAGCTATTTCAATGTATATTCGAGGAAGCGATGATGAAACTCGAATAATTCGTCGCTCCATGATTCGATACATGGTTCTTAGTCAAACTTTAGTCTTACGTGATGTTTCCATTCAAGTTCGAGGACGTTTCCCTACTTTAGGCACGATTGAAGCTGCGGGGCTTTTAACTGATGAAGAAAGGGATATAATTGAAAAAACCATTGATGCATATAGTCGATATTGGATTCCAATTCAATGGACAGAAGATCTTTTAATTCAAGCTCAAGAAAATAATAAAATTTCGAACACTTTTACGCTTGAAAAAATTTCAAATGAAATAAATAATTTCCGTCAAGGTTTGGAAAGCTTGTTAAAATTTGATTGGGTTCCCATTCCACTTGTTTATCCTCAATTGGTTACATTTTCCGTTAGATTATATTTTTTTATTACTCTTTTTACAAGGCAATATACTAAACCTTTATCATCTGAATTTCCAGTAAGTTTTATATATTTTATTAAACAAAAAATACAATATTAATTGAAAATTATTTTTTAAGGCTTCTCTCATTTTATGTTTGCCTCTTGCAACTATGATTCAATTTATTGTTTATATGTAAAAAGTTTTGAGTTTTAAAATTAGGTACTTTTATAAAAAAAATTTAGTGGGTGGCTGAAAGTGGCAGAAGAAATTTTAAATCCCCTTGGAAATGATGAAGATGATTTGGAATGTAATTATATTATAGATAAAAATCTTATCACTGGTTTCACCTTAGTGGATAATGGTGGAAAAATTACTCCTAAACCACGAAAGGATGCTTTTTGGGATGTTAAGAAAATTGCATTGCTTTATAGTTTTGAAGCTGCTAAGCGACCTGTTACACCTCTTGCATGCTCATTTATTAATATCAAGTAAGAAAAAATAAATATAAAAAAATCAATACAAAATATAAAAAAATTTTTAGTTTTGTTAAAAATGTTGATAATGTTATTATGGTTCCGCATAAATGTAATTTAGCTGATATGACTAAAAAAGAAAGAGTAAGTTTGAAAGAAAGAAGATTTATCAAAAAAATTATAATTTGTTTGCAGGAAGAAAATATGAAAAAAGTTAGCGTCACCGAGTTTAACAAAGAATATTCGGAAGCCCAGCGAAACCAGAAAAAATGCGATCCAAATAAAATTTTAGAAGAAATGAAAAAAGTTTGTGATGATAATGTTTTTGTAATGGATAATGTTCTTTCCCAAACTCCATTATTATGAAAGACATTTAACAAATAATAATTATTGATACTTCAACGTTGAATTAAACACAAAATCAAAGCATAATTTTTTATATCTTCTTTATATTTACAGGTTAAATAAAGGTTTAAAGCTTGACCAAAATACAAAAAATTTAGTAAAAAGGTTTAGTTTTAAAAACATCACAAAAGAGAGCATTTTTTAAACTTACCTGTTATTTTATCGATTCATTTTTTTAGTTTGTAAATTTTTTTGAATATTTTATTACATTATTTTTTTAAAACTTTTTTGAAAACGATTCGATAAAAAAAATAATATAAGATTGTTCCTTGTTGAAATGTTGAAATCATAGACGCTTTTATTCATAGCAAAAATAATTTCTTTACGCATAAATTTCTTTCTATACGAGGCAAAGAAAAAAAACTTAAATGCCAAGAATGTGTCAAAAATTATTCGAGTTTAATTTAATTTTAAAGAATCTTCAATGAGTATAATATTCGTTTAAAATAATAAATATAAGGAAAAACAATTTTATTCGGATTTTTTCATCTTTTAATGAAGAAAAAAAAGTTTCTGCAGAAAATCTTTTTATGTTCATTTTTTCAACAATGTTTGAATATTTAGATATTCTTTATCTATTTTCTAAATATATAATCTTATAAGATTAAAGTTGAAAATTGGCACGATACTTTATAATAAATCGGAAACTGTGTATTTTCATTATGAATTTTTAAAATCAAAACACAAAGCTTAAGAAAATAATCGGAATTTTTAACTAATTTTGATCACATTTCGTTGAAATGTGTTTCGGAAAAGCCTCGTTAATTCATCTTCGACAAACTTTGAGTATTGCATTAAATCAAGCGAATAATACAAGGTATATGTTGCTATTTTTTGGAATCCTTTTTAAACTTGATAAATGTCGATTATGGAAAATGAATGAGAGATGAAATTCAAAAAACGATGTTTTATCAAAGCTTTGGATATGTTTCAAACAAAAGATGATTTAAACATTATTTATGAACTTCTTGCACCCACAAAATCTTTACTTGTAACTTTGGAAGCTAGGTTTTTTCTCAACTTTCTCCTTTCATATCTCTAACTTGCCTTCATTCTTAGCTTTTATTTAATAAAGATTTTACAAAAAAAATAATGATTCCAGTGTTAAGAAATGCATAAAATTAAATTTTTTATTACGCCTTTAAAGAAATTCAATATTGTCGTTTAAAATGTTTTCTAAACAACTTGTTGGAAAGCAAAATACTAAACATGTAGTTTGAAAGAAGCAAAAATTTTTTATAACTCTTTTTTATTCCTTAAAAGAACGACATGCTTTTATGAGAAAACATAAATGTGTAGCAAAAATACAAAAAATGTAGTTTAAGATAATGTTAAAATTTTCATTTAAAAAAAAAGCAATTTTCTTTTGTTTGCATAATATATATTTTTTTCTCACATTTTTTAATACTTTCATTTTTTGAATATTTTGTTTTAATTTTCTTATTATTTTTGTAAATTAAAAAGTTTTGTATTCTAATATTCAATTTTGATTTTTTTGAATGATAAATATTTGTTTTTTTAGTATTATTACCATCTAGAAAGCGATATAAAAAATCATACGTATTGCTTAAACTTAACCTGTCCTCTTAACAGAAAATATTGGAATTTTAATTATTAAAACCGACAACGGTTACATTCAAATAGTGTCAGAAAAAGATAGAAAATCATTTCTATCAGTCAACTTATCCATTTTTTCTTCGAGCACAACGCAAAATGACACGTTTTATAATGTAAACGTTCAAAACGAAGCTCTTTACAATGTAATGATTGACGCTTCTCACTTTACTTTTGGAAATGATGTCATTAACACATATGCAGTTACATCCATATTCAATTGTACAAATAAAGTGAAAATAGCATATTTTTTTAGTATTACTTGAAACCATGTAAAATGACAGTTGAAATAGTAAGTTAATAACAAAAAAATAAGCTCACATAAAAGCGCACAAAAGCAAATGGATTTTGCTCATTCATAAATTTTATCTTTATGAAGGCTCAAATTTAAGAACTAAGAGTATGAGAAAACAGTCAGCATCTTAACAAATTTTGATAACGTTTGTCTAAAAAATGAAGTGTGTTCCGGAAATTAACGAAATAGGAAAAGTATTTAACATTGAAATAACAAACGACCAAGAGACTTTAAAGAAAAAATAATAAAGGTATTGAAGAGATTTTATAAAGAAAAGAAAGAAAAATAATGAGCATAATTAGATGATGAACTCTTTTTAAAATTTCAATGACCTTGTCAAAGTGGCAGCCACACGTCTCTATTTTAAAGAAGTCAGCCAAGCAAACGTAACATCTGCCGGGCAATTTTTTCATTTAAAAAAAGGGCGGTAATTTGGGCAATGAAAAAAAATTGAAATTTTTTTTGACAATAAAAAAAAGCATTGGTTTCGCTACAAAAAATTTCGGCAGATGTTGCGTTTTCTAAGATAGTTTATTTAAAGAGCACTTTTTTGGTGTTAGTTTATGAATTTTTTTCTATTCTTTGATAACTTTTTTGAATATTTCGTTATATTTTTTATTTTTCTTTTTTAAAGTATAACGAATGAGAAATCTATCTTTGCAACTGCTCAGCCATTACAAAAGTTTTTACAATAATATGTATAAATATGTTAAGTTTAGTTATATCTCAATATCAGACGTCATCCATAACTACATTTTTACACATCGCATAAAAACATTATGTCTTCAAAATCAAAAAACTATCACTTTTCGAGTTCAAATATTTGACATTATTTCTCGAAATATTATTTTATTGCGATTCAACAATAACCACCAGCGACAATCAAATTCTCAGATTATTTGAAGTTTTGCCAATAATCCATCAAATTTCCATCCTTGGCTGCTAAGAAAAGTTAAAAATAAAAAAAAGAAGTCGTATTTAATCAATTTTATTTTAGAACATTTTATCCAACTGAATCATATTTACCATAAAAAAAGCAATGACGAAACAAAATTTCCGATGAGCATTACAGAAAATTTAGTGCGTGTTTAATAGACAATTTTATTCTTGCCTCAGCACACTTGGGCACGGTCAAACGCGAACTTTTCAAAATTTGCGCAGACCCCTTAGAACAAAGGGTCCCCCCTTTGAATTTTCGCGAAAAATTTTCCCTTGGATTTTGGTAATTTACCTTAATTCACCGTGTTTTATTTTTCTCTTTTTTTTAAAGTGAAAAGTGTAATGTTATAATTTTAAGCTTTATTTTATTCTGGTAAGCTTATTTATTTAGTTTTTCTAGGTGTTACACAGAAAAGTAACTCCTAGCCAATTTTTTACCTTATTTATTTAAAAAAAATTAATTGTGAAGAATTTAAAAATAAGTAAACTAATTTGGAACAAATAATTACCGTCAATTTGACAATGTTGGAAAAAAACCTGGTAATTATTCCAAGAATTTTATTAACCATTGAAAAAATGAATAAAAAATTATTGCACCTTATTTAAAATTTAATTTAAGCTCATTGTATTTTTCCGAAATGAAAAGAATATTCGACTTATAGGTTGCTTAGTTCAAAAATGTAAGCTTTAAATAGAAAATCTTCGAAAAAATAAACGAGAAACTTTTGGTCAACCTTTTTTTAATTGCTTGAAGAATTAAAGCTTCTTAAGTAGTTTTAGACATAAGAAATTAACTGATAGGTAGAGTTTATAACCTTTCTTTTTTGGTTATTCCAAGATTTATTTTAAAACATTTTAAATAAGAAATTGTTGCAAAAATGATAATTATACTTTTAATATAGAAAAACATTAAATTAAATGATATTGCTTAATTTTATTTAATTATTCTGAACTTTTCTATATTCTAGATAGTTTGTTTTCAATTTAAGGTTAACGATTGAGAAACAGACTAAAGTATTTGTTAAACTTTTTTTTTATTTTTGAGCATATTAAAAATTAATAAATAAATAATTAATGGAACAGAAAACTTATTTAAAAGTTAAGCGGTTAAAAATTTTTTATCAACCATTCCAAAACTTTAAAACAAGTGAACGAAGGATAATAAAATAAAATAGAACAGAAAGGGAAATAGGTTGCTTTTGCTGAGAAAAATAAAATTTTTGTTTAACTTTTTATTCACGATTTTGTCGACTAAATAAAGAAGATGTTAAAATTTATCCAGTTCGGTATTTTAGCAAACTTTATAATTTGAAAAAACTTGAAAAACTAACAAACTTTAAAAAAAGCATTCCATTTCCATGAATTTAGTTATTATAATATCGCTTTTCATTAATTTAAAATTTAATAAACTTGTCGAAGGGTTAAAAATAGCCAAAAAAAATCAGGCGATTTAGAAAACTAAATCTTTTTCAAACTTTGGAATTTTCAAAGAGTTAAGAAAAAAGCTAACAAAATTATTTTTTTTATTATTTCCACATTCTTAAAAGTCGTAGAAGTTCATTAAAGGTTGAACAAAAAAACATAATAATAAGATTGCCGCTTGAAATTAGTTTTTAGGATTTTTAATAACTTTAGAATTGAGGAAAAACCAATGGATGAGAAGATTTTTTAATTTAGAAAAATTTTTGGAACCTTAAAAATCACAAAAGGAAAATATGCGTATTAAAAATAAGAAAAATGCACATTATCCTTGTAATAATAAACGGCAAAAATTTCAAGTTTTGGAGTTAAAATATGAACGGGCTATGGAAAATATTAAGTTCAAAAATTGAGGATAAATTAACATGTTTTGAACAACAATCAAGCGCAATCATTAGTTTGGAAAAGACTGATTTTTTTTAGAAAAAAAAATATGGAGAATTATTCATCATATTTACTTCTTTATTCTCAGAGAATTGCATTTTTTCAAATTGCCTTGATCTTATCCTCTATGCGATTTCGATAACTTTTTTTGGTTCTTCAGTAAGATGGGTGAGTGAAAGGTGTGAATATGTTCACTCCTTCTTCGCAAGGTATGCAGGAAATGACTATTATTGCTGTGGATGACAACCCTTCAAAAAATAAGCCACGCACTTTGAGTTTTTAAATAAAATTTATATCTTTTAACCTAACAAAAAGAAATGCGTTATTATGTTTCTCATTGCAACAATATTATTTTTTACATTATTTTTTTGGAAAAATTAACATATTACCAACTAACTCCTAAAATAAGCGGCATTTTTTATCCACTAAAATTAAAAAATAATTCATTCTTAATTGTGTGAAGCATCTTTCTTTGAAAATTCTGTAGAGCACTTTAAAAAAATTAATCTTATAAAAAAAAGGCTTCACGATTTGTGCGCAGACCTCTTTGTTCTCGGAAAGTAATGGTTTGATCATACCACTGAGCTGACTACTTTTGTAGTATTAATTAAAGTTAAATTTTTTACATTGAAACAGGGTCTGCGCAAATTATTCTTCACTGACCACAATATTAAACAATAATTGTAAAATGACTAATCCTAACAGCTTAACTATTTTTTTAAATAAAATATGATAAACAACGTAACTCTTTCTTTTCACATCTTTTTCTTGCTTTCCTTTTCCTCCTTTCCTTAATTTATTTTTAAATTTTCTATTTTTCCTTCAATTTTTCGTCTATTTTTTTTTTTTTGCTTTTGAAAATGCGCAGACCTACACTTTTCTCTGCGCAGACCCCCAGACCCCCACACGCGTTGCGTGTGGTTGCGTGTCACTTGCCCATGTGTGTGTCTCAGAAATGTTACTTGACAGTTTTTTTCCATCTACTTTTTTCTTAATTTTTCCTTTTATTCATTTTAAAACAAAATTTCAAAAGAAAAAAGACAGGAATTAAAATATTCAAAAAAGAGAAGAAGAAAAATTTTTTATAAAACATAAGCAGATTAAATGCATTTTATGCACAAAAAAAACTGATATAAAAAAGTGAATGTGATTTTATTTTTTCATGAAATTTAGCGTCTTTGATGAAAAATGATATTGCTTTTGTTTTTCTTTTGATTCACTGTCGTCGTCGTAAAAAAATCAAAACAGATAGGGTAAAAGAATAACACTTTTCTTAACATTTGGAATCAATTATCGCTGATAGGGTTTTAAGAAACGTAACAAAAAAATTCTTTTTAACACAGATGGGCTATGGCTAAACATGAAAAAAGTTGCTTGAATTTATAAATTTTTTTACATTTGCATCTATAAAATATTTCTACATGGGGTAAAAATATCTCGTCATTTGCATTTTGTTTGATAAGGTTGTGGAAAAGGTACTTATAATGCAAATACCTATACACTGAAATTTAATGAGCTGATAACAACCTATTTTTCTCTATTTTTTTTCACTAAAATAAATGCAAGCATAGTATTAGATAAATGTGATAAGAAAAAAAAACACCCATAGTATTTTTGATTGCATTTTCTTTTTCTTAAAATTTTTTTCGTTCATATTACTTTTTTTATTATAAAATTTGATTTGGAAAATTATTATTTTTCATTGTTCAACAAAAAAAAAAATGGAAAACACTGAAGGTGAGTAAACTTCGAAGAAAAAGAAATGTATGAGAAATAGTTTTTTTGTTTTAGAAATCAAATTAAAGATTAAGAAAAGGTTGGAAAAATTTAAGCCAAAATATGGGAATATTGATACATCTTCTCTTGCTTCCTGCGATAATTCTAATTTGCAAAGCTTCTATGAAATAATTAATTCACCAAATGAAAATGGTTTTAAGAATCTACTAGATATTTGTAACAAATATAAGCTTGAAAGCATTTATTGGTCTTTACTTACAAATTATACATATGGTCCAAATTATTTTGATGTTTCTGAAAATAATACATAAATTCAAGAAAATAAAAGAGAGGAATTGAAAGAAACTATTGAATATTTGAATAATGAATACATGAACAATAAAAATATATATGAACCCTTGAAAGAAGGAAATACCTTATTACATTATGCTGCAAAGGGATCATTTATAGACGCTATAAAGAAAACACAAATCCCTCTAAAAATTATGAAAGGTATCATTGCCATAGCTTTAAGAGATGGAAAGGAAAAAGATATTATTCGCTATAAAAATTACTGTCAATGTACTCCTTTAAGGCGGGCAATTAATAATGAACATTATGAGGCTATTGAATATTTAGCGGAATGTTATAACAGATTTGAAATTATCCGTGATAAATGGTCACTTGTGCATTTGGCAGCACAAATTAATGGTGAAAAATTTCTTCCTCCTCTTTTAAAAGTATATTTAAATTATATATTTCTAGAAAACTATAAAATAAAAAACTAATGTTTTAGAATGGCTGGAATGTTGATGAATTAGATGATGAAGGACGAACATTGCTACTTGTCACTGTAGAAAAAGGCGATATTGCAAGTATAAAATATATTCTCGATAGAAACGCAGATTTAAAAGCCAATGACAAAAGAGGTTATACTCCACTTTTAGTCGCCGCAAGTTGTGATAACTTTGAAGCCGTAAAGGTTACTTAAAATTCAGTTTTATAAATTTTGAAATATTTTAAAATTTAAGTTATTAATACAATATAATGCTGACAATGATTGCTTAAGAAATGAAAAAGATAATGATGGTAAAGGAATATTAGCAATTGCAATAAAACACAATTCCATGAAAGTTTTTGAGGTAAACTTGAAAAAAAATGTTGTTATTATATAGGTCGGGAAGAGGGCCTGCATATGCCTGAAAAACCGGGAGCGGGACGAAAAAGTCGGTTGTTTTCCTTGCCTAATATTATATAAGAAAGTAATGAACTTTTTTATTTTATGCATATATCTCTTTTATAGTTTATTATCAACTATTCTTCGACTTTATTATCATATATGGTTAAAGAAAAGATTTTGAGGGATGATTCTTCAACTTTATTCTCATATACGGTTAAAAGAAAAACAAGTGGGGATAATATGAATTCATCTCTTCATATGCCTGATTCATATCAAAATACACATTTACACATCGTTGCTCAAACAGGCAATATAGAAATTTTTGAGGTATGTATGTAGAAAATACAAAATTGTAAAACATAAGCTTTGAAAAAAATTTTTTAGACTTTAATTAAATCTAACTTTTACAAGGAAATAGATCTACTAAATAAAGATGAACAAACTTCATTGCATATTGCTGCAGAAAATGGTTGCGAAGATATCTTTAGAAATTTATTATCAAAAGGAGCATCGCTTAAAGTAAAGGATAAAAATGGTGAAACACCTTTTTACATTATTTGTAAAAAAGGCTTAACCAATCTAATTCAAAATGTTTTAAATCGTGTGGATTCCTTCGTAACTAATAATTCTCGAAGAGACTATTTAGAAATTGCTATTAAAACTCAAAATTTATTTTTATTAAAACATGTTTTCGAGAAGTTTTTTAATGAACAAAAGGATATCATTCTTCAAGATAATCAAGCTTGTTTTAAAAGATCTATTGAAACAGGTTTTGAAGAGGGTGTGCGTTATTTTTTAAATATGGAAAATATCGAAACGTTTCTTCGCCGTCAACCTCCTACTAAAAGACCTTTTGACTGTAGTTCACCAAATCCAAAAAGCCCCATGCAATTATTAATTGAATATATGCCAAAAATGGCTGGCATTGTTTTTGATCAATGCATTACTAAAGAAAACAATGAAACAATATTTAATTTTGAATTTCTTGATAATATTTATTACACCCCAACAAATAAAAAAAATATGAGTTTACATAAAACCGACGACAAAAATGATCCAGAAGAAGCAATATCCCTTAAAAATTCTTTGCTTTCTCTAAGTGAAGAAGATATGATATATCAAAACCCAGATCACACGTCTTCACAAAATGTAGAAGAAAAAAATTATAATATAATTATGAAAAATCACCCATTGACGCTTATTGTAAGTTAGTTATCCGCCGCTATCTTAAATTTATTATTGGATTTATGTAGGTTAAACATAATTGCCATGATTTACTTTTTCACCCTCTTGTGGAAGCTTATATTGATATAAAATGGAATCGATTTGCTAAATGGGGATATTATGCTTGTAAGCTTCTTATCACTTTCAAATGTGTGTGCTATCATAATTCCGTTTTAGCTTGTCTTTTCCTTTCTTTATTTCTTATTGTTTTAACTTTTGTAATAATTGAAACTAAACCAATATCTGAAATTAATGGGAATGTAACGACAAATGATACTCATTCATATTATTCCGAAAGTAGGGTAAGAATAGTCTAAATTTATAACAAAGAATTTTTATAATCCTTTTTAAGACCATTTCTGAAGCAATTCTAGCTATTTTTGTGGTAATTCAATTCGGTATATTAGTATTTAAAATAAAGCAGGAAGAAACTTTTAATTTTTTTGATACTTGTGGAACTTTTATTACGCTATTGATATCTTTTATTGGTATAACGAGTATGAGTATCACATTTCGTTATTGGTTAACTCCAAATATGAAATGGAATATACTAATCTTTTTGAACTTATGCGCATGGCTAAATATTATGAATTATTTAAAAAAGCATCCAAGATTTGGTGTTTATGTTTTGATGGTAATGTTCAAACACAATCAATCAATAAGAAAAGGATACTAGTATATTTTCAGATTCAACATATTATAACATCATTTTTGAGATTTGCACCTATTTTCATTGTTTTTTTGTTACCTTTTGTTATATTTTTTCATGTATCTCTTGTGGAAGACGTGAGTTTCTTTTAGAAAAAAAATTTCCCCTGAGCAGCTTTAAGAGAAAAGTCGCACAAAATATTATTCATGTTTGTAATATTTTTCTTTAGATTAGTTTTCCAACATTTTTTGAAACATTTCTTCATACATTAGTTATGATGACTGGAGAATTCAATTACAAGGAAACAATTGCTTCAAAATCAAACGTCCTTACAAGCATAGTTTTTTGTATTTTTCTCTTTTTTATAACCATTTTTTTAATGAACTTTCTCATCGGTTTGGCTGTTAGTGATATTTCTAAAATTCTTGAAAAAATTACTGTCACTAGAAGAATTATGCAAATTGGAACAATTCATCATGTTGAAATTTCTATGCCAGAATATTTTAGAAAAAAATATTGGGAAGGTTTTTGTCAGCATAAAATAAATATGCAAGAGTTGGAAAGGAAGAAACATTATTTTACTTCAGCTGAATTTCGAGAATATTTTAAATGGTTTGGTTTATCAAAAAGTACCATTAAAGATCAAATATCAAACGAAGTAAGTTTCAATTTTAAAAATATATCAACTAATTGAAGTAATTTTTATTTTAGGAAACACCAGAATATATAATTTTATTAGAAAAAAGAATTAGTGAATTAGAGCGTAAATTAGATAACAGTCTCGCTAGAAACAATAAATTGGATGCTAGTCTTGCTGAGAACAATACCAAGCTAATATCTGAATTAAATAATATTTCAAAAAATATAACAGCTTTAAATCAAAAATTTGATGACAGGACACATGCGTTACCGGCTCAACCCTGATTATTCCGTTTAAATTTATTCATGAAATCAAATATTTTAGTTTAATTTATACCTGGAATAATTACTATTATTCATTGTTGTTTCGAATGGATATGGAAGATCAAATATTCGTGTGTCAATATAGTCGTATGTATTTTGTTGGGAAAAGAATACCGCGTTAACAAAATATAAAAAAAGTAGCTTGAAAAACTTTAAAATAATTAAAAGACAAAAAAATGTTTCACATTTTTAAATTTTTCATATCAATTTTTATTGCTTTTTTGTCATAGTTTTTGAATATTTTTATTTTTATTTTTTATGTGTTTTTTGTTTGCTTTAAATTATAATTTAATCGAGATAAAGACAAAATCGAAAGAAAATAAATTTTTGCTATTTTGATATTATTTACCAAAATGCTGTTATTTCACATAAAACTGATAAATTTATTTATAAAGGAAAGAGTTATTTTACGTCCCATTTGTCTTATTCAAGCCAACGTTGAATTGAGAAAAGCCTCCAGTTATAATTCAAAAAAACCACAATAAAAGGAAAATATTATACCGATAGTGTGCAATGAGAGTTGCAACCAAAAAAAAAATTATCGTGGAGAATCAATGTAATTAATTTGAAAAAAGTATTATCAAACAATGAATTTCATTTAACAATTAATCATTGAAAGAGTTAGCAACTAACAATGAAGCATTTACCATAATTCACTGTCAAAATTTCTCCATATTAAATTTTAAAAAAAGCTGTAATACATATTTCTGTCAAATAAAAAGAATCAACAAAATACTAAAAATGTAGTTTGAAACTAAAAATAATAAAAAAAAACTTTCATTTTTTTTGGATTTATTTCATATTGAATTTGTAAATAAAAGTTTTTTTTTATTACTTTTGAATATTTTCTTTTTCTTTATTTTTTATGGATTTTGTTTACTTAATATGATTATCATGGAGAAAAAAAATGCATTTGAAAAAATAACGCTAACACACTGAAATTAAATTGGAGGTAAAAATTTGAGATTTTGTTTCAAACATTTTTGCAAAACCTATTTTTATTGAAGAGAATCGATTTTTTATATCGGAAAGGGCACAATTAAAGTAAGGTTTATTTATTAAGGGAAAATTTACTAAGTAGCTACTTTCACAGAAACGTTGACACCAAAACTTAGAGTTTAGAAAAGTCTTAATAGAAAAACCCATTTTCTTTCTTTGAAGAATGGCGGCAGAAACTTTTACAAGCCCTCAAACATGTCCATCATGTAATTTGATAAAATAACTCTTTTACGAATTAAATCCATCTTATGCTAAATCTTGTTTTTTATTCACTCGTATAATTTCTCTAAATCTTTGTCTGTGGAAAGTAAAAAAATTTGTTTCACGAAATTTTGCTAAAACGTTTGACTAGAATAAAATTTAAAAGTGAACGAAGCAAAATACTAAAAATGTAGTTTTAAAAAAACAAAAGAATATTTTTCTTTAGAAAGCATTTGTTTTTACGTTTTTTTATTGATTTAATTTATCTTTTTTGCCTATATTTGAATATTTTGTTTTCATTTTTTTTGCTTATGTAAACTCAAATACTTTTATAAAAGGTATAATAAAAGTGAGCCCATTTGAGGGAAATTTAGTACAAAATTGAATTTTCCCCTCAAAATGGAGCCAGTTCGTATGAAAGAAATAATAGAATTCATACTTTTCAATTATTTTGAACATTAATAAAAGAAAGCAAAAGAACCATTTTATGAATACAATAGAAACGCACTTTATATTGGTAGATCCATGAACTTAATAAAAATAAAGAAAGAAAAATAAAGTTAACTATCAAAAGATTTGGCAAAAGCAAAATGTTGAGCAGTTTTTGATGCATTTTTTCTATGCTGCTTTATGATTGCTTGTGTCCCAAGCTATAAATTTTTGTTTTACTTAATTTTATAATTTTGGCTATATTATTATCAGTGTACGAAGTTTTAATTTTTTCACGATTAAAAAAACTCACAATCATTCCTACCAAAAAAAATAAAATACACTAAAAGGTGCAAAAAATAAAATACTAAACTTGTAGTTTGGAAAAATAAAACTTTTTTTTCGTTAATTTCGTCGGATTTTTCCTTTGTCTTTGCTTTGTTTAACGATTTTTTTAGTTTTTTATATTTAATTTTTGAATATTTTATTTTGAATTTTTTTAAAGTTTAGTTTTTTTGTAAGATTAAAATTTTAAATTGATGCAATCATTTATCGTCATTTATAGTATCATCCTTACAACATTCGCCTTTGTTATTCAATCATGCGCATTCTGTTATAATCCAGAGTTGGCCAACACAGCAGATGCAGGCTCCAAATCAGTCAAAAAAAAAATTAAGACAACGGAAAATAATTCGTATTAAGAGAGGTTCGTTCTGTGAGCTAATTCAAATCGGGCGGCCCAAATTTTTTTAAAATTTTTTTCTGTTGTTACTAATCGGTTCTAAATAATATTTAAAAATTATTAGCAATGAGTTTTTTCTCAAAAAGTAAGCAGATATGCAATTTTTTTGCTATTGAAGTTTGTGGCACGCATTAACTTCAAAAATTCGGCTAAATTCACCTATGAAGTATAATAATTTGATTTCTACCCAATATTATGTAATCAATTGCGGACTAATTTATGGTGTATACCATATATCTAAGTATTCTATAAAAATGAGGAGAAATTTGCATATTTAAACTTCAAATGGATGCCATTTTTCGATCTTGACCCCCGAAAATCTGTAAAAAATACCATATAATCCCTAAAATGTCCTCTTTCTAATGGAAAAAAAATTAAAATTTTACATGGTCTACTTATGAACTTATGAATTTTTGAATGCTCGCGACCACATTTTTAACGGGGAAAATGGTGTTTTTCATTTTCTCTCTTTGTTTTTTGGCATTATGTTCGAATTGTTTTCGATGAAAGAAAAATTTGAAAAACCATTTTCCCCGTTAAAAATGTGGTCGCGACTCGCGAGTATTCAAAAATTCATAAGTTCATAAGTAGACCATGTAAAATTTTAATTTTTTTTCCATTAGAAAGAGGAGATTTTGGGGATTATATGGTATTTTTTACAGATTTTCGGGGGTCAAGATCGAAAAATGGCATCCATTTGAAGTTTAAATATGCAAATTTCTCCTCATTTTTATAGAATACTTAGATATATGGTATACACCATAAATTAGCCTGCAATCGATTACCTAATATGAGTTAAAAATCAAATTAATATACTTCACGGGTGAATTTAGCCGAATTTTTGAAGTTAATGCATGCCTCCAACTTCAAAATGAAAAATTTGCATATCCAGCTTAGTTTTGGAGGAAAAGCTTGCAGCCAATAATTTTTAAATATTATTTAGAACCGATTGGTAACAACAGAAAAAATTTTAAAAAAAAATTGGGTCACTTGACTTCAAAATCTTTAAATTTACTGGTAGAGTCTCTCTTAACAATCATCAAAGAGCTTAGAGAATTTTTTGGCTTTGAACATAGAACAAACTACCTTTCTTTGCCACAAGGAAGTGATTGGGACAATAAAAAGACAAAATAGAAAGGGCCATGGCCGCAATACTTCGCTTTTTTTAAAACCTAACTCAAACTACAAAAAAAGTAGCAATTTTTTTTGAGATTAATAATGAAAAACGTTCTTAAATGGAAACAAAAAGTTTTCATTTTTTGCTACATCTTTGGCATTTTCCTAACTTTTTCTATCTGTCTTCTCCCTTTTCTTAATCCATTTTCCCTCTTTATATTTACGTTTTGAATATTTTGATTGCATATTTATTTATTTTTATTCCAAATTGGGGATTGTTTACCACTTTAATCGAAGGAGCTCAATTTAATAGCTATCAAAAAAAGGTATGAAAAAGTACTTATTTATATTTGTATTTAGCGATTTTATTTATTACTTTTTTTTAATCAACAATGCAAGCATGACCAACGCAACATGATATGAAAAAAGCTCGAGAAGAAGATCTGCATAATTAATTCTTTTAGAATTATAAAAAAGTCATATGGCGTGAGGCTACGATACAATTTTTAAGAACAAAGCAAAATGTAAAATTTGGTGTTAAACCTATCCTTTTTTTATAAAAGTATTTTCTATTTCCAGATTTAAAAGAAAAGTTATTTTGCGATTAAAATACAAAAAATGTAGTCAAACATTTTCTCCAGAAAAAAATTTTAAAATGAGAAAAAACACATACTAAATGTTTATTTATCGATTGCTTTTTTTTTTGAATACTTTGTTACAACATTGTTTTTGTCATTTTACTTTTTGAAAATTTTAGGAATTGAATGTGATAAATATGACGAAATTATTCCTATCTTTAAATTGCATTAATAATTTATAATAAGGTGATGCCAAAAGAAAAATGGATAACGATATCGCTATCATAAATGAAAGACTAACAAACCAATTGTTATCAGTTCGCTTTTCCTCAAATAAATGAATTTTCCTTGAATTGTGCGAAGAACAAAAAATTATGTAATAAATGTGAATCACTGAGAAAAACTATTCGAAAAAAACAACAAAATTAGTTACGATCTTTGTAAAATTAAACTTATATTAAAAAAGATTACATTGATCTATTTAAATGTTATAATTGCATAAAAAATATTCATCCTGCTGAACTCATATTCATTCCACAATGTACATAATTCCACAAGTTTAATTTTTTTAATTTAGCATAAAGTTTTATTTCATGCTGGTTCAAAAACATACTCTCATTGAAATCCGTAAAAAAAATTTTATTGCAGAGTTAGTTATTCGCTGTTCATTTATTTTTAGCATTTTATTTTTTTTTTCATTGTTGCGATTCCACAAAGAGATATGCCATCACATAAACAACATTCGACACCAAAATACAAAAAATATAGGATTCTTGAAAAATTGTTTTGAAGAATAGAAAATTTGGACAAAAAAATCTTTCCGCTTCATTTTTTTCATCCATTATTAACAATAAACTTTTAAATATTTTATGAACTTTTTGTTTCTTTTTTTGTATTTTTAATTAACGTAGACTGCGGTTTACTCATGTTTAGCAAAAAAAAATTCATTATGGTAGTTTTCAAAACTTTGCATGCGAGATTTCGAGAATTTTCTCAATATCCTATATTTCCTCTTGTTCACTCATTCATTGACTGTGTAACGCTCGTAATGGAACATGGATTTAATAGCGTAAATACTAAAGATGAATAATAAAATTGATTGATTTGGCGGAAAAAATTGTTCAAAACTGTATTTTTTCCCTAACGCTGAAATCATAAAGTATATAAAAAATAATGATATGAATTCTTTTTTTTATTCAAACGTGGCAAAAAGTACTAAAAAATGAAAAGAAAAACCTATGTTGGAATATGATGAATAAAAACATATTTTAGTTTGGCATAATAAAAAAATCAAAGGTAAAAAAAAGAATAAATTTAAATTTTTTATTATATTCATTAAAAAACATAATTCACTATTGCCGCTTAATGTGTTTTTCAAGCAACTTGGTGGAAAGCAAAATACTAAACTTGTAGTTTGAAAGAAGCAAAAAATTTTTTTCAAAAACTCTTGTTTTTCTTTTTCTTTTTTGTTGAAAAATTTAATTGATTTTTTCTTTGTCAATGTTTGAATATTTTAAAGTGTTTTTATTATTTTTTTAAATTTTTCAAAAACTAATACTGTTAGATTCGCAAAAAGCTATAATATTCTTTCATTTCTAAATGTAGCATATAAGTGCGTAAAAAATATTGAAGTAATTACTTGCTAGCACGAACATTAATTTAAACTTAAAGAAATTATTTATTTTGGATACACATTATTAATGAATGTGCTTTTACATCGGAGAAATACATAACATTGAAAAATTGAAGAAAAATTATTAAAATTTTCGATGATGTTATGCAAAAATTACAAAGTTTAAAGAAATAATAGTCGGTAACTTCAAGAAGAATTAGTTTTCAAAACTCTTTGTTTAAGCGTATCATTGCCAAAGAGCATAAATTACTCTTGTGAAAAATAGATATGCTGCAAAATGCTAATAGTAAAAAAAAGAAAGGAATTTTTCAACACTTTTTTCTTTTACTTGCATAATATTAACTTTTTTCTCACATTCTTTTTGAGAGCATCATTATTTGAATATTCTTTTTTTTATTTACACATAATTTTTGTAATTTAAAAAGTATTTTTTAAACAGTCTAACATCATTTCTCTCAGCAAAAAATGAAAATAATAAATATTCTAAAAATTCTGCGGTTTTTCTATCAAAGTTTTTGGAAATAAAAATAGATAAACAAAATACTAAAATTGTAGTTTGAATAATGAAAAGGATTTTTCTTTAAATTTTCTTAGTTTTGATTGAAAATTCATTTTTCAAGTGTTTTCAGTTTTATTTTTAATATTTTATTTTATGCTTTTTTTCTTTGTTTTCGAGAATTATGAAAAAACAATTAATGTTGAAATTGTACTTGAGGATTAAAACTTTAATGAAAAGATAATTTTCTTTTCGCTATGCCTACACAAAATAAATAAATTTAAATAAAAGTAATGATAAAATAGTAGAAACTAACTTTATTAGCACACAGGACAGTAATTATTTTCTATGTTAGAGTTAGCAGCAATCCCGTGAAATAAAAAGATAAATTTTCACTGACAATATTACTTTCTGGATGAATAAAATTTTATAATTTGCAAATGTGTATGTATATCTATCAAGCAATTTTTAGTTTATCACGTTTTGGTATTGTACATTAATAACAATTTTAAAAAATAATATTGCTAAAAAATTATTATTATAGTTATAATAATGAAGGTAGATGAATAATGATGAATATTTATTAGTTATAGACTACCACTAACATTGCTCAACAGTGCATTTTGAATGATACAATAAAAGAAACAATGAAGACAAACGAAGACAAGCAACTGTGAGAGAGAGGTTACTATACGCAAGAGGCATTCAGGTTTGCTCATGTTAAGAGTTTAACAAAGGCGCTTGCGTTGAAAAAATCACGGTTCCAATAATTGTTTAAAATTTATAATTTATTTTGAATTAATTCGTGTTATTTTAATGCCTATTGATGGTGAAAAAACAAAAATAACCATGCCATTTTAAAATATACTCTCCATATTAAATTTAAAAAAAAAAGTAGGCATGGCTCGTGTCATAATGTCATCAAACCTCTTAAAAATGTCATCCAATTACGAATTTTTCTCTGGAGAAAATCGGTTAATGGAATATTATCGGCCTCGTGGAGCTCTACAACATGGCTTTTACAGATTTTCTCCAGAGAAAAATTCCTAATTCAAAAAGTTTTTGATGACATTCGATGACATCGGGGCCTGCGGGGCCTTGTCATCAAAACTTTTTGAGTTACGAATTTTTCTGTGAGAAATATCTGTAAAAGCCATGTTGTAGAGCTCCACGAGGCCGATAATATTCCATTAACCGATTTTCTCCAGAGAAAAATTCGTAACTCAAACCTTTCGATGACATCGATGACACGAGCCATGCCTAAAAAAAGCCATAATTTTTCTCTCAAAAAAAAAAGAATCAACAAAATACTAAAAATGTAGTTTGAAGCGAATAATAAAAATAATTTTCATTTTTTTGATTTTATTTTTTGGTTTTATTGCTTATCGATTTTGTTCATTAATTTTTTTATCATTTTGAATATTTTGTTTTCTTATTTTCTTATGTTCTTATGGATTTTTTTCATTAAATTTTTTATAATTCTGAATATTTTGTTTCTTAAATTTTTATGGATTTTATTTGCTTATAATAATTATCATCAATAAAAAATGCATTTAAAAAAAAATGCATTTCAAAAAATTAATGCTAACAATTTCTTTGGTGAGAAATGTATCAAAAACTTGCTTTTTTATTTATTGCAATTTTGCTTGTCAATGAAATTGCCACTCAAACTCTGAATCGGTGACAAACCGACGAAGCAAATGCCTATATGAATAGTTGAAATAACGATTGTACAAACTCAAGTCTTCAACCTAGTCCTGCTAGAGTTAGTGGCTCATTTTAGTTGATGACAATGAAGTTAGTATCATAAATGAAATAATAATAATATAAAATTAAAAGAAAAGTAAATTCCTATTAATTTTGTTACTTTTTGTACATATTTTGTTTTCATTCTTTTTTTTTTGGTATAATGAGGTGGTGAAATTTGATGTAGAATAGTTTTGGAAGAATTCTCGTAAATAAAGAATATCCATTTTTTGTTGAATTGCTATTACAAGCGATTTGTATGAAATAATCGAAAATGAAAAAGTGGTGATTGAAGACGAAAAATTCCAAACAGATAAGGCCCCAATAAAAGAAGAACCGAATTCGTTGCTCGAAAAAACAACAACAAACTTTGTTACGACTTTTGGGAATTAAACTTATATTAAAAAAGCTTGCAAAGTCAATTCAAATGTTGGTAATTTCTGACCCGATATTTTCCCTGCTTTCTCGACCGACTCGATTTTTATACCGACAATTTTAAAATTTCCCGACTGTTTTGTCGGTCGAATGGGAAATTTAACACTATTCTGCATATCTCACAAATTTTCGCTTAAGGAGCTTTGAAGGATGGATGAAAATTGACTACACAAAAAAAACAGATAAACAAAATACAAAAAATGAAGTTTGAAAACACCGCAATTTTTTATTTTTTATTTTTTTTCTTGTTTCTTTTATTAAGTTTGAATATTTGGTTAAGTTTTTTTCTCTCCTTTTTTCAAAAAATAAAAACCTACAATTCTTATCGAATCCAAGATTCAAAACATTAACAAAGAAACAAAAAAGTTTTGATAAGTCTTAATGACATCGAGCTGAAAGGAACATGATATTTTGCACACAGAGAGCATACTTTAAAAAATGAATCATTAGAAGCAGTTGCTCTAAAATTCAACAATAATTTTATTAAAGGTTTTTATCTCTTTGAAAACGTTCTTACCGATTCAAAACAAGAAGATTTATTTGGATCATGTAAACTTTAACTTTATGTGTGTGTTTATGTAGATGTCGAGAAGTTTTTCGCTTGTTTCACTTACAACGGCAATTTTAAAAAGTATATTTTTAAACAGTTCCTAATTTTTTGGAGCTTTTCATTCCATTTTGGATTTATGCCTTTCTTTTCCATATTTACTAAGCGAGAAAAAAAATAAGAAGACTCTGCTATTTTTAAATGTGCACAGAAACGAATGCTGCATTAACAAAATATAAAAAATGTAGTTTAAAAAAGCTAAAAGCAATCTCGGAAAAGGCCTCACATTTTTACCCTTTCCATATAGATTTCCTTTTAGCTTTTTTTGTCATAGTTTTTGAATATTTTAATTTTAGTTTTTTATGTGTTTTAATTGCATTAAATAATAATTTAGCAGACATTAAATCGTAATTGACAGAATTCTTTTTTGCGATTTAATATTGTTAGCCGAAAAGCGGTTATTTTTTATAAAATTGATAAATTAAGTTATGAATGAAGGAATTTTTTATTTCGACCCCTTTTTCTTGATTCCAGTCAATGATTAATTGAAAAAAGTCTAAATTTATAATTCAGAAAGTCATAACATAAGAAAAAATTATTAATAAAGGTAAAGCGAAAGATCCAAATAATTTGGAAGAATAAACTAAAGTCAAGAAGAATATTTCACAAGATTCATTAACAATGAAAACTTATTAACTAATGTATGCACTACTTTCACAAAAGCATTCGACACCAAAATACAAGAAATATAGGTTGATTAAAAATTTGTTTTGAAGAACTGAAAAATTTTTCATTGCATTGGTTTTTTTAAATTTATTTATTAATTTTGTTTCGAACGATGCACTTTTGAATTTTTTTTTTATTTTGATTTCGTTTCTATACATTTTTAATCAAATTACCGAATCTAAGCTTTTCAGAGCTATTTTAACTATTAAACAGCCATATTTAGATGAAAATTTTGCTTCGTATTAAAATCTTTTATCAAGCCAGAACAATGATTTTTAAATCGTTAATAATAAATGATAGTCCAAATAAAGTCGTAACAAGTTTTTTAAAACAATAACCATATTTTAAATCAAAGATGAAAAAATAATAAATAAAAATTTGATTTCTATTTTACTACCGAATTTCAAAGACGAACAACTTTCTTTTTAAAAACATAATTTTATAACTAAACTTTTGATTAAAAAAAAGGATAAGGCTTTGATGCTTCATAACCAAAAGTTTAGTAATTTGAATCGGTTAAATGTCTTGATTAGGCAGCTAGATGTGCTCTCGAGCCACAATTACTTAAAGACACAATAAATATTATTATAAGAAAAGGGCGGTTGCAAAACTAAAAAACAGGTGAAAAATACAAGAAAATAATATTTTTTGAATTTTCAATATTCATAATGTAATGGGCATAAAGTTAAACATTAGTTTACCACATGTGACGAGCAAAAATTAAAACTGCCAACTTTTTTTTTCTCTTTTTTTCCCAAAAAGTTAAACAGTTTGCAAATAACAAATAAAATAATTGATTATGATACCTCTATATTTATACGATATTATTCCATTTATTACTGTTTCATTTACAACAATATTATTATTTATTATTTATTTTAAAACTCCAAAATATATGAAAAATTTTAAATTTTATGTTATTCAAAATGTTACTTTTACTCTTTGTTCAGAATTTGTATTGTTAATTTGTCCATGCATATTTTTACATCCTATTATTACTTTGGAACCTATAGGTCTTACCACGAATATTCATTATAACATTGTTTTGATATTGTGTTGTTTTGGAGGATGTTGTTATTTGGCGTGTATGGATTGTAGCATTGCAATGATATTTGAGCGATATTTTGCATTGAAATCTGGAATCTCACGACAACAATCAAAAATACCAATTTATATTTATGGGTTTCTTATAAGTAGCGATGTTATGGGTTTTTTTATTTGCGCCATTTGTATTTTTGTGAAACCTATTAGTAATTTATTTCGAAACCCTACTCAACCTGGGTTTGAATTTCCTAAAAATTATTTCGTTGTTGCAATGCCTCTCTTAGCATTTTTAACTTTTTTAAGAATTGTGTTAATTATTACGGGTTTTGTTATGAACATGAAAGTTTCAAAATCTCTAAATTCTGGCCACCAACTTTCTACTCAAGTTCAAAAATCCAACGAAGCGCTTCGTCGTCTAATTTATATACAATTTTCTGGATATTTCTTTCTTCTTTGCTGCCCCATTTTATTTATTATTTATGCATATAATTTCATCGATGAACCCAGCAATATTCCAACATATTCCGTATTTGTAATAATGACTTTTGGATTTTATGATACTTTATTTACAGCATTTTTTATTAAACCATATAAAAAAGCTTTGATTTTTCCATTTACTTGGATAAGAAAAGCTTCGGTGGTGGAAACTCAAAATTCTCGTAATTCCATTCTGACACTTTAGCTGCTGTTGTGTACAAAAATGAAAGTAAACAGGAAAAGCTTTAATTCCATCGAGCTCATAACGCCTCTATTTCGATAAGCATTTTCTCATTGATGTAACTATATTAATGAAACTGAAACTTTAATTTAAAAAACTATTAATCAGATGGAGATATTTTGCATATTTAATTTTTTATTTTTTTATTGAAGACAAAAAACTGGTGAAAAATAAAATCTTTTAGTTTTATTTTTCCTAAATATTAACTTTAAATTTAAGAGCTTTCGAAAATTCAGTATTTTATGAAGAAATTTAAAAATTTGGTTGTAATATGATTTTACAAAAAATTTAATAAGTTTTGAAGTTAAAATAAAGAGATTTTTTAGCCGCAATTTTTGATTAATATAATTTGCATATAATAAATGAGGACTTAACCAGTCAAAAGGGGGAAACTTTTAAATATCTAAAAATTTGGATAAAATGAATCTCATTTTTGCATAAATGAAATATGGAAAAAAAAGGTTTAAAAAACTGTTTTTAATGTTTTCTTTTTTCTACCAATTGTTTTTTTTTAAGTTTACATGTAAATTTTTTTTTATTATCAAAATATAAAAATTGTAGTTTAGTTTGAAACATGTCGAAAAATCTTTAAAATTTTTTTTTGTTTTTTAAATTTTCGTTTAGTTTTAGTAAATTTTTTGAATATTTTACTTTATATTTTGTTTGTAATTTTTATTTTTGAATTATAAATATAATTTAAAAAGCCTTGGGTCAGACAGATACAAAATCTTGAGGCCAAATCGAGGTTTCTGATTTCATACCTTTCATCTCGATGGTGATAATAGTTGCAGTTGGAAGCATGATCACGAGCGTAATATTTGTAGTTTTTTCTAAACCAAATCATCCAAAATAAATAAATTAAGTCCCACATCCCTTCAGGACATTACGACGTTAATTTAATAATAAAAACTTTAGTTAAATTTTTTTACTATTTTATTGGATGGACCAGAACTTGAAGCTTTCAGAACATTTGCGTCCGTAGCTAAACGGTTGTTTGAAAAACATGAACATTCTCGCATAGTGGCTCAGCTATATCATCAAACACACAATTAGGCGCTGCACACCATGAACCCGACCAATAAATATAAATCAGGCTTTTGAGAATGCAGGAACAAAATAAGAAAAAAAAGTTAAAAACCTATTTTTTTTATTTTCAAGTCGAAAAATCTTTATCAAAATATAAAAATTGTAGTTTGAAAAGCGTGAAAAAAATCTTTAAAATCTTTTTTGTTTTTGTTTTAGTTTTTTTATTGTTTGAATATTTTGTTATATTTTTTTTTGTAATTTTTTAAATTAATATTTTTTGACTAAAAAGCCATGGGGATTTGCTAAAAAATCTTGATATTAAATCATTTTATAAACATTTACAAATGTGCAAAATGCGCATCGTTTTTTTATGATCTAGCAAGAATATGGAGAGAAACAAAATGGTACAATTCAAAAGATCACCCTAGTTATTGAGAATGAAATTTGTAAAATACCACAATAAAATGGATAAAATTAAAATTAAAAGTAAAACAAATGCTTTGACTTATGTAATTTAGAAAAGCAAAATTTGTTGTGAAGTTGGGATTTAAAAAAATGAATTAGTCATTTCTTAAATTTTGAATAGATTTTTTTCCTTTGGTAAAGTTTTGTATATAATGCCTTCAAGACTTTTTGAAACAAATTATGTTCATTCTTTCAAATATAAATGAAACTGATTTTGTTTTATAAAAATGAAGCAACAAACTGAGACAACACAATCATTTTTTAATGAGATAAACAATAAAAAAAATTAAGTTTATGTACATGTTATTTACTACCAGAAGAGAACGGCCAGAAAAGCAGTTGAAACCACTTAGCCTGATGTGATAGCCAAAGTTTCCTATGGTACACTACAAAGCAAAATTTGTTTGATAGCAGCAAAATCAAGTTTTTTGCGTGTGAACTTTAAGAGAGAAAGCGTTAAAGGTCACCGTTTGCGAGCAAGCTTGCAAAATTTATCTGAAGCTTTTTGTTTGTCACCTTTTATTGACATTTGAAGTTTATAAAATTAACATAAATCATTCCTTTGCCTTTGTGGAAAAAAAATTATTTTGATTCATATTTATGCTAATTTTTACCATTTATTTTTCATTCTTTTGCAACTTTCCCATGAAGCATTTCCAGACCCGAACGAAAAAACGAACGAAAAAACGCACAATGAAAATTACTAGGAAGGATATTAAAAAAAAATATTTTTAATAAAAAAGGAAGACACGCGTAAAAGAGTAAAAAAAGTATCAAGAAAAGTTTTTTAAATGTGCAACGGCAAACTACAAAATTTATTGTTTCTTTTTTTGAAAAAAAAAACAAACATTGTTGTTTGAATGATTTTTTAAATGTTTCAGTTTTGGTTATTTTTTAATTTAAAAAAATTTTGTTCTGAAAATATTTGAATGACGAAATATTTTTTTTCTATTTTTGGCATTCTATCCTTTTCTTAAAACAAATCTTCTTTCCAAAAACTTTTTTTTGCCACATTTACCAACTTTTAAAAATTGCCTTTTTTATTCTACTTTTTTCAAGCTTTGATATTATTAATTTTTTGTTTACCAAATTATTTAATTTAAGAAAAATGTCAAAAACTTCTTTTGAACTTCCTAAATGCATCGATTTATCATTAGTCAATTCAGAAATTTTGGAAGCCATCTTACTCAGATTCCCAAAAGAAGATTTAATTAAATGTCGCCAAGTAAATTTGTTTTATTTTAATTTATTAACGGTAAATAACCTTTAATAAATTTTATTTTTATTTTTAAGGTCTGCAAATTGTGGAACCAAATAATTAACACTCGTTCATTTTGGATTTCAAAAGAAGATGTTGAAGGAGAAAATTATTTAAGAAGTCTCGCTGATATTGGCAAACCTTTTATTGGGAAAGATTTCGGTATTTTATCAATCAAAAAGCCATTTGAAAGAGAATTACTTGAAAGTGAAAATCGTAAAGGAAAAAATGACGTTGCTAAACATGCCGATTTTCGATGGACTTTTAAAAATGGTGGAAATGGGTAACTATATATATATATATAGAATATATTAAGCGAATGAAGAAAAAAAATTTTAGATGGAGATACGAATCACCACCTGTATGCTTTCATCGTGATTCCAAAAATATGTTTGGTGGATGTCATGCAACAAGCTATCGACCTTGCTTCAAGTATATTGTTTTTGATATTAATGATCTTGGGCTTACGGTAACAAACTTTATAAAATTATTTATTTTTTCAACATATTTGCTACATGTTTTTTATAGCCAGAAATTATGGATAATCATCGACCTCCTCTTATTTTTTCTGAATGGGTTGTAAATCGATTTGATTGCTCATGTTTTTATCATTCCGGTATTGATCTTTATAACGCACAAGGCGATTCAATTGTTAAGGAAAATCAAGAATTATCATTTACAATAATCATTCGTTTACACAAAAATGAAACTTCTTGCTTTCTTTCTTATTTTCTTTGTTATTGTAACTTTTGCTGTAAATGGTTTTGTAAGTTTTTTGACTTAAAATTTTTGGGAAAACAAATTAAAATAACTATAGGTTACAAAAAATCATGAAATTGAAAAGCGTTCTGGCGAATGTGGCGATTGTCCTCCACCAAAACAATGCAACCATGTTTGCTTTGGACAAGATTGTATTGATCTTTGTGCTTAAAAAAAAAACAAAAAAAGCACGTGTTAAAAATATTTTTTGTTTAGTTTTTAACAACTTTATTTATTTTGGAGTAAAAATTGAATAAAAGTTTACGATTGTTCATTTTTAAAATTTAAATTAACATTTTTTCCACATTGAACCACGTCAGAGGCATATTGATGAATTGTAGGTGCTTTCCATCCACCAAAAGAAACCCATTGAGTTGTTAAATCTGAATTTTTATTTAGGTTTACCCACCAAAGAGGATATTGAGATACATTGGTCCATGAATTTCCAACCACAGTATCCCAATATTTTGAATTTGAATAAATTCCAACTTTAAAGTCAAAATTTTCAGCAGCGTTAATCATGTCCAAAATAAATTGCCGATTTAAAGCTTGTGTCATTGAAGGAGAATTAACTGCTCCAACATCAATCCAAAGTCGACCAATAGTGGCATTTTGAGCTTTAAAAGCTTTGTATAAATCGGTAATTTGATCAGCTGCAGTAGGATTCTGCCGTGGATGGCTGAATGGTAATTCTCAATCACGCAAATTCTCATATTTTGTCATAGTTGTTTTATAACTTTTGTTCAGTAGTATGTAATTTATCCTTGCCGAGCAGTTGCTCAAATAAAGATCACTTTATATTTGTTGTACCTGATTGAGGTTATAACACACATTTGGATTTTTCTACTTTGCCAGATTTAGAAATGCTTTGTTTACGATCGAACTGTTTAGCCACCTTTAAAACATTAAAATCTCTTCGAAAGTGTCCCAAATTAAAAGCATTGGATTTGGATGGCAATAATCAATTTGGTGGTAAGAATATTTTTGATGAACTCAAAAATTGCAAAGCTTTAAAATATTTTCATTTGAGCAAATGGGAAAATTGGGATGGACTTGTTGATTTTGTTCAACATTCTCAAATTCAAGTAAGTTACTTTAAATTATTATGATAAATATTTTTTAAATATTTTTGCTTTTAGTATTTAGGACTAAACGGATGTCTCAATTTACCAGAAAATGTTTTGGAAGCACTTATCACAGAATGCGATGTAATGTTTTTTTTATATGAAAAAGTATGAAAATAGTTATAAAAATATTTCAGTCCCTAACTCATTTGGAAATATTAAACAACGATGAGGATTATTACAATGTTTTGTTGCAAGTTCTCTCAGAAAAATGTCCTAAACGCAGTAATGTTCTCAAATTGGCAGTTATTCAAAAAGACAGCAAAAAAGTTTGGCCTCCTTCGAAATGGTGTGAAATAATTATATGTGCATTTTTCAAGCCATATCAAACACCTTTTTCTCATTTTACTAACGTTCGGCTTCAATATGACGGAAACTAATTTTGTCTTAAAGGATTTACTTTGAAAATTTGTTTTTTATTTATTTATTTTTAATTTACAAAGATATAGTTGTTAGGCCAACCAAGAGGATGAACACCGTATGCGTACATTCTCTGGCACCAAAATGAGCCTTTCTCTTTTTTTTATTATCAAATGCATTCATATTTTCTACCTTTGTAAAAAAAAAACTCATTGTTCGTGAATTTGAAGAATTGATTCTTCAATTCACGAAGATTCTATAAATTAATCATTGCTATTTGTTTTGCTTATTTAAAATGTATTTGCTTCTAAGAAAATGAGTTGAATCATTTGCTCTTCCTAACGAAGATGCACATGATTCATTTAAAATTGTGAACTAAAAACGTATAAAAGAGCAGAGAAAAATTCTATTGTTGTCTATGTTTGTATTCTTAATGTAATTGTAAAGAAATTGTGACTCTCTGTGAATCTGATAGAACCCCGAAAGAACTCGTTAATAAAAGTAATAAACTTAGTCCCCGTTCGCGACACTCACTTCTTGCTTACTTTTTTTATGCTTGAATAATAAAGTATTATAAATAAAGGAATTCATTGGAAAACATGCAAGAAAGAATTGGAACATTAAAGAAAAATAAAGAAAACGTGAAAACAAGAAAACAAAAATTAATCGAAAAACGGCGAAGAAGTTGTCAGCGTTAATGCCGATGTTATCAACAAACAATTTTTTGACAAATATTCATGTTATTGTTAACTGCTATTAGTTTTTTATAGATTCATTCTGATCTTTGATTGAAAACTTTAATTTTTAACAAACTATAAAAAATGTAGTTTAAAGCAAACGTAAAAGAAATTCAATAATATTTTTTCTTCTTCTTTGTTTAAAGCTTTGTTTTATTTTTATTAATCAGTGTTTGAATATTTTGTTTTTTTTCTTATTTTGTTTCAATTAAAGATTTTAAATTAATAACTTTAACGGTGCTAAAAAAGCCTCAGTTTGCGACGGAAAACAACAAATTTAAAGGAAAATCGAAATAGGAACTCGGGATGAAAGCCCACTTCTTCGAATTAAAGAATTGTTTGATAGAGTGCTACCAGCGAAAAGAACGCATTAAGAAAATGGTAAATTTTATAAATAAAAAATATATATATTTATTTTGTTAGTGTGTTTTTGAATTTAAGGCGTTGGAAAAGTTCAATCATCATAGAGAAGTAAAAAATTCTTCAATAACCAGGGGGATATGATGATGCAAAAATTATCGGTATTCTTTCAAAGACAAAATTTAATGTTCATTACAAAACTAAAGATGCAAAAGTAAATCCTTTAATTTTATGATGATTAAAATGATACAAAAGTTACAGTTTTAAATGGAGGAACAGACGGCAGAAAAATTGTAAAAAACCTAATTATAATTTAAAAAAATCTATTGTAAAAAAATTTTAAAAGCAAAAACATTGTTAGCTAATTCGTGAAATTTGTCGTGTTGGTGTTGCTGTTCGAGTGTTGAATGATGAAGAAAGAATGCTGTTGCTCTATAAAAAAATATATTTTTTTTTCAAGATGTTACGATAATTATAAATGGCTTAGAATCAAGAAAACTAACCTTAACAAAATGTTTACGAAAAACATTCCAATAAAGGAAAACACAAAAGGAAATGTTGATGCTAACACATGTCAAATTATAATCGCCAATCAATGGTAACAAAAAAACTTTGGAATACTGAAAAAATAAAAAGATTTATTATTAGTTTCGAGACTTGAAAGAAATAAGGTGCCACCCCCCAGTCCTACATCGAAGTATGGACATAATTTTTTTTTGCCACCACAAAAAATTAGATTTTCCCCTTAAAAACTTACTGCTTCGACCAATGATGTAAAAATTCCTGGAATGAAACCAAAAGCCACATTAACAACTGAGACAATTAAAATGGACCGATTAATTTTTTTTGAAATTTCCTTTTGTAATGACTTTCCAAAATGATTTAATACCATTAATGCCACGGCAGCTGCGACATTTAAACTGCAAAATACAAATTTTGTGTATGTCATAATTACGGGATAACCAAGTTGAATGACCAAACATATATAAAAAGCACACGTGGTTGTATCAGTTTGGGATGAAAATGCAAACCAATTCGTAGCGAGAATATAAGCAATAATAATTGCTAAAATGGTTCCAATAAATGCCACTGCACAATATCGTCTTTGGCTTTCTCGATATTTGACTGGGAAAGCAATCAAAAACACCCGATCCAAACACAAATAAAAATCAGCTACAGGAACAAAATTTACATATATCGTTGCCACCCCTGAGAGATAATACAAAATCATAGGGTTATAGTAACTTTGGCTAGGTCGCCACCAAATGAGAATATATAAACATAGAAGGATAAGAAAAATGCTGGAAGTTGTAGTAAACCAAAAATATGTAATTACCACGGGTGTCCTCGAAACTTGGATATCTTGCTTTGGCCGACGAAAAAGCAAAAAAGTTGAAGCATATAAAGTGAAGCATAGGAAAATTAAACTGATGAAATAATGAATAAGCGTGAAAAGATTTGTATCAACCATATTTTATTTTCAATGAAACTGAAACAAATTTTAATAAATTTAAAGTTAGCTTCCACGAAGCCATGGAATCCTTAAACCGAGTTTACGTGTCATTCATTTTTCGAAAAGTTTTGAGATTTTACTGAACTTTCCAAAAAATTGTCGATAAAGAGATTAAATTAACAAAGGAAAAAAACTTCGGGCTAGGAACACAGGTCGTAAAAATTCATGACTTGCATAGAGAGTTCTCTTTAATCTTAAAAAACCCACGCTAGAAACTTTGCATTAAAAAAAATAAGTATGAAGACACCCGAAAAGGGTTTCACGCAATTGCATTTCCTTTTATTCACTGGCGGGATTTCGCGCTTTTTTGAATTCGCGTTTCCATTAACAAAAGTTTCTAATTGCTCAAAATAAAATTGAGTAAAACCCATCAAAATTAAAAGTAAATAAAATTCTAGTTCCTCCCCAATTCTTCTTTCATCTCATCCCAAAAAAACCTATTTGTGAATGTGAAAAAAAGAGAATTAAACAATGGTTTTATATATGAAATTTTATGGACCTCCTACGACGTGAGAACCATGACCTTTTAAAAATTCACTTCTTGGTAAATTCTTGAATTTTACAAATAAAAAAACAAAAGAAAACTAAATTTAAAACATTTTTTTGCTTTTTGTGATATAAATTTTTTAGTTTTAAGACCTCCGTCATCGTCAAACATTCTGTTTATTTTCCCATGCAAAAATTTTGTATCTCTTTGTTTTTATTAAAAAAAATGCCTGGTTTCGGAAAATTTGGATGTTTTTTGCTTCAGATGTTTAAAAATTCATAAAATAATTCTAAAATTTGATTCAAGTGATAAAAGTTTCTGCTATGTTTATTATCAGCATCAAACAGGAAATACATACATAATTTCAAATGTGGATAATTTAAAACTTATAAAAAAAACATTTGTTGCAACAACAAAATTAAATCAAAAATTCTGAAAAAGATAAATAAAAGCCACAGCTTTTTTGTCATAATTGTGTCCATTTTTTGCTTGTAAAAACATAAAAACAAGTATAAAAAAAAAGAACCCATTCTTTCAATGAAAAAATTCCTTCTTTTCTATTTATTTTTTGATTGTTATTTACTTTTTTTTTTTTGAGTAAGTTTGAGAAATTGCACTTTGAAATATGATCCATTTTTTTAAAGTTTAGAGTCAAAATTATTTAATTAATGTTTTTTTTATGAAAATGCAAATTGCCTAAAAGCTTTATTTATAACAAAAATAGTCAATAACAACAAGTAAAAAATGGAAAAATAAAAATAATTCAAAAAATGCCACCCGTAAATAAAATTATATATATTTTAAATTTAGAAGGAAGTTCAATTATTATAAGAAAATACCAAAAATTCTTCGAAAGGAATAATAAGGTCGCCTTTACATTGAAGTAACAGAAGAATAATTGAGAACCACATTAATGGTTTAAATATTTTTGGAAAATAAAATACTAAATCAACCTAATTTAAAACTTCGTGGGACTATGGTTTAATTCTATATGAAAGTTAGACCAAATAAAGTGCATAACGAAAATACAAAAAATGTAGGCTGTCAGCAAACTCTAAAAACAACTAAAAAAATTTTTTCAGAAACATGTATTTTGTGTTTTTTCCGAAAAGTTTTTTTTGTTGAAAGTTTTTTTGAATATTTAATCAATTTTTTGTTTTATTGTAATAATTTTGTAAATCTATCGAGTTTTTACAAAAATAAATTCGAAATTTAAGATTTATTATTTTCGTGCATTGCAGAGATACAAAGAATGAATATACTTTTATCTTTGACAAAGTAACGTTCGTTTAATTGTTATATACGAAGAATATTTAAGTAAACTTTATTTATCTCAGTATCTTGTATAATGATAAACCGAAGAATAAAAATAATGCATATCGTCTAAAAATGCCGTTCACAAGAAAATAAATTAAATTGATATTAATAATTGCATTAAATCCTATTGAAATTAATTATATTTGTTTGTGAAATTTGAATTACTATTGTTTTTTGATTTTTACGAAAAATCTTTTTATTAATAACATTTTTAACGTATTTTCGATAAGGTAAAATATAATATAGCGTTGCAAAATATTCCATCAAGCAATGACTCATAATCACTGCCAAACAAGCGCACGTGGAAGTTGCAGTTTTTCGAATATCATAAACAATAAAAACAAAGAAAAATGTTATTGGAATTACGAGTAAAAACCCAGTGGCAAAAACTTGAACGATTGAACTCATAATTAATGAATATTTTAATTTGGCTGCAGTCGCAGATTTAAATTTACATGCAAGAATCAAGAAAAAAATAAGAAAAATTCCGGAAATACAAATCAATAATCCAATTAGGTATAAAACTATGATCGAAGGAGTATCAACAAGCCAATGGGGAAGAATAAAAAGAGAAGGTTCAGAAAAATAATTTTCTAAAAATGGATCATATTCCATTGCCCATCGCTTAATTTTTTCAACATCCATTTGAGCCAATGGAAAAAATGCTAAACATAATAAAGCATAAAGAATAAAAGAAAAAATAATCATGCAAATTATAGTTATTTTAAAACTAAACCAATTTGTTAATGGCGAAGGAAAAGCAAGCATATATCGACTTCCTATAGTCGCAGTGAGGCCAATCACGCAATTTCCAGCAAATGCAAAAGTTAAAATTGCTAAAATAGCAGTGGTATGAAAATCTCCAACATATCTAAATAATCCAATATGAAATCCACCGGGAGCGGGTAATAAAAATAATGGCTTTACTAAAGCCAAAATTGTCTCCAAAGCTAAACACCAAAATAAATGATTTAAAATTAGCCATTTAAAATTATTTAATACTTTTGATTGGGTAAAAACTATGTAAAATACAAATGGAGTAAACAACCAACAAACAATTAAAGTGGCGTAGGAATAGTAATAATAAAAATTTATCATACTTGGCCATGGTGGAATTACTTGTTTACCTTCGACTTCCATTTTTGAAAAAAAAGCAAAAAATGTTGGAAAAAAATTTTATTTACTTTTATTGAATTCTTTAAAAATTGTTGTTTATGAGTAATAAAAGGCTTGTTGACACATTCTCTCCCATATATCAGTCAAAAATTTATTATTCATTTATTTTTTCAAATCTTAAAGTCTATTCAAAAACATCTGTCATGAGAAATTAAGGTCGCTCACATAATATGTGCATAGAGTTCAAAAGTATACAAACAAATTAAATTTATGCTTCTTTTCTTCAGGTGTATAACCCTCCTCTTGAAGACTTTTATGTTGAGCTTTTGTTAAAGTTTTAATAAAACTTTAGAAAAATAAAAGAAAGAATTATGCATAAAATTGCTATTATCAAAATACAAAAAATGTAGGTTGTTTGCAAACTCTGAAAACAACTAAAAAAATATTTTTAGAGAAGAAAAGTATTTTGGATTTTTTTTCCAAAGTTTCTTTATTGATTGTTATTTCTTTTCTCATTTTTTGAATATTTTATCATTTATTTTTCTTCTTTTTCTTGACTGATGAATCTAAAAATCTGGTGTTATCAATGTTCCTAGTCATCTTAACATTGAAATTAAATATTTGTATTGGAACTTTAGAACATGTGTTGTTAATAATGATTAATACTATTATGGACCTTTTGAAACTCATCCCTTCATAAAATTGTCAAAAAAAATTGTTGAATAGTTTAAATTTGCAAATATGAACCATTAATATTTTTTTTATGTTTTTTCAGTGTTAATTAAATAAATTTTTTATCACGCAAACAATTTTTTCTTCATTTTTTAAGCGCCCAACAAGTCCTGAGCCCTTTTGCTTAGCCGTTCTCGAATCAGAGGAATAGCCATAGGAAATCTGAAAAAAACATTAAAACTAACAAATGGATACACAATCAATAATGGCTGAAATAAACGATGAATTCTTGACTAACAAAGAAATATAAATATATAGCAACTTGAAAAATTCGAAGAACTCACCCAAAGTTGTTATCAACATATTCTTAGCTATTGCAAAAAAAGAAATTATTTCTTTATTGACTGATGTTAAATGAAATTAGATTGAAAACTAGTCACAAATATTAAGTTTATAAAAAAATCAATAATAAGATAATGCACAAATGAATAAATAAACAAGCATGTAAATAAATAATAGCAACAAAAATACTTAATCAAGAGAGTTTTTATTTTTTTTAAGTTTAAGATAGTTTTAGGCCGATGTGACAGCATTATTTCTTAAAGGTTGTTCATATCCACCCTCCCTTGTTATAAGCTCCAGCGTAACTCTGAGTCTATCAAATAATGGACGTCTTTCAGGGTTTTCATCCCAACATGATAGCATTATTGTATATCTATAAAACAAACTTTATATATTTTAATTTTTTTATAAAAAGATTACAAGAGTGCAGGACATTGTCTCGGGCGTTCTAAACGTTCCCCAGATCTTAAATAATTTTCAACTTCATACAAGTTTCTTTCGCCATATGGAGTTTCGCCTTTAGCAAATATTTCCCAAACTAGAATACCGAATGACCAAACATCTCCTTTTACAGTAAACTAAAAAAATGAATAGCCTTTATTCATCCATCATGAACAAATTATAACAAACCACCCGAATTTCCGAGTCTACTGTGAGGGATTCTATTGGTAACATGCGATATGGTAAATACGGACTTTGGATGCTTATATATTCATTTCTATAATTCATAAGCCGTGATAAGCCAAAATCGCTAACCTTGAGAATTTGGTATGTTTCATCCAACCTAAATTTAGATTCTTTTAGAATACATAGTTAATTTTATATATAAAGCTTACAAGCAATTTCTAGCAGCCAAATCTCGATGTAAAATACGCTTTTCACCTAAATAAATCATAGCATCCAAAGCTTGAAAAATATAGGAAAATGCATTAGATAAAGATAGAGGGTTTAGGGAAGTTTGGAGAAAATTTCGTAAATTTCCTCCGCCCATAAACTCGATCATAATACCTGGTAACCCATCAACTTGCGTTTCACCCACATATTTAACAACATTTTCATGTACGCAACTTCTTAAAATTTCGACTTCTTTCATACAATCCTCGAGTGAGTTAATGTAATTGTATTTTTTCACTGCTACAATAGTAGTTTCCGATCCATCAAAATATGTACCACGATAAACTGTAGAACTAAATCCTGCAAAACATGATTTTTTAAATGAGTTTTTTTTCATATATTATCAATGACTAAAAAAGAAAAAAATGTAAATAAAACCGACCTGAACCTATTATTCCTTCATCAAGTGTAAGTGTTTCTGGCCGAATTAAATTTACCATTTCCAAATTTTCATTCTGAATAATGTTATTTGTCCCTAACTCAATATGAGCTGGATTAGCAATGGGTTGAAATTCCTCTATGCTTCGATCTTTAACAGAAGACCGAAGTTTCCAAAAATAAAAAATAAGTGATGTGCTAATTACTAAAATAAAAACAAATAATATTATTACAAGAATGTTTATTTCGTTTTGCTGTGGTTTATTCTTAACAAAGTCTGGTGTAACTGTTTCATAAAGTGACGTTGATATAAACGGAATTGTTTTTGATGTAAGTAAAGGTATATCATTGTGTTTTACAGACATTGTGTTTTGCACTAAAATGTTAAACTTATGATTTTTATTATTAAGTTTCTAAATTACCCGTAAATATTGATTTTAAGTAAGTTGGTAAAGTTTCAAGGCAATCACGAGCCGAAAAAAACTCAACCTTTTGACAAATAATTCTGAAAGGATATAAAATTTAAGTTTGTTATTAATACTTAATTACCTTTGCTTGGATGCGTTTTCAATTCCGCAATTATCGTCGCATTGATGGTTTATAATATTTATGTCATTGGTTATATAACTGTTATGCTAAAAGTAAAAGATATAAATAAATGATTTAAAATTCATTACAAACGTCATGTTTATACCAAACTGGAGAACATACAGTTGTTCGATTTGTTTCGCTGTAGCATAGAGGAGGAGCACTTTTATAAAATTTTGAGCTTATACTAAGTGTGCAAATAGTGCAACGTAAGGGTTGTGTTATTAATATTTCTATGCATAATGTATTATTGCACGCAAACTTTTTTGAGAATAACTAAAAAACAGTTTAAATTGTTTTTATTTTTAACATACATACTTTTGTCGGCATATCTGAAGAAACGTATAAAATGCCATTATGAAATGGTTCTATCAATCTTCCATTAACATTTTTAAATTCTAAATTTTTTAAATTTTTTGGAGTTAAAATGAATATAAATCATACTTAGTAAAATCTTTTCCTCAAATTGTTGAATTTCATTTTTTGAGATAGGAAATGATACCTAGTATATAAAAATTAAACATTTTGATACATTTAAAGCAACCCTTACTTTTGCCACAACTTCATCATTTAAAAGAATCGCTTTTTCTTCAAAAGTATTTGCTACCATCCTTTGTGGTCTATTCTTTATTGAGAATACCTTATTAGATGAAAAGGGTTTCACATTTTCTATCCAACCAGTCACAGTTTCTGCCCAACCGATTTCTGCTTCTGTTGTAAAATTGCAACTAGAAATGTCGTCACACTTATAAAGCTTAAAATTATTTCTTTTTATAAAATACTATTGTAAGTACTCAAATCTTACTGTTTCAAGCTTCCCACAAAACGGAAAATCTTCAACACGAGAATACCAAGAAAATTTTAAACATCCGTAATCTGAAAGTTCTTTAAATGTTTTTTGTGTTGAACAGTTCTGAAAAATTAAATATCATACATAAATGTAAAAAAATTAAATAGTTTTTTTACCATGAATTCTAATTTTTGACAATAATCCAAGGTTTTTTTTATTTCTTGTTCGATGTCTTCAATTAAAAAATGACACAAAGTTGAACCTGCAGATGAGGAAGCCGAAATATATAGTATTCCATTATCATACTCGGCGCTAAGTTTAAAAATGTCATCATTAGGATAGCTAGCATTACAAGTTAAAACCAAGGAAATTTTAGAAACAATATCTGGGCTTGTATCAAAATTATCTATTTGTGTGATAACAATTTGACCATTTAAATATATCGTATCTGTTGTATTTAAATTTTTAGACAAAAGACTTTCTGCAATATTTTTTCTTGTGACTAGAGTTGTAAAGTATGTATATGGTGAGTTGCCAAACACGTAAACATCGGAGAAATATTGATCTTTGGAAGTAACAACATCAGGTGCTTTCGCCATCAAAACAAATGAATCATCCAAAAACTTAAATGTGTAAGTTGAAGCATTTCTAAAATCGTGTAGCATCCGCAAAAAAAGAGTGCCTTCCGCTTCGATTGCATCTATTTCATAAACAAGAAACGAAGAAACTAGTACACAATGTGATATAGGAAAAACATCTCGTGTTACACAACATACACTAAAAAATAAACCATCTTTTTACTTATATTAAATCCTGGCTACAACTTCACACCTGGATTTCAAAAATTTTTTTTTTAATAACTATTGCTATATACCCGAGCGCAGAGCATTTGTTTTTCTCTCGAAAATCAGTTCCGCTGTGATGTCAATTAAAAAATATTGTATTTTCCAAAAAAAAAAATTGTATTCCGATTTGGGCTCAGGCCTAGAGCAGAGAGCTTATGAGCAAATAGTGCTAGACCTTTCTCGATACGGGTCATTACACTGTTTTTACTTATTATTTATAAACATTCTTACCTGCATTCATATTCTTGACAAGCAATAATACAGTAATCATTAATAAATTTAAATTTAATCAAAATTTTATCATTTATTAATCCATTTGTAAGATGTCGTTTAGCTATTTCATTGAAATATGGATAACTTTCAATAATATCGCCAAAAATTACAAAGTTCTTAGTAGCAAAAGCAAATAATAAGTTTTTACTTGCGATTCCGCGAATAAATCCATCTTCAGATTTATAAATTTGCATAAAATCTTCAGCAGATGTAAAAACAAAGAATGCTAACAAGTAAAGCAAGTGTAGATTGACCATCTTTAGTACAGATGTTATAATAATAAAAAGTTTTAGAAAAACATTTTTATATACAAGAAGGGAAATCAAAGGCTTGAAAAATTTTGTGACTAATTTTAAGAAAACGAAAACATGCTTCCATGGATGTTATTAAAATTTCAACATCTATAAACACACGTGGGCATAAAAGGATACAAAATTAAAATACGCTCTAATACTTCCAATGCCCATGTGTGTTTATAAAAGCTGATAAGAGAGAAATAATAAAATGATTCATTGTAATCATTTGCGTTGTTTTGTATGACAAGTATTTTTAAAAGTTCAAACATTAAAAATAAGACATGTTGAAATACCATTTATTTTTTTGCTATAACTTTTAGATTTATATTTTAAGATTTTTACAGGACATGTTTCATTTGCTAACTTAATTTTAATGAGTGACATCTAATAGAAACCAAAGATAAAACAAATTCAGAAAAAAATGAACGAATAAACAAGTTTTATTTAGATTCTGTTATTTTTGAAATTTGTATGTTTAATTATAATTATTTTATAAAAAGCTTTGCAAAATTTTAAACATTTCCGTTTGATATTTTGTATATTTTTAGCCCACAAAAAGTTATTATTAATTTTTGATTTTATTTTTCTTTATAATAAAAAGTATTTTTTTTTAATGAGACTTAAAAAAATTTAATTAATACATGCGTTTTGATATGATACTTAAAAACATCAAAGTTCGCGAAAAATAAGACTTGGTTTTGGCTTTTGACTTTGTTTAATTTTAAAATCTTAAAATGCTTTAATTCTTTCATTGTATTTTTCTTCCTTATCGGGCCCTAAAATCATTCTCCATTCTCAAAAAAAACTTTGATACAAGAAAATCACTTTTCTATAAAAAATATCCGCATAATCAAAAAGAATAATACATAATGTAGAGCCACTTAGTTATAAAAACAAAACTAAAATAATGTGGAGGTGGAAATTTAAAAAAATGTGTAATAAGTTTTTCTAATAAAAAAAATTTAAAGTGTGCAGTTAAAAAAAGAAAGAAAGGAGTATGTATGTAAAAGTGCTTATTATTATTTTATGAGAAAGTCAAAAAAATATTTGTTTAACTACAATTGTCTTTTACATATGTAATTTTTCATTGAAAAATAATGTCAAATGTTAGACTACAAATTTTTTTTGGCGCTATAAAAGCTAACAAAAGCTAAGTGCTTTATTTCAAGAATAAATTTCTCGAGTTAGTTTTAAATAAAAATGAATGTTAACTTCTCCCATAAAAATATTACAATGGCTGATATCGAAGCTTTTGGATCCCGATTGCATTTCAACACCGGAATAAATGTTATTGTAAATAGTTTAGCTGTATTTTTAGTATTAAAATATTCCACCAAAGCTATGCATCCATATAAATATTTTATTTTAATGACTATTGTTGGAGCATTTTTAATGGATTTTCATTCTGCCACAATTTTCGGATTATTCACGCTTTTTCCATTGCCTTTGGTTTGTTCGGCTGGGTTAATGAAGGATGCAGGATGGTTTTGGGGTGCTGTGTTTCAATATGTAAGTTTTCCATAAAAATTTCTAATAATTTATTTTTAATTAGGAATCAAAAAATTTCAATATAAAAAAGGTCTTTTGACACGAAAAATTCTGTCCGGTTGTTGGAGGAGCTCGTTGTGCTCCTTTAAACTTGAGTTTGACTTTTTATGTTTTTAGACTTCATTACATATAACTTTCGCCATTGGTGGAATGTCAGTGTTTTATGGTATCGTTTATCAATATTGTTCCATAAATGGGAATGCAGAAATTTTTCATAAACCAAAAAATATTATTTTAATGTTTGGATCCATGATACTTGGTCCTTTGCCAAGTATGCTTGCATGTATTTGGAATGTTGATTGGGAGGATGGACGGCTATATTTGGAAGCCAATGCGCCATATGCATATAATTTATATTTCAATGGATCGTGTTTTATTAATGTAGTCAATATCAAAGCATATATTTATCTTGGAGTTATGGGATTTTCTATTCTTTTTATATATATATTTATGGCAATTTTTGTTTTAAAGATATACAAGAAATTAGAAGAATTGAAAAGTTCAATGTCAGAAAAATCTTTGAAAGCTCGAAAACAATTTTTGAGAGTTTTATTAGTGCAAACGATTGTGCCATTTATCTTTATTATAGGCCCTGTGATTGGGTTGATTATTGTTGTGGCATTTTCGTTAGGAAATTTTGAAGAACTCTCACATTGGATTCTTCAATTTTTTGGCTTTCATTCTTTCGGTAATGCCCTCGCTGTTATCATCGGTGTAAAACCATATCGGCAAGCTATAGTTAAATGGATTAAAAATGTGAAACGAATTATTTTTCGACAGACTTCCGTTGTTTCACTTCCTCCTCCAGATTTAACACCCTCAACAACTATGGCAGACTCAAGTGTTGCTTATATAAAAAAATAATGCAAAATTAAAAATTCAAAAAAAAAAGTTGTGTGGGTGTATAAAGTTTTTATTTAAATATGTAATTACCTTTTCTTTTGTACATATTTACTTTTTTTGTTTCTGGATATATGTACATAAAAAAAGAAGTTGATAATAAAAAATTATGACTTTCGCTGCTGCTGTTGTTGTTGCTGTTTGCGTCAAAGTTCTCTAGCTCACAAGTCTATTATTTTTTTTTTGCATTGTCTTACTGTAGTTTTACTGTTTTTTTAATAGTAAGATTATAGCTTAATTCATCATTGATAATTCCTTTTTACACTCATTTTTCAAATTATTTTATTTATTTGTTCTTAATTTTTTCATTTTTTAGATACAGAAAATGTAGTTTCATCGCTTATTTTTAAAACCACTAAAAGAAATTTTAACTATTGTATTTTTAATAAAATTACTTTTCAAACGGTTATTTTTTTTCTCTTTTTTCTTTGAATATTTTGCACATAACTTTAATCTTTTTTTAAATTTTAAAAATCAATGAATTTGATTATACCCGAAGTAAAACAGTTGTTTAAATAATTTTATGCATTGCAAAAGTAAAAAAAGAATTATTAAACTTTTTATTTTTTGAATAAATCACGTTTGCCTTGCAGATGTGAACAAAATATTTATAATGAACACTTTAACTGATATTTTCATTGAAAGTTAAAATAAAATATTTTAATTCTAGAAATTTCTGACGTTAATAAACACATTTAAAGAAAATAAAAAAATTTTAAACGAAAAATCCAAACAAAGTTTATGCTTTTTTTAAAATTCATTTTCTAAACTAATAAATGATGTTATTAATTTCTAAAATGAATGAATACAAGTTATGAGTATTGCGAATAAAAGTGTAGAAAAAGTGGTTCAGCATCGCAGACGATAAAACTAAACATTTTCCAAACATTGTTACTTTGTTTTATAATCTCAAATTAAAGGAGATTTTTGTTATCGCTTTTTTCCTTTTATTTCAATGATAAAAATACAATAATTTGTTTTCTTACTGGATGAATGAACAGTGAAAAACCTGATAAATAAAGCCTATTGGTTTTTTTTTGGCAAATAAAGGTGAAGTTTTTGCCCGGAAAGAAATAAAAATATAAAAAAACAACAAAACTATGCATTTTTTAATAAAAAAAGAAAAGGGAATATATTTGTTTATTTTTGGCAATGTGTATGTTTGATGACAAAAAATGCGCAAAGTTTTAGCTTCGATTCGCATTGCAGCTTTTTTTTTGTTTGCTTTTTATTGGTTATCTTCTATATATTTTTCCGTCAAAAAAGTCAACCAAATTTTTATTTAAATTATAGTACAGCAAGCGAGAAATATTATCAACAAAATATTTCACTAATTTTGTGGTATTTTTTCAAGAAATGAAGTCTTCTTACTTATATTTTAGTATTTTAATAATACTTCTTTGCTCTTTTAAGAATGTAAGTTTCAAATATTTATTTACTTTATAGTTAAAATATAATTAACTAATTGCATTTTTTTTTCCAGGTTGTTTCACTTGATTTATTGAACGAACCAGGACTTAAAGACGTAAATATGCTTAAAATTTATGATAAAAAATGGTTAAATTTGTTAATAAAAGATGCACAAAGTCCCGATCCTGAAACCCAAGCAAGTGCAATATATTTAACTCGAATTACTTTATCGGATGAAAAATCACCATTCGATGATTTTATTAAAAAAGGAATTATTAAAATTCTTGTTAAACATTGTTTAAAATCAACAAAGTAAGCTTGTTTTTGAGATCAATACTTTGGGCTTTTGCAATTTCTGTGCTAATTGTTTTATATAAATTTTCAATTTTTTAGTATATCCCTTCATCAACAAGCTGTATTAATATTATATCGAATGTCTTTAACCGAACATCCAAAATATATTCAACCTATTGTTGATGATGGCGTTCTTCCGCATGTTATTGAACTATTAGATTCAGAAAATTCTACAATTCATCTGCTTTCATTAAAAATTATTCATCTTATTATCACAGCTGGCCCAGAATTTCGTGATTATGCTTTACAATTAAAGTTAATGGAAAATTTTTCTCATTTGGTTGATCCATCGACGCCCATTGGAACTTTACAAAAATTTGCTGAAATTATGGAATCTATTTGTCGTGTACGAGATCCACCAGTACCAAATAAAAGTGTTCAAAGTTTATCACGAATGCTGAAAAAGTTTCTACGTTATTCAAATCAAAAATTTTATCCCTCCGTTACTAAGGCCCTGCTATATTTAACAGAAAATAAGAATATTACTGAACAGATTGAAGTAGACGAACTCCTTATTGAATCACTTATTAAACTTCTTGGTCACCATAATGTGGAAATACAATTTGGAGCAATTGGAACAATATATAATCTCATGAATGGAAAAAATGAAATTGCCACAACTGAGGCATTCTTCGAAAATGACATTCTAATATTCATGGAAGAATTTTTGATACACAAAGATAAAAGAATTGCTTTTGATGCTTTTCGAATTCTTACAAAAATTATCAAACATTCCCAAAGTTATGCGTCAATTGTTTTTGATTCGGATCTTATGATCATGGTTATTCATGAACTTTTAAAAGGTAATGCTAAAATTCAGAAAGCTGCAATGTCTACAATATTTTATGCTGTATTAAAAGGAACGCCAGAAAATATTGAATATTTAATTGATTTGAATGTGCTTTGTGTTATTTGCAACTATTTAAAGAAAATTATAGACAATAATCCGAAAGCTGTTAGAGATGTAATTAAAACATATATGAATATTGCTGGAAAAGCTGAAGGGTGTAAAGCAAAAGTGTATGAAAAAATAGAAACCTGCCAATGTTTTAAAACTCATGGTAAACTTCTAAATCTTGGAGACTATATAAATCTTGAAGATCCTGAAATTCAAGAACTATTAGATCAAATTCGAGATGAAGATCTTGAGGCTGGTAGAAAGGCTTTGATAGGAATATTAACTATCATTTTTGGCATAGGTGGTATCATATTTTTGTTCAAATTAAAATTTATACGATCCTGCTTAACAAAGTTAAAAAAATTGATAAAAAATTTTCTTGCCTTACTTTATTTAAACATTTACACAAGATTTATTTCTGGATTCAAAGTGATTGCAAATTTAAAAACTGGAAAATATTATGGTTTTATTTCAACAACAAATTATAACATTGGATTTTCTGCAACTAATATTGAAACAAAAGAATTGGTATTTAATTTACCAAGTGTATCAAAAAATTCTGAAGATTTTATAAATAATCTCAAATTAAATAATTGTTTTAAATTTATTCTAATTGAAAAATCACGCTTTCAAGGAATTGGACCTGGATATTCTATGAAATTTTACAATGATTTGAAAAAAAAATTTAAGAAATGTGGAATACCTTGTTATTTTATAAGTCATGATGCTTTTATGTGTTCAAGATTGTTATTATCTGCCAATGTTCCGATTCATCCTGGTGAAACTGTAATAATAATTATCCGAAATTATCCTGGTCAAACAGCAGTTTTTAAACTCAAACGCACTCATGCTGGATACCAAATGATTCAAAAGAGCAATATTAAATTGGAATCCAACAACACCCAAAATAATAAGGATTTTCAAAAACAAATTTATGGTTCAACAAATCCTAAAAGCATTATAGCTTTAGAATGGGGTGGAAAATTACCTATCAAAGAGTTTCTAACTTCACCCAAACTTACAGTTATTGATCCAAAAGTTCTTGAAAAAGATGGAGGAAAATTTATTTTTGAAACAAGTAAATGGTTTTTTAATAAAAGTCATACCAAATATTTCATTTTACCATCATATGATAAATTTTGTCATTTGTATTATGGTTATGGAAAAAGTAATGATGATGAAGAAGAACAACAACAATGTCATAACATCTTTAGTATAAATGATGGTGAACGTTTACCATTTACAAAAACATTTATGATTCCAAGAAATATTCAAAATTTTTTTGTAAGTTTTTTTTATTCAAAGTTATTCCTTTATTTTTGTCGAACAAAAAGTTTGTCAAAAAATTTACATATTTAATATTTTCACATTTTTCAGGTTGTATTTAAGCAAAATAATAGACCCAATGAACAACATCAAATTGATTTCAAAAGAGAAAATTGCCATAGACTAAAACTCACCGCAAATATCGATGATGAAGGGTTTGAAAGTTTTACAATTAATGAAATAAATATGGAAAATATCAAAGCTTTACCAACGAAATTTGATAAAAGTTGTAAAAATAAAATCCCAGTTATAGGATTTTTTGATGATTTCTCCGTTTGTTTGACATTTAAAAATGGAAAATATCAATTTTTGGATTCATGGAATGGTAAGTTTTTGTAGTGATGATAATTACCATAGAAGATTTGTTTTTTTAGGTTTATATGGCACTGATCATTTTATAAGTTTCGATGAAGAAAAGCCTAAATTCGGTGAAGATGCAATGAAAATGCTTCGAATAAAACATTCATGTGTTGTTTTTGGTAAGCTTTTTTTCTTTGTCAAAATGCCCCTTAATTTGAGTTGTTACTATTTACCATTTTCAACCACCTTTTTTATTTTTTTAAGATATTTTAAAAATAATGTCTATGCCACCAAATGATATTAAAATGGACCCAACATATGGATTTTTAATAACAAAAGATGATGAAAATCCTGTTCTTATTAAATTTGATCATAATAATGATACCTCTGCTGCGACACCATCATTTCTTATGGCAATGATAATCAAACAACAAATAAAAGCAATAAGAAAAGAAATGGGTGAAAAACCAGATGAAATCGGGTTATTTATAAATAATGATCAATTTAGCAAAGATGAAAGAAAGCGGGTTATCAATGGACTTGAAATATCTTGCAAAATGTTAAAACAAAAGTTTAGTTTTATTGAATCTTAATTATTTTTCTACTGTGTTGCTTTATTTTTTCTTTTATTTTATTTCACTTTTTTTATATAAAATTTCAATTCTTTTAAAAGAGAGGAATCTCCAGACTTGTCACTATTAAAAAAATCTAAAATTTTTCAATTTAAATATGTAATTACCTTTATTCAATTGTACCTTTTTTGCCATTAAATACCATTCATTAATTCTTTGTTTCGTTTTTCTTTTTCATTTTTTGTTTTAAAAAATTATTTTACATTTAATATATATTTAAAAGCCATTATTACCTATTTTATAGACGCACACAATTTATAAATGGCTACGATTATAGTTTTATAGCACGAGTTTAAACTAAAATCATAGGCTGTGAGTTTTTATTAAAAAAAATTAAACAAAATAAATATGTTCTACTTAATATTCTGGGAAAAAGGATTGACGTCTGACTTTAATTGATGCCATATTGGTTATGGAAATTGTAGATTCGGTATTTATTTTAGTTATGCCCAATTTCTGTGCAATCCATTCCAAATGATACAATTTCAAAAATTCTCTTTTTAAGGCTCGTCTAAAAAAATATTAAAGTTTTAAAAGAATCGTTTATTTTGGATTCTAAATTTATAATTTTCTTGCTCAACTTACGAAAAGAAAAAAAGTAAAATTATTGAAACATAATGATAAGAAATATATGAAAAATCATATAAAATATTAAAAATTCTATCAAAAAGCCAAAAATCTGGATAATCTTTGATTTCATAAGAAAATGGAACATAAATAGTTAAAAATGCATAAAATCCAAACATGGTTTCTATCCATACCGATTGAATCAGAAGTTTATATTCAACTTTTATTTTTCGATTTAATTGACTCGATTGATTTTGATTTTTTCTTGAATATTTAAATTTTTTTCGATAAATAATAAATGTAGTTATTCCAATAATAAAAGAAATAATCCCACAAATTCCATTAGAGACTGCCCGAATTAAATAATCCTGTTTTATATATTCTGAACATTCTGGAGCATAAGTGTCCAAGCGACAAGTAATATTCGAAAATGAATATCCATTAATTATGAAAGGATAAAATAAAAGTAAAAATAAAATAAAAAAAAAATATTTTTGAGTTGACCAAATAATTTTATGTTTTGTTATATAAAAAATTGATGTAAATCGATTGAGCGAAAGTAAAATATTTGATGGGCCCATAAAAAGCATAATATACCATTCAATAAAGCATTCAAAATATTTGAAAAATGGTATATCTATTATATTATCAGAACTCCAATCTTTTGTTAAATATCTTTGACATGTGAATCCAAGTTCGTATAAAGCATCAAATAAATAACCCCAAAATAATATATAAAAATATGCACTTGCTATGGATGAGGACGGGGAAGAAGATTTAATTGATTTAAAGAATTGAGAAATAATAACAATGCTAACAGAAATTTCAAGAATGCATCCAGAATAATAAAAAATATCTACAATCCTATCGATATAATTCTTTATTATAGCAAATGTTTTTCCTTCTTCTGACATAATAATTTCTGGAGAAATTCTAGAAATAATACATAAAAAAATTTTTTTTTTACTATAATGCGATTATCAAAAAAGTAAAACAATGTTTTAATGTAAGAAAAACACTCCATTTCATTCTTCCAATTTTTTTCTCATTTTTCGCTGATTTTCAAGTTCCTATTTTTTCTAAGCAAAAATTAAGGCACGCTACTTTTTTATTTTTAAAACTTTGGCAAAGAAAAAACAAACTGTTTTTAAAGTTTTAAAAATTAGAAAACATGGCTTTTTTATAAAAAATAATTCCCAGGTACTAAGAATAACATACATGCAATTATAAAATCTTTGTTCTCAAATTTAAGTGTCTAATAAAAAAGTATTACCTTTTTTAGGAATATATTTTAGCTTGCTTGAAGCACTCCTGAAATGGCTTATTTGTTTTTTTATTAAATTTAACTCATTCAGTGCACTTATTTTGTAAATTTTAGAAAATAAACAGAATCCATTAAAAAAACAAATTTATATTAATAATAATTTTTAAATTTGATTTTAGAATTGGGGGCATAAAAATTATTTTTAGCTTTCTACCTTTGAATTTATGTACATATATTTTTTTGCTTCCTTCCCACATTTTTGCATTTAGCTGAATAAATAATAGTAAAAAATAAAGTTATGGAGTTACATTACATTTTACAGGTGTTATTTACAAAAAAAGCAAATTAATTTTTTTATTTTCTGTTTACTCTATTTTTTATAAATCAAATTTTTATAGGAAATAAAAATTAAATTTACTTTTAAAGAACTCTGTTATTTTCTACCTTTAAAAAATAGAACTTTTCTCTTTCTTTCTTTTTTACTTATTTTTCAAAAAAAAGTTACTCTTTCGAACCAAATAAACCGCCAGCAAGAAAAAATTAATAAATATTTAAATGGTAATGCAACAAAAAAATAACTAAAGCAACTAATCTGAAAAAAGTTTAAAACCATAAAAACTTATTTTTAAAATTTCTTATTGATTTCTTTCTTGAAATTTTGACGGTACATTTCCAACTTCCTTCTTATCTATGTGATTTATGCAGAAAAATCGAAGAAGTGCTACGTGACTCTTTAGGGAAATAAATTTATTTTCTTTTGTCGACGGGACTCAATAAATTTTTTTTATCAAATAAGAAGTAACTCGAATTAATGCAAAAAAAAAAAAAGCATTGAGTTTTTTTCTTCAGTGGTAACTTTCATATCCATTTAAACGATGGCTTTAAAAACTTTGGGGCGAGCAGCAGCATTTATTTGTTGACGGTTTCTAAGTATTTTTTGTATGAGACCTTTTTTAGCTTTTTCTTTTTGAATTTCACCTTCAATAATGATTTTAATACCCACACAATTTAAATTCCTACTATTCTTCTTTAAAACTTCATGAATCATGACACAAATTTTTGTTTTTTTGAAAGAAAATATACATAGGATTATGCAATATTTAATCTGTAATTTGTGAACTCTTGAACCCCAACGAAAATAAATTCTTTTTTTTATCAAAGTTCTTTCCTACAAACATGACGAAGATAGTTTGAATTGCATAAAAGTCTTAAGAACAAAAATTTCTCCGTCTTGGCTTCCATGGATTGTCTTCTGATAAGAAATAAGACAACATTTATTTCAAAGGCAAGAAACAAAAAATTATTGTTATACTTTGTGATTTCGATACTATTGTTATTTTTATTTTTCGTGTCACAATAATGCGTTGGAGACATTGTTCAATTTTTTTATGGATTTTTTTAACATTAAATAATATAGGAAACTCTCAAATCCAATTATTTTATAAAAATGACAATAAAATAGCTAAAAATTATGAATATTATACCAATATCCATGTTGACAATAAATATGAATGTGAAAATGATGAAGATAGCATGGAAGGTAAATTTTAAATAAATTTTTTGAAAGTGAAAAATACTAAGCAAAAATGTGGTTTTTTATTACAAGAAACAAAGAGAAGTGAGTCGTGTAGTCAAATTTTAAATGTTGACGAAAATTGAAAACCACCAATTTTTCATATTTGGTTTTTGTGAGGTTCTCGAATTTCCTATTTTTTATTGCTTTCACTTTATGTCATTATTTTTTTTCCGCCATTCACATCCACAATTTTAATTTTAGCCTTTTGAAAGGACTTTTCGGCAAAGAAAAAACAAATTTCGTAATTTTTAAGTTTTTTAATGGAATTACAGATTGTCAATGCTCAAATTCAACAATAACTATACCATGTAATAATAATATGGTGTATTTTCCATTAAAAAATTGCACTATAGAATATTGTAGTAATCAAACATGTAATTATATGGTAATGATTTTTCTCATCTCAAAAAAAATGAGGCGAAAATATTATTTTTTTTTATCTCTTTCATTTTAGATTACACCAAACATTGATTGCCCAAACATATATTATGAATTAAATATTCACTCAAATTTACGAGCAGGTAATAATGCAAGCGATCAAGATCAAATTAATGTATTTTCTGATAATCATATAGACAAAAAGTATGTATGTTAATTATAAAATAAAGAATACACTAAAGTTTTTAAACAGTTTTGGATTTGACTAGACTAAATTTTTTTTTTGATTTGTAGCATATCAAGTACCAATAACTTGAATACACCAAAGATTGTTTATTCTTCGCAAGCAAATGTTACAATTAATTTTTTTTCAACATCTAAAGTAATAATTTCATCAGGAAAATATTTTTGGATTATGGAATTAAAACCCATTGTTAGCAACATTGAATTTATAAATGTCGAATTAAATGGAACGAATCCTACATTTGCGATTTGGTTAGATGAAGTAAAATCATATACTGGATTAAAAGTTTGCTCCCCAAATACTGATGATTTGGATATATTCATAAGCTTCACCGAAAGTTCTAATTTACTAAAAAACTATCTTTTGTATGACTCCGATGATTTGAATACTTTTATTACAACGTATGTTTTTTTAATTTAATTTTTTTCTTTTCATTTTTTTGGCTTGACAACATAATAGTTTGTTCTTGTGTTTTAGCTTGAATTCTAATGACATCATTAACCCATCTCAAGATTATATTCCAAGGTATTTAGCATCGAATTTCGGATGTATTACCATATTTCGAAATGAAAATTCTACTTCATGGTTTTCTACAACAGCTTTATTTAGAATGTCTAAAAGTTAGTTATCAAATTTGCATATTTATGATTTAGGGTTCTTATTTCATATTTTTTAGTTCACACTAAAAATTGTGAAACAAATAACATTATTGAAATTAGTAATGAGTATTCTAGTTATTCCCGATTAGCCAAAAATAATGGATCATGTGAATTGATTTTTTTATCTTCTATATGGCCTAACCCAACTATTGCCTTTTCTTATATAAATACTACTTCATCAAAATTAGATAAATTCACCTTCAAAAGTGCAATAAATAATAGAATCTATTTTGATTTATAGTAAGTTTGTTTAATCGATTAATTAAATTTTGACATTAATTTTTTAGCTCGGGTCAAGCAAGGGAATGGTATAACTTTGGTATAAGCACCCCAGCTTTAAGCATAACTATACCCGCATCCAATGAAATCTCAATAACAGCTTCATGTGCGTTAAAAGGAAATAGCATTTATACCAATAATGGAGAAGATGATCAAAGTGGTATTATAGCATCGGAAAGCTATAGTGGTATAACTAATTATATGGTCCAACCTCAACAAATTGATTCTGAAACTTATGCAATATTGAGTTATTTTTCATTGTCTATTGAAAGAAATATTACTTTCGAAGTAAAGGAAATTTTTGGTGACACATATGTACTTTTACAATCACCTTTAAAGTGGGTATAAAATAATATTTATCTTAAATAATAATGCATATATTGTTGTTATAGGAATTATAAATTATCAAAGGGACAAAAGCTTACACTTTCTGGAATAATTTTTAATGCTTTATATTTCTATACCGGTAATGCAACCGACGCGGTTCTAATTCAATATTTTATAGAGGGTGTATCTTCAATCACCGTGACGGCTACGTCAAGTAATCTTTTTTGCTTATTTTCTAGAAGTTCCAGTGCGGGAAGGCTTTACTGAAATGTCAGGAAAAAATTTGGCGATACTAGACTAGGCTGATATTGGGGAGATGAACCTAACCAGGTGGACGAGGATGAGAGATAATTTTTATTGGCCAAGTTAGGCCAGACTCCAATTAATATTTAGAAAAAGCTTTTTTGGTATAAAACCAAAAATAAAAATTTTGTCAAATTTTAGATATCCCTTTCATATCGTCTTCACCTACCATGCCTACATCATCAACATATTCCACATCTTTGTCGACACCTTTATCAACAAATTTAACATCTCCTTCTATATCGCAATCGAGAACACCTTTAGTCACGACTTCAACATCTATAGCATCATCAACGACACCTTATATTTCACCTAGTTTATCACCAAAATGGTGGATAATTGGAATGCTTTCAATTATTCTTGTATTTTTAGCAATTCTTATTATCTTTTATTTTCTACGAAAACGAAATTACCAAAAAAAGCATGAAGAGCTGCAAAAAACTATAAAAATGAAAATGGAAATGTCCCCTCTTGAAGTTCATCTTTCCCATGATGAAAGATTAACAAAGCAGTTGGAATCAAAAAATGTTGTAATTGATTTTGACAATATTCTTGGAAAAGGTGCTAATGCAACCGTTTATAAAGGTATAAAATTTCGATTTTTTCCATAGCTTCGCATAATTTATATTTTTTTAATAGTTTTTATTAAAAGTATTAAAAGTAAATCTCAATTTAATATGACTAAAAATAGTCCAAAATTGGCCCCACAATTATATGAAAATTGTTATGCAGCTATAAAATTACCGACAAGTTTTAATAACGAAGAAGTGGAACAATTTGTTCGTGAACTTGATGCGTTAATTTCAATTGGATCTCATCCAAATATAATTACCTTTATTGGATGGACTCTATATCATGATGTGCCAGCATTGATTACCGAATTAGCGGATACTAATTTATTAAGTTTTGTTAAATCATTTCGTGGTGAAACCCTTCCATATAAAAACCTTATTTCTATACTATGGCAAATTTCTCAAGCTTTAAAATATATTAATTCTTTATTGCTGGTTCATAGAGATGTGGCATGTCGGAATATTCTTTTATCCGGAACCAATATCGCTAAATTAGCTGATTTTGGATTATGCTGTCACTGCGATGAATCTTTCACATATCGAGCATGCTTACAAAAAAAATTACCATTAAAATGGTTATCAATTGAAACATTAATAGATAGAATATTCTCAGAAAAATCAGATGTATGGTCTTTTGGAATAATGTGTTATGAAATATTTTCATTTGGTTCTGTTCCATATGCAACTTTAAGCAATGAAGAAATGCTAGATTTTTTACAAGCTGGAAATAGACTTGAAAATCCACCTGGTAATACTTCGGATTCCATGTATGAATTAATGTTAAATTGTTGGAAAGAGAAACCATCGGAACGCCCTACATTTGAAGAAATTGAAAACTTTTTGCGGGTTTTACTTGAAAATGAAACAGCTAGTTATGGATATCTAACATTATGCTCTGATGAAATAGAAAAATAATAAAACTTTTGAAGAATCCTTTTTTTGTTTTGAATTTTTTAAAAATTTTTTTAAGCCTTTCCTTTTTCGATTGTGGTGTTATAAAATTATTTTTCTTTCTCCATCTTTTTTTCTTTATTAATTTTTTACGCATCATAAAGCTTATTGAAAAAAATAATAAAAAAAATCCAAGAACTAAAAAATCATATATGATTTTCTATCAAGAATGGATATTTAATAATGAGATAGCATTGAAGCTTCAATCGAAGGTTGTGTCCTCAAAATTAAAAATAAACCTTCTGGATTTTGTTAAGTAAAAATATATTCGAAAATTATAAATCAAATTTCTTTTTTTGAGCTTCGTGATTTCTTAAAATTATTATGATAACATAAAAACTTGCAACAGCAGCTTATGACGATTTTCCTTAATTTTAATGGAGGAGTACCATTTCAAATAGAATGAGACCAAACAAAAAAGAAAAAAAATTTCTGATAAGATTTTTGAGTTTTCATTTGGAAAAAAAGCACACATAAAACCAAAACACAAATTAATTCTTTTCTATTATATTATTTTTTCGTTGAACAGCTACTTCGACTTATTTGGAACATACGTGGGCAAGGCACCCGATTGCAAAACGATTTTTTCAAGTTGCAAAAAATAATTGTAATATTCATTCATCAAATTTATTAAATGCGGCCGTGCCATTTCTAAATTCTATTCTCATTGTTATAATAATTTTGAAGATGAAGAGACATTAACATTTCCAAATATGTATTTGGTCAAAAATTATAAAAAACTTCAAGAAGAACATTCAGGTGAAATTAAAAACATTTTTTAACGCAATTCAAAATGAATACACAAAATCCATCTTTCACCTTCTTTTTAAAAAAATATTTTAGATACTCCAATGTCGAAGGGAAAACTATAAATATATGAAAAAACTAAATTTTTTTGCAAATCAATTGGCTTATATTTTCTCAACGAGAAATTAATTCCAAAAAATCTTGAAATTTGTAATTTAAACCATTATTTTTAAATTCGATTTTATCCAAATTATTTCGGAGCAGAGATTATTTTTTTAATTTCCAATTTAGGTTTAAAAAATATACTATGAACATAAATTTTGTAAGGTTTCACGTAATATAATAAACAACAGCAATCAATAAAAAGATGGGAAGATAAAAATGGAAATGGTAAATAACCCAAGTATGCAGCATTTCGAAATTGAAAGAAAAATAACATTCCAGCCATTCCAAATGGAATATAAAAAAATACAATTGCGTTTAAAAGTTGAATCAATAAATATCTAAAATAAAGCTAATAAGTTTAAAAAATTTTACCGCCAAAAAAATCAGAATAGTTCAGAAGTAATGGGAGAAATGTAAAAAAAGTTAATGACTTACTTATAAAGCATTCGTTGAAGTGCATAAGTTTCTTTAGAAACAGTCTTTTTAATTTGTTTCATTTGATAAAAAAGTATTCCATTTAAAATTGATAATATTAACACCGCTGTTCCCAATCCAGAACAAGCCAAAATGGTTAGTAAAGTCCCTTAAAACATAAATTTAAAGCACATAAGTAAAAGAATTTTAATAAAAATGCAAATAACAAGCCTAAAATTTGATTTTCTGATGTAAGAAGAAAGCCAACAGATACAGGAATAAATTTATACACTTCTTTTAAAGCTGGTATATTTCTTTCAAACAATTCTTGAGTTTCATCAGGATTTTTTAATAGAAGAAACAATGGAACTAAAAATATATGAAAATTATTACCTTAAACTTTTTTTCTTTTGTTAATTATTGAGAAAATTAAATGAAAAATAATTTGAGTTATTGTTTTCTTAAAATTTTTTGAAGCATTTAAAAAAGAACAAACATGAAATACTTATCCATCCTGCAAAAGCCCAACAAATAAAAAATATGGTAATTAATTTAATTAACCTTTCCGATTTATCTGTTTTGTTTAGCCCTAATACAGCTGAAACTCGATAACCAAATGCAAAAACAAATAATCCTATAACAGAAATTCCAAAGAAAACCATTAAAATAATAAAATATTTAACCCAATTTTTATTGATTGGAAAATGAGTATACGCAGCAATAAATGGAATTGGAACAGGAACAACAAAATTCATGAAACAAAGTAAAGTTTCAACACACATGTTGCAAATTAATTGACTCAACAAAACATATTTAAATTTTCCCATAGCTGGCGTGGATTTTTTGAGAATTACGAATACAACGAAAGCAAAGGAAAAACATGTAATTATAAACATAGAATCCATTATCCATCGAGAATAATATAATAAATTTGGGTAAAGTAATTCGTCGACGGTGAGATTTTCCCATTGAGATAAATATTGATTTTGTTCTTCATGTTGAATTTCCATTTAAAAGAAATAAGTATGTTAGTAAGTAAATTTTTGTTTTAACGAAAATTAAAATACATTGGTTAGATTTATCTAAAAATTTAATTTCAAAGAAAAACAGGTGAAAAATTTAATAAAAGTTTGGATACTTATTAGTCGTTACCATTCCCGTAAATTAGTTTGTGTGCGAGAAAAGTTTTGTACATGAGAAAATTATTATAAATTTAGATAAATTAAAAATTAAATATATTGGGTTGTTCAATAAGTTCGCGAACCGACAAATTCGGTTGGCCAACTATCAAGATGAAAGGTATTAAAATACTGTTTGCGGATGTTTGTAAGAATCCTTTCACGAGGATACAAGCAATTTTGCAGAAAGTGTTCGAAGAGAAATATTGATAAGAAAATTACTCGTAATTCATGTTATTCAAATTAGAACAAAAATAAATACATGTCACTTATCTACGTGAGAAGATAAATGCGTGGTAAGAAAAAAATCATTTAATGGCATGTTAACTTTCAAGTCTGTTATTAATCTTTTGAAGTCTCGTTGTGTATTGGTACTTTCTTTCTTATTCACCCACAGATACTATATATATCTTTTTTGTGGTTAAAATAAAAAATTTGATTTGACGATAGAAAACTGACCATAGCAAAAATATTTTTAGACCAAATCTTGGCATATTCTAACATATCATTGAGGGTGTTAGATCCCAAGGTTTCCCTCGGAATCTAAATTAAGAAGAAATAATATAATTCGCTTTTATTTAAAATTACAAATACAAAATAATAAAATTAGATAAAGAAAACTAAGCATGAATGATAGGGAAATGGTTCATCTTTTATACCAGTAGAAGTACAGCTAAAATTGGTGAATAGCTTATTTCCGGTTTCCGGTCAGACAGACAGCAAGTACCAGTTAAAGATCTGCTTCTCGCTTTTAGTCATAAATAAAATGAATCATTTACAAAATTCAATTAAAGAGAAAACGTTGTTAGAGACAAATCTAACAATCCTCCCTTTTTTGAAGTTAAGCTTCCTTTCCCAAAAAGTTCCTTAATTCCAGGAAGATGTTTTCAAAAATTAAAATTTAAACTATTTGAAAATAAAAATAAAGTTTTTGAAGTAAAGATAAAAAGTTTAAAAATAACAATATTATTTTAGAAATAGAAAATAAAGATTGATCAGTAGTTGGATTTGTAGCTAGCATCCTCCCTTTTTTGGAAAAAGCTTCCTTTCATAAAAAGGTTCCTTTATTCAATAGGCAATTTGGTTGGAAGTTCGTGTTTAACGATGATTGGAGTTTCGATTAAAATGCTCGTATCTTTGATTTGATGAAGTTGATGGATTTGATGGTTGAGATGATTCGGAATGAAAGTTAAGAGTTTGGAAGTTTGTGCATAATTCTCTTTTTCTTTTTAATTCTTTTTCCTTTTCTGTTGCTCTTTTTATGACGTCTTCAAAAGTTTTTGTATTGCTTGCAGTAACGTAAACTTTTAATTGTGGTTTAATTTTGTCGAGTAGCGCGAAATATAAAATTTTATTTATCTCCGCGGCACTGCTTCCATCCATTGCAATCGTGACATGTTCCATTAAACGAGTTGAAAAATCTTCAACAGATTCATCTGGATTTTGACGACATGAAAGCATGGATTCTTGCCCTTTTTGTGTGGCTTCTTCTCCAGTAAATTTTGTTCGAAGAGCTGTTGTGAGGGCTTTATAATCAGTTTTTGTTGCATCATCAAGAGTTTTGTAAAACAATTTGGCTGCACCTTCGAGGTGTCCAATTAATCTTACAAGACGTTGCTCATCAGTAGGAGGCATGAAAAGAAATCCTAAGCTCAAAATAAAATCTTCTTCCCAAGTTTTGAATGAAACATTCGACTTCCCAGAAAATTTTTCAAGTGAGAAAGAGTTTACATTGATCTCAATATTTAAAATAGTTTGTTCCTCAAAATTTTGAGCATCAAAATTTTCAATATTGGTCGTTAAAATTTTGAATGGATTTTCAACTTTATCTTCTTTTGGTAATTCAGCAATTTGGTGATCTTGAAATTTCAAAGTTGGATATAAAGGATTTTCTTCAACTTCGGTGTGTGTGAAAAGAAGTTCAAATTTAGTAGCAAATTGCAATTGCCTTGGTAATATTTCAAGCTTATTGCGCAAGCTATGCATTTCGCGTTCATCTCCATCATGGGTTGTAATTGCCTCTCGAGTTGTTGAAGGAATTAAAGAATTTTCTTCACCAGGATCATTGCTTGCTTTTGAATTGGCTTTGAGATGTTGAAAAATATCAGGTGGAAGTTCTTGTATTTCTTTTCTGGAAAATTTTGATACCTGATATAAATCAGCATTCAAGGGATTTATGATTAAATTGTGAAGTTTAGTTCCTTCACGATTCAAATCATTAATCTTTGAGGAGAATGATGCCATGTCTTCTTTCATTTCCATTTTCAATGCACGAATTTCAGCTTCTTCAATGAATAAAATGGTTTCAAATTTTTCTTTGAAAGAATTCAATAGTTCTTCATACGCGTGGTTAAGTTTATGGATATCCTTGACTAATGCATTTTCAACTTTTGCATTTTTGGACGTCATTTGGTATTCCAAAAACATTGGGATTTTTGCATTCATTTCAGCTACTTCGGCTTTCCTAGTTGTTGCTACTTGCTGGCACAAAGCAATAGCCTTACCTCCGGCGGTGTGCTCCCCGGGCTCTCCAAGATTATCAATAACCAATAATGGTTCTTCGAACACTAGCCTGCATTCCTGCTTTCCCCAGATGTTTCGAACCACTCGTCGTGGCACCATTGTTAGATCCCAAGGTTTCCCTCGGAATCTAAATTAAGAAGAAATAATATAATTCGCTTTTATTTAAAATTACAAATACAAAATAATAAAATTAGATAAAGAAAACTAAGCATGAATGATAGGGAAATGGTTCATCTTTTATACCAGTAGAAGTACAGCTAAAATTGGTGAATAGCTTATTTCCGGTTTCCGGTCAGACAGACAGCAAGTACCAGTTAAAGATCTGCTTCTCGCTTTTAGTCATAAATAAAATGAATCATTTACAAAATTCAATTAAAGAGAAAACGTTGTTAGAGACAAATCTAACAGAGGGCAAATTGAATTTCTAATGATTTTTCAGTTAATATGCATCTAAAGTTATTTCTGTTATTAAAATGCAATTAACACGAACGTCGGTATTATTTTTTAATTAGCATTTCTCACCCTCTAATTACTTGTTTATTAAGATGGTTAAAAATAAATTCCTTTAATTCTCTTATTAAATCTGAAATACCAATTGGATACCTTTTTTCGGAACCAAAAATTACTAAAACAAAAAAAGATATAAAAGATATAAACTTGAGTAAATTTCTTTCTCACGCGATTCAAAATGTCCATATTTTTGTATTGCTTTTGAATGATTCAAAGTCATTAATTTTTCGATGAAACCTAAAATTTAACTTTTTCTAAGCATTTTTATTTTCTCGAAATCCTTAAACCTTAAACTTACGGATTTTTTCAACATAATAAATATGTTGAACTTCTTCATTAGAATTAAAATTACGAATACGTTTTTCAAGTTTACTCATCTTTTCATGAACTTCAGTGTAAATTAATATTTTTTCCTCAGTTAAAATAAGGCACGATGAAACAAAATTTGGGTAAAGTAACTAAATAAAAAATATGTTTTTTTACGAGAACTTTCAGAAAATATCAAACTTTTAAAAGTGTTGAAGGAAAGCGTTTAATACAAACATAATCCAGTTTTGCTTTAGTTTCATGTATTTGGAATTTATCCTCGCTACATCTATATGGAAAATTAGGATACGGAATACAAAGAGGCATAAATGCAAAATATAATTCTTCCATGGGTTTAAAAACTTACTAGAAAATAATTACAAAAACTTTTTTTCATTATATTAAAAAAATTATTTTGTCTTTAACTTTTTTTTAAAAACATACTTGAAAATAATTATAGTTTATATTTGTGTTATGAGCTCCAATGTTTACAGGGTATAAATGATCAAATGGGTCAAAGATTTGACGTAAAAAAGAATTAGAATCATCAAAAAGATAACCACGAGTATAATTCAAATCCAAAAAATGTATATCTTTTATTAAATGAAATGCTGTATTCTTGTCACTATCATTCTTAAAAAATGTAATTTTAAAAGTTTAATAAAAATTCTGAATGCTTGCTTCTCGATTTTCATCCGTTGCATATTCTATCAAATCCCAATACGCTTTACTGAGGGGTTCCAACTCTTCAGTAAATTTACTCATTAGTTTTATCATTTTCAATGGTTGTGTTTTTTCCAAGGATAAAAAGCTCATGGTTTTATTTATTAAAGTTTGCATTTTTGGTGTGTACCTTGACTCTGTAAAAAAAAAATAGCATTAATTTTTTTTCTATCGAAACAATCATAGAATTTTTGCAACAAAAAAAAAGCAAGAGGGAACGTTGGCTTGAAAACTATTTGCGTAAAAATAACATTCTCTTGCTGTATTTAAAATTAAGATACTTACCTTTTGCCACTATCATAGAAATAAACATCAAAAATAAAAAGAATATTTTTAATTCCTTTGTGAAAAACAATTTTAGTTTAAAAATAAAATAAAGCTTTAAAAAATTTTATTGCCACCAAATGAAAAAGAACAGCAAAAAAAGTATGTATGTATAATTTATTTGTTTATAAATCGAAGACGACACCCTCCATTTTTTTGTCGTTAAAAACAAAGCTTTAAAAAAAAGCTAAAAATACTTTTGCTTTTTTTTCATTCATTTCGTTGTGTATTTGTTTCAAAAAAAAAAAAGAAGAATAAGATCAAATGTTGCAATTAGCCGATCATCGACTATTTGGCAAACATTCAGCAGAAAATACGCGAGAAAAAAATAAAAAAGTTTGCATAAAAGATTGTCAGTCAAAATGAAAAAAAATCATGCAAAATGTATGTAAGTATGCAAATTTTTTGTTGCTTCATTGTTAGCAAAAAAATCATTAGTCAAAGAAAAAACATTCATTTTTTCATTTTCAAGAAAAGCTGTGATGAACGGTGGACGCTTCTTCACTTTTGTTGGTTTGGTATTATTTTTTACTTTGGCTGATGGAGTAAACCAATTTATTAAAGATTTCATCAACAAATATGAAAATATGGATGCTGATAAACAATCTTATATTCATGAAATCGAACAACTTGGACCAAAGTAAGTAAACCTTTTTTGATCGTAAAAATGCATTCTTTTGGCAATGCGTTCCTTTTTTTGTAAAGCCTTAGAAATGGAAAAAGTTGCTTTTGCTGTTGCATCTTTGAACAAACTCAAACCTAATCATTTCTTCTTTATTTTAGTGTCGCTGTATTGAATTCATTCGAATCGTTGGATGTTGAAATAAAATTTGAAGAATTTTCAAATCTTAAATTTGCTTCAATTCATGATGATTTTCTCTCCTGTTATCATATGTTACAATTCTACTTGAAAATCCGTATGAATGGCGATGATGGTTATATTGAATGTGAAATTGGTAAAAATGATGGAACATGCTTATGTGGTGAGTAACTTTTTATCATTCTTGCTATTCGTTTTAACTGGACACATTTTTGTTATACGACTATCAATGAACATTATTGCCTTTCTTACTTTATCGATGTTATTAATTTATTCGTGACTATGCTTTATTCATGGCTTTTTTAGGCGGATCTGAATTTCAAGTAAAATTGACGCCAACTTCAAAACACATTGTTATCGAAAACAAATTTTTCGTGGTTATGGAAAGCCAAACTTTCAAGCAAATCTTCGAAGAATGTAAACAAAATACGCCGTTTGCTTATACTACTGAAAAACATCAAAATCATGAATTCATCAAAGCTCAATCGCATATTGGTGTTACACAATATTATCCTGGATATGATTATAATGATCGATGCTTCTTTGCTTTGATTTCATCAAGTAAAGATGCAAATCCATTCAATATTGTTCGACCAAAGCCTTCAACTCTTCAACCTGATTCACATCATCGCTATTTGTATTCAACAAATGAAGTTCCTGCTGATTTGGCATCGAACATTAGCTTCGTCAAAGATGGATGGCCAAGAATCGAAGTTATAACAAATGTAAAGAATCCAAGAATGACTTTCTTAAAACCAGCTGATTCAACTCATATTCCTGCTTTCTTGTTTGATATACCAAAATGTCACGGTACAAGGTAAGTTATAGTTAGTTGTGTGTACCTATTAGATCGTTATTCGAATACTTTCTAGTTAATACCTATTGTCAGTTAGAAGGTTCAAAACGTAATTTTCATGTTAGTTAGACTAAAAACTTGCTCGATTTATTGTGCAACGAAATGTACATATGTATTTATTCTGGATCTAATACTTTTCATTTTCAGAATCAAATTGCGTTTGTTTGAAAGAGAAGATTGTACTTATTACATATATCAAACAAACTTCCTTCAAGTATCACCTCGTGGATATGATGATTATTCAACAAAGTTTGATAAAGCCAAGTTATCTGAACAAGCTCTCTATTATCGATCGCCATTTATCCGAATTGCTTCTCCATTACAAAAACCATTGGAATACAATAATGATATATTATGTAAGCATGAAATTGGTGACAAATATGTTGTTGAATTTTTGGAGGTTTTTGCTCATAAAGATCTAGGTTGTGATAGTTTTGGTTTTGTTACTGTAAGCAACATTTTCAGTGGTTTTAAACTTCTTAATGTTACTTGTTTTCAGGGTCCGGCTGTGAAAGTTGAAATCGAATATGAAGAACCAAATGTTACAACTACTACAGAGCCATCAACTTATATGAATTCTTCAACTGAAATTCCAATTGAATCAGCATCTTTTTCACCATGGTTTCTTGCTATCATTGTTGTGTAAGTTTCCTTTTCCTTATCTACTTTTTTTATGGCTACGATTTCAGAATGTTCTTGTTATTATCAGCTGGTGCAATCATTTATCTAACCCGACGAAAATGGTTCAAAGAAGCTCGAATGGATTTGGATGAAAATGCTTTTGCTCATCATTGGCAAGTACCCGTTCCTGTTAAAGTTGAAGATGAAAATGATCGAGTATTTGATTAAATTGTTTGTTTCATTTGCTATGTATTTATTATGTATGTACTTTTTTTAATGAATAATAAAGAGTTATCGTTGTATATTTTATTAAACATTGTTTCATATATATGTGCAATAGCACAAGAAATATACGATACGTTCGCTATTATTGTTCATAAACTATAATATCAACTTTATTCCGAAATCTGGATATTTCTCTGATTTGTCTTTCCAATCTTTCTTTAATCATTCCTTTATTTTCACTTCTAATTGAAATGGTTGCATAAGGTTTGATGAGGTTCATTGATTTTGGTGTCATTATTGGAATAAGATTTTGATTTAAAAATAAGCAAAACAATTCCGCATCAAAGCATGGAGATACGTTAATCATGTGCAAAATAAAAGATTTTAGCGGTTTCACAAATTTTACTTCGCTTAATTTTTCGAGAGTTTCCTTAGAAAAATTTTCCCCATCATTTTCAAATTCAATTCTTTCAAGGTTTGGAAGATTTTGAAATAATACATTTATTGGAACATTTGTTCCATCTGAATAAAGAATGCTTGATTGAATGAAACCAAATTCTTTAATTTTTTCATTATCTTCAACCAAGAATTTAAAATCAGCGTAAGTAATAGTTGAGGAAGCAATATTTAAGATTTTTGAAGAATTTCGATAAATGGATTTCATTAATGATGGATTAATTTTATATATTTTTAAAGCACATGTGAACCAAAATAAAAGGTTTTTATTCAAATTGAATAATTTCGAAGAAGAATTGTTTGTCATAATTAGTGATTCTTTACAGCAAGCATTTAATGGGAAAACTAGGATAGCTCGTTTAGAAAAAAAATATTTGCAAGTTTGATATAATTTTTGAAGGCCAACTGGTGAGATGGGTTTATTAAGAATATGAAAAATAACATCAGGTGGAAGAGAAAAATGCTGCTTTCGAGGAAACTTAAATGTATATTCAGAATCGTTCGAAATTGTATCCATTTGTTGTTTAAACATGGCATAAATTTCTGATTTATTATAAATATGATCCATAATATTGTAATTTTGGTGAAAACAAGTATTCAACTAAAAAATAGGCTGAGATTAATTCCCAATTATTTTTACGCCGTTTGTTTAAAAAAACTTTGGCATTAAAGAACTTTTCGACAAAAATTTAAATGAAGCAACCCATGGAAGTCAAAATAAAAGGATTTCACGTTACTTTCCAAAATACTTTTTTTATGAATAAAAATTTATTGTATTTATTAAAATTTACAAAACAATGACAAAAAATAATATATTTTAATAAAGATAAGTTGTAACATTGAAATTTTCCCCGTATTTTGAAATTTCTCTGATTGATTTATCAATGCTTTCTTTAACAATCTGCTTATTTTCGAATTCAACATAAATCTTTGCTAAGGAATATGTAAGCGAATTTGTATTAAAATCAAAAAAGCTTATAGTTGATGAATGAATCTCTAATATACGGGAGGAATTGAGATAAATAGTTTTTAATTCAGATAAACATGGATTGCAAACATACAAGTAATATGTAAACCAAAATAATGTTTTTCCATTATTATTTAACTTAATTCTTTCTTGGAAATGGAAAAAATTTGCACTAATTTCATTCTCAGTAATATACGATTGTTCACTCAAAATAATAATAGGTCGTTTAGTAAAAAAATATTTGCATGTTTGATATAATTTTTGAAGAGCATCAGCAGAAATGGGTTTATTAAGCATATGTGAAATAACATCTCGTGGAAGAGAAAAATGCTGTAATTGAGGAGACTTAAATGTATATTCAGAATTATTAAAAGGAATGTATATTTTAAAAGCCGAAAACATAATCTTTTTTGAAGAAACAAACAAAATGAGCGAAAGTAAAGATATACTAAAAAATATTTTCAATTAAAGCCAAATTATGCTTAGTTGAAATTGTTTTTCGTTTATAAATTCAAACGGAGCATAACCATGACCTACGAATTAAAAAGAATGGTGGTGAGTACATAATTTATTATCGATAACAAAATTATGATTGCTTCTTCTCAAAGGCCCATTTCTCTCTAGTATCAGTGGCAAAGCAAAACAAACTAATAATTACCAAATTAACCCGAGAAAATAACAATTTTGACGAATATTTTTCTGGTAATAAGTTTATTAAAAACTGGCAGGCATAAAACGAAAAAATGATTCACAAAACAAGTCTAGCTTCAAGAAAAATCACTTTTACAGCATCTGGATATAAAAATAATATAAAATTTAAATGTTCAAAAAAATGAAATAACGCCAAGAGATTCTGGAGAATTAAGCATTCCTGGATTTTGTGGTTGAATGGCATCAAATTCTGATAAAGTTATTGGGAAGTAAAATTTCATGCAATCAGAGGGTGTGATGATTCTGGCCTGTAAAATTACATATTTTTCAAGAAGAATAAAGCCATGTTTTTTACTTACACATAAAAGATATTCCATTTTGACTATATAATGTCCACTAAAACTTGGATACATATCATTTGGAATTCTTATTTGGCAGAGAAATACACTAACACATCCAGGTCTCGCCTAAAAACAAAAGTTAATGTTTTGAAGAAATTTATTTCCATAAAACAATTTTTTAGATAAAACTTTGATCACATTTGTTGTTTCAGGAATATTAAAGCTATGCTTACCAAAAATTCTCCGCCATTTGCTTCATATTTCTTTGCACTAGATTTTGTTATTTCTTGGTGCTGATAAAATAAATCCATTTCAAACCTTCTAGACCCTCGATAAGATTTTATACTTTTTATATGAGTCAAAATAGTCACTGAACTTTCAGCAGTGTGATTTGTAATTTCTATATTCATTGGAATGATTTCGCCTAATCGGTAAGCTGATCGAGGAATTGTAATCTAAAAATAAGGAATTTAATTTTCGTACCAAAACTCAAAAATAAATTATGACTTGCATTAACTTTAAAATTTCCATGTTCTTTAGTTTGACTTTTAACTATTCCAAGAAAAGGCATTAAATTAAAATTTATTAGAGCAGGAATGACATTAATGATTTCCTCTGCAGTTGGATCAATGGCCCATGGAATATCGACAGTTGCAATAAGTTTATAATAAATTTTTGCGCTATTTGAAAAAAAAGTTGGTGGACAATTTTCTGGTAACTTGAAAGAAAATGGAAAATGTCTTGGAATATACATAGTATCAGGATTTTTAAATTCTGATGGTTGCCATAAAATTTTTTCATCATTTATATATTCTTCTTCTCCACTAAGCGTTCGAGACATTTGTATTTCTTCACCCAAAGGATTAAATTTAACTGAGCCTTTCCCAATTAATTTTAGAGTAATTTTGTTTATAGTTTTTGATGAAGAAATATTAAGTATTACATTTCCAGAAACAATCGATCCAGGGCAATAAGCTCGAGTTGGATCAATAAATTGAATTTGAATATCGACAACCATTTTTTTTTGACGAAGCAAAAAAGTAAAGAAAAAAGAAAAGGAAAAATGGCGCGCGTTCTTTTGTTTTTGTTTACGCATCAGACATTCCTTCTATGGCAAAAAGCTCGTTGGCATTGGTGCGATTGTTCGTTGGATGGGGACTTGCTAAAAAAAGAATGGGTTCTTGCCAGTGCCATTTTTTTGGACATAGTTTTCTGAGCAAAAAAAAAAATGAAAGAGTAAAGGCGCGTTTTTCATTGACCTTCGAATGAGTTTGAAGTTAAGTGGTCGTTGTCACTCATAGATTCATCTAATTTTATCTTTCTCAAATATCTTTATTTTTCATGAGCATTGATGATAATATGAATAGAGAATCACTGTAATGAAAATTGATTATTATATAATAACTATTGTGGGCTGCCATATTTCTAAAGAACAAATTCAAAAATATCCATCTCTGCTATATTTATTACTATCAAAGTTGATATTTGTCCATTGTTTTTTGTAGCAGATTTTAACCATGCTTCAAAAAGCCAACTTATTGGTGGTTTAGCTTCCGATGATTTTTACAAAATTAGTATTAACTTCATAAAGTATTTTATAAAATGTGTAGCATAGTTAGACAAAAAAAAAGAAGATAAGAAAAACATTTATATGAACGAAAAAATGGAAACAATGAAAGAATACATACAAAAACAAATTTTAAAATGCAACAACAAAACAAAAAAGAAATACAACAATAACAAATTAGATCTTGACAATACCCAAAAATGTATTATGATAAAGCATGTTTTTAAAGTGTTTTGGATCAATTTTACATCGTTGAACTAAATCATTGTAATCAAAAGTAAGAGAGCTTTGAGAACGGATGAGAATGAACCTGAAAATGAACAAATCACAACGAGGCAAGAAAGAAAAAGAACAGAAACTTACATGCAAAAATTAAGTTTAGATATACTTCTTAAAAACTCCATAAATTTATTCAATGAGCAATCAGCTTCAATACCACCCAAAAAAATTAAACATTTCATTCCATGTTTGATAAGATTCTTTAATTCTTTGAAATCCATAATATTAACATAAAGTATGAGGTCCTTGACTGAATTCAATTTGATTGGTAAGGTTTGAAATAATTGAGCATCAGTTTTCTTTTCTCCATAATTCCTGAATGTCGTCATGTTCATAACATCAAATTTGTTGTTGAAACATGAAAGATCCATATCATTGACACCTTTGCAATAATCACCTTCATTACAGTAACAAGATATATAATAAAAAGCTGAATTTTCATAATCAATATCAGCATCCTTAATAAAATGGCAACGTTTGACGAGATTTCTTGTTGTTGAATTGATTGAAGCAAAACATTTCAAAGTTTGAGGATCACAGATTTCAGCAAAACGTCGTTGACAAACATATGGAAGTTCAGGAAAATTGAAAGTTTTTTGTTTAGTATTTGATTTAATAAACATTGATTTGATAATTTTCTTAAATGAAGCAACCATTTTGTAAAATCAATAAAATTCAGTAGAAAGTGAAAACAAATTTGCTAAAAAACTTGAAAGTGAAATGAAAGAATAATAGCAAAAGTTTCAAACAATGCAAAAATCATGAATGGCAATGGCTTCATTTCGCCAAATATCCGCGGAGATTCACTTCAGTTTCAGTCGGATTTTTTTTTCTGTTAATGCTTTCCAAGCAAATACCTTTTATAAATGCGTTTTTGCTTGCAAGAAAATTACTTTTGCAAAGTGGATAAAAGTATTGTGATATTTTTATTTAACAAGCAAAATTGAAAAAGACGATATTTTTGGTTTTCGTCTAAAAATTCTATCAAATATTTTAATTAAAAATTTTCGATAATCTATTACAAAATAAAGGGTTGCAATACATTCTAAAATTGAATGAGATACAAGAAAACAATAAACAATGAAAAAATTTTCAGCTGAATTTGAAATTTGGAAATACACTGATGTTGCTAAAACAAAAAGTGGAAAAACTAAAAATAAGCATGTTAAAAGTGTTTGTGCTAAAGAACTTATTATAAGCGATCGCTGTAAAGCTGTTACGATAGTTTTAGTATGAGATTTTAAAGAACTAATAAAAGTTAAAATAGTTAAAAATGCGCAAATATAAAATAAAATTATTATTATCCAAATGATTAATAATGGAATTTCGATAGTGGAATATGGCATAAAAATAAATGAAGATTCATTAAAAAAAATTGATAAAAATGGATCATATTCCATAGCAGCTTGATGCATTTCTTTTTCATCAAATGATAACATTTGAATAATACATATTGAACCTGAAATCGTTACCGCGACCGTCAATGTAAATGTGAACCATACAAATGTTTTTAAACTAAAACATTTTGTAAGTTTTGAAGGAAAAATTAATAAATATCTTGACAATAATGTCGCACCCAAGCTTGTAACACAATTTCCTGCTAAAAGAATTCCAATTAAAGTTGCGATGGCAGTGGTTTTAAAATTCCCATTTCTAAATAACCCCAAAGGATAACCACCAGCAATTGGAGTTAAAAATAAAGGTTTCACAGTGGAATAAAAAGTTTCCATAGCTTAACACCAAAATGAATGATTTAAAAGTAACCATTTATTACTTTTGAGATTTTTGGATTGGATCAAAATTATATAGAATAATAAGGGTGTAAGTGCCCAAGTTAAAATTAATGTAAAATATGAATACCAATAATAAAAATTTATAAACAAAGTCGATGGAAGAGTCACTTTAGAAGAGGACGTTTATTTATTGCACTTGGAAGCAAAATTAATTATAGCAGCTACTTGAGTATTATAAAAAAAATTAAACAAAATGTTAATGTTAAATGTGAGTTCTCCCAAATTGTTCTGTCTTATATTTTTCTCCTACAGGTGAAGTTAATGGAAAACTTTTAACAAAATTTTTTTCAGCTGTTCAGTTACCTACATATTATTTTTAAAATATTTTATGAAGTAATAATTTGTGTGAAAAATTATTAGAAATTAAACTTTTAATTTGTCTAATTTCAAAACATTAAAATATAAAAATATTTTTATTTTTTGTCATGATTACACATACACCTGTTTTCTTCGTACAAAAAAAATGTCGAAAATTGTCATATTCACAGAAAATGTACTGCATTTAAAGCGGTGCGAATTTTATTATTTCTTTAACACTCATGGATGATAACTTTGTTAAACTAGTGAATAAATCAAGATGAGTATAAAATCTGTTTTTTTTTTACAGGAAACATTAGGTCGATGAAATTTCGAATTGAATTTTCTTTTTTTATGGTTATATGTGAATTTTAGATTTTCTTGAATTTTTATTTGACCAAGATAGTTGAGAGAAAAAAGAAGGCACAAACTTAAAAAATAAACAATCATAGTTTTTTAACGCAAATATAAATCACAACAAAATAAAGGCAATTATGTTAGCAAAGGGCCAAATTTAAAGTTCTTCACGAACGTAGGTATAATTTGATTCATAATAAATTTCAATCAGTTTTAAAGCATAATTTCGAATCATTTCATTTTCATGATATTTAAGTCGATCAAATATTTTCATAGCTCCACAGGATTCAAAAATTTCGCTTATTTCTTTATTACGATTTTCAACTTTGCCTACAATACATCGATATCCACCAATGATTATTGCAACTATTTGGACAGATTTTTCACGTTTTTGAAGAACTTTACACATTTCTTGAATTATATTTTGATCAACTAAATATGAAACTTCATCAGCTGTTCCTTGAATCATCGCAGAACTTAAAACCAATGCGGCGCTATCTTGAATAGCAAAATTTTTATGTTCCAAATTTTGAATAATTAAAGGAAATATATTTGCTTTCATAATAGCGGTAGTATGATTTGGAGAGGCTTGAATAATTTTAGTAAGAACCTTTAAGCATTTTCCAACGATTTCATCATTCGAATGTTTCAAAAATTTAGGCATTTTTCTTAATATTCCATTTAGCATTTCTGCTTCAAAATTCTTATCTTCAACAATTTTTTCAATTATGGTTAATGCACTTAAATCATTTTCTTTTTGACTTTCCATTGCAAAATTCTAAAATAATAAAAAGTTTTAGTTTTTTAGCAATTTATAAACGACAACGCAAGCTTAGAAATTTAAAATGAGTGAGGCAAAAAAAAAAAGATATAAAAAATAAAACTTACAAAAGTTTTAAATAATTAGAAAAGTCAAATAAAAAAATACTAAAAATATATTTACTAAAATTGGGAAAAGACAACGAAAAGCCAGATTTACAAAATATATGTACTTAATAAATCAAAAGAAAGAGCGTTTTGGATAAGACGGCCAAAAAGGGCAACAACAAATTATTGAAAAAAGCGCGAACGAAGCAGTGATGGCAAAATTGATGAAAATCAACTAAACCCAGGCAGCTTAAGTACCTGCACGCAATCGATAGCGAATGGCTGACCCTTGGCTCAAATAGAGTGGGTCCAAACTGAGAGTTTGGGAAGGAGCTTTTGGTTTTAGTTGCATCATCCCGAAAAATGTGAAAGAATATTCCAGATGTAAATCGAGCGCCGATTTCGAAAGATAAAAAAGTTGTTATTGTTTTTGGGAAAATCAAACAAAGGACGTTGGTTAATTGCTGGCACCAAAAATGAATTTTTTTTATATCTATTTTTAGGGGAGTATTTTTGAATGATTGTGAATGAGATAGATAACTTGCAGATTTTTTTATTTTTTTAAAAATTTATTACTCTAATTTTTATAAAAGGCTCAAACAAACAAAAAACAGCTAAACAAAAAATGGAAAAAATTTAAAGTTCAACATGGGAGTCATAAACTTTCTTCGATTTGCCACCATATGTTTTCAAAATTTCATCAGCAAACGCGCTAATCATTTCATCTTTGCCGTCATATTTAATTCGATTAAATATTTTAAGTGCACCACATTCATCCAAAATTTCACTAATTTCTTCAATCCTATTTTCTAATTTGTTTGCAAATTGAATATATACACCAATAATAACGATTTGAGCCATTTTTCTTGATTCTTCAACTCTATGAAGAACCTTGCATAATCCTTGAATAACATTTATATCAATCAAATTTGAAACTACTTCGGGAGTGCCTTGAGTTATGGCTGATGTGATTGTTAACGTGGCTTCTTCTTGAATACTTAATTTTTTATGTTCCAAATTTTGAATAATAAAAGGAAATAAATTTGCATACAAAACAGTGATAGTATGATTTTTATAGGTTTGAATTAATTTTGTGATAAATATTAAACTATGATGGACGATCGCATCATCCGAATGTTGCAATAATTCAGGCATTTTTAATAAAACTCCATTCGCAAGAAGCTTTTCAGTTTGATTAAAATTTTTTGCATGTATTATACCTTGAATTATAGTTAATGCAGTTAGAATCATTCCATTTTCTTCATGGCTAAGTTGATTAACCAAAAGTTCGATATTATTTTCCGTTTCAGAAAAATAAAAATCATCTTCGCTTTCACTTTCCAATGCAACCGTCTGAAAAAATAATTTTAGCTTATTTTTTATGAAAAAAATGTAAAAAATAAGAAAACTCTAACCTTTGTTGTTGATGAAAATAATAATGTGATGATTAGCAAAATAATAAACTTCATGTTTTGATACCTTTCTTCCCCGTTTACAAAAAAAATTATTTATTATACAAAATATGGCAGTTTTTTTCTACATCTAATAAAGCAAAATGGGTGCTTTTTTAGGAAATTAGCTAAACTTAAAAAAACTTCTCTTGGCGTTGGTCCACGCAAAAATTTAAAAAGAAGCTAAAACAATTTTTTTTGGTTTTTGATTAGGGTGTCAGCAAAAATAAAGAAAGCAAGGAATTTTCTATATAGTGATGAAAAAAAAAGTTACAAAAACAGGTGCATTTCGCAATATTAATTTTTTCAAATAATTAAGTTTGTAGTTTAGCTAAAAACATCTGAAAAAATTGGTTGAACACTGAAAATTATTTTAAAAAAATCATTGTATTAATTTTTTATCTTTTCTCAAGGTTTACTTTAACTAAAATTATTTAAAGATATTTTAGAATTTAAAAATGATTTCTTCTAAAGTTACCCTTCCATCAGAAACATTTATAAATTTTTATTATTGGTTTTCCACGGCCACTTTAATATTGACATGGATGATTGCACCTTTGTTATTTTATGTTATTTTTACCCAATCAAAAAATTTAAAAAGTTTAAAATGGTTATTTTTAAATCATTTATTTTGGTGTTTAGCATGGGAAACATTTTTCGCAACAATGAAACCATTTATTTTGACTCCCGCTGCAAGTGGTTATCCGTTGGGTTTATTACGAAATGGAAATTTTAAAACAACCGCGATTGCAACTTTAATTGGAGTTCTTTTGGCTTCCATTTCTATTGCATCTTTGGGTGCAACCTTACTTTCTCGATATTTATTGGTATTTCCTTCAAAAGTTACCAAATGTTTAAACATAAAAATTTTTATATGGTTTACGTTTATTTTAGCTGTGGTTGTTATAATTTTGGGCTCAATTGTAATTTTTCAAATGCTAAATATTGATGAAAAAGAAATGCGTCAAGCTGCGCTGGATTATGATCCATTTTTATTAAAATTTTTTAACGAATCTTCATTTATTTTTATTCCATATTCCCTTGTTGAAATTCCGCTTTTAATTATCTGGATTATAATAATTTTTCTTTTCACGCTTGCATTTTTTGGAATTTTATATTTTATTTATTCTTTATGGTCTTATTCCTCTTCAACAGCGAATATAAATGTAATGCAACGCTCATTGATCATCAGTGCGATAGTTCAAGTTTTATTAACTTCAATATTTTTAATTTTTCCATTTTTTGTTATAATAACTTCAGCATATTTTCAAATTCCAAATTCAGCGGAAAATTTTTTCATTATTTATTGCTTTCTTGTTACTCATACTTTTATTGAATTTATTGCAACACTTTATTTTGTCAAAAATTATCGAGCGTTTATATCAAAAATATTTGATAAAATTTTATGCCGTCTGTCACGGAACTCTTCTCACGCGGTTTCTTATATTCAATAAAAACCTTATTAACTAATATTAGATTTGGAAATAAATATTTGTAATTTTTGAACGACTATAAAAGCAATACAAGCGTTCAAGACCTTTACTGTTTATATTTTTTATAATTTATTTAAAGTTTTGTGATACTGAATGTTCACATCGTGGCGATAGAAATTTTTGTTAACAATATTTATTTCAATAATCAAAAAGTTTCTTTAATATTTAATTTTTTATGCAACTGAGCATAAAAAATAATTGAGAAAAGAAAAAACTTTTTAATTTATCACTGCAAAACATGTTTTAATTTGAAAATTAAAACATCCCCACAACATTTTAAAGGAATTATAAATTTTATAATTGCGGTGAAGGTGTCGTTGCTGGTTTTGGGGTTGTAGGTGCGAGAGTTGTTGGACGCGGAGCACATTTAATTATTCCACCAACATTGGCTGGTTTTGCATTAGCACAGCATGATTGTTTAGGAAATTTGCATAAAGTATCGTTGCATCGTTCCCCATATTGAATTGCTTCACCAATGCATGAACATCCAGATGTAGCATTGAGACAATCACGGGTTTGAACCATAAATCCACATAATCCACATGTATCGTTGCATGTTGGAGTACTCCATTCCGACCATGTACCTTCTTGAGTACATGTAGTTGGGTTTTGAGTTGATGAAGAAGGCATGGTGGTGGTGACAGGTACAGGAGATGCCGTCGTGGTTTGTTGTATGGTTGTTGGCTTGGTTGTAATTTCTTCATTTGTGGTTGTGAGTGGTGTAGTGGCGATAGGTGCATTCGTAGTTGGTTGCATGGTTGAAGTTTCTGCAATTTTGGTGGTAGGAGGTTGATATATTGTTGTTGGGGCCATGGTAGTGGTTGTAGTAGTAGTCGTAGGGATAGTTGTTGTGGTGGTTAAAACTGGGGTACTTGGAAGATTTTGAAAGAGGCAAATATTCTGGATAACATTAGACAAATTTCCGGTAGATGCGGAAAATGATCGAGATGGATCTCCAGAAATTGCATGCAATTGAGTTGTTGTCAAACCTGAGAAACCAATGGAATAAACAGTTATGCCTTTAGCCGCTAAAGCAGCACTAGCTGGAGCAACATCGCTGGTATCAGCGCCACTAATAACAATCATAACATTAGGAATATCAATTCGATCACCAACTGAATTCCAATATGGATCACCAAACACATATCCTAAATCAGGTAAACCATCATATTCGCCTGTGAGCGTTTCAAACATGCTCAATGAAATATTATTTTTTCCACCATAAAAACCCATATTTTGAATTGAGGAAATTAAAGTAGCTGTTGAATTGATTGTTGAAGGACAATTCCATGCAGAAAATTGGCAGCCATTTAAATCGAGTTGACGATATGGTGCTGTTGAACCACCTTGCATCAAACCCGTGGAGAGAATAATCCCGACGTGAGCTTTCTAAAACTTTTTATTTGCTACATTAATAACTAACTATACTTACATCATCACCCAATTGAATTCCAGTTTGAGTGATAGCAGTAACAAGTTGAGATTTAATGGCATTAAATCTGCTATAACCCATAGTATCCGATCCATCAATAACAAAAACTAAATCAATTTCTCCAGCGCAAGTTGTAAGAGGCTTGGGAGGAACCGGAACTTCAAAATACGGTGCAACAATATCCCACATTGAACAGAAATGCTTTCCACGCTTGAAACGAATATAACCTTCTTCACCCCATTCAGCTCCCCAACTATTTTTTGCGATCCAATAATCATCTGTATATCCAACTAATAACATTCCATGTCCACCTACATTATTAGTATTATTGCATTCAGAATTATCGATATCAAAGATGCCACTTGAGTATGACATAAACGCACGTGGAACATAAAATGACATGGATGCTGGACCATAATTATAAATAAATGAAGCCCATTTATTTTCATCAGGTCCATAACTTCGATATCCATCTATTTTAACTCTTGGTGATGTACAATCTGTGCATGCTTGTGAGACAGGTACACCTTCATATGGAAAACAACTTTCATATGGAAGACCAGTTTCAGTGGCATATCTTAATGCTTTAGCTGGCCACCCTCCATTACAGCCATTTTGGTTTGTATCACAATTAACAAAATTTTGTTCAGCCAAATCAATGGTTTGATTAAATCGAATGGAATATTGGGATTCTATTGCGGCAGTGGAAGAAAAAGCCCAACATGAACCACAGCTACCTTGATCTTTTACGGGGGTTACTTTGCCTAATGCGTGAAAATCATATGATGTTGGAATGGAATTTGACCAAGTATTATCAATAACACTTCGTTTAGCTCTGGATAAAGTATCTTCAGAAGACATGGAAATGTTCATAAACTGAAGGTAGGATGCAAATTTAATTTATGGGTTGAATATATGGAATCCAAATCTTCTACTAACCTTTTTTAATTCGTCGTCAGTCATAAGTGAAAATTTATTGACTTCAAAAGTAACTCCAGGATATTTCTTTGCAAATTCTTGAATTTCTTTTTTTGCTTTGTTAAAAGCATTCAAACGTTTGATTAATTCGTTGACACTGGTGAATTTTAAATTAAGTTTTTCAACTAAACGGTTGAAAGCGGTCATATCATCATTAATAACTTCGATTTCCATTCCCAAAGAAACAACAATCCAAAGACAACAAAATGCTGGAACCAAATAATTGTTGCTCAACCAAACCATGATTGGCGAAAAGTATGAGTTTATTGCCTTCTCGACCCTGCTTATATACTCATTGCTTCTTTACACAGTTTTTATGAAGTTTTTTTTTGTAAATTATCATAAACCTCATAAATATTTATTTTCCTATATTTATTGCTTCATTAGCTACATTTTTGTTGTATTATATTCCTGTATATAATCTTGAAAATACAGAAAAGGATTAAAGTTAGGTTTTTATTGTTTTAAACCAATTTGAAAGTTTTTATAATTTACGCGACAAACAAAACACAAAAAAATGGAAAAAATATTATTGAATAAAATGGATTAAATGCGTTGTTGAGCAAACAATATTTTTCTTTATGAACCGTTTTGAATTAAAATAATTTTTGCATACAACAAAAAAGCGCATGATTTTCAAGGGGATACAGTTTTCATTAAATAAAAAAACCCCCACAAAGATTATACTCTACAAAAAGGCTGTAAAACATCAAAAATTTAAAAAAATAGTGTAGTTAATAATTTTTTTCGTGTGTATGGATGGAGTTTAAAAAAATGGCTTTAGAATATTTTTTAAGCATGAACATGTTCAATAAGTGTCCAAGTTTCATCGTCGAGTGATAAACTAATTTGTTTCATCATTTCAAATAGTTGAGGTTCTTCCAAGGATACAATATTATTGCTTTTGTTAACTAATGTCCAAATTTTATCAATGTAGTATTCCAGCAAAAATAATACTTTTTGATTTATTTTACATACGAAACATAAAAAGATAAAGCTCTTGGTTTTCTTTTAAAAATCTTATTGAAAATTTTAATTAAAAATTTTCGATAATTTGTAACAAAATAAAGTGTTGCAATAAATTCCATGAAAGCATGAGATACAAGAAAGCAATAAATAAAGAAAAAATTTTCAGCAGAATTAGAAATATGAAAATACGCTGATGTAATTACAACAAAAAGGGGGAAGACTAAAAAAATAGACGTTAACAGAATTTGAACTATCGCCCTTATGATTAGTGACCGTTGGAGGGAGTTAACTCAAGCTGTAATTTGTGTTTTTACTGAATAAACAAAAAATAAAATAAGTATAGGCATAATAACAAAAAATATATTTATTGCACAAAAAATAATTAAAAGAGGAATTTCACCAATTGAATATGGAATAAAAATAAAAGATGGTTCATTAAAAAATTTTGATAAAAATGGGTCATATTCGTATGCAGCTTGACGCATCTCATTTTCATCAATATTTAGCATTGGAATAATCAGAAATACAGCGGCAATCGAGCATATAACAGCTATCGCAAAAGTAAACCAAATAAAACTTTTTATATTTAAACTTTTTGTAAATCTCGACGGAAATATTAGCAAATATCGAGAAAGTAATGTTGCAATCAAAGAAGTAACACAATTTGCAGCCAAAAGTATTCCAACCAAGCTTGCAATTGCTGAAGTTACCAAATTTCCACACTCTTTCGAAGGATCAGAATTAAATTTTTTACAAGTTTTAGCGAATTTTTGAAACATTTTGTTTGTATGTCTTTTATGAAAGTAAAATCATCCAAACACCTTTGCGAATGTGAATGTTCATAACATGATTAAAAAAAGGAAAAAAATAGTAAAATAAGATAATAAAGACAGAATTCTCCGTGCATGTATCATACAGATTGTAACAATTAAAATAAAAAGTTAAGTTTAATAATGATTGCCTTTTACATGTCTCATTTGATTGAATAATTTTTGGATTATAGATAATAATTCCGAAAAATTAAATCATAAAAAAGCATCCAAATTTTTCATTGTTTCGAAGTAAATAATTTATTTCAAAATAAATTTGATCTATGGCAGATTGATTTTGAATTTGACTGTTTCCAATTCCAATATTAGTTTTCGAATCAAAGAATGTTGATTTATGATAGCAAAGAATATTTGAATAATATTTTGTAAAATTTCCAATTTTGTTTTGAATTTCATTTAAGATTTCTTGTCCAGAGAGATTTTTAATGTTGGATCTAAAAATTTGATTGAACTTCAGTTCCAAAATGTATCAGTTTTCTTGCTCTACAGTTTGCTGCATAATGCCTTTATTTAAGTTAAACCATTCATTGGATTTCGAATTTATGGTAGAATTTTGATATCGAAAAATAAAAACTCGCCATTTTATCAAGAAAAATGTTATACATGTTTCTTGCAAGCATGGAGTGAAAGTGGAATTAAAGATTGAATTATCTGTGTCATCAAAAATAAAAACATGATATGAATAACTAAAAAATAATTTATTAGTAATTTATTTTTTAACATAAAAATCAAAATTTACTTTTGATAATTGAATTTATTGATGGTTGATGCAATAAGTTTTGCAAGCTTTTCATGCTCTTCTTCCGACGAATGTTTGATTTCTATTTTTCGACCAAATCTAGAAAAGAACCAAGGATAGACTTTTTTGACGGCTCTTAAAAAATTATAATTACACTTTTATTTCTGAAGTTGTTTCACTACTATATCCCCATTCCTTTTTATTTGAATAACTTTCAATTATTTCCTTTGTCCATAATTCAATTACAGATGGCCATATTAAGGTCTACAAAATTATCATTTTGAGTGTATTGGGAACAAATAATTTAATAATAAAAATAACTTACGAAAGATGTTTGGGTGTAATTTATCATATGGCTATAAATTTCTTTTATTTGTTCAAAACCATCGCTTTGAGAATATGGCTCGCATCCAACGTGGAAAAAATTCTACAAAAAAAATTATTAAAAAAAGATTTTTTGTTTTGTTTTGGACCAAACTTACCAATGCAAATAAATCTTTTGCCACCATCGCAATGAATTTCAAAAATTTGTCTGGAGAAAATTGTACTTCCAAAAGTTTTACTGCCATTAAGCATCTAAAATTTTTTTTATATAAAACTCCTGATTTAATGAAAATAATATATGATACGAATTCATTCCCATTTAGTAGCTAAAACGGTTTGATGAAATTCTTAAAGCATTTATTAAATCAGTAATGCCAAGTGGATAATTTTTTTCTTGCCGTTTTATTTCTGAAATATGCATACGCATATATTGAATTGTGTTCAAAGAAAAAAAAAATAATAGAACTTATTACCCCTTTCAAAATCATCAAAATGCTCCATAGCATCGGAATAATTCTGGGAAATTAAATTTCCACTGAATTCTAAAATATTTATTATTTTGCAAAAATTTATACCAAAATAAAAAGTAAACTAACCAATTTTTGAAACATAATAAATATGTTGGACGGAATCATCGAAATTAAAATTTCTAATTCGTCTTTCAATGTTACTCATTTTTTCATAAATTTCAGTGTAAATTTTTAAAATTTCTTCAGTCAAAATTGGACACCATCGAACAAATTTCGGATACAAATGTGTCTAAAAAAGCGTTATTTAATTAATGTTTTTAAATTTTTGCAAAAATTTTATCAACAAAAAAAATAATTACCCTCAAAATAAAGAAAGGAAAGCTATCGTCACACGCAAGCTTCAAAGCCACTTTATCTGAGTTTCGAATATTATATTCATTCACCATGCATCGATGAGAAAAAGGCTTTGAAATGCATCTTCTTTGAAAAGCTTGATATACTTTTCTCAAAGGGTTATAAATTTTCTAAAAACATTTTATTAAAATTGAACTCTGAATTTACGCATTTAATAAAACTTACTTCACCATATCGTTTTTCCAAATCAGTTTTATATCCTTGATAAAGTTCAAAAAATGAATGATCGGGATTAAAAATTTGATATAAAAATGAATTTCTATCGAACTTTCGTTCATTCGAAGTATCATTATCATCTTTAAAATTTATGTCATCGAGTAATTTAATTGCTGTAATTTTGTCTGTGTCATTCTGAAAAAAAATCTTTTGAACATGGCTTAAAATTCGCCTATAAACTAACTTCTCGATTATCATCCAATGTATATTTCATTAAATCTGAATATGCTTCAGTGATGTTCCACATTTCATTATCCATAAATAAACTCATTTGTTTTATCATTTCGAATGGCTGACGCTCTTGTAGCGATACAATATCCATGGATTTGTTTATTAATGTACGAATTTTTTCTGTGTATGTTGTTGTTGCATCTAAAAAAGAGACAATTTTAAATACCAAATTTGCTTGTTTTGAGTTAGAAAAACTTACTATTTTCGGGGGAAACAATAGAAAATAAAATAAAAAATACAAATAACAACTTCATTTTTTTTTAACGACTGAAAAATTTTGGCTCAAACAAAAAAATAATAAGAAAAGTCAAAAAAAAATTTTGTTTATAAAATAAAGAAGCAAGCCTATGATAAATAAATTTATAAACAAATAAAGAAGCAAACGCATTTTTTTTTTATTTTGATACTTTAAAATGCAATAAAATCTTTTAATGAATCAAAGAAAAACACTTTTAGCTTCAACCATATCAAATATCAATTTGATATGAAATCGTATATACATTTTTAATGGGTTTTATTTTATTTTAATTGATGAGTCAATTAAATTTTTGATATCAAAAAACTTTTATTGTCTAACCTTATCATGCATTCTTTTTCTTTTTTTTATTCATTAGCCATCCAAGTTTATGAATGTCATATTTCATAATTAATTTACCACGTTTTTATAAAGTTAATGGAGCAATTATAAATGCCAACAAATACATACTTTCATGTGCTTTTCAATCATACGAAACAAATAATTATTTAATTAATTTAAAATGCACTTTAATATTAGATGATTAAGATTTCATAAACAATTAAAAAAATTAAAAACAAAATTTAAAAAAGGTAAAACATGAGATTTATTCAATAGAAAAAGGGCGATAAAATGTTCTGTATGTATGTACTTTGTAAATTATTATAATTAATTTGAAATAATCATATTCAAAATGGAAAAGAGAAGGAAGTATGTACTTTGGTAACAATGTTTAAAGAAAAAGTCTCGTGATTCTTTCTTTTTGTTCATTATTCTTCGATAAAGCATACTTTAGTTAGTTGATGACTTTGTCTCGTCGCTGTCTGTGGAGAAGTTAGAAGTTTATTATTTTTTAATTGTTTTTCTTTGTCTTGTTTAGAACTTAACTTCCATTTTTGGGGTTAAAAATGTTGTTTATGCTTGATTAAGTGTCCCAAATATAACTAACAACTATTTTTGTGTTTTGAAAAATTAGAACAAAAATAAAAACAAGAGTTTTTATTAAAGGCAACAACATTCGATTCATAAAGAGACCCATGACTTTTTACTTTGTAGATAAAAGCTTTACATAACTCCTTTATTTTTTTAACCAAAATCAAGTTTTACGATAATCAACCCGAAAATGTGTTAAGGCTGTTGTCTTAAACTCTAAATTGTTTTCTGAATCATATAAATTAATTTTATTTTAATTTTTCATTCTTGGATTTCTGAAACTTGTTTTTTTCCGTTAAATTTGAAAAAAATTTTTATGGATATTTTTTAACTAAACCTTTTTTAGTTTGAAATTTTTTTTAAGATTTTGTAATTTTTTAATCATTAGTTTTTATTAATTTTATAACTTTAAATTTATATACATCAATTTAATTGCCATAAATTATTTATGATATTAAAATTTTATAGTTTTGTTTTATTTTCTTTTAGCTCCTTTAAAATATGAAATCTTTATCTTTTGTTACTTTAAAGCAATAAAACAACACCATTATAAAAATTGAACATTTGAACTTTTGTAATTTTAAAACAATACAGTAATCTATTTTTTACTTGGGGAATAACTTATATCCATTAGAAAGATATGTATTTTTCTTTTTAATTACTCATTTCCTTTTTTATCATTAATTATTTTTATTTAACTACATGCTATTGTAAATTATAATTACAATTTAAAAAAGTACACACCTTGATTGAAGAGCTTTTTATCAAAATTTATAACCTCTTTTTACGTGTCTATGTAAATGTAACAGCTATCATAAACCTTTAAAATTCCACCATTTTCTTTCATAAATATGAGAAGAACTCAAGTAATATTTTCTTAATTACCAAAAACCAAATTTATTGATACTTTTTTATTTAATTCAAATTATCTTTTATTTGTAAAAAAAGTAGTTTTAAATTTTATAAATCATTTCTGTTTGTTTAAAGTTATTTGAACCATGGAATCTCGGTTTGAACTAGATAAAGACAGAAAATTTTTTGATGGGCGTTAAAACTTCAATATTTGGTACTTTCGACTTGTCTATCTACATTTTTGTTTAACCTTTAATACTTCTTGGAATTTCCAATATCTAAAATAAAATTTTTTTTCTAGGAAATATGGCTGCATCAATTTGGTTGATTCTCGTTGAATATTTAGTTTCAATGATTGCTCAAATATTTAGTTTATATATTTTTTCTAAAATTTTGATAAAAATTTATTTTAAAAATGCTAAAGCTGTAATTCATACTTCTCCAAGTTTAAATCTATATTTTATTGTTCAAACTCTTACATCTTTGATTTCCGTAATTTATATGGGATATTTACTTATGGGATGGCGGCCTAATCCATTGGATGTTGAATATAATTCATATTTAATGTTTGCTTTTGGTGGAATTAATACTTTATTAATTGTTCTTCCCCCAATTACCGTTTTCACTTTGGGCATCGATCGATGTTTGTGTGTTTCAAATCCAGTAAAATATTCTAAAGAACCAAATAATTTATTAGCCTACATTGCCGCATTTTTTATGTTAATTCTTACTGTCGTTAATCTAATTTTTCGAATAATTCCAACATTTCCAAAACAACCTAGAACAACGTGTTATTCATTTGGATGTATATCCACCACCCAATCGGTCGAATTGTATGGGTATATTCGATATTTAACAAGTGCATTAAATTTTTGCACCAGTATTGTTTTGGCTATCGTAATTCGACGGAAATCTAAAAATTTTTCTAATTTACATCAACATAAAAGAGTTAGTTAAAGTCTTTTAGGGGATTAATAAAGTTTAATAAATCTCGCATCATCGAATAACAAAAGTTTTTTTTTTGAAATGAAAATCTTAGCATTTTAATTTTTTATAATTCTTTTTAATTGACCGAACACACATATACAATATTTCAGTCTAATATTACGGTATTATTAACATTAGTGACAACATTCACATTAGATTTTCTACCACATTTGGCTGCAATTCTTTTTTATGCAGTAAGCGTACATATAATTATTAGAATTTCTTCCATTTTTTGTACATATTTTTTTAGATTATGCATGTAAATTTAATGACTGTTGCTGGAGTTTATTCAAATGCGATTGGAGCTGCGGAAACAGCAATATGCGCGATGATATATAAAAATATTTTTAAAAAAGCATCCAACAACAAAGTTCAAACCCTTAAATCTGTGAACATTAGCGTTTTCAAGCCACCCAAATAATACAAATACTAAAAAAAACCCTTAAAATTAGAAAAAAGTTTTGAGTTCCTAATTTTGAAACATGGGAACAAACTTTCGGAAAAAAACAAAAACTATAAATTAATTAAAAAACCCAGAAAGAACCAAACTTTTTTGGTACAATAGTTCCAAGTTTTTTAATTAAAAATTTGAATCCCTTTTTTGTTTAGCCTGCGGATTTTTTTATTCCTACTTTCATTTCGTTAGACTTGTTTATTGTATTTCATTTATTTCTTAATTAATAGCATTTTTTTTAAATTTATGTCCAGCTCTTTAAATAATGATTTAAAAGTTAATTATTTTGAATTCCTGCTCTTTCTTTTTTTACAATCATCATAAACAAAGTTGGATCAAAAAAAATTATGGAAAAATAAATTTTAAAAATATTTGCAAAATAAATGGGTGGTATGAAACTACACAATTTCGATTTTCTCAAAAAATGGATTATAAACAAAAAAAAAGAAGCAACCACATTTTTTTTAATTTGCTTCCTTCTTTAAAATTCAATAAAATATGAATCAATTTACTTTAATGAATCAAAAAAGCACACTTTTAGCTTCAATCATATTAAATTTCAATTTGATATAAAATCGTATATACATTTTTTTAATCTGATTTTTTCTTTGTTTTCCTCGATGAGTCAATTAAATTTTCGATATCAAAAAACTTTTATTCTCTAAGTTTATCATATATTCTTTGTTTTTTGTATTTCAAGTGCTTTGAAAAAAATTGTGAAATTTTGCAAGAGCATTTTTTTGTTTCATGGATCCAATACGGATGTGGAATTAATTAATTACTTATTTATTAATGTTAAGATTTTCATTTTCTTTGAATTATATTTTTTTGAGCTAAAAAAATGTTACCTTTAACGAAAGGGAGTAAACTCGGATCCTAAACAAACCAACAAAACCAAAAAAAAGAAATAAAATATTCAAAAAACAATTTTTAGCAATGTTCAAAATTAAAAAAAGAAAAAGCAAAAAATATCGATGATTTTTTATTTGTTTGAAAAAAAGAACGATTCATAAGTTAATCATTAAAAAAACTTTCTACAGCAAAGTTTCAAAGAATTTTTGCTGAAGAAAAAAAAATCATGACGAGGCTTTATTTATTTTTTTTTGTTGGGCATCAAAAAAATGTTGTCTTGAATTTTTTTCCTTTTTTTTGCTCCGTTCGTTGAATGACGAAGAAAAGTTTTTTTACTCATTTTTTTTAAATATTTTATTTTTTGCCATTTTTTATTTTGTAACAATAACACTTCCTCATCCTTTTCATTTTAGACAAAGATATTTTATTTTCAAGCAGCTATTAAAACTGATAAATCTTTTTCAAAAAATTTACAACTTTTTTAAGAGAGGTTCTGTGAGCTGATTCAAATCGGGCGGAACAAATTTTTTTTTAATTTTTTTCTGTTGTTACCAATCGGTTCTAAAAAATATTTAAAAATTATTGGCGTCAAGCTTATTCTCAAAAAGTGAGCAGGATATGCTAATTCTTTATATTGAAGTTGAAACCATGCATTGACTTCAAAAATTCGGCTAAATTCACTCATGAAGTATAAAAATTTGATTTTTATCCAATATTATGTAATCGATTGCGGGCTAATTTATGGTGTATACCATATATTTAAGTATTCATTAGAAATGAGGAGAAATTTGCATATTTATTTTTCAAATGGATACCATTTCTTAACCAAGGTATTGGGGGGACCTAAGAAAAATACCATATATCCCCCTAAATCTCATCTATCGATTCAGTAAAAAAAATTTAAAAAAAAGCGTGCCACTTTTGAGTTTTCCATCACGATGTGCGAGCGACCACCATTTTTAATGGGGAAAATGGTTTTTTTCAATTTTTTCTTTTCGTTTTTGGCATTATGTTCAAATTGTTTTCAACAAGGAAAAAATTGAAAAAAACCATTTTCCCCACTAAAAATGGTGATCGCTCACACGTCGTGATGGAAAACTCAAAAGTGACACGCTTTTTTTTTAATTTTTTTTACTGAATCGATAGATGAGATTTAGGGGGATATATGGGATTTTTCGTAGGTGTCCCCAATACCTTGGTTAAGAAATGGCATCCATTTGAAGTTTTAATATGCAAATTTCTAAGCATTTTTATAGAACATTAAAATGTATGGAATACACCATTAAATAGCCCGTAATCTAATTGAAAATATTGGATAAAAATCTAATTTTAATGCTTCATGGGTGAATTTAGCCGAATTTTTGAAGTTAATGCATGCTTTCAAATTCAAAATGAAAAATTTGCATATCCTGCTCACTTTTTGAGAAAAAGCTTGTCACCAACAATTTTTAAATATTATTTGGAACCGATTCATAACAAAAAATAAAAAAACTCAAATAAATTTTGTGCCGCTTGACTCTAAAATCTTTAAATTTACTCGCAGAGTCTCTCTTAAAATAGGAATCAACTATATTACCTTACTGCCGGATATTGTGATTGTAACTTTTGTCCACAAAAAATATTAAACACAAATTATACTTATAATTAAAATAAATCCAGTCCAATTTGAAATTTATAATACCGTGATAAAAATTAAATTAAAGATATTTTTATATTTTGATTAAGCGATGATTCTTGACTTAATTTATTCGTAGTTTCTGGTGGTGTTTCCTTTCCATCTTTCTTATTATTCAGAAAAAAAGTTTTTCTCTGTCGTTGAAAGATTCGTCAGTGTGCATTCAAACGTACCAAATTTAGAAAAATAATTTTATGAATCACAAACATTTTCCCTTCTCAATTTAAATATGTATTATTTTAATGGTGTTTTTTTTTTGAATTTAGAGGAAGAACGTTTTAAATATTTTATTACTTTTCTTAAGTTTTTTTAGTAACATAACAAACTATTGTATGTAAGGATAAAAAGGTTTAAAAACATATACCATAACAGTAAATGTATTTTTTTTTTTTTCAGAAGAAACAAAATAAAAAAATAAAGAAATTCTATTAAAGCTCTATAATATTTAAAATTAATATTCATTATCCTTGTCCAAACCATGAAGATTGCCCAACTTAGTTTATGAAGCCGAATGCCCTTAATTACCAAATTCGACAAAACAATAAATTATTCGTTTTTAAATTACTGCCAAAACAAGAAATTGTGTTAATTAAAGAAATTTTTTTAAATACATACATACATTAAATTTATATTTGAAATTTATAGACGCTTTATTTTTTTTATTGATGTAAAAATTTTTTTTAAAGAAAATGATGGCTTATTTGCAATTCTTGTTATTAGGTATTAAGAAAACAAAGCGCTTCCATTTCTATGATAAAAAATAATCGAAATTTATGGTTTTTTTTTTCTTTGTAAAAACGATGAAGACAATAGAACAACACCCAATGTTTTAACGCCGAAAAATCGCTGTTAATTGATAAAACGTCATTTTTTTTAGAGGACACAAAAAGTGTGGGGTTGGTTTTCAATTGTTCAAGAAAAATTCAACAAACATTTAGACTTTTGACTTGGAATAAATTTATCAAAGATATTTGATAAGGCTTTCTTTCCCAGGTTGCGAGAATATAACCGTAATCGCTTTGGAAGATTAGTACTTTGGGCATTGTTTAAGTTAACGATATCGATAGTTTGTCAGCTATTTTTCTTATAAAAAGTTCCCCAACAAAAGGCCATATCATTTAGCATCCTTATTTTAGCTTTAGTGATGTATTTCTTTGAAGTGCCTTTCCTGTTGATTTTCATTTGTTTTTTTAGCAGGCTTGTAGCAGATGATCGAAACTGCACTAAAGCTGATGTAAGTTTGTTAGAAATAAAATAAAATTATCACATATATACTTTTTTTAGGTCCTTCAACAATGTTATTTTGATTATTTTAAAAGCCTGTTAGTCCAGATGGATTTGGAAAGCTTGGTATAACTGGAGAAGATATGTATGATTATCCAATGAATTTTGGTATTATGGAATATACATGCGGAACTGGATTGAAAGGTTATTGAAAAACAGTTTTTTGACCTCAATAGTAAAGTTAACAAATATACATATATTTAGATTGGAATAAAATAATAAATTGCACCACTAAAAATGCTGCAGCCATCAATGACGCAAATACAAAATGTGAGGAAATTTTTGAAACTACAAACCAAACTTGCCAGTAAGTTTTAAAAATATTTTTTATTTCTGAGCAAAAATTTTAATTTTTTAGAGACGAAATAACATTTTTGAAATGCACTTATGTTTTATTAAAAAACTATTGTGGCCAAGATGCTTGGAATTTTGCTTGTTATGCAGATACGAATGGTGTACGTTATTCCACGCCAAATTGTATTAAAACCATGATTAATTGTGATGCGATTAGCACGACCATTTTTCCTGAATTAGATAATAGTAGCACAATGGATTATTCAGAGTTTACAACCACCATAATTACTACCTGCCCAGTTACTTCTAGCTCTCACATCGCTCTGTTTAACGGCATTCATTATATTATTTTTGTTTTACTTTTTTATGTTAATATGAGTTTTACATGGCTGTAAAAATTGAAGTACAAGAGTATCCTTATTAATTAAAGAAAATTTATTTTTTATATAACTTAATGCCTTTGCCCATCATCGCCTTGCAGCACAGTCATTCCAAAATTCGAAGGAAAACGAATGATTCATAATTATGTATTTTTTTTATTTTATTTCTTTCTTTGATATTTTTAATTAAGACTTGAATTTTTATTTTTATTTTTTTAAATTTGGTTTAAATCTTTCAATAAAAATAAAATCTTAATTGCAAACTCGGGAATAATATTCGCATAAAAAAGAAGCAAAATTTAGAGCGGAAGCTTTTCATCGGCTTAACAAATGACGCGTATATAATTTGTGATCTACGCATGTAGTTCTTTGATTTTTTGTTTGTCTAAAAAAACGTCATTTTAGAGAAGATTATAGTTAGGTGCGCTTCCATTGTCTAAGAATTCAGTCAATACTTAAATTTTTAACAACAACAAAAATGATAAAAGTAATTCCATGAAAATGGAATGTAGCCTGATTTTAAAGATTAATTTGTAGTGTCATGGTTGAGGAAATAGCGTTGATTGTTTATCAAAAAAAATGTTATAAAAACTCCCGAATAAATCTTTATAATAATTTGGAACATTCGTTTTGCAATTACTTTGAAATGCATATTCTTTCTATTTTTATTATTTTTGCTGGAAGAGTTGTAGCAATCGACCAAAACTGCCCCAAAACTGATGTAAGTTTGTTATTACTTAAATATAATATATTCAATTTTTTTAGACTCTAAAAACTTGTTATTTTGATTATTTTAAAAGCCTCAAAATTCCAACTAATAAATTTCCTGATTATAAAGATTATTCTAAAATTTTTAATGAATATAATACTCCAGAACACTTGACTGAATTTTGTGTTTATGTTAACGACTTGACTAAATGTTTAGGACGACATAGTTGTGTCAGTCCTGATGGATTTAGAAAGTTAAAAGTTACGGGACAGGATGTATTTGATTATCCATGGAATTTTGATATCATCGAATATACATGCGGCGAAGGATTGCAAAGTTAGTAACAAATTTTTGACCTCAAAAAAATGTTTATAAATCTATATTTTTAGATTGGAATAATATAATAAGTTGCATCACAACAAATGCTGCTGCTATAACTGACGAACTCAGAAATTGTGAAATAACTTATGAAACTACAAATCAAACATGCCAGTGAGTTTGAGTTTTTCAGTGCATAATTTAATTTTAAAACAAAAAAACAAAAAACTTTAGAGACGAAATAAATTTGTTGGGATGCAGTTACGATTTACATAAAAAAGATTGCGGTCAAGAGGCATGGAATTTTGCATGTGCTGCAGATAAAAAAGGTATGCACTATTCCACTTCAGATTGTATTAACAACATGCCTAATTGCGATGTCCCTATAAGCACAACAACTTCTGAAATCAGTAGTACCACGATTACTTCTGGCGCTAACGACTCGATTATAAGCTTCTCCAGTGTTTTGGCTTTAACAATATTTTCTCTTTTATGTATGTAGCTTTTAATATTATTTTGTACAGATTTTTTTAAACAATAATAAATAGCGAATTTTGATAAATGATTTCTCATTTCTCATTTTACATAGTCATGCAAGATTTTTAGGGAAAAGGCATGATTCACGATCACTTTTTCTTCCTCCTTTCTTTTTAGTTTTTCTTTTTTTTCTCAAAATGATACGTTTTTTGAAGCCTAAATCTTTTTAAATATTTTATTTCTGCTTTTTTATTTATATTTTTATATGTTTAACTTTTATTTATTAAAGCTATATTTAGAGTGGGTAAGGTTTCTGGAGGAAAAAAGAAGAGAATATTTGTTAATAATTTTTTACTTTCTTCATAAATATACAAACACAGCAAGAGGCGTAGTATACCAACGAAAATATGTGCTACAAAAAAATTCCTTGAATATCCAGGAAACAATGAATGCAGGAATGGTAATTAATTTTGCAATAATATAAAACTTAAAGAAAAGCAAATAAAAAATAAGGTTAAAAGGCCGCAGAAACGAGAAAAGGATTAAAAACACATTTTATGTAGAGGTTTTTATTTCTCTTTTAAACAAAGATTAAGTTTTATTTAAAAACAGTTCGTTCACAAAAATCAAAATATAAAATGAAATTTAATTTTTTTTTTAATATCAAGCAAGACAAATATATATCGTCTTATGTTAGCATAATATTAAAACCTGAAATACTCAATAATTTTTTTTGGAAAAAACTCAAAAAGAAAATAACCTACTATTGTTTTTTATTTTATTTTTTATCAAAAAGTCCATCATTATCATTTTTTATCTCCAAGCCCTAAGAAATCAGGAAACCATGTATTTTCTTCTTCAACTCCCAAAGGTGTGACAGAATCTTTTGGAGGTTCAGTCACGGGATAATTAGCATCTCCAATAAATTCACTTTCTCCTGGTTTATGTCCAGCTAATTCAACACCTCGCTTTCTCATTGTTACACTTGGACTCACAGCGTTATTTGGAGGTTTAGTAAAATTAATTTCACAATGAGTAAGTTCAGGACATTTTTTGAGTTCATTTATTGGAGCAGCAAAAGTTGAAAATATAATAAACGCCACAATAAAAAGTAATAAATTTACATTCATTTTTCCAAAGTTTTTTTAATAAAAAAAAATTAAAAAATGATTGATAAATCAAAAAAAAAGTAAGAAGAGTAATGGTTTTTAATTGGTTTTTTTGTGAGACGATTTTTTAATCATCAACTTTGCAAGGTTAAAGAAATAGGTTTCGCAAATAAACAAAGAAAAAAATAAAGGCGGAAATTTATGTTTTTCTTTTAAATTCGTTTGTTACAAAGGTTATAGAAAGTAATAAACAAAGTTTCAATCGATCGATTTTAGTAATCAAAAAACTTAATGATGCAAAGGTAGCAACAACAAAAAAATGTCAAACTAATAAAAGTTTTTTATTTTTTTATTCAATTTTTAATCATAATTATTTTTTTTCAATCCTTTTGCTTGCAAATTTTGAAGAAAAATACATTATTAAGTTGTTTGAGTAATTTTAATCCAAAAATAGAAGATTTAAAAAATTTTAAAATACTTTATTAAAAAGAAAAAGAAAGAAAGAAACTGCAAACATTAAAAAATTTATTATTTTTTAGTTCCAAGCCCCAAAATATGTGGAACCCAACTTTCTTTTTCCACGCCTTCTGGTGTTACAGAATCTCTTGGTGGTTCAGTCACGGGATAACTGGCATCTCCAACAAAATCACTTGCACGTTTAACAACAACAACCGTCATGGATTTTGGGCTTACAGATTTTGGGTAAGCTGAGATGGGAAGAATGAGAGGTTTGGGAAGTCCAGCACCTTTTCTTTGAAATTTAAAATCGGCTTCACGTTTCTCAATGGATTTGGGGCTCACAGCTTCGGGTGGTCGTGGAAATGGAAGATCATGTTTTGGAAGTTCAATACTTTTCTTCAAAATTTGTTCAGCAGTAAAAACCAAGGTAAAAAGAGAAATTAACAACAACAATTTGACGATCATTTTTTAAGTTTTGAAAGACACAACAATGACTGTCTGATTTAGAAAAGAGAAAATGCGAAGTGTGAAAGGTTATAATCCAGTCAAGGTTAAAGTTAATTCAAAAAAGTTGCGCAACCACGCGAACAAAAGAGACAAATAAACTTGTTTTTTATTCTTTCGTCTTTTTTATTTTAAACTAAATTCAATATAGCAAAAAACACTTTTGAAATTGTCGTGAGATTCACATTTTAGATTTTTTTCACAAAAATAAATAAATAAACTTTACCCTTTAAAAGTTAATTTTTGTTTAGTCAAAATAATGATTCATTATTGATTTTTTAGTTTGTTATCGAATAAGCTTTTTTTTTCTTGAAAGGAGGGAAACGAGAAAATAAAAGACCACACAAACTATAAAAAGCGAATGAAAGGAAATTTTTTGTATTCAAGTTTGTAGTACTGATTTAGAACGACGAAAAAATAAGTTTTTTTTTCATCACTTTTTGATCTTTTTTGTTTCTGATGCAAATTCAAGATTTTTTACGTGATTTTCTTAAATTTAATTTTTCTACGTTATTTTTTAAATTAAAAAATTTGATATATAAAGAATTTTTTATTTTGGGACTAAAAAGTTATTTTTATAATAGTTTTGATTTTAGTTTAAATTTCCAAAGATTTGGAGAAATTTGTAGAAAATGGCTAATCGAGAATCCATTGGAAGCGATGTAGCTGAAATCGTTGGAAATACTCCAATGATTTATTTGAATAAAATCACAAAAAATTGCAAAGGAAAAGTTGCAATAAAATTAGAATATTTTAATCCTGGGTGCTCAATCAAAGATCGAATTGCCAAATCTATTATAGAAGATGCAGAAAAATCTGGTAAAATTTCTCCTGGAAAAAATATTCTTGTTGAAGTAACTTCGGGAAATACTGGAATTGGATTGGCGATGATTGCAGCAGCCAAGGGATATGAGTTGATTATTGTTATGCCATCAAGTTGCAGCATGGAACGAGTGAGTTTTGATTTTTGCTTGCTTTTTCTCCAACCATTTTTTTGATTGACTTTTTAAAAAAGCATAAAATATGCAAATTTTTCTTAGCAAAGCAAAAAAGTCCTAAAATTTTTGATCTTACAAATATTTTGGAATGCTTTTCGATCACACAAAAAAGAAATCACAATTAAAATGTTTAGAAAACTACCCCAAAAAATAATATTCGTTCTTGTATTTCATTATTTTTAGCGAACTTTACTTCGAGCATTTGGAGCTAAACTAATCCTTACTGATCCAGCTGGTGGCATTATTGAAGCTATGGAACGTGGAGAAGATATTTGTAAATCCATTCCAAATTCATATTTTACCAATCAATTTGGAAATCCCGCGAATCCTAAAATTCATTATGAAACAACTGGCCCAGAAATTTGGAAACAAACTCATGGAAAAGTTGATGCAGTTGTTTTTGGAATTGGCACTGGAGGAACTGTTACCGGAGTGGGAAAATATTTGAGAGAAAAAAATGCTGATATTCGTGTTTTTGCCGTGGAACCCGCAGAATCTGCATTCTTTAGTTGTCGAGAATTTGGTCCTCATAAAATTCAAGGGATTGGTCCAGGCCCGTTAATGCCTTCAATTTTGGATGTAAAAATTTATGAAAAATGCATTCAAATAAAATCTGATGATGCAATTGAAATGGCTAAAAGACTTGCGAAAGAGGAAGGCATTCTATCAGGTAAAATCAATAAACCTATAACTTTTAGAGTGTCGAAACGAAAAAAACATTTTTTAGGAATCAGTGGTGGCGCCAATGTTTTAGCAGCTCTTGAAGTAGCAAATTTGCCAGAAATGGAAGGCAAACTTGTAGTAACAAGTATCGCAAGCTTTGGTGAACGATATTTATCAAGTCCACTTTATTCTAATATCCGTGATGAAGCTTTAAATATAAAAGAATTAACTTTGGAAGATTGCCTTAGTCAACTCAATATTTAGTTGTCCTCGTTCTTATGTGCATAATACACATTTAAATTCGCTTTGTGATATTCGATAACCAACAAGTAACTAATAAATCATGGACAAATTTTTTTTTTAAAAAACTTACTAATCCTTTGCATTTGTTCTAAAGGATTCTTCGAGAGGTGATAGTTTTTGTATTCCACTCATTTTAAAGATTTTGTATGCTACAGGTATAAAAAAGATTAAAATACTTGGTTACAACCTATTTTTGCAAAAGACAAATATATTTTAACCAAAAAAGAAATTTTATTAAATCAAGAACAAAGTAAACAAAATGTTTCATACAAAAGAGAACAAAAGAATAGAAAGTTTAAAATGTTGTTTCTTTGCATATTTCATTGATCCATTGGTTCACCTTTTCTTTCTTCCAAGCAATAATCAACATATTCATCAATTCGAACCGGCCAAGCACCTTCTTCATCATAATTTGAAAGATCTTCATCAACGGTATTCAAAAATTCTAAGTACATTGACCATTCATCATTGGTGACACGAAGGTTTTGCTTTTCAAGAAAATTGATCCAATGTTCAACTCGACGATTATCACCGAAAATGATTCTCCAATAAGCTACAGCGATATTGAGTGAGAGAACACGAGAAGCCATAGATTTAGCATATTTGAATGGAAAAAGATAAAATTTTCTAAATGCTCCAGGATCTTGAATTTGATTGGCCGAGTTTTTCATCCACGTTGCAAGTTTTTCAATGGTATCACACCTAAAAAAAGAGACGATGATTAGAAAGCAAAATGTTTTATAAAAAAAACTTACCGAATTTCTTTCATTCCCTTCAACCATTCAGCTTCAGAAAATTCACATTGAATTTCAGCATTAAGTTTCCAAGCCAAAATAAGGACACTTCGATCAGATGGATCAATATGAACATCACTCAATAATCGAGTAATACCATGTGGACCAATTTTTCCTGGTAGCTTATCTTCTGGATCTATAAAGTTTTATTCGTTAAAATCATTATAAAGTGGAAAGGAATATGTTTTTTAACGGTTAATATAAGAAGAAAGGTACCTACCATCAGCATATTTTTCAAACATCTTCTTGTTCTTTAGAAAGTAAAGGGGATAGAAATGCGATAAACAAAACTTTTTGCGATTTTGCAATTTGCAAAATGAAAATTTTTATCGAAACTGTCTCTCTTTTTTCGCTGCAAGATTCGCATCAGAGAGAGAGAGCGCGCGACAAGTACGGGGTTTTTTAAATTTTTTTTAAGAAACTTGTTTGATAATGTTTTCAAGATTTGTTAAAAAGCTTTGTCGACAATTTCCTTTTGTTTTTAACTATGGAAGATACTATTTATAAAAAATAAATTCAAAAAGAATCACTATCGAAAATTGTTGTTGAAGAGGAAAAAATTGATGGACTTTTCACCCAAAAAGAATTAGCAGCATTATATAAAAATGACCATGCCCCTGATGGGTCTCCTATTTGGGATATTAATTTTCATGATGAAGATACAAAGGAGCAATCATTTTTACTGCAAATGATGGAAGAAGTACCAGAAAGTATTTGCAAAATAACATCTCATGAAAGCTTGTTTGAAAAATGTGAAGATGCTGATTTAACACCTGAAGAAATTGAAGCCGGTTGGGAAGAATACATCAAAGAAGAAAGTAATTTTATTTAAAATTTGTTTTTATAATTTTGATTCAATGTTTATTATTAATTTATACCATTTAAGCTTAATTCATTTTTTTTTTGTAAAATTTTGTAATAGATTTTCATATTTTATTTTTTAACAAACTATGTATGATATGTATGCATTTAAAATATAGTTTACTTTCGAGCTAAATAAAGAACATTGAATTCAAAGAATGGAATGTTATGAATTTTAACTTCTTGAAATCCTGCATCATTGAGAAGTTTGGTGCCTTTTTTAATTCCCATCATTGTTCCCATTCCAAGGGCATCTAAATCAAAAATTAAGTTCGCAAAGTTTTCAAAAAGTCAGAGCTTCGTTACCTTCACTATTACTTCCAACAGCTAAACAATGAAATACGCTGGCGCTATAAAAAAGCGAAGCTCGAATACCAAAAGTTTGTTTATCATCATAAACATTTGAAGTTCCATCAATTTCAACCATAGCAAATAAACCTCCAGGTTTAAGAACACGACGAATCTCTTTCAAAGCTAAATCGGGTCGACATTGATCATGACAAGCATCAAAAATCATAATCATATCAAATTTATTTTTCCATTCAACATTCATGGATTTTGCATTTTGTTGGAAAAATTCAACATTCGTTAATGAAAGTTGCTTTTTACGTTCATTGGCTTTTTGAATGGCAAAATCGGTTAAATCGATTCCAATAAAATTTGTTTTTGGATAAGTTTTAGCTAAAAATTACAAATTATTATAAGTATTATTATTATTATGGGCAGCAAATAAAAATCTATGAATGTCTGAATTTGAGTAGCTTTTGTTTTCGATCCGAAAACTTTGGAAATGAAAAATAAGATATTAAGTATTTTGTTTTTAAGTTTAAAAGTCAAAACTTGTGTAAACCTTACAAAAAAAAAGAAACAAAAAAGGATGAATTTTTTCTAACATTAAAATTTCAAAGTTACTTTTCATTAAAAATACAAGAATTCTTTTTTGAAATTTATCAAAAATATCCTCATTTTTTTGTAAATACCCTTTATTTTATAGTTATTTGCTAAAAGAAAAGACAAGCTTTGTTATAGAAAAAAATGTTCGGAGAAAAAAAATGCGAATGGTCCACACATTTTTCTTGTTGCAAAAAAATCAAGCAAGCAACAAAGATCATTCAGCATCAGTGTGTCAAAAAAAAGAAATAAAATATTTTTTATTTGATATTTCATTTAGTCAAAAAATTTTTGAGCCCCGAATTTTCTTATTTCTATAACGTAAAAACCTACCTAATTCGCAAATATGAAAGCCACTTCCACAGCCAACATCCAAAAAATAAATTCCCGCTTCTAATTTTTCTTTCATTTCTGTCATTGGAATTAAATCAGAAACCAAATGTTTTTTATGCAAAGTCGTGGAAAATTGATCCATGGCATCATAAAACGAAGCATAATTAGAATAATCCATTCCAAGAGGACCATCTTTCTTTACAACTTCAGCGATATTATCAAAAACTCCGGCATGAATGGGAACGAATGAACAAAGAGTTAAAGCTTTTTCCTTGACTTCGGCGGTTAAAACTTCCACACTGGCATCAGGGATGAAAAAGTGATCACCATCGGGAGTGACTTCGATGATTTCACTGCAAGCCAAAAGAGCAAGAATTTCTTTGGTATATCGAGGCTTGAGGCCTCTTTTTTCAGCGACTTTTGAATAATGAGCTGGAGTTGATTGATTTCCAACTGCAGCGAGAGCTTTGAAAAGATTGAGTTTATCGGCCAATGCCACGCCAAGAGTAATATTTGCTTGAAGGGCAGCGGTCTGAAAATAAAAACAAAGTTTTTTTTATGCTTAAAAAAAGGTTTAAAACTTATCATACCATAAGTTTATTTCTTAATTCGTCAGCCATTTTTAGCATAAAAATATGATCAAATTTTTAGCATAGAAAAATACAAATAAAATGTCGATTTTATTTTTCTTATTTGTTCACTAAAGAAATGGCGTAAAAAAATGAAAGGCGTGAAAAAAAAAGAGAGAGACACAAATCAATTCGAAAAAAACAAAAACGCACATGAACGAATGGACAAAAAAATGTGCAAAAAGTGATCACAAAAAAATACGCGAATCTACTTTTCCACATTGAATTCTTTTTTTGCAAAAAAATTAAATCAATATTTTTAAAATTGTCCCACTCATTTGTTCCTTTTATGATTACTTTTTTGAGTTATTTTTATTATGCCTTAAATTAATACATACTTTTATATTAGACAAAACTGTTGGCTCTGTCTGGTCTTTTAAATACGAATCATGCAATAGGTTCTGAACTTTTATACCTATGTAAATTAAGTTTACTTCCATGTAAAAGTTGGTATTCAGATCCAAAAAAATTTAAAATAGTTTCAATATTTTTCGCTTTTGTCATATTTTCAAACATTTTATTATTTTGGCTTATATTTCCTAATTCCAAAGATTCCCTCGAAGATTATTATGAAAATTATCCATTTTTAAAAACTTTTTTTTCATCAAAAAAATTTTCAAAGTCAACAAATTCAATTTTAGCTTTTAATCTTTTAAACGTTCCAATAACATTTAAAATTTTTGCTATTTATGTTGTTTTCATTATTTCTTTATGCTTAATTGTATTTCCCACTCTCGCATTGGATTATTATAGAACTCAACTTAATCAACATAAAATATTAACCAGTCGAACTCAAAATGCTGTAACTTCATTAACGATAGGCATAAAAATAAGAATAGTGTTTTTAGTTACATTTTTACAAATTCCATTTATTTATTGTTGCATTTGTTTATATTTTAATTTTCCACCCATTTATTTTTATATTTGTTTATGCATGTTTAGCATGTTTCCATTTTTTGATGCCTTCGCGGAAATATTTACAATTAAATTTTATCGTCAAAAAACCATAACGGTTTTATCGTGTGGATATTTTGTGAAACGTCGAAGTAGTATTATTTCATTTTCGGAACAACAAGGAAATAGACGCTTTTCTTAATTTTTACCTCCAACTTTTTTATTAAATCTTATTTTAACTTTATTGAATGAATATGAAACACTATTTTATTTAAAAAATAATACGGGTATTCTAGTAAAAATAAAAATGAAGTTTAAATTAAAAAGTTGTATTTTTAACAAACGAAAAAATAAAAACAATTTATAATTATTATTTTGTTTATCGATTAAAAAGGTGTCTGCAAATTGTTAAATTTTAATATTTCTTGGAGAACGTTTGAACATTGAAAATTATTGTTGTTTCTGTTTTTTGGCTATTTGAAAGCGTTCATCAATGTTTTTCCAATTTGCAATTTTCCAAATTGCGTGAACATAATCAGGTCGAACATTTTTGTATTGGAGATAATAAGCGTGTTCCCAAACATCGATACTGAAAGTAAACTATTTTTAATTTATTTTCTAAACTTTTGTTTGAGTCTCAAAGCAAAAATTATAACTTTGCCATGAAAAATAAAAGTTTCATATAAATTTTTACAAAATTCTGTTGCGAGCTTGATGTCATTTTTTTACATTCACAGCTTGCTTACCCAAAAAGTGGAATTAAACCAGTTGTAGCTTCAAGTGGATCTTGATTAGGGCAAGTTGCTAATTTTAAATTCTTTTGCATTTTGCAATATCCCAACCATGCCCATCCAGAACCTTGAACTCCAATAGCTTTGGTGCTCATTTGTTTTTGAAGATTTTCAAGATTACCAAAATCTTTTTTTACTTGTTCAAGTAAATCTCCAGTTGGTTCTCCGCCATCTTTACACAAATTTGTCCAAAAAATGCTATGATTAATATGTCCGCCGCCATTAAATTTCAAAGGACTTTCACACATTAAAATGGCTTTGATATCGCCTTTGGCTAAAGCTGCTTGCGCTTTTTCTTCGGCTTCATTGAGATTATTGACATAAGTGGCATGATGCTTTTTATGATGGATTTCCATAATTTCTGCTGAAATTATTGGTTCCAGAGCATTGTAATCATATGGAAGATCAGGAAGTTTATGTTTCATTCGGGTTGCAATTATGGACTGACATGAAGGGAGAAGTTTGGAAGTTTTGGAGAGCATCTTGTTAGCTATAAAAAATTATATAAATTAAATTTGTCAATGACAAAAAAAGCCAAATTTTCTAGTAAAAAATAAAAACAATCTTGAAAATTTCTCAAACTAAAATTTTAAGTTCTAATAATCAAATTTTTTGTTTTCTTACATAAACTTAAAAAAATAATAAAAAAAGGAACTACACAATTTTCAACCTGTTCACATGAAAGAAAGGAAAAAACAAATAAACAAACAAAAATAAAACTTTTGTTTTGATCTCCTTTTTTGGAAAACAGGAAACTTTTTGATTCGATGTTGCCTCTCTCTCCCTCTCTTCTCACATTATCAATCAATCAATCAGTTAAATCAATCACCAACAACAAAAAAACAGTGCAACCTTGCAAATACTTTGTCGTTAATATTTTTGTTTTGTTTATGCATTATAATTTTTTATAAGCCGATTTTTTCAAATGTAAAGAAAAAATAAAAAGTTTGATTTTTATGGGCGAAAAAAACTTCAAATAATTATAGTTTCTTCCAAAGATTTAGTTAAGTTTTGTCATCTTGCTTTTTCTTTCTTTCTTTTTCTTGGTTATTTGTTGCATTAAAAATCAAAATAATTAAAGATTTTATCTAAAATTATGTGAAATAGTTTTTTTTTCACAAAACTTAAAAGAGTGGAAAAGCTGAGTGACGTATGAGATAAATAAAACTGTTGAATTTAATTTAACTTTTACAACATTTGTTCACTTTTAATTCATAATATTGTTTAAGATATTATTGATACACAAGCTGCATAATCAAAAAATGTTTAAAAAATTGTCTATTTTTTCAACAAAAATGATTTCAGCAATATGTAAGAGAAATCTCTGAGGCCTTTATTCACTCCTTTCTCTAATGAAACTTTCTCAAAAAAACGATAGACAAACAACGCAAGCGTGCAACCACAATTTAAGGCATATACATAGCTAGGTCACATTGGCTTGGAGAAAAATTCTTCCATCGAAATAACACTCTGTATTGGAAAAATTATCCACCTTTATATTTAGGTTTTTATCTATTTTGGTTTGTCTCATTTTGTATTTAGTTCGCCAAGCAATGTATTATAATTGTTCACGTTCAGATATTCGTAACATATTAAAGAAACAAATAGATGCTATATCAACCGACTATGAATATAAATTTCAATCTCCTCGAAGGCAAGATTTTTGTCTTCCATTTACTATTATTTCTTATATTACTCAATGTCCCGAAGCTTCTCCTTTTGGGTTGATAAATCTTCAACAAACATGCAAATATTTTTTTGCTAAAAAACCCATTCTTGTTATCGATCGACAAGCTCTATGTGATGAAAATAAGATTTCAGCAAGCCATTATTATTGGAATCCTTTAATATTAAATTTGAATAAAAAATTATTATTTTGGGTTACTCATCATTTAGTTCTGGATAAACCTTCAACAACAATATTAAAAACAGTTTATCGTAATTCTACAAACACTTTAAAGATTTGGTCTGCAACTTTAACCTTCACCGAATTCAAACTGTTAATGTCAGATTCTTCTAAAATTAAAAAACTTGAAATTGATGACTCAAGTGTTAATTATTTTGATGGTAAAAATGTTCCAATATACAAAATTTTGAAAAACTTTCCGAACGCTGAAAATATTGAATTTAAAAACGATAGAGAAAACTTTTCAAAAGAAACTTTAGAATTATTATCTTTAGTGAAATTTTCTAACCCTTTACAACGTTTAGCCTTATACATCACAAACGTATCTTCTTGCTTTGATCCATTATTGTTATGCCAGTTTTTTATACAAAATCTTGATCCGACTTTGTCCCCCGATTCGTATGGAGTGATTTTTGTTAAATGTAATAATGGAGCAATAATCAAAAAAAGTTTAGACGATTCAATTAAAGAAATATCAAATCATGTTGAAAAAAATTATATACGAGTTCATCTAATTTAATTTTTTTGTTGTTTGGTTTTATTATAAAAAATTTTCAATAAAAAAACTTTCTGTCGTTTGAATGAAATCAATAAAATGTTTATTGTCGCAAACACAATAGTTTTTTTTAATTAGTTTATCTGCAACAAAAACAACTAAATTTAGTAAAAAAATTTTAAAGGCATCAAGAAAAATAACCAAAAGGCACAATTATAATCAAAAAAGTTGGCAAAAGCTTAGGAAAAAAAAGAGGTCACTGCAAGAATAGAGACTAAGTTAGCCCTCTCAATATTTTTGTTTTTTGACCACTCATTTTTTTTTATTCCTTCACTTTTTTTCCTTCGGTTTATTATCTATCAGTCATTTTGTTAGTTATTCTTTTTTTGTAAATGAGCCATCAGTTTGTTGTCCTCCCTCCTGCTTTCATTACTTTTTTTAATTTTTCGCTATTTTTTTTACGCGCATGTACTTACTTATATTTTTATTATTAACAAAAATAATTGCTAATAGCTTCCTTTTTTTGTAGAATTATATCTTATTCTTTCTTTCTTATCCAACAAAGTATGATGAATCTTACAAAATCCCCATTATTTGCATCTCGTTTTGTTTCATATCGGCATATATGGATTAAAGAAAATGATGCTTGTTATGAATGTATTGATAAAAGCAATTATTCATCCGTGGTAGTTCGACTTCAACGTTTAAATATTAATCGCGTTAAGGATATTGAAAAGTGTAAGGATGGAATTGAAAAATTTACTGAAAATGCTATCAAACATCCAAGTTTATGCAACCTCAAAGAAGTTCTTTTTGATGCAGAAAATAATATTTTGATTTCATGCAGTGAAAATGTTCGTGGCATCACACTTTCCCGTTTTGTTACTTCATCCTTTTCAAAATTTGGCTATTCTGAAGCAATTCAACAAATCCTTTCCAAACTTTTGGATCTCTATCGCGTGCTTTTTTCTGAAGCTAAAGATTTATCTTCCCTCAACCTCGATCATATTATTATTAAAATGAATAATCAAGAAGCAATTGAAATAGAATCAATCAAAATTCGCCGTCCTTTCCTTTGCAAATATGGTTCACGAACTTTTGATGTCCCATATAAAAATTATTCTTCAACAACCTTCCCAGCTTTCGTTGATATTGGTGCAATGGCATTTTATTGTTTTACTCAAAATGATTTCTTCTCATTTTCCAATCTTCCTAAAGCTATTGAAGCCCTTGAAAAGCCCAATGAAAAAATATTTGTTGAACAAATTTTTGGATTTAAAACTCCAGAATTTGATGCAGTTGAAGAATTAATTGGGAATATGTTTAATCTTGCCGATGCCGCCCCCACTTCTATCGATGGTGAAGATGAAAGTGAAGAAGAAGAATTCGATGATGATCTAAAAGTCAAAGCTGTTATCAACAATGAAATCGACGAGGAAGAAAGCAGCACCATCACTACCATGAGTGATGATAACAATGATAGCGGCGATAGTGAATTCACCCACGATGACTCAGATGAAAGTGAATCAACTATTAGCGATTATTCAGATGAAAGTGAAGCAGTTATTAGCGATGATGAAAGCCAAACAACCGCAACAGATATGGATGAAGACGATGAAACACAAAGTGATATCGAAAATGAATATTCAGATGAAATGGAAACTCCTATGGTTATCAAAAATGAAACTGGTGAAGTTGTAGAAACCCATTTTGATCTTGGTGATGGTATAACCCTAATTGATACGGCTAATCATAATTTTGATATCCAAACTTCTTTCGGAAATGATCATTCAGATGAAATTGAAATCCCTATTGCCATTGAAAATGTTTTGGATAAAGTTGATGAAACTCACATCTTTATTGACGACGGTATAACCCTTATTGTTAATGAAGATTTTGATACCCAAACAGCTATCGAAAACGAATCAGATGAAATCGAAACAACTGATGGCGATAATGAAGAAGCTGGTGATTCCGAAATTGAAACAGCCAATAAAGATGATTCAAATAAAATCAAAGTTTTTGATAAATTTGATGGTGAAGATGAAGTCCCTCGAACTCGTATTCCCGTTCGAAAGCTTATGGAACTTATGGAAGCTTTTGAAAAGCTAAATGAACATTTTAGCAATATCACTAAAAACAATTCATCTTTAGCATCCGTTGATAAAAATGATAGCGATGATGTATTTGATACTCGATCCATCATTTCCAATGATAGTGATTATGATGTCATTGATAAAGCTGAAACTCCAGAAGATGAAGCAATTTTCACTGCAAAAAATTATGGAGTTGAAGGATTAACTATCAAAATTTATAAAAACGATTTTGTTTCATATAAATTTGAAAGCAGCGGAGAAAATGGATATTTTGATTCAAGCAACGCTGAAATGATTTCATCTTTACCTGAATCGGTTATTGAAATTATTCCCCTTATTCGAAATGCTGTTGCTATGGCTCAAATTACAAATGAAACATATCCAACCAAAAAATACTTAGCTACTTTCAACGAAGAAAAATAAAAAATATTCCATCCTTGTTTTTTTAAGTCGAAATTTGAATTTATTTTCTTGATTTTGTTACTTTGTTTTCTTGCTTTCATTGTTTTTGTTGTTTTGGAAAAAAATATTTATAAATTTTTTTATTAATTTCTTTTGAATGCGGAAAAGCCTATCAATTAGCAATCGAAAAATGTCATTAGTTCATTATCTAACTTTAATAAAAAAACTTTGGTTAATTTTCTTGCAAAAAATAGTTACAGAAAATTATAATAACAAGTTTTTGGGCAACATTTTCATTGTCGTTGCCCTTGATTTTCTGTTACATTATTTTCAAATCCAAAGTTACTATTACCGATTCCTCAGCTACCAAAAGAAAATTTTTTAAAGGTAGCTTTCCCAGGGTTATTACTCATTCCTTTCTTTTAAAAAAGGATGAGTAAAAAAAATTCATTTTTGGCGCCAGCAATTAACCGCCGTCCTTTTTTTCTTTCTCACAAAATCAACAACAACTTTTTATGTATCTTTCGAAATCAGCGCTCGATTTGTATATGGCATATTCTTTTTCGTTTTTTGAGATGATGCAACTAAAAACAAAAAAAGCTCCTCCCCAAGCTCTAAGTTTGAAGCACGCACTCTATTTGGGCCACGGATACAGCAAACCACTATCGATTCCGCAGGTATTTAAGCTACATTGCTTTAGTTGATTTTCACCACTTTTGCCATCAGTGCTTTCGCGTGTCTTTTCCATTTTTTCCATTGATGCTTTTTATGGATGTCTTCATCAAAAATTCTCCGTTTCGTTTCTCTCATAATATTTAATAAAACTTTTGTAAATCTTTTTCATAAATTAATTTTAATTTTGCCTCTTTTATCAAAAAAGTTATTTATCCCGATTTACTTTGAAATAATATTAAATGCTTTTGCTATTTTTGTTTTGGTTTTCTCGAATGTAATTAATTCAATGTTAATTACTGTAATACTTTTAGAATAAAAATGGTTCTTTGCGAATATCAAAGCAAAATTTACGATTCTCTTGGAAAAATTGAAAAGATTACTAAATTGGTTACTGATGACCATATTCGCGGAATTGGAGAAATTATCATTGAGTAAGTGTCGTCATCTGTTTTAAAATATTTATGTTTTTATGCGAGAAATTTATAGTCACAACTATGGAAACGATGTCATGGTTGTTCTTGCTCATCGCCACTTCAATTTAGCTGACAATGAAGTCATGCTTGAAATGGCTGAAGGCGATATTCGTGTTGCCAAACCCATTCTTATTCAAGATCTTGCTTCTTTTAAAGCAATTCCAACTCTCGTTGCTTGCAATGGTGACGACAAGAAATGGCATCCCGTTGGATACGGTAGGTTAATTTAATTTTTTGATTACTTTTCTGTTTTTTTTTTATAAAAAAATTTCTTTGAATTTTCGTTTCCAAAGTCAAAAAAAACTATAGCAAGTGAGAGTTTTTTTAACAGAAAATATCCTTACAACACTTTTTTTTAATCAAAACACGAAAATTTTCCGCATAACATTTAACATTTAATGTTTGATAAATATGCATACTACTGTCGAAAAATATCACGCAGAAAATAATGGACCCAATTTTTTAGGAGTTCATGACGACGGAATCATGCCTGCAGCATGGAATGATGCCTCATTCCTTGATGATGTTGGAAAGCATCTAATGAAACATAATCTTCTAGATAAGATCCTTCTTGCTGCTGCACATGTTGATGGAAAAAATCACAACGATGGTGCCTTCTATATCGAAGATAACTATGGAAGTAAAATTAATTATTATTCAAAATAATATAAAGATTTACAAAAAAAAGCTTTTAGAATCTCGTCGAAGTGAACTTAGTCTTGCAAATGAAAAGGATCTTTCCGGTGCTATCAAAACTACTTATTTCTTTAACCGCGGTTCCGGAGGAATTGTTTTCACTATTTGCTTGTCTGTTTGCAAGCCCTATGATGACAATACACATGATAGAGATCACCGTGAAGAAGAAGATGCCATGGATAATGGAAAGCCATTTGTTTCTAAATAGTTTATATGCGAAATTTTTAGTATTATGAAACAATTAATCTTTTTTTGTAACGCTTTTTGTCAATATATTTCTCGTTGTATTCAAACGAATAAACCAATAACTTTTTATCTTTCATTTTTTGTTTATGATATGCTTTTTGAAGTTTTTGTGTTAATGACAACACGGTGTCTTTTTGTAATGAAAATGGTTCGGTAGAAGAGTGCCTTTGATTTTATGGTTAAACATAGAGTGGCCACATGGGAAATGAAAGACCTTGCTTAAAGTTTATTCAAAGAAACGTTCCCAGGGTTTTCAATTTTTTTGTTTCAATCGTAAACAAAATCTTTCCCACAAAAATGACTATTAACCTTTTTTGTTCCTTAAAAAAGTTTTTTTGTTCGTAAAAAAATACGCCAAAAAACAACAAAAATATTTACGCGAATAAGCAGAAAAAATAAACAAGTTTGATTCATTTTTTTTGTCGAAAAAAATTTTAAATTACAATGAAGTAAATAATCTGTTACATACTGCGGTAATTTTGTTGCTTTTTGCTCACATTTTTCACGATTTCTAAAATCATTTCAACTTTCTTTCTACAATAAGCGGACTTTTTCGCTGTGGTATTTTTTTGATTTTTTTTGAACTGAACAAATTTTTATTTTACTGTAAAATACATTGATACCAAATATACATAATGCAGACAAAAAAATAAACAGCTTTTTAATATCTTTGTTTAAGTTGAGCTAAGAATGGTTCAGGGGAAACAGTGAAACCAACAATTCGCTCCAAACTTGGTGGATTTGATGGAATTGAAGATATCTGAAAACTCCTTCATTTAAAAAAATCATGATAATTACAAATTTACTTCAAAATGATTAAATAAATTTGCAGCAAATAAATATAATTCTAATCTAGCTAAACTTTCACCCAAACATGCGCGTTTTCCAACGCTGAATGGAATTAATTCTTGCTTAGTTTGAAATTTTCCATTTTCATCAATAAATCTTTCAGGTTTAAATTTTAAAGGTTCAGGAAAATATTTTTCATTATAAAGTACCGAAGAAATTTGAGGAATCACAATTGTATTAGCTTTGATTTGAAAACCATGGAAATTAGTTGTTTCTGTAATTCGATGCGCAACATTATTTGGTAATAAATTACATAATCGTTGAGTTTCAGCCACCACGGCATTTACATATGGAAGATTTATTTTATCATTTAGGGTTATAATTCGATCTGATTCTATAACTTTTGTGAGTTCTTCATGCATCTTTTTTTGTGTTTCAGGATTTGTCATAAGATAAAGGACCATCCAAGCAAGGGTATTGGATGTGGTTTCTTGTCCCGCTAGCCATATATCAAATACACATCCAAATAATTGGCCATCACTAAAAAACAAATTTAAATAAATAAGTTAATAAACCAAAATGGAAAATACAATAGTTTGCACATTCAAAAGTTTTGAAAACTTCAGTTTTTGAAAGTGTTGCACATTTATGGGCCCTGGAGCAAACAAGAGAATGTTTTCAAAGAAAAGAAAAAATTGCTTTTTGAGACACGTTTTCTTTTAATCAAGAACAATTTTTGTTCATCGTTGATTAATTGAGAAAAAAATAATTAAAAACTTTAAAAAAAGATGAAACTTTCCAAATTTTTGTTATAAAACTTCGAATTATTTTTAAAGAAATGCAACCGACTTACGAAAATAAATCGTCTTCATCTTTATCACCTGCTGCAGTTTCGAACTTTCTTTGTTGCCTCAAATATGCTTCAACATAATCAGTTGGTTCTGAATTTTCATCTGTAAAATCTATTTTATCTCGTCTTTCTTTAATTTGTGAAGAAAAGAATTCTTTCATTCCATTTCCAAGAGCTTCAGCTTTTGCCCATTTATTTTTAAAATATGGCAAACGTTTGATATATCCAGATTTATCAGTAGCTAATAAATTGAAAATGGTATCACTTCCGATTCGAATAAATTGTTTAATAAAATCTTTAATTTCATAAAATTCATTTAAACTTTTCTGGAATAAAAAGTTTTTCTCCTTCATAATTTTTTTTGGATATTTTATGGACAACACTTACCTCATGAAAAGCATAACCAAAAATGATTCCATTTATTACACTTCCAACCGCAATGTCAATGCTATTTTGTACACTAATTTCTTTTTCACCTTGATTAATTTTAGATTTTAAATCATCCAAAAACCATGCTACTTCATTTAAAACTCGTTCTTGCATTAAATTTTTTCCCATACCAAAATTCCGTAAAACTTGTAAAGCAAATCGGCGATGTTCCCGCCAAACATGGCCATCAGTCATAAGAATGCCATAATTTCCTCCTCGAAAAACTTGAGCAACTGCTTCGTTTTTAGGACGATCCGAATAAATTTCACCATTTTTAATAAATGCTTCTTGAATTTGATCAAAATCATTAAAAATTACGATTGGCATTTCGCCCATCCAAAAAGTATAAATGTCTCCATAATTTTTTCGACAATATTCAAATATTCCATATATACCATGTTTAGAAATTTGAACAATATTTCCAAGTAAAGGAAATGGAATGGGTCCAGGTGGAAGATCTTTACGCTTCCAATAAATATTATAAAAACATAATAATCCAAGGAAAAGTAAGAGTATGAGAAATCCAATCATCGTTGTTTCACTTTGAAGAAAAGCAGAATAGATTTCAAAATAAATGAAGAAATAAAATAAAAGTTAGCACAAAAAATTTAAAAAAAGTGTGCAGTCACGTCGGTTTTTTTAAGTTCTCATTTGGACAAACACGCCAGGTATATGTCAATTTTGTGTTTTCTCATTTGTGTTGGTTGCATTTAAAGTTCAAATAAACAAAGTTGAGTCAACAATTTTTTGCAAGAAAGACGCATTCAACAACAAAAAAAAGAAAGAAAATATTGTTTATGCCTGTATCATATAAAAAAAATACACACAAAAAGACTTTGACGACGCTACGTGTGCACATTTAATGCTAGCGATCTATGAAAAAAAGAAAATAAACAAAATAAAGCTTCAAAAAATCATTAATTTTATTTTTGTTTGTAGGTTTATTTTCATGTAAAAAATGGAATTACTTATTTAGACCCAATTCCAATCAATTCTTATTTTACAGAAAATGGAAGTTGAATTTTGCGAATATTGTTCCTGATTAAATAAACTTTATTAGAAAAAAAGTATTTTTATTTATTTAAATTTTTTTTATTAAAAACAACTAAAAAATATATGTGAGTTAATTAAAAGCTTACCTCTCAAATTATTTATATTTTTTCAAACTCTTTCAATTGCTCTAACATTAAAAGCTTTTGGAGATTTAACAACGCCATTTTCATATTCCAATTTTGGAAGTTCTCCATTTTCCTTTTCAGGAAGAAATTCAAAATGTTGTAAAAAAGTAGCAATGAATAAAAATAATTCCATTTTTGCTAAACTTTCACCCAAACATGCTCGTTTTCCAACTGAAAATGGAATTACACGATCATCCTTTTGGAATTTGCCTTCATCATCCAAAAATCTTTTTGGATCAAATTTTGCGGGTTCTGAAAAACAAACACAAAAAATTATACATAAATTAAAAATTATATTTTGAAAATATTAATGGAAGATAACTTTACCTGGGAAAATATTTTCATCCATATGAACACTTTGAAATTGTGGAATAACTATAGTATTTTTGGGAATTTTATATCCATCTATTTCCACATCTTCCGTGGTTGAATGGGGCAAATTCACGGTTAAAATTACAGCAATTCGTTGAAGTTCGTGAATACACGCAGATATATATGGAAGATTAATTTGATCTGCCATCGTTATAATTCTTTCACTTCCAATAATTAGATCAATTTCTTCATGACATTTGTTGTAACCTCAATCAGGTCAACAAATATTAATGTGGTCTTTATTGGAGCAACTGCTCAGCAAGGATGTTACATACATAAAAAACAAAGTTAGAAAACAACAATGACAAAATATGAGAATGTGTGCCAGTCAGAATTACCATTCAGCCATCCACGGCACAATTCCATACGAGACCAGAGACAGCGGCACTTTGAATACTTCTGTGTGTGCAAGGCCACAACACTCTTCTTCCACCTATCTTTGAGTTGATGATCAATCTTCTTGTCTTGTTCTTAGCTTTCCATAGCTTCTTCTTTAGCATGTCCATTTGATTCTTCAATTGGAGATCATACAATACGAGCTTCATCATGCGGTTTCCATAATTCCTTATCATTACCATGACGAGCTTTCAATCCAGAAACTTCAGGTTCCATGTAGTTGAGCAGGAGAAATTCAACCAATTCCATTCGACTGTTCAGTATCACGACCATTCATTTCTTTAGCTTCTTCTTGAGCTTCTTTACCAAGTGATCGTATACGACGCCAGAATCCATACCAATTTACCAGAGGTTCTTCCATGAGGTTTCGACTTCCATGTCTTGGGCACATGTTCCATGTCCCTTTCCCCTCCTTTCTGAAGTTTTTCGGATTCCATTCCATGCAGCATTACCATACCCATGTGTTCAAGATCAAGAGATTTACAGCTGGTTTCACCAAGCGATCACGGCCAAATCGTAGACCGGATGATTCTTCGCTATCATCAAAACAGATTTTGTGCTCTCGGCCAAATCGTAAGCCGGATGATTGTTCGCTATCATCAAACGATTGTCTTTGAGCAAAAGACACAAACATCATGCTGAGTTCCCATCGATTCCATCGAGTAACACCACCAGCAAGATCATGCTTTTCTGGAGCTAAAGCGTAACTCATTTTGACTTTTCCAAGTTTGTACCAAGCGAGCAAGTTGACCATACGAGTTGATTGACATGAAGGAGTTGGTTGATGATAGACACGAGCGAAAGTACCATACGAGCTTTGAGATGAACATATGACCATATTCGTCGGATAAGAAGTGATTCCAGTATGAAGAACTTGAAACGAGCATAACATACAACATACGAACTTTGAGATGAACATACGAGGATTTTGATACTGTCGATTTTGAGATAAAGACCATATCAATTGCTTTCCAAGTTGAGTCCAGAGCTTCTTCTATCTTTCTCCAACAGCACCAGCAGCAAGTTCTCTTCTGCAGCTTCCTTCTTCTTTTTCTTTTGAATTGAGTTGGCGAGCGGTCTCTTCGGAGGATTTGAGTTGTTTGATCACGATCTCGTCACCACTTTGTTGTAACCTCAATCAGGTCAACAAATATTAATGTGGTCTTTATTGGAGCAACTGCTCAGCAAGGATATTACATACATAAAAACAAAGTTAGAAAACAACAATGACAAAATATGAGAATGTGTGCCAGTCAGAATTACCATTCAGCCATCCACGGCACAATTCCATACGAGACCAGAGACAGCGGCACTTTGAATACTTCTGTGTGTGCAAGGCCACAACAACATTTCTTTTGGATTTCTGGATTTCGAACCATATAAAGAATAAAAGTTCGAATGGAAGTGCTTGTGGTTTCCATGCCAGCCCCAAATAAATCATATATCGCCGCAAGCAATTGGGTATCCGACCATTCTCCAGTTTCATTCATTTCGGCATTTTTCTTTTTTTGTTCAATTAAAAATGCATCTATATAATCTCGAGGTTCCTCTTCAAAGTTAATAGTTTTTCGATGGTCTTCAATATGGCCCCTCAGAAAATCTTTAACTTTGTTATTTAAATTCAAAATTCGGGTATAATTTCCACCAAAAATTGGATCAAGAACTTTAAAAGGAGGCCAAAGTTCAATAAAGAATGCAAAAGGATGGTTAAAAATTGCTGCCACTTCTTGCATATCATTTCTCATATTAAATATAAAATCACTATCAATATCTTCCGTTTGACCAAATGATAATTGAAATATTACATTTCCGGTGGCGATCTAAAAAAACTCATAAAAAGTAAAGAAAAAAAGATACTATAAAATTTGGGGCAATTTGAACAAAAAAAACTTATTTTTCCTTTCATAAAACTCAAGTAAAAGTTTAAAATTTTTTTTGACATTTTTATGCTAATTTCTTAATAAAAAATGAAAAAACTCACTGTAATCCATTTAGTTAAATTTATTGGTTCACCTTTAAGTTTTTTAAGTCGATCACAAACTGCATGAGATTGATCAATAATAGTTTGTTCTAAAATTGGTCGACCAAAACCAAAATCCCTTAAAACATGAAGGGCAAATCGACGCTGTTCTCTCCAAAATAAATTATCAGATAAAATTAAACCATAATTTCCACATAAAAAATCTTTCATTATATTTATATTTGGTCTTTCAGCAAATTTATCTCCTTGCTTCACAAAAGTTTCTTTCAATTTCTGATAAAAAGATTTATTTATTTGAATAAATTAAAATTTTAAAAAATTTCTAAAATAAATTTTATCTTACTTGAGCATCGGAAATAATTATATTTGGCGCAGGCAACCATAAAGTCATAATATTTCCATATTGTTTTTTTAATGAAAGTAATTGAGTATCACAATTATTTGGATCCAAAATTAACATATTTCCCACTAATGGCCATGGAAAAGGTCCAGGTGGTAAATTTCTTCTTCTCCAATAAAGTTGATGAAATAAAAAGATAAGAAAAAGTGTGAAAAAAATTAACCAATACATTGCTAAAAAATTTTTTTAAGAGTTTTTAAATTCAAAAGTTAAATTTATTGCAGCTGTAAAAACGATTAAAAAATACAACAACAACTAAATTGTTTTGTTTTAACAAAAAATTAGAGATAGAAGTAAAGAATTTTTTTTTTGCGCGAGGCTACATGAATTTCTTCTTATTTTATTTATTGTTTGGGGCGATGGTGAAAAAAGTAAACATTGCACTTATATAAAATAAACTTTAATGTTGATAGAAGCTAGATTTCAAAAAAAGAAGAACAAATGGGTCTATTTTTATACATGGAAAAAAGGGTGCTCGATGAAATTGAAAAGATTGTTGACATACTATCTTTCGAAATTTATTTTTTTCTCTAAGCATTTGAACTCTTTTTTGCAAAAAAATTAATTGAAGTCTTTTTTATTTGTTTTTTATCTTTGAAAAAAAAAGACAAACACATTTTATTACCTTTTTTTATATTTGATTTCTGTATTTTTCTCTTCTTTTTTTCGAGATACCTAACTTTTTAGAAATTAAATTCAAAGTATTTATTTCTAAAACCAATCCCTTTTTTTAAACATTCATAAACTTATTTTTTTGAAATAGAAATTCGTAGCCTCATCTTGGTTACACAAATTTTGTCTATCTCTTGTAGTCTAATGAGAAATTAAAAACTAAAGTACCAACAACAATAAAATGATGTAACTTTTTAAAGTTTTTTGTGTGATTTTTGATATAACAAAAAAAGAGAGCTGTTATGAAATTTTTCAATTGAGAAATTAGTTTGAAAATTTGATAGCCATGTTGTCGGACGAAAAAGAATTAATTGTTATAAAATAAAAGTTTACATACAATTTTACTAAAAAGGGTTTGAAATAAATATTTCGCCAAAAATTGTATTAAAAAGACATACAAAACATAAAGTAAAAATTCATAAACAACAAAAAAGAGCAAATTTTTACAAAGTTCAAAACAGAATAGTAATAATGTATATTAAAAGTGATATAAAAATTTTGTTTAAAAGTGGTAGCAAAAAAGGATAAAATTGTTTTTAACAAAGAGATTTGTACTTTTTATATTGAAGTTTTACATCAGTAAAATGTCTAAATTTTTGCAAATATCCATTTTTAATTATTCTACACCACTTGCATTTGAGTAATTTAAATGGAGGTTTTTCAATAGCTAATTTAAGAATATTTTTACGTTTTGGACATTCTTCTTTCAAAGCATTCGAAATGGCTTCATAATTTAAGTTACATAAGCAATCAAATTCAAGATGTGTAAGATTCTGAAAATGCTTTTTTAATACCATACCTTCTTCACAATTTAAAAAAACTTACTTCACATTCAGTTAATAATGTTTTAATTATTTCAGCGCTAATATCACCACAGTCGGAAAGGGATAAATACTAAAAAATAATAAAAATTTATATCAATTAAACCTTAAAAGCTTACTTTAAGTTTGCGGTGTTGAACAAAATTTAGCAGTTGATTCAGATTGGTATCTTCAGTGATATCAAAATATTCTAATGATATGCAATTTTGTAAAATTTCATAAACATTAATCATTGGACAAGAACGAAAGTGAAGTTTGAGCGACTTTAAATTTGGACAATTTTGTAGAGTTTGTAGACTTTCGACGTTGACCGATCGGTATAATGTCAAACTAAGCATTTCTAATTCTTTGATCTTTGAAAAATCCATAAATATTTTTTTCGTATCTAGAAGTTCCAAAAATCTTAACTTTTTAAATTGACTCAGCAAATTCATTGGATTCCCTGCATAAAAAAAGTTAGACCAAATCAACGTTTCAAGATTTTGAGCTCTAATTACGAGGTTATTCAATGCTTGTAAAGTTAAATTATAGCATTCATAAATATTTAGATATTTAAGTTGGCTGGGAATATGAACGAAACTTGCACCAAACATTTTGCGATTCCCTTCTAAATCGAGATATTTAATATTTGAACATTTAATAAAAATTTGTTTAAGTACGTCATCAAAATCTTCATTTTCAAAAGAGCCTTTTAAAGATAATTCCTCCAATAATGGGCAATGTTGAGCAATTTTTAATAAATCATTTTCATTTAATTTTATGTTTGATAAATTAAGGGTTAGAAGTTGCGGAGTTTTTGGAAGTAACAGGCAAACTCGAAATTTTATTTTCTTATGATAATCAGAAAGATCAAGATGTTGAATATTTGTACGAGAAAAAATCGCTTTCATCTGAAATTTTATTATAAATACAAAATCGTTTTTTTTTTCAAAACGCACAGAATTTCTTTTAATTTTAGGCAACTTAGAAATACGTATGATTTCACGCTCGAATTCAGAAATATTCGGATTTTCTACAGCTTCTGTATTTAAAGTATTTTTCTTTGGCCAAACAAGATTTTTGGTAATCGCAAAAATTTTCTTATTAGTCTGCTCAAGATTAAAGAGATCTTTCAACGATACATTTTCAAATATTTTTCCCTTCAAAAGCAATTATAAATATATACAAATATATATTTTTGTAAAGATAAATAACTCACAATAACTTCATTTGGAAGATCTGTTAATAAAGTAATTTGCTGAACAGTTTTATTTTCTTCTAATATTGTTGATGGTTTAGTTTTAGATAGCTTTGTGGAATTCTAAAACAAAGAAAAATAAATTCAAAATTTTCCCATAAAAATTTTACCATCGACAATGTATCTTCTGAATTTTTACATTTCCGCTTCAAGGAGGGTCTACCACGAGTTGTAGGTAACTTTCCATCATTTTGAGACATGTTTGAAAATTTTAGCTTCAAAACTAAAATAGCAAAAAGTTTAAACAAAATTCAAAAAAATTAAGACAAAAAAATTATACACGAAAGATATAAACGAAACCTAAAAAATAATATATTTATATATATTTACAAATAAATTTAAAGCCTTAGCGAGCAAGAAAAGAAGGTAGACTAAATTTTCCTTAAATGAAGAAAAAAATACAAAAAATTTTAGGATGTTTTGCCATTATCAACCAAACGGTGACCTTGATTTTGGGTGAAAGCTTAACGACGCCAAAAGTTTTTTTTTCTTCAAAAAAATATAATAAAGAGGCCGCTCAATTGTGCCTTCATAGTAATTTCCAAGGCAAAAGGTTAAAAAAGACCAACAAAAAGCTCATATGGAAAAACGTTGGTAGTATTCTAAAAAAACTCATTAAACCAAATTTTAAGGACGGAAGAAAAGTTAAAAAATCGTTTTTTTATGCGAAGAAGAAAATTGTAAAGAAGTAATGCGTCGTCTTATTGCAAATTCAAAGACAAAAAAGTACAATAATTTTTTTTAATTTAAGTTGCAAACAGTTTATTTAATATTATTTTAAATCTAAAAAAAAATATCGAGCAAAACTTCTAATAAATAACAACTGTTTTCATTAGACACTAGTGTTTTATTTTAAAAAGCATTATTGTTCCATTTATTACTCTCAAAAACATCTTTCATTTCTCCACTAAATATTTTATCAACATCTTCCAAAATATTCAGAGCTTTAAGTTCGCCATATTCACGATATTTTTCCATAACTTTCTCATCTGTTTCATGATCGAAAATTACTCCAAGAAAAAATGGAACAGCACCCATTCCAAAAATTGATAAACTTATAAACGCATAATTATATACAGCTTTGAGTCGCTCAAAATTGTATGGAATTTTATTTTTTTCACTTCCATATTCTTTTTCCAAACATTCAAGATAGTATTTAATTGCAAAACTTTCTGCTTCTCTACGAATTTTTCCATCAGCGCAATAAATTAAAAATCTTGCAAGGTCAACCATGGGTGAACCTTCTTGCATTACCTGCCAATCCACGAATGCAGCAATTTCATTTTTAATTTCACCCTTTTCATTTATGGCCCACATAATGTTTCCTGAATGCATATCTCCATGAACGATGACGGGTTCAATTCTAAGATCTTTGTATGCAATTTTTCGAGCAAAAAGTATAAATTCAAAGTTTTGAAGAATATTATCGTATTTTTTCATTAATGGCTGGAATTTATCTAAAAAAGGTTGTTATAAAATTAGACCTTTTAAAAAAAATGAATTTTTATAAAAGTTTTTTTATGGATTTTGACCATATTTTTATAAGTAAAATACAAAAGAAATGATTGATCCGAAAAATTTACATAAAATCAGCGATTTTGTTTTGATTGATTCAAAAAAAAGATACGATAATTTCAAATACCAGACTTTTTGGTATTTTTTTTTCACAACAGAAATATTATTTAAAAAATAAAATGATTTTTTTTTTGAAAAACTTAGTTCCAAAGTTTAAATAAAACATCAATTCCTTGTCAAACCTCCTCGTTTAAAATAAACCCCAACCTTACCTTTCAAATTTGATTCTTCGATTAAGCTTTTAACCATTTTATGCGAAGAAGCTAAAGCTTTTTTAAATGGAAAAATATTAAAGAAATTTTCATCTTTGTTTTTCCACAATTTTGGATCGACCAATGTCAAAGAATTTTTGTGCATATGCGCCAAATTTTGAATAAAGCATTTAATTTGCTCCAAATTTAAATTATCAAAAAATGTAATGGTTCTGCCACGATTGGTTAAATCTTCCATGTGTATGCATCCTTCTTGTTTGCCATAAATCCATTTAACCATTTTATATACTTTGGGAACTGGAGCATCCAAAATGGGAGAAATTTTTTCATAAAATTCACATTCAATTTGGTGGATTTTTGTTGCAACTTTTTTCGCATCTTCTGTGTACCATTTATCACTGCCACATTTATTTTGAGCTTTTTCCATGGATTCAAAACCAGGAATTTTAAGGATTGTTGAATAAGTGTCTGAATCATTAATGGAGTCAACAAAGGTTATAATGCACCGATAAATAACGGATACGAAACCTTTCCCAGCTGAGACATTTTGATATGTAACCTACAAATTCGAATGATTAGAATTTAGAGTAGCATGACTTTAAAAAGAAAAAAGAAAGAAAAACAGCGCAAAATTACAGATTTTGTAATTGCAATCATCCAACAAAAAACTTTTGTTTTCAAACAAAAAAAATTTATTTTGCGATAGATAAAAAGATAAAGTCCGCGGTTGGACCCAGAATGTGTAATTTTCTTTTTTGCAGCATAATTTATGACTTACTTTTTTAACAGCTCGATTACCATGCAAATTTTTATATTCTTCATCATTCGTTCTCAAAGAATCCAAAAGCCATCCAATAGTAAAAGAATGTCCATCGATTTTTTCATCAAAATCAATGCCATCAAGAGCTAATTTTGAAGTACCCATTTTTAATTATTTAATTAATCAATTCTTTGCTAAAAGAAATAACAAATTTATAACAAAAAAAAACACGTAAAAATAACCTTTTTCACTTTTTCTTCTTCTTCCAAATGAGATGTGATCACATTCTCTTTTTTTTTGAAGTCGCATTTTGACATGACTCAAACTTTTGTTGTTTTGTTGATAAACAAAAATGCATTAGGAAAAGAAAAAAGTGTAAAAATTTATAAATGTGTGTCGCGTCGCCTGTCGCCACTGGGGTTGGAAAATGTCTTTGGATTAGAAATTGATTTTATTTTTTACGCTTTTTGATTTGATTTATTATTTTATTTTTCCCAAAGTAAAAAATGACAATATAAAATTTTAAAAATCTAAAAAAAATTGCATAATAAAAAATGTTTATTGAAAGTACTGTTTTTTAAATTAAAAATATAAAAAGAAGCTTTTAATTATTTCATAAATAGAATGGCAGCAAAAAAAATAAATCACTGGTACTAATAATAAGTTTAGTATTTCATACTTCATTTAGCATCTTCTTCCATTTGAGCAAATATGTAAATGAAAAGCAAAATAAATGATACTAAATTTAACTTTTTCTTTCTTGGTATTAATTTTTCTTTTTGATACTGAACTTGTAATTTAAAAACTTAAACAATAACAAAAAATAAAATTAATTTCATTATAGTGAGTATTTCCTTAATTTTATAAGCACCTACAGTAATTAAAAAACTTTTCACTAATCATTACCGTATTATTATTATTGTCGATGATGATGAATCGTCTTAAATAACGAGGTAAAAAGTTAACAGAGCGCTTAAAATTAATACAAAAATTAATTTTTAATTAACTTTGGTTGTGTTTAACACAATTTTTTTGAAAATGAGATGAGTAATTTTTTGTTTTTTGTAATTCCATAACCTTGTGGTATATGATGATTATTCGTCAAAAGCACAAAAAGTAATATTTTACTATTTTACTTCCATTCGTCTTCTTTTTTAATTAGTTCCAAAAAAAAGTTTAGTTCATCAGTCTTTAATAAATTTTAAACTTAAGTGTGTAACGTAACTGCTTTGTACCTTTTCCTGTTTTGATACAATTAATAAATATATTTTTTAGTTCCGAATTTAAATATTGTATAAGTATTTGGCTATAAAATTGTTTTATAGATTAAAATTTGCTATAATTCATTCTTTTTAAAAATATGGTCTTTTTTGCGATTGTTGTTCTTGTTCAAGTGATTTTACAAATTTTATTTCAAGCTACGGTATTTTATAAATGCAGTCACATGTTTCGAGTTAAACAGCTTCGAAAAAAAGCTACACCAGTTTTGCTATTGTTTTTTGGTTATTTATTGATTGAAAGTTCCACTATGCTAATTCATACTATTTATTTACTTATTTTTTGGCGGCCATATGAAATTATATATAATGGAATAACTCTATATTTAATTGGTTTGCTGCCTTGGATTTTGCTTATTTCAAATCCAATTTTTGAATTTGCTCTTTGCATTGAGCGTTGCTGCATAATTGCATTTCCACATAAATATTTTTATAATTGGAAAAAACCTATGTGTATTGCAGTGATTTTTAGTTCAATAATTATTTTAACAACGAATTTATGGTTTAATAATTTTGTTTGGCTTCCACCTGAAGGTCTTACATATTGTCGATATTTTTCGTGTGTCATTACTCAGATTCCCCAAAAATATATGAATGCTTTTAAAATTGGGATTTCTGTGGCGGAAGGCATCGCAGCGTCGGTTTTATTTTATTTAATTAAATTTCGAACTATTTCATTATCAAAAAAAGCTAAAAATAAAAATACTGTAATTTTGGCAATAATTTCTTCTACGATAATTTGTGAATTTGGACCGAATATTTTGGATTCGGTTTATATGAATGTGAGTTAAAAACTACCATAACTTTTGGGCTAATTTATTGTATATTTTTTAGTTAACAGATAAATATTTAATAAATTTAATTGGTCCATATCGAACGACGCTAAGCTCTTTTAATATTTTAATTAGCGCTGTGCTTTACACGAATATCTTGAATAAATCTAAAATGAAAAATGCAGTTATGAATTTGCCTATATTTGTTACTGGAAGTACCAAATCTTAGCTTACAATTAATTATAGCAGCTGTTATGAATTGTCTTAATTAATGAAATAAAAAGTTAACAGAGCGTTTAAAATTAGTATATAAATTAATTTTTTAATTAAGTTTGTTTGGTTGCGATTGGCACAGCGTTTTCAAAAGGGCTGAGTAATTTTTTGTTTTTTTATAGTACATCAATCTTGATGTATATGATTATTATTCATCTAAAACACAAAAAGTAATATTTTTTTCACCCCTCTTCTTTTTTAATTAGTTCCGAATAAAATGTCTGTGTAAGAAAAATAAATTTAATTAATTACTAATAATTGATAAATACTTTTTGGCTTAAGTTTATTCTAAGTTTGTTACGGCTTTGTATGTACTTTTTTTTCTTATTTGGCAAAATAAATAATAATTTTGATTGAGTTATAACAGGTATTTGGATATAAACTTATTTGGTTTAAAGATTAAATTTAACTAAAAACCATTGTCTACCTACTTACATTTAAATTAATAGCATCTTTCTCTAAAAATGGATTTCTTTGCTATGGTAGTCCTTTTCCATGTTATTGTACAAATTATATTTCTTGTTTTTATATTTTATAAATGCAGTCACATGTTTCGAGTTAAACAACTTCGTCAAAAAGCCACACCGGTTTTAATTTTATTTTTTGGTTATTTGTTGGTAAATAGTTCCGCAATGTTAACTTTAAATATTTATTTACTCATTTTTTGGCGTCCAAATGAAATTATTTATAATGCAAGAACTTTATATTTGTTAGGTTTAATTCCATGGATTTTGCTTGTTTCAAATCCAATTTTTGAATTTTTTTTATGCATCGAGAGATGTTGCGTAATTGCATTTCCACATAAATATTTTAATTATTGGAAAAAATACATGTGTTTTGCAGTGATTTTTTGTTCGGCATTTATTCTTACGTCGCAGTTATGGCTTAATGATTATATTTGGCTTCCACCTGAAGGTCCTACATTATGTCATTTTTTCTTTTGCGTTATCACACCGATTCCACAAAAATATATGAATGCTTATAAAATTGGTATTTCTGTGGCAGAAGGCATTGCCGAATTGGCTTTATTTTATTTAATCAAATTTCGAACTATTTCATTATCAAAAACAGTAAAAATAAAAATACTGTAATTTTTGTTGTAATTTCTTTAACCATCATTTGTGAATTTGGACCAAATATTTTGGATATGGTTTACAAAAATGTAAGTAGCTGCCTTTACTAATAATTTTTATTTGAGAAAGTGAACTAATAAATTTCTGTTTTTTAAGTTAACAGATAAATATTTATTAAATTTAATAGGCCCATATCGAATGACGCTGACTGCATTCTTTATTTTGGTTACTGCTGTGCTTTACACAAATGTGTTAAAAAAATGCAATACACGTTTCAGTCCAATACATGAGAAGCGGAGCATTAGCCATCAAACAACCGAACATAGGACAAAAAGTTTTGGCATTTTGTGGAATCACTGATAAAGCTGGATTTATCCATAAAATTATTACGCATCCAATTATGATACTTAAAATTGTCGCAAAACTACAGTAAGCTCTGTATTTCGAGCTATATTTTAAAGGGGATAAAATAGAAAAGCATCGATCTAAACATAAAAAAATTTCCACAATAGCTCCAAACAAACTCAAAAGCATATGAAAAAGTCCCAACCAAAACATGATTCTTGCATCATAAACATTTTCATCTGGTCTCCATGAACCAATCAAGAACACAAAATTTATTAATGAAATAATACAGTAAATTAATAAAAAAATAAAATAAATATTTAACATCGGTGAAATTGTTGAAGTTTTACGGAAAAAGTTTTTCAGAGATAAAACATCTTTAGAAAATTTAAGAGAAATTAGCATCAAAATAAATCCCAAAATGTGATGAAACAAAATCACAGCCGTAATGTATTTCATTTTTTTAAAACGCAAAAAAATTAAAAAATAGAAAAAAAAATTTCATAATAAAAGTTAAAACTTTTTCTTTAATCGAAAAATGTAGTTTATTGCTGCTGCTAAATAAAATCTGTCATAAAAGTACCATTTATTATTTAAATTGCACATTAAAAGTATATTTTTGAATTTTTGTACTAAAGTGCCATTTCCCACACAAATTTTTTTCTTCTTATCGTTGTTTTAAAGAAGTGCCGAAACTTTTAGAGATTTACGGCTGCTGTAAATTATAATCTATAAAAATGATCTTTAAAACTAAACTACGAATGTAAATTACATTCATAAATAATAAAAAAAACTTTTGGAAAAATTAGCTGTAAGATTTTAAAAATTCATGAATCACTAAACCCTGAGATATCAAATTTGGTAGAGAATGGAGCGCATTTAACGTAAATAAAGATTTACACAAAATTCATAGCAATTAGTTAAGAAAAGACGGTGTTAGATACTAAATAATGGCCATACTTTATTATTGCAAAATTAATTTTTAAAAGTGCTACTATTTTTCTTTCAAATCATGGAAAAGCTTTTATTTAAATTTTATTTATTTTCTGTAGCAAATAGTTAATTAGTTAAAAAACAAATTCAAATATGAAATAAAGAAAAAAAAAATCAATCTTGTCTAGAAGTAGAAAAAACAAAAATTTTGTTATTATTGGAATCAAAAGCAAACAATTTTTTGCATGCTTTCGAATATATTGACGCACAAAATGTTATGTTGATTGCAGTTACCGTGATAGCATGTGGACCAATTAATTCTTGCAATGGTTTACTCATTATCTAAAAACTCTCAGAATTAATTCTTTAATTTGATTATATTCAAATTTGTTTAATGTTGCAACTTTTTTAATCTCAAAAATTAAAAGGATAAAAAAGATCATAAAACATACCCAATAATAAGTTTCGGCAATTGCAATTGGTATAACTTCCAATGAAGTTGTTAATCCAATAATAATTATTATATTTTTAGTCAAGTTTCTGCCTTCATTAAAATTACCTTTCAGAAATTTTCGCATTAAAACATATAATCCAATACCTCCAATAATATTAATGAAAGATAAAGTTAATTTACAATTTCTCCAATGCATATTTGGTAAAGGAGCTATGAAACATGCAAATGATGCGCATTTGGTTATAGAAATTTGTGGAATTGCAACTAATATCGGATTTATCCATAAAATCATAACACATCCAAAAATGAGACTTACAACAGCGGCATAGCTACAGTAAATTCGATGTTTTGAGCTATATTTTAGCGCAAAAATAATTGAAAAGCATCGATCCAAACAAAGAAAAAAATCTATTATTGATCCTACCATACCTGAAAGTAGGTGTGCAAGTCCCAACCAATATAGTAATCGAGCATCATAAACATTTTCTTCAGGCCTCCAAAAAATAATTAAAAACGTAAAATTTATTAGAGAAATACTAGAATAAATTAGTAAATAAATAAAATAAATATTTAAAATTAGCGAAATTTTGGAAGTTTTAAGAAAAAAACCTTTTAAAAATAGAATACCTATGGAAAAGCGAAGGGAAAATATCATAAATATTAATCCCAAAATGTGGTGAAACAAGATTACAGCCGTAATATATTTCATTTTTTTTTATTAATGAAAAAATAAACGTAAAGTCAAAAACAGTTTTATTTTTAAAATAAAGTTAAAAATAGTATATTTTATGGAGAAAATGCTCACTACACTTTTTTTAGCAGATTTCATAAAGCCTATGATTTATTATTTCAAAAAAATATAGTTTTTCTTAAGAGTTATAATTTTCATTAATTTTATAGGAACTTAAGAAAGGTCTTTGATTTTTTCATAGACTCTATGCACTTTTCATAATTGGTTTCCCAAAAACAAATTTTTATATTTCCATACAAATTTTTAAGTGCCATTTTTAATATGTAATTTGTCAAAGAGAAGTTTAAATGTTTAAATTTAATCGTTTTTGACACTATGAAATTAATTTCTTATTAGTTTTTTTTCTATCTCGAAAAAGCTCGACGTAAGTTTAGGGGCGTTTTTTCGCCAAAAACTTAAAGGATGTCCTGTCCATGTTTGTGGCAGATTGGTTCATCTATTTTATTTGAACATTTGCATGCCTTTGATTAGGACTTTTACAAATTTTTGTTTTACTCGGAGTGTTGAAAGCTAAAAATATACAATAATATTAACATTGAGTTTTTGTATTTCTGATTTTCTGTACTTTCATATATGAAAAGCTTTATTTCTAAGTAACAAACATAATGATAGCTTACAAGATACTAAGCATTTATAAAAAGAGGTAATAACAATCTTTACAGTAACAAACATAAAAAATTCTGAGAAAAGTTTTATAAAAAAACATACATATTTTTACAATTATTACTTTTATTAGATTAAAGATTAATTATTTCGAAACATAAAAACGTTCAAATGCGGCAAAAAATACTTTACTATGTAAAAGTTGGATTAGCAACAAAAACTTTAGTTTTTGAATTAAAACCAAGCATTCTTTTGCATGCTTTTGAATAGATCCAAGCACATATCGTAATGTTAATTGCAGTGACAGTAATTACATAAGGACCTATTGTTTCATTTAATGCTCCGCCTGTTATCTAAAAAATATGTTTTATTTTTCTACGTAAATAAAAATATTAAATATAAAAACCTTAAAAGCGTACCCAATTATTAGCTTCGGCTATTCCAGTTGGAATAACTTCCAAAGATGTCGTCAATCCAATAATAATGATTATAGTTTTTGTAAGATTTCGACCTTGGCTATTGCTACCTTTGAGAATTTTTCTCATCAAACAATAAAGCACGATGCCTCCACCAAAATTAAAAAAGGCTAAAGTTAATTTAGTTCGAGTCCAATTTAAATTCGGAAGGGCAACCATTAAGCAACCAAACATTGGGCAATATGTTTTTGAACTTTGAGGGATTCCTACTAATACTGGATTAGCCCATAGAATTATGCAACATCCAATAATAAGTGTTATGATATTCGCATAACTACAATAAACTCTATATTTTGAGCTATATTTTACTGGGAATAAAATAGAAAAGCATCGATCCAAGCAAAGAAAAATGTCTATTATTGATCCTAGCATTCCTGAAATCAAATGAGGGAGCCCTAACCAAAATAATATTCTTGCATCATAAACATTTTGTTCAGGCCTCCAAAGTGCAATTAAATACACAAAATTCATTTGTGAAATGGTAGAGTAAAATAATAAAAAAATAAAATAAATATTTAAAATTGGCGAAACTTTGGAAGTTTTAAGGAAAAAACCTTTTAAAAGCAAAATATCTTTAGAAAATTTTATCGAGAAAAGCATCAAAACAAATCCTAGAACATGATGGAATAATATTACAGCCGTAATATATTTCATTTTTACACCAACAAAAATAAAGAAATAAATTCTAAAATATTTCTTTGACAGCAAAAAATTATTGATACACTTTTCTAAATATTTTATAGCCTATTATTTTAACAAAAATTATTACTTCTCAAAAAAAATTTTTATCGACATATTTAAAAATTAATGTGCTCTTTTTACTCATAAAATTTTTCTTCTTTACTAACAACGCCTATTAATACTTGTTGAATATTCTTTGTAATTTATCGAAAAAAAGGTTATAAACTTTTTAAGAGAAAAAAATTAACACTTTAAACTAAATTTCTTAATTGGTTTATCACGTAAAAAAAAGATTGACCTTGATTTAAAAATAGGCATTGCTTTACATTATTATTAGAAAATGTGAATATCGATTTGAATGGAGCCTTCAAAAAGTTTAATCTCTTATAACAAAGCTAAAGCTTATTATTCTTATAAGTTTAAAACCCGAAGATATAAAATAACGTCGATTATATTGATTTCCATACTTTAACATTTAAAAATCTTAAAGAAATTTTACATAAACAATACTTTTACATTTATTATTTTATTAAATTTTACTATGTATATTCAAAATATAAAAAATCATACTCATTTCAAAAAAGGCAAAAAAAGAATAGAATATTATATCCAAGTAAAGTTTCAATTTTTTTTATTTTGTTTTTGTTTCATTTTTGATCTACTTCATTGATTGTAGCTCTTAGTATACCTAATTGAATGTGTCGACATATTTTTGTAAAACGGTGGTCGCTAATTATGTATACTCGTTGAATGAAGGATGAACAAACAGGAACAATATTGATTTTAGCTGCCAACTGTCCATCATCAGTGAAGCATTTTTGAATTAGCATAAAGTGAAATCGAAAAATATCATGATAATTTGATGTTGTACCAATAAGCGAAATTGGTAAAAGTTGTCGAACTCTCATAATGAGTTCTCTAAAAAGGTAATAAATTTATTAAATTTTTTATTTAAAAAAAGATTAAACAAACGAACGGGCTAAATTTGAAGTTACAACAATTTCCGCAACATTTTGTCATCAACGTTTCTTCGATAGAAAATGGCTTCAAATGCTTTGGTAATGATTCTATAAAAATTTTATATTGGCGAGAAATTTCAAATGTGCTTTGAGTTTTTAATTTATCAGCAATATTTTCTAATTTCTAGATAAAACTATTATCGATAGTAACATTTTCTTCCATTCTTTCGTCTTCATTATCTTCAAGTTCATAAAAAGATCGAATACCAGAAAGATCGAACCCTTTGAATTCGCTGGCTTCTTCTTTATCGTCAATTTCTTTGAAAGGTAGAATTCCAGAAAGATCGAACCCTTCGAATTTGTTTTCTTCATTCTGCGTCATCCTGAAAACTATTGTAAATTTGAATAAATGAAGAAGAAGAAAAAAAGATAAAAAAACATTTTCAATAAAACAAAACGGCGTAACAACATATTTTGTAAAGGTATGTATGCCTTTTATTACTTATTTTTTTAAACAATTTTTAAAGTACCTATTTTCCTCTTTTTCTCTCATGAAGCAGTAAAATGTTTGGAAAGCAATTTTTATGAAAGGAAAAATGTTGCCCAAGGACTGTCCACGCGGGGGCAAACACTTAATTCAACTAAAAGAAAAAAAAATCGATTTTTTTTTTTCACTCTAAAATAACACCTTTTGCACACTTTTCTCAATCTTGGTTTTCGAAAAAACGACGACAGCCTATAATTTTTTTTCGACAAAAAAAGCTTTTACATCTTTATCATTTTTTTTTTGTCTGTCATTTTTTTATTTTTGACTCAACAAAACTGCTAAAAGTCGATAACATGTATGTATATACTGCGCAAAAAAATGTGCAGATAAGAAAAACTGAATGCAATACTGAGAATGTTTAATCAAAACAATTCCTGCAATCAAAGGGCACTTCATTAATAAAGGTGCCTATAATTTTTTGTTAAATTCATACTTTTCAATGAAAAAAAACCAAATTATATTAAGCATTTACATGGAAACTACAAAATAGACACAAAAATAATAACATAAAAATTTGCTAAAAATGTATGATTTATTTTTTAAATAGTGTTACGTTTTTCGTAGCGCAAATTTGCTTTTTCTCCATTGTTTGTTCTTCCTGTGGATCCATCCAAAGATTGAAGCATAGAACCTTCAGTTTTTGGAGCATTTTGTAAACTATTTTTCTTTGATTTGAAACAATTTAAAAATACAGTTCTATAAGGTTTGATAAAAATCACAGTAATAATTGGATCATAAAGTGCAATAAAAGTGCAACAAAAAATGTAAAAACTAATTAAATGGCCTTTGGGCTCTGTGAAAAATAAAAATGTTGAAAACACTAAAATAATTGGAATTCCCAAAATAAATGCAAAACCAAAAAATTGGGCATAAATAACTCGAAGCAACATTTTATTCTTTTCTTGGAGACCCAATGACATGGAAGCTGATAATTTTCGAGATTTAATTGCGTTCAAAATAAGTACGATAATAATTAGAAAAACCCGAATCAATCCAAAAATTAAGCAACAAATAACTGGAAAACCTATTTCATTTGCATTTGCACCTGCCATTCCAATTACATAATTAATGTCCACTGGAATGGACGTCGTAGAAGTTAAATGCGTAATTAAAATATTTTCAATTTCATTCGGAGTTTTTAATGACACAAATTTCATGCTATCAATATTTGCTCCAATGGTGCCAAAAATTAAAAAGCATAAACTACTCGTTGCAAGAATTCCAAAAATAATCAAAGGTATTTTTGAATGCGGTTTTGAACGCATCGCAAAATATCTCTCTAAAACCATTCCACTGCAGCAATCAACCAATGAAAAAGCAAAATAACAAATAAATACTGCATTTGTTAAAGCTAAATTTGGTGGAAATAAATCTTTTGCAAATCCATTTGGATAAATAAAAAAGAATGGATGCAACAAAGTTGGAGAATAAAATGCAAAAGAAATTTCAAATAAAAGTGTAAAACAAGCGTATGGAAGCAAAAAAAGTTTGAAATTATTCATAGATTTTGGAGTTTTTGTAAGTATAATTCCAATTAAAATAAAGTTAAATAAAATTGTAATCCCCTCAATTATGAATGAGAAAGGCTTACATTTTAAAATCATTTCTTCATTATAAATTTTTTCGCTGGAATTAAATTTTATTATTTCAGCCATTTTAAAGCAAATATAAACTTTGAATGCAACCAAAAAAAGTTTTCAAGCTGTTACCAACTTGTGTAAATGTAATTTATTTTCGAAATTAGTAAATAAATTTGCAACAAAATTAAAAAAAATAAAGTAGGAGGCTGTTTATCTTTCAAAAACGCCTGAAAATTTTTAGTTGATCTTTGAAAATTTGCTTTTTTTTAATGGGTATTTCTTTGCGTTCTTTATTCATAAATTTATAAAAAAGTATAAGTTTTTTAATTAATTTTGGAAATCCAGATGTTTTTTCCTTCTCAAAAACTTTCAAAAACAAATAATTTTTCCTTTATGTTTTTTTAAAAGTTTTAACCCTTTGCTAAAAGCTATTATTGTATTTTTGATATTCTCTTTTTTCTTTATTACCTTGAAAATATAGCGCACAAAATCTAAAAAGTAAAAAAAGATAGAGAGGAATGGTTAAATTTTTTGTTGCTAAAAACAAAAATTATGTATTCAATCACACGTAACTAATTTGTTACACTAGCGCAGATTTTTGAAGATAAAATTACTTCTTTTTTTTCACGCAAAAATCTCGTGAAACTATTTATTTTATGTAATTAAAAATAGTCGAAAGATTATAGCAGCATTAATGTTTAAATTACTGCACTTTATTTGTATTTAAATATTCATAGATTATTATTATAAAACTTTAATTACAATACAAAAAAATTATTAATAAATAAAATAAAATCCAATAAAGGCGAGGAAAACAGCAGAAAATAATTTGAAAGTTGGAAACATTTCTTTTGCATCTGATTTCTTTGTTGAGGTTGATGGATATTTGAAAGGTTCTTGCTCAGTACTTTGTTGTTGCGGAGTTGATGGAGGAGATATGGTTGAAGGATGAAGCGTAGTTGAAGGTTCAGGAGTAGTTGGTCGAAGATGATCTGTAAAATGAATAATAAGAGAAACATTTAATTTTTGTAACAATTTACTTACATTCACCAAATCTATGATGCTTAATATATTCTTCTTTAATATAAAATAAAGGAACCACGGTTGAATTTGGATCTGTTATGATTTTTGTAACATAGTCAATTTCGTCTTCTACAAAAATATTGAGTAACACACATATTATAAAAATATAGATAATAACTTACTATAATGACCAATAAAACCATGCCCAGTTGTTGGATGTCTTCCATAAACAAATATTTGACCACCGTAACTTTGAAATACGGGCTTTATATCATGAAATAAACCATTACGAGATGCATTCAAAAGTTGTTTATCAAAATCTTTTAAAACAATAGATTCCATTTGTGTTTGAGGAGCTTCAGGATCATCTTCAAAAAAATGATAGGCATGTGTTTCAGCTGAAAAAAAGTTGGAAAGGAATTAGGTATATATAAGTTAGTTAAAAGGCTTACGATCATGCGTCATATCACCATCCCAATATAACGAAACGAAGCAACTTAGCAAAGGATCAAAAGCAAAGAATTTCAATAAGTAATTGTGAGTTGGATAATTCGTTATGCGATGGAAGTTTGTAATTTTAATCATTCCACCATAATGTTCACGCTAAAAAAAATTGAATGTTACCAATAATTAAAAAAGGTTTTAAAAATAACTTACAAAGGTATCAAAGGGAACAGAGATAACACAAATATTTTCTTTATCTTTGATGAAAACCCATATGTTTTTTGATTTCTTTTGATTTATATAAACAGTTGGATATTCCAAATCATCATGAGAATCGCCATATTTTGCTAAAAAATAATACATATGTTAATCATGGTCTAACTGAATTTGACAGAAAAACTTACGAATGTTATAGCCACCATTTGTTTCATATACAAGCCAAGTTTTGAAGCTATGACTAACAAAAGTAAAGTTAGTATATTTGAAAATAAATGTAAAAAACTTACAACATATCTCCTTTACCGTCATTCCAAATGCTAAGTTCAAAATGATTTTCATATCGAGGAGTAAATACGTAAACAGGAAAACCAAATTTATCAGAATCAATATTCAAGCTATTTTTTATTTTTCTATCATTGAAAATTGCGAGATCAAGCTTTTCTCTAAAAATTCTACCGTAAGTTCATATAAAAAACTCAGAAAATACTTACGTTCCATAATTAGAATAAAACCAAGGTCTGAAACGATCATCATCAAAACAATTATGAAATTCCAAAGATTGGTTTTGAAGTGAGCAGTAATTAATTCCTCTATTTCCCATCTCTCTGTAATAATATAATTCATCACCACCATCAGAATAAGCAAGCAAGAAGAAAGAGATTATTTGAAGGAGAATTAGCAACATTTTCACAGCCATTGTCGTCGTCGTCGTTCGTTGTCGTTTACAAAAAAAACAAAAATGCACGAATGAAAAAAAGACTTTTGTGAAAAACAAAAAATGATTTTTTTATGCAATCACAAAATTCATTCATGTTTTTTTTGTAATTTGCATACCAATATGGAATTTTTTTTGTCAGTAAGCTTTAAAAATGTTTTTCATAAAGTTTTAGAGTAAAGGATTTTTGTGTTTTATAAATAAAAGTCCATGAAATTATTAAAATAATAAACGAAGTTAATTAAATGTTATGTTTCATAGTATTCTAAATAGTGGAACAACGAAATGCATGTTTTTTGGTTGCTTTTTAAATGGATCTTCCACGCATATGTTGGAAACAAAACTTTCTTTACTATTCATTAATATTATTGGTGGTCTTATTTTATGCATGCATGAATCGATACTTTTCTTTTGTACAATTATTGCAAGAATAATTTTTCCTTTTAGAATCAAAATAAAATTTAATTTATTCCAATTTTTTGTTTGTTTCAAATTGATAAATAATAAGTCTTTGAGACACCTTTTGTCTTATTTTAGAACCAAATCGATTAAATTAATGGCCAAAACTAATTTAAAAATGTTTAAAACCATCAAAAATAAGTATATGATCAAAAGCATAGTCAAAAGTACCTTTAAAAAAAAGTATTTTTGATATTGGTGCATATTTGGTGTATTTGGTGTATTTGGTGTTATTTCAATGTCCAAAAACCTGTGGATATCCTATATTTTTTGTTGCAAAATAATAACATATTTATTAATTTAGCATTAACAAAGCATATTTTCATCATTTTACAATGAAAAATAGCAAAATTTAAATATTATTTTTTAATATTTTTGATAGTTTAGCAACATATAACTATTTTTCTAACTTATCAGACCTCTTAAAACCATACATTTTCTGAATCCACTCGTCGAGACGAAACGAATGGTACCAAAATTATAAAATATTTACTAGTTTTTTAAATATGACATTTTGTCTCGCCACGAAAAAATATAATTTTCGTGGTAAGATCATGACGCACATTTGCATGGTTAATAAGTGGTCCATTTCCTATCGTTTGGTGTAAAAAAACTCCGGTGTAGTCCATTGAAACTGAAAAGTACGCCCTTACAGGACACCCGGAGAGACAGTGAACTGCGTTCTGTAAAAAAAATTTTGCACTTATTTTTAGAGAAAAGCACGAGTGTAAAAAAGTTTTGAGGAAAAAAAAAAGATAAAATACAGTTTTTTTAATGGCTAAAATTCTAAATTCTACAAAAATTTAATGACTATTTCTTTTTTATAGCGCCCTCAACCTCCAGAAAATTGGAGCCTTCCACTCGATGCTACAAAATTTCGAGATTCATGTATCCCATTTAATTATGGAAGCATTAATCACAAAAATTTCTCTGAAGATTGTTTATATTTAAATATTATAACTCCTACAGAGGAAAATCCTCCACAAGGTTATCCAGTTTTGGTTTTTATTCATGGTGGAGGCTTTTGGTTTGGTGATGCTGTAACACTTGGATATGAAAAAATAACTAAAAATTTTGCTAAACGTGGAATTATTACCGTTACTATTGCATATAGAGTTGGAATTTATGGTAAGTAACAAACAAAAAAATTGATATGTAAAGTTAAAAAAAGGAAATTTGGTTTTTTAGGTTTCATGTCGCTTGGAACTGATGAAGATTCAGGAAATCTTGGATTATGTGATCAAGTAGCGGCTTTAAAATTTATCAAAAATAATATTCAATTTTTTGGTGGAAATTCTAATAATATTACCCTTTGGGGTATTAGCGCTGGAGCAGCTTCAGTTGATTTATTGACTTTATCCCCACATTCTCGAGGTTCGTAATATTTAAAAAGCTAAAATTATATTTTTCTTATAAAAAAATATTTATTTATTTTTTTTTAGATTTATTTCATAAAGCTATTGAAGGAAGTGGAGTGGCAACTTGCGAATTTGCTAATAGTCAACCTTCCACACAAGTCACAAAAAATTTGGCTGAAGCTATGGGTTGCAAATCAAAAACTCCGAAAGAAATTAAAGCGTTTCTAAAAAAGCAAAAATGGGAAGATATTTTGCGAGTTTCTTCAGAAAAAGTAAATTTTATATTTTTGCGCTAAATTTAAATAAAATACATATGATAAAAAGTTTATTGTTTTTTAGTTTATTCCAAATAAATCTTTTCCCAACTATCTTGGATGGGGTCCTCGATATGATAATGATTTTTTTGATGGAAAAACTATTGAAGAATTAATTCAAGAAGCTCCATCCAAACCTTTAATTGCTGGAATGACAACAATGGAAGGCGCAACATTTACAGGTAATTTTTCACCTATAAAAAATATTTTATAAAATCAAATAATTACAAAATAAAAATTTTTAGGTTTGATGCGTAAAAGCTCTTCTGAATTAGCCACTTACGGAGCTGAAGATTTAAATAATACAATTCGAAATAATTATGCTTGCCAACAAAGAGTTGGTGAAGAATATCAAGAAATTCAAGAAAATATCATTGATTTTTTCGTATTCCAAAATGCTCCAAAAAATCCATCTCCAAATTTTTATATTCAAAGACACGCTGAACTTCAAACGGATTTAATGTTTCAATCACAAATTTTAATGGAAACCGATGCCAAAGTAAAAAAAGGATGGCCCGTATTTTTTTATTTATGGAATCATATGAGTTCTTCCATTCTAAATACTTTGCCCGCAGCTAAAGGTAATTTTTTTTGGTTTTAAAATTTCTATAAAAAAGTTTAAAAATTTAAATAATTAAATTTTTAGGAGCGTGGCACACTTCAGAAAAACGTTATTTTTTTGATAGCTCTTCTAATTCCACAAATATTTTGGGACCGGAAGAATTAAAAATACAAAATTATTTTTCGGATATCATTGCAAATTTTGCATATTCTGGGTTAGTTTTTTTCTTTTTTCACCAAATTTTTTTGAAAGATATATATGTGAATAATTTTTTCAGAAATCCAAACACTTCCAAAATTGATTTTCCTCGCTATGATTTAACTAATAGAAAATCGCTATGGATTGATCCAATCCCAAAAATTAATTATGGCCAGTTTGAAAGCGGACGACATAAATTTTGGAAAAAACATGTCAACAAATTTAATTTTAATATTTTACGTGGCCGAACTCGAACTCAAATACTCAATGGTTCATCTTTGGATTAATTGAATTGTTTGCTTTAGTTTCTTTTAAAGGCTTCCAAGCTTTTTGAAAATTGTTTCAAATCCATTTGTCTCTTTCATATAAATTTCTTTCATTAATTAAATAAAATTATTTTATAAAAAAACTGATAATAACAAGAAACTCTACTTAAAATTAATTGTTTTTTATGGTGTAAAAAACACGCTAACTGCCGAAGAAAACTGTGTTTTAGGTTTGAATAATATGTTTCTGATTTCCATAGCACCTTCACATAAAAAAACTCACATTTTTTGTTTGTTAAATTATTACTTTTACAAATTAGTTAATAGAACCTTTTTTTTTTAGTTTTACTTTCTACGAAATTGTTGTGAGGGCATTTATTTAAGGTAAAGTTTATTTTAATGATAGTGAGTGAGTGAGGCAAATTTGCAGGTGACTTTTATAACTTTAGTTTAAAGAAATTTTTCTTAGAAATACAAACATTTAATTTTCTTTTTGTCAGTCCATAACTTCTCCACCCATGCGTTCCCATTTTTTTTTTACAATCATAACTCGGAGGATAGCTGGTGACAAAAAATAAAAGGTAACCATAGATAACGAGATAGGGGTAAAATTCTCATGAAAAACTTCCAAACTTTATGTGCCTTACCGAAATTTACCCACTCAACATTACTTCAAAAAGTAACATATTAAACGTCTAAAAAATTAATTCCGTCCTTTTTTTAATTTATGAAAAAATAAATTTGTGTAAAACTGTCACTTTAGTTTCATTTATATGAGATGAATTTACAACCAGAATTTGTAAAAGAAAAAATAAATATTTCACCCACTCACTTTTAAAATAAAATTAACAATTTTTAAAACTGTAGCGCTCATTTCTTGTTTTTGTTTAACATCGAATGCTATTGTAAAAAATATTAATTTATGACTGTTCTTAAATGACTTTCATTTAAACATAAAAATTAAAGTCCACAAATACAACTTTTACAGTCATGTTTTTTAAAAATTCAAACCTCCGCGTTTGAGTAAAAATAATATTATTTGTTGACCAAACATTAAATATTTTTGAAAGCCCAAGACATAATCTGATAAAGATTGATTTTTTCTTCATTTTTTAATGTTTTTTAATTTCAGCCTAAGAAAAAAATATACAAAAATAGAAACTCTGTAAATTAGCTTTTTGATCCATCTTTTTTTATTCCTTTAATTTTTGCTTTTATCCGTTTTGAAGTTATAGCTTTAAAGAATGTAGTTTTTGCAAAAATAAACCAAAAAGTTAAGTATTAATTTTATTTTATTTTAAAAGCAAAGATAGCAACAACATAAGTATGTACAATATCCAATTAAAAAAAAGTAAAATTCTAAATTTTCTTGTTATTCATCGTAGTGAGTATGAAAAGTGTTAATTTTGGTAGCACTTGCACATAAAAATTAGAACAAACTTTTTTTTAAGTAATGACATATTAAAATTAGTTTTAAATACATACATACTTTCAACAATTTAAAATTGATGGTTGGAAAATCATTTACATTTATCACAATTTTTTTAAATTTTATTTCAGAGGAATATACAGTTGCAAAATTTTTGAATTCTAAAAAGAGATCATATGTGAAAAAATTTATTTGGGAACAACAATATTAGGAACAGCATAGTTTTTGAAAGCATTTTTAAAAGCTCTTGAATAAATTGAAGCACAGATTGTCATGTTCATAGCTGTAAAGGTTATACCATAAGGTCCAATATAATCTAATAACTGTTTATGCTCAACCTACAAGAGAAAATTTTCAAGCCTATATTAAATATTTTGAAGATGGGCGAAACTTACAAAAGCCAAAAGAAATGCAATTAAAGTTGGAGTAAATTCGAAAAAAGTTGAGGATGCCACGATAATTAACAATTTTTTACAAATTTTTTGGTTATTAATGTTTTGGGTTTTTAAATGAGTTTTAATTAAAATAAATAGAATAATACCGCCAATATCATTTGCAAGGATAATGGAAAATTTTGTTGGATAAAGGTTTTTAGTTGAGAGTTTTGATAATAAACAACCAAAAGTTCTACAAGATGTTGAAGCGTTTTCAGGAATTACGGCTAATAAACTATTAAAATATACACACATCCAAATAAATGTAATAAGTCCAAAAATAGTAAAAAGACTAAAATAAAATCGATATTTTGCTGTATATTTAAATGGAAATATAATTGAAGCGCATCGATCAAAGCACATAAAAATTTCGAGCACGGTGCCAGTGTAATTTAAAATAAATGGAAACAAACCCAGCCAATATAAAAAATAAGCATCGTAAACATTATTTTCAAGCCTCCAAAATAAAATTAAATGCACCGAATTTATTATTGTTAATAAAGACCAAATAAATAAAACGACCAAATATATGCTAATTACCGAAGAAAATTTTAAACCCTTGGAAATCAAATTTTTATTAAAAATTACTTTGGCGGATTGTTTCAAGGTCAATAAAGATAAAATCAAACAAGCTATGTGGTGTAATAATGTAATAATTATAATATAGCTCATATTTTCGTAAGCAAACAAAAAATGTATCAAAAATGAATTTTTAAAATAATTTTAACTTTTATTGGTGTTTTTTTATCACCTTTTGAATTTGAAATTAAAAAAGGTTTTTACATTTAAAAGTAAAATGTTTTAATATTCTGAGTACATATAAGAGCCAATTTTGTGTATTTTAATGTTTACTTAAAATTCGTTTATAATAGTAGCTTATATTATTTCCTTTAGTATTTTTTTTACAAGGCACTTTAAATTTTCCAATACTGTAAAGTTGTCATTTTTTTTCTTTGCTGAAATTTTGAAGTTGTAAAAAAAATGTTTATGAAAAACCTTTAATTGCCTATAATTTTTTTGGAAGCATAGATCTTTGCTGTATGAGTTATTGTCTTTCGAGACTTTGATCTCAGAAAAATCGATGGATATGTACATTAGATTTTATAATTTGGAATCTGGGCTTTTTTGGAGAACATTGGTTCGCACGTAAGAGTTCGAAAAGGGTAATTAAACCGATAAAGTGCAGAATAAAATTTCTAAAATTTTTTCGTGAGTCTAATTTTTAAAGTATGTTTAGTGATGATCAGTGTTCTGTCTTTTGAGGTACGGTCGCCCCGCTTGCACGGAAAGCTTCCCGTGCAAGCGGGGCGACCGTACCTCAAAAGCAAAACACTGGTGATGATTGATTATTAGATATTTAAAAATAACATATTTTTTTAATAAAATTATAATGACTGCAATTACAAGACAAGCGTCAAAAAATTTAGACAAAAAAGTATTAAAATACCCAATTTAAATTAATTGCACCCTACAGAGAGCGTTCACAAAAAAAAAGCAGGAGATCAATTGTTGCTCGTTCAAACTTTTTGAATCTCCAATAATTAACATTTAAAAAAAATTTTAAATTATGGCCTCAGTTTTTTTAAATTATGAACATGATGATTTTAAATTTAATACTGCTATTTTACTTTAGCCTTTTAATGGTAGATTTAATATTTTTTCTTACATTTAAAAAAGCAATAATTTAAAGCAATAAAATTTTTTATAGTAGCAATAAAAAAAGTGAAACTTTAATTACAGCTTACCCCGTTTAAAACATTTTGACAAACCATAGTACGAAGTATTTAAATATACAAATTAAAAGTTTAATAAAAAATGTTTAAAATGAAAAATAGGTAATTTTGTAGTTTTTTTTCTTTTTTTTTTTGCTCGGTTCTGTCTTCTCATTGTAAAATTAAAAAAAAAATTGGCGAATTTATGAAAATCCAACAAAATATGAATGTTAACAAGACCCACAAAATTATGACTATGGAAGATATTGAGGCTTTTGGGAGTCGATTACATTTTAACACGGCCCTTAATATTATGGTTAACAGTCTAGCTGCATTTTTGGTATTAAAATATTCTACAAAAGCTATGGGTCCATACAAATATTTTATTTTAAAGACAATTATTGGAGCATTTTTAATGGATTTTCATTCTACAACAATTTTCGGGTTATTTACGCTTTTTCCACTTCCATTAATTTGTTCTGCTGGATTAATGAAATATTCGGGATGGTTTTGGGGCGCAGCTTTCCAATATGTGAGATTACTTATCTTTGCTCAAATAAAATTTGCTTGTTTTAGGGTTCAATACACATAAGTTTTTCTATTGGTGGTATGTCTGTATTTTACGGTTTCGTTTATCAATATTGTTCCATAAATGGAAATGCTGAAATTTTTCATAAACCTAAAAATATAATTGCAATGTTTGCTTCGATGATTCTTTACCCTCTACCATGCCTATTTGTTTGGATGTGGAATGTAAGTTGGGAAGATGGCAGACGATTTCTTGAAAAAGATGGTCCTACGCCTATAATTTATATTTTGATGGAGCTTGTGTAATAAATACTTTTAATTTTAAAGCAACCATTTATTTTTTGGTTTTAATTTTTCAAATTATTTTTCTTTATGGTTTCGCTTTAGTTTTGGGAATTAAAATATTCAGAAAATTAAGAAAAATGAAAAGTTCCATGTCTGTCAATTCGCTTAAAGCTCGAAAACAATTTTTGAGAGTTTTAATGGTGCAAATGGTTGTGCCAGGTATTTTTTTGGTGATACCTGTTATTGGGATGGTTGTTGTGGTTGCCTTTTCATTAATGGATATTGAAGGTAAGTTTTCTAGATAAACTTCGAATAAAAGGTATTTCTGAATATTAATATTAAAAAAGATTGAAAAAAGTTTTGCATTGTAAAATTTTGACTCAAAATTTAATATTTTTAATTTATCGATCAAAATCCTTTTAGAACTCTCACATTGGATTTTTCAATTTTTTGGTCTTCATTCATGTGGAAATTCCATTACTGTTATTTTTGGTGTAAAACCATATCGCCAAGCTATTGTTAATTGGTTTAAAACTTTGAAACGGATAATTTGTTGTAAAAAAGCTGTGATTCCTACTCAAACATATTTTTTATCTCATTCTTCCACTACTGACACAAGCACCTTGGATAACAAACCATAATGTATTTTATTTATTTTTAATAAATATACTCTTGAATTGCAAAAAAAAAGTTTTTAAATCGTTCGAAACTACTTAAATTTTTTTTTTGTAAAATTAAACTTCTGAAGATATGTTTTTTTTTAAATTGTGATTTGAATAATCTGTAAAAGGTTAAAAGTATTGTATTTAGTAGGTATAATAATTATCACAAATTTATTTTAAAAAATTTCTTTACAGAAACTCTCTTTTCATTAAATGGATAATTAAATTTTATGCTTTCTCTTTTCTTTTTTGTTGACAAAATAATTAGTTTAAATGTTTATTTTGACAGCCAAATGGAAAGCAACAAAAAAACGTTAAAACCGATGATAAACATATCAACAATAAACATATTGAAGTCAGTCGACCGACCGACAAACATCAATCAAGCAACAACAATAACAAAAAATGCTTGAACAATTCAAAGAAGAAAATAAATTTTTTAGCGATCGCTCGGTTGATTTTAATGTTTCATACTTTTTTTTTGGAAATTTTATACACTTTTTTTTGTTGCTTTATTTAAGCATAAAAACTTTTTTTTAAATGAACCGAATATTTAATAAAAAAAATTTATCTCGGATAGAATAATTTCAAACGCTTTATTGGAAACAGATTTTTTGTTTTGTTTTGTCATTCAATCAAGAATTTTAAAGAACAAAAAAAAGTTTTTTTACTACTGTACAGAAGGAGTCTCCCCCAAAATTAATGGGAATATGACGTAGCAATGATAATTTTAACAAAGAAAATAAATAATAAATAAAAAACATTCTTTAATTGGTTCTTTTTCTTCTTATAAAACTTTTTTTTCTTTTTTACTTATGGTCAGCCAGCTTTTTCGTTTCGTTATTTTTTCGCAAGCAACAGCGCTTTTGGTATTCAGTAAAATCTTACTTACCTAAAATCTAAAATTTTTGATGAAAAGTCAAAGTTTAAAAGTTCGGTGACAAAATAGTAGGTACATACTTTTTCTTTTTTTAAACTTACAAATATTCATTGCCGGTCTATTTTGACTAGAGTTCAAAGAAATTTGTAAAAAAAATGTCTCGATGCATCGGTAGAGGAGATTCAGGACTATATTTTATCTATTGATACTACAATAAAAAAATTAGTTAAAATTTTTATATTTACAACTAAATAAAAAGCAAAAGAAAAGTTAAATAATGACGACAAATAATATATCAGCTGATTTTGTGTGTATTTTGCGGTTTTGATTTTTGTAAGATATTTTTTGTTGTCAAAAGTTATACATTTTATATTCTTTCAACTTTTTAGATTGTTGCTTGAAATGGATCGAAAAGGATTTGAATAACCAAAGTGTGTAAACCTTTGAATTTATGTGTTATTAATTTTTTGATTAATATTTCTTTTTCTTTTTAATTGCATAACGTTAAAATAAAATAAATAAATAAAAATATATTTGTGTAACTGAATGAAGTTTATAAACTTGCGTGTTTTACTTCGATGGAAAAATAAGTTTTATCGTGCGATAATGAAATAAAGGACAATGTGAATTGGTAATTGGAATCTTTCACGGCAAATTATTTTATTTAAAAATGTTTATTGCTTCATGAATAAAATTTTTGGCATTAGAATTTTGGAAACATTTTGAAAAATCCCATTGGGAAAGCAGAGCTATTACACTAAAAAAAATATAAATTTTGCTAAAATCAGAAAAAGGATATGAAAACTTTTGAATTTGCTTCTTTATGAGCAGAAAAGGCATATTTTAATGTCAAGTAATTAAATAACTCTGTATCAAAAAAATTGGAGAAAGGCCAAAAAAATTAAATTAAAATATTAAAATTGCTAAAACCTCAAATCGGATATTCAAAGTTTTGCAATAGCTTCATTTGGAGTAGAAAAGGCATTTTTTAATGTCAAATAATTAAATAACTCTGTATCAAAAAATTTGAGAATTGTTAAGAAAAATTTTTAAAATTGCTTAAACCTCAAATCGGATATTCATAGTTTTGCAATAGCTTCATTTGGTGCAGAAAAGGCATTTTTTAATGTCAAGTAATTAAATAACTCTGTATCAAAAAAATTGGAGAAAGGCCAAAAAAATTAAATTAAAATATTAAAATTGCTAAAACCTCAAATCGGATATTCAAAGTTTTGCAATAGCTTCATTTGGAGTAGAAAAGGCATTTTTTAATGTCAAATAATTAAATAACACTGTATCAAAAAAATTTTTAGAAGTGTTAAGAAAAATTTTTAAAATTGCTTAAACCTCAAATCGGATATTCATAGTTTTGCAATAGCTTCATTTGGTGCAGAAAAGGCATTTTTTAATGTCAAGTAATTAAATAACTCTGTATCAAAAAAATTGGAGAAAGGCCAAAAAAATTAAATTAAAATATTAAAATTGCTAAAACCTCAAATCGGATATTCAAAGTTTTGCAATAGCTTCATTTGGAGTAGAAAAGGCATTTTTTAATGTCAAATAATTAAATAACCCTGTATCAAAAAATTTAAGAATTGTTAAGAAAAAATATTAAAATTGCTAAAACCTCAAATCGGATATTCATAGTTTTGCAATAGCTTCATTTGGTGCAGAAAAGGCATTTTTTAATGTCAAGTAATTAAATAACTCTGTATCAAAAAAATTGGAGAAAGGCCAAAAAAATTAAATTAAAATATTAAAATTGCTAAAACCTCAAATCGGATATTCAAAGTTTTGCAATAGCTTCATTTGGAGTAGAAAAGGCATTTTTTAATGTCAAATAATTAAATAACTCTGTATCAAAAAATTTGAGAATTGTTAAGAAAAATTTTTAAAATTGCTTAAACCTCAAATCGGATATTCATAGTTTTGCAATAGCTTCATTTGGTGCAGAAAAGGCATTTTTTAATGTCAAATAATTAAATAACCCTGTATCAAAAAATTTAAGAATTGTTAAGAAAAAATATTAAAATTGCTAAAACCTCAAATCGGATATTCATAGTTTTGCAATAGCTTCATTTGGTGCAGAAAAGGCATTTTTTAATGTCAAGTAATTAAATAACTCTGTATCAAAAAAATTGGAGAAAGGCCAAAAAAATTAAATTCTCTTTACACAAAAAAGTAAGAGGGGTTTCTCCATCCTACTTTTTCCAACTTCATATATCTCAATTTTTTTTACAGATTCCGAATCCGTAGACTATGGGGATCATTATATAGTCAACAAATATCAAAAAATACCCAAATTTTTTTTTCAACCAAAAAACATGTATTTTGACTAAAACTTTTTTTCCAACTAATCGAATAGAGCTGAAAATTGAACTTTGTATGCACCATCATATTTAGAATTGGATTTTCCTTTTAGATTTTAAATAAAAGCTGTCGGGGATTTCAGGAAAGTGGCAAGTCTGCAAATTTAGAGGTCAAAATTTAACAAATTTTCAAAAAAAAATTGCAAGCTGCGCTTTTCCCTTTGTAGTTTTGGCGCAGTGGCGACGGCGATTGACTGGCGCATGGAAGAAAAAAGAAAGTTCGAATCCCCGGTAATGTAAAAAAGTGAAATTTAGGGTTATGAATTATAAAATAAAGGTGGATATTATTAAAATAATGTATGCTAATTTTTTAAAACATTTTTAAAAGCAAATATATGCAGAATTAAGGAAAATTTGCATATTTTACGGGAAAAAAAGGGAATTAAAGGGAAGTAAATTATGGAATTGAGGGAAATATTATTTCAAATTAATTGTGCTATTTTTTAAAAGATTTTAAAATTAATAAATGTTGATATTATGAAAAATTTTCATATTTAAAGGAAGAAACGACGAATTACGCGTGGTATCCAGCGAATTGTTGTAAAAGTTGGATAATTAATTAAAATAGGCAAATATTCGAAACCATTTGCATAAATAATTGATCTTTTTCCAAAATCAATGATAATAACGTGGATCTTAACACTTCAAGGGGAGTGTAACACCCCTTTATCAAATGCGTTAGAGGATATGTTTTGTATCAAAATAAAGGGAATTTGTACTATTTTTATTTCTTTAAATATTTATTAAAACCCCCATTTAATTTGTGGATCCACTGGTTAAAATATTAAAATTGCTAAAACCTCAAATCGGATATTCAAAGTTTTGCAATAGCTTCATTTGGAGTAGAAAAGGCATTTTTTAATGTCAAATAATTAAATAACACTGTATCAAAAAAAATTTAGAAGTGTTAAGAAAAAATATTAAAATTGCTAAAACCTCAAATCGGATATTCATAGTTTTGCAATAGCTTCATTTGGAACAGAAAAGGCATTTTTTAATGTCAAATAATTAAATAACACTGTATCAAAAAAAATTTAAAAGTGTTAAGAAAAAATATTAAAATTGCTAAAACCTCAAATCGGATATTCAGAGTTTTGTGATAGCTTCATTTGGAGCAGAAAAGGCATTTATTAATGTCAAATAATTAAATAACTCTGTATCAAAAAAATTTTAGAAGTGTTAAGAAAAAATATTAAAATTGCTTAAACCTCAAATCGGATATTCATAGTTTTGCAATAGCTTCATTTGGTGCAGAAAAAGCATTTTTTAATGTCAAATAATTAAATAACTCTGTATCAAAATAAATTTAGAAGTGTTAAGAAAAAATATTAAAATTGCTAAAACCTCAAATCGGATATTCAGAGTTTTGTGATAGCTTCATTTGGAGCAGAAAAGGCATTTATTAATGTCAAATAATTAAATAACTCTGTATCAAAAAAATTTTAGAAGTGTTAAGAAAAAATATTAAAATTGCTTAAACCTCAAATCGGATATTCATAGTTTTGCAATAGCTTCATTTGGTGCAGAAAAAGCATTTTTTAATGTCAAATAATTAAATAACTCTGTATCAAAATAAATTTAGAAGTGTTAAGAAAAAATATTAAAATTGCTAAAACCTCAAATCGGATATTCATAGTTTTGCAATAGCTTCATTTGGAACAGAAAAGGCATTTTTTAATGTCAAATAATTAAATAACACTGTATCAAAAAAATTTTAGAAGTGTTAAGAAAAAATATTAAAATTGCTAAAACCTCAAATCGGATATTCATAGTTTTGCAATAGCTTCATTTGGAACAGAAAAGGCATTTTTTAATGTCAAATAATTAAATAACACTGTATCAAAAAAAATTTAGAAGTGTTAAGAAAAAATATTAAAATTGCTAAAACCTCAAATCGGATATTCAGAGTTTTGCAATAGCTTCATTTGGAACAGAAAAGGCATTTTTTAATGTCAAATAATTAAATAACACTGTATCAAAAAAAATTTAGAAGTGTTAAGAAAAAATATTAAAATTGCTAAAACCTCAAATCGGATATTCAGAGTTTTGCAATAGCTTCATTTGGTGCAGAAAAGGCATTTTTTAATGTCAAATAATTAAATAACTCTGTATCAAAATAAATTTAGAAGTGTTAAGAAAAAATATTAAAATTGCTAAAACCTCAAATCGGATATTCAGAGTTTTGTGATAGCTTCATTTGGAGCAGAAAAGGCATTTTTTAATGTCAAATAATTAAATAACTCTGTATCAAAATAAATTTAGAAGTGTTAAGAAAAAATATTAAAATTGCTAAAACCTCAAATCGGATATTCATAGTTTTGCAATAGCTTCATTTGGAACAGAAAAGGCATTTTTTAATGTCAAATAATTAAATAACACTGTATCAAAAAAAATTTAGAAGTGTTAAGAAAAAATATTAAAATTGCTAAAACCTCAAATCGGATATTCAGAGTTTTGCAATAGCTTCATTTGGTGCAGAAAAGGCATTTTTTAATGTCAAATAATTAAATAACTCTGTATCAAAATAAATTTAGAAGTGTTAAGAAAAAATATTAAAATTGCTAAAACCTCAAATCGGATATTCAGAGTTTTGTGATAGCTTCATTTGGAGCAGAAAAGGCATTTTTTAATGTCAAATAATTAAATAACTCTGTATCAAAAAAAATTTAGAAGTGTTAAGAAAAAATATTAAAATTGCTAAAACCTCAAATCGGATATTCATAGTTTTGCAATAGCTTCATTTGGAACAGAAAAGGCATTTTTTAATGTCAAATAATTAAATAACACTGTATCAAAAAAAAATTTAGAAGTGTTAAGAAAAATTTTTAAAATTGCTTAAACCTCAAATCGGATATTCATAGTTTTGCAATAGCTTCATTTGGTGCAGAAAAGGCATTTTTTAATGTCAAAAAATTAAATAACTCTGTATCAAAATAAATTTAGAAGTGTTAAGAAAAAATATTAAAATTGCTAAAACCTCAAATCGGATATTCAGAGTTTTGTGATAGCTTCTTTTGGAGCAGAAAAGGCATTTTTTAATGTCAAATAATTAAATAACTCTGTATCAAAATAAATTTAGAAGTGTTAAGAAAAAATATTAAAATTGCTAAAACCTCAAATCGGATATTCAGAGTTTTGTGATAGCTTCATTTGGAGCAGAAAAGGCATTTTTTAATGTCAAATAATTAAATAACTCTGTATCAAAAAAATTTTAGAAGTGTTAAGAAAAAATATTAAAATTGCTAAAACCTCAAATCGGATATTCATAGTTTTGCAATAGCTTCATTTGGTGCAGAAAAGGCATTTTTTAATGTCAAATAATTAAATAACTCTGTATCAAAAAAATTTTAGAAGTGTTAAGAAAAAATATTAAAATTGCCAAAACCTCAAATCGGATATTCATAGTTTTGCAATAGCTTCATTTGGTGCAGAAAAGGCATTTTTTAATGTCAAATAATTAAATAACTCTGTATCAAAATAAATTTAGAAGTGTTAAGAAAAAATATTAAAATTGCTAAAACCTCAAATCGGATATTCAGAGTTTTGTGATAGCTTCATTTGGAGCAGAAAAGGCATTTTTTAATGTCAAATAATTAAATAACTCTGTATCAAAAAAATTTTAGAAGTGTTAAGAAAAAATATTAAAATTGCTAAAACCTCAAATCGGATATTCATAGTTTTGCAATAGCTTCATTTGGTGCAGAAAAGGCATTTTTTAATGTCAAATAATTAAATAACTCTGTATCAAAAAAATTTTAGAAGTGTTAAGAAAAAATATTAAAATTGCTAAAACCTCAAATCGGATATTCATAGTTTTGCAATAGCTTCATTTGGTGCAGAAAAGGCATTTTTTAATGTCAAATAATTAAATAACTCTGTATCAAAAAAATTTTAGAAGTGTTAAGAAAAAATATTAAAATTGCTAAAACCTCAAATCGGATATTCATAGTTTTGCAATAGCTTCATTTGGTGCAGAAAAGGCATTTTTTAATGTCAAATAATTAAATAACTCTGTATCAAAAAAATTTTAGAAGTGTTAAGAAAAAATATTAAAATTGCTAAAACCTCAAATCGGATATTCATAGTTTTGCAATAGCTTCATTTGGTGCAGAAAAGGCATTTTTTAATGTCAAATAATTAAATAACTCTGTATCAAAAAAATTTTAGAAGTGTTAAGAAAAAATATTAAAATTGCTAAAACCTCAAATCGGATATTCATAGTTTTGCAATAGCTTCATTTGGAACAGAAAAGGCATTTTTTAATGTCAAATAATTAAATAACTCTGTATCAAAAAAATTTTAGAAGTGTTAAGAAAAAATATTAAAATTGCTAAAACCTCAAATCGGATATTCAGAGTTTTGCAATAGCTTCATTTGGTGCAGAAAAGGCATTTTTTAATGTCAAGTAATTAAATAACTCTGTATCAAAAAAAATTTTAGAAGTGTTAAGAAAAATTTTTAAAATTGCTTAAACCTCAAATCGGATATTCAGAGTTTTGTGATAGCTTCATTTGGAGCAGAAAAGGCATTTTTTAATGTCAAATAATTAAATAACTCTGTATCAAAAAAATTTAGAAGTGTTAAGAAAAAATATTAAAATTGCTTAAACCTCAAATCGGATATTCAGAGTTTTGTGATAGCTTCTTTTGGAGCAGAAAAGGCATTTTTTAATGTCAAATAATTAAATAACACTGTATCAAAAAAAATTTTAGAAGTGTTAAGAAAAATTTTTAAAATTGCTTAAACCTCAAATCGGATATTCAGAGTTTTGTGATAGCTTCTTTTGGAGCAGAAAAGGCATTTTTTAATGTCAAATAATTAAATAACTCTGTATCAAAATAAATTTAGAAGTGTTAAGAAAAAATATTAAAATTGCTAAAACCTCAAATCGGATATTCATAGTTTTGCAATAGCTTCATTTGGAACAGAAAAGGCATTTTTTAATGTCAAATAATTAAATAACACTGTATCAAAAAAAATTTTAGAAGTGTTAAGAAAAATTTTTAAAATTGCTTAAACCTCAAATCGGATATTCAGAGTTTTGTGATAGCTTCTTTTGGAGCAGAAAAGGCATTTTTTAATGTCAAATAATTAAATAACACTGTATCAAAAAAAATTTTAGAAGTGTTAAGAAAAATTTTTAAAATTGCTTAAACCTCAAATCGGATATTCAGAGTTTTGTGATAGCTTCTTTTGGAGCAGAAAAGGCATTTTTTAATGTCAAATAATTAAATAACACTGTATCAAAAAAAATTTTAGAAGTGTTAAGAAAAAATATTAAAATTGCTAAAACCTCAAATCGGATATTCAAAGTTTTGCAATAGCTTCATTTGGAGCAGAAAAGGCATTTTTTAATGTCAAATAATTAAATAACACTGTATCAAAAAAAATTTTAGAAGTGTTAAGAAAAAATATTAAAATTGCTAAAACCTCAAATCGGATATTCAGAGTTTTGTGATAGCTTCTTTTGGAGCAGAAAAGGCATTTTTTAATGTCAAATAATTAAATAACTCTGTATCAAAATAAATTTAGAAGTGTTAAGAAAAAATATTAAAATTGCTAAAACCTCAAATCGGATATTCAGAGTTTTGCAATAGCTTCATTTGGTGCAGAAAAGGCATTTTTTAATGTCAAATAATTAAATAACTCTGTATCAAAAAAATTTTAGAAGTGTTAAGAAAAAATATTAAAATTGCTAAAACCTCAAATCGGATATTCATAGTTTTGCAATAGCTTCATTTGGTGCAGAAAAGGCATTTTTTAATGTCAAATAATTAAATAACTCTGTATCAAAAAAATTTTAGAAGTGTTAAGAAAAAATATTAAAATTGCTAAAACCTCAAATCGGATATTCATAGTTTTGCAATAGCTTCATTTGGTGCAGAAAAGGCATTTTTTAATGTCAAATAATTAAATAACTCTGTATCAAAAAAATTTTAGAAGTGTTAAGAAAAAATATTAAAATTGCTAAAACCTCAAATCGGATATTCAGAGTTTTGCAATAGCTTCATTTGGTGCAGAAAAGGCATTTTTTAATGTCAAGTAATTAAATAACTCTGTATCAAAAAAAATTTTAGAAGTGTTAAGAAAAATTTTTAAAATTGCTTAAACCTCAAATCGGATATTCAGAGTTTTGTGATAGCTTCTTTTGGAGCAGAAAAGGCATTTTTTAATGTCAAATAATTAAATAACTCTGTATCAAAATAAATTTAGAAGTGTTAAGAAAAAATATTAAAATTGCTAAAACCTCAAATCGGATATTCAGAGTTTTGTGATAGCTTCATTTGGAGCAGAAAAGGCATTTTTTAATGTCAAATAATTAAATAACTCTGTATCAAAAAAATTTAGAAGTGTTAAGAAAAAATATTAAAATTGCTAAAACCTCAAATCGGATATTCATAGTTTTGCAATAGCTTCATTTGGAACAGAAAAGGCATTTTTTAATGTCAAATAATTAAATAACACTGTATCAAAAAAAATTTTAGAAGTGTTAAGAAAAATTTTTAAAATTGCTTAAACCTCAAATCGGATATTCAGAGTTTTGTGATAGCTTCTTTTGGAGCAGAAAAGGCATTTTTTAATGTCAAATAATTAAATAACTCTGTATCAAAATAAATTTAGAAGTGTTAAGAAAAAATATTAAAATTGCTAAAACCTCAAATCGGATATTCATAGTTTTGCAATAGCTTCATTTGGAACAGAAAAGGCATTTTTTAATGTCAAATAATTAAATAACACTGTATCAAAAAAAATTTTAGAAGTGTTAAGAAAAATTTTTAAAATTGCTTAAACCTCAAATCGGATATTCAGAGTTTTGTGATAGCTTCTTTTGGAGCAGAAAAGGCATTTTTTAATGTCAAATAATTAAATAACACTGTATCAAAAAAAATTTTAGAAGTGTTAAGAAAAATTTTTAAAATTGCTTAAACCTCAAATCGGATATTCAGAGTTTTGTGATAGCTTCTTTTGGAGCAGAAAAGGCATTTTTTAATGTCAAATAATTAAATAACACTGTATCAAAAAAAATTTTAGAAGTGTTAAGAAAAAATATTAAAATTGCTAAAACCTCAAATCGGATATTCAAAGTTTTGCAATAGCTTCATTTGGAGCAGAAAAGGCATTTTTTAATGTCAAATAATTAAATAACACTGTATCAAAAAAAATTTTAGAAGTGTTAAGAAAAAATATTAAAATTGCTAAAACCTCAAATCGGATATTCAGAGTTTTGTGATAGCTTCTTTTGGAGCAGAAAAGGCATTTTTTAATGTCAAATAATTAAATAACTCTGTATCAAAATAAATTTAGAAGTGTTAAGAAAAAATATTAAAATTGCTAAAACCTCAAATCGGATATTCAGAGTTTTGTGATAGCTTCATTTGGAGCAGAAAAGGCATTTTTTAATGTCAAATAATTAAATAACTCTGTATCAAAAAAATTTAGAAGTGTTAAGAAAAAATATTAAAATTGCTAAAACCTCAAATCGGATATTCATAGTTTTGCAATAGCTTCATTTGGAACAGAAAAGGCATTTTTTAATGTCAAATAATTAAATAACACTGTATCAAAAAAAATTTTAGAAGTGTTAAGAAAAATTTTTAAAATTGCTTAAACCTCAAATCGGATATTCAGAGTTTTGTGATAGCTTCTTTTGGAGCAGAAAAGGCATTTTTTAATGTCAAATAATTAAATAACTCTGTATCAAAATAAATTTAGAAGTGTTAAGAAAAAATATTAAAATTGCTAAAACCTCAAATCGGATATTCATAGTTTTGCAATAGCTTCATTTGGAACAGAAAAGGCATTTTTTAATGTCAAATAATTAAATAACACTGTATCAAAAAAAATTTTAGAAGTGTTAAGAAAAATTTTTAAAATTGCTTAAACCTCAAATCGGATATTCAGAGTTTTGTGATAGCTTCTTTTGGAGCAGAAAAGGCATTTTTTAATGTCAAATAATTAAATAACTCTGTATCAAAATAAATTTAGAAGTGTTAAGAAAAAATATTAAAATTGCTAAAACCTCAAATCGGATATTCATAGTTTTGCAATAGCTTCATTTGGAACAGAAAAGGCATTTTTTAATGTCAAATAATTAAATAACACTGTATCAAAAAAAATTTTAGAAGTGTTAAGAAAAATTTTTAAAATTGCTTAAACCTCAAATCGGATATTCAGAGTTTTGTGATAGCTTCTTTTGGAGCAGAAAAGGCATTTTTTAATGTCAAATAATTAAATAACACTGTATCAAAAAAAATTTTAGAAGTGTTAAGAAAAATTTTTAAAATTGCTTAAACCTCAAATCGGATATTCAGAGTTTTGTGATAGCTTCTTTTGGAGCAGAAAAGGCATTTTTTAATGTCAAATAATTAAATAACACTGTATCAAAAAAAATTTTAGAAGTGTTAAGAAAAAATATTAAAATTGCTAAAACCTCAAATCGGATATTCAAAGTTTTGCAATAGCTTCATTTGGAGCAGAAAAGGCATTTTTTAATGTCAAATAATTAAATAACACTGTATCAAAAAAAATTTTAGAAGTGTTAAGAAAAAATATTAAAATTGCTAAAACCTCAAATCGGATATTCAGAGTTTTGTGATAGCTTCTTTTGGAGCAGAAAAGGCATTTTTTAATGTCAAATAATTAAATAACTCTGTATCAAAATAAATTTAGAAGTGTTAAGAAAAAATATTAAAATTGCTAAAACCTCAAATCGGATATTCAGAGTTTTGTGATAGCTTCATTTGGAGCAGAAAAGGCATTTTTTAATGTCAAATAATTAAATAACTCTGTATCAAAATAAATTTAGAAGTGTTAAGAAAAAATATTAAAATTGCTAAAACCTCAAATCGGATATTCAGAGTTTTGTGATAGCTTCTTTTGGAGCAGAAAAGGCATTTTTTAATGTCAAATAATTAAATAACTCTGTATCAAAATAAATTTAGAAGTGTTAAGAAAAAATATTAAAATTGCTAAAACCTCAAATCGGATATTCAGAGTTTTGTGATAGCTTCTTTTGGAGCAGAAAAGGCATTTTTTAATGTCAAATAATTAAATAACTCTGTATCAAAAAATTGAAGAAAGGAAAAAAAAATTAAATTAAAATATTAAAATTGCTAAAACCTCAAATCGGATATTCAGAGTTTTGCAATAGCTTCATTTGGAACAGAAAAGGCATTTTTTAATGTCAAATAATTAAATAACACTGTATCAAAAAAAATTTTAGAAGTGTTAAGAAAAATTTTTAAAATTGCTTAAACCTCAAATCGGATATTCATAGTTTTGCAATAGCTTCATTTGGTGCAGAAAAGGCATTTTTTAATGTCAAATAATTAAATAACTCTGTATCAAAATAAATTTAGAAGTGTTAAGAAAAAATATTAAAATTGCTAAAACCTCAAATCGGATATTCAGAGTTTTGTGATAGCTTCATTTGGAGCAGAAAAGGCATTTTTTAATGTCAAATAATTAAATAACTCTGTATCAAAATAAATTTAGAAGTGTTAAGAAAAAATATTAAAATTGCTAAAACCTCAAATCGGATATTCAGAGTTTTGTGATAGCTTCATTTGGAGCAGAAAAGGCATTTTTTAATGTCAAATAATTAAATAACTCTGTATCAAAAAAATTTTAGAAGTGTTAAGAAAAAATATTAAAATTGCTAAAACCTCAAATCGGATATTCATAGTTTTGCAATAGCTTCATTTGGAACAGAAAAGGCATTTTTTAATGTCAAATAATTAAATAACACTGTATCAAAAAAAATTTTAGAAGTGTTAAGAAAAATTTTTAAAATTGCTTAAACCTCAAATCGGATATTCATAGTTTTGCAATAGCTTCATTTGGAGCAGAAAAGGCATTTTTTAATGTCAAATAATTAAATAACTCTGTATCAAAAAAAATTTTAGAAGTGTTAAGAAAAAATATTAAAATTGCTAAAACCTCAAATCGGATATTCATAGTTTTGCAATAGCTTCATTTGGAGCAGAAAAGGCATTTTTTAATGTCAAATAATTAAATAACTCTGTATCAACAAAAATTTTAGAAGTGTTAAAAAAAAATATTAAAATTGCTAAAACCTCAAATCGGATATTCATAGTTTTGCAATAGCTTCATTTGGAACAGAAAAGGCATTTTTTAATGTCAAATAATTAAATAACACTGTATCAAAAAAAATTTTAGAAGTGTTAAGAAAAATTTTTAAAATTGCTTAAACCTCAAATCGGATATTCATAGTTTTGCAATAGCTTCATTTGGTGCAGAAAAGGCATTTTTTAATGTCAAATAATTAAATAACTCTGTATCAAAATAAATTTAGAAGTGTTAAGAAAAAATATTAAAATTGCTAAAACCTCAAATCGGATATTCAGAGTTTTGTGATAGCTTCTTTTGAAGCAGAAAAGGCATTTTTTATTGTCAAATAATTAAATAACTCTGTATCAAAATAAATTTAGAAGTGTTAAGAAAAAATATTAAAATTGCTAAAACCTCAAATCGGATATTCAGAGTTTTGTGATAGCTTCTTTTGGAGCAGAAAAGGCATTTTTTAATGTCAAATAATTAAATAACTCTGTATCAAAAAATTGAAGAAAGGAAAAAAAAATTAAATTAAAATATTAAAATTGCTAAAACCTCAAATCGGATATTCAGAGTTTTGCAATAGCTTCATTTGGAACAGAAAAGGCATTTTTTAATGTCAAATAATTAAATAACTCTGTATCAAAATAAATTTAGAAGTGTTAAGAAAAAATATTAAAATTGCTAAAACCTCAAATCGGATATTCAGAGTTTTGTGATAGCTTCATTTGGAGCAGAAAAGGCATTTTTTAATGTCAAATAATTAAATAACTCTGTATCAAAATAAATTTAGAAGTGTTAAGAAAAAAAATTAAAATTGCTAAAACCTCAAATCGGATATTCAGAGTTTTGTGATAGCTTCATTTGGAGCAGAAAAGGCATTTTTTAATGTCAAATAATTAAATAACTCTGTATCAAAAAAATTTTAGAAGTGTAAAGAAAAAATATTAAAATTGCTAAAACCTCAAATCGGATATTCATAGTTTTGCAATAGCTTCATTTGGAACAGAAAAGGCATTTTTTAATGTCAAATAATTAAATAACACTGTATCAAAAAAAATTTTAGAAGTGTTAAGAAAAATTTTTAAAATTGCTTAAACCTCAAATCGGATATTCAGAGTTTTGTGATAGCTTCTTTTGGAGCAGAAAAGGCATTTTTTAATGTCAAATAATTAAATAACTCTGTATCAAAATAAATTTAGAAGTGTTAAGAAAAAATATTAAAATTGCTAAAACCTCAAATCGGATATTCAGAGTTTTGTGATAGCTTCATTTGGAGCAGAAAAGGCATTTTTTAATGTCAAATAATTAAATTACTCTGTATCAAAAAAATTTTAGAAGTGTTAAGAAAAAATATTAAAATTGCTAAAACCTCAAATCGGATATTCATAGTTTTGCAATAGCTTCATTTGGTGCAGAAAAGGCATTTTTTAATGTCAAATAATTAAATAACTCTGTATCAACAAAAATTTTAGAAGTGTTAAAAAAAAATATTAAAATTGCTAAAACCTCAAATCGGATATTCATAGTTTTGCAATAGCTTCATTTGGAACAGAAAAGGCATTTTTTAATGTCAAATAATTAAATAACACTGTATCAAAAAAAATTTTAGAAGTGTTAAGAAAAATTTTTAAAATTGCTAAAACCTCAAATCGGATATTCAAAGTTTTGCAATAGCTTCATTTGGTGCAGAAAAGGCATTTTTTAATGTCAAATAATTAAATAACTCTGTATCAACAAAAATTTTAGAAGTGTTAAAAAAAAATATTAAAATTGCTAAAACCTCAAATCGGATATTCATAGTTTTGCAATAGCTTCATTTGGAACAGAAAAGGCATTTTTTAATGTCAAATAATTAAATAACACTGTATCAAAAAAAATTTTAGAAGTGTTAAGAAAAATTTTTAAAATTGCTTAAACCTCAAATCGGATATTCATAGTTTTGCAATAGCTTCATTTGGTGCAGAAAAGGCATTTTTTAATGTCAAATAATTAAATAACTCTGTATCAAAATAAATTTAGAAGTGTTAAGAAAAAATATTAAAATTGCTAAAACCTCAAATCGGATATTCAGAGTTTTGTGATAGCTTCTTTTGGAGCAGAAAAGGCATTTTTTATTGTCAAATAATTAAATAACTCTGTATCAAAATAAATTTAGAAGTGTTAAGAAAAAATATTAAAATTGCTAAAACCTCAAATCGGATATTCAGAGTTTTGTGATAGCTTCTTTTGGAGCAGAAAAGGCATTTTTTAATGTCAAATAATTAAATAACTCTGTATCAAAAAATTGAAGAAAGGAAAAAAAAATTAAATTAAAATATTAAAATTGCTAAAACCTCAAATCGGATATTCAGAGTTTTGCAATAGCTTCATTTGGAACAGAAAAGGCATTTTTTAATGTCAAATAATTAAATAACTCTGTATCAAAATAAATTTAGAAGTGTTAAGAAAAAATATTAAAATTGCTAAAACCTCAAATCGGATATTCAGAGTTTTGTGATAGCTTCATTTGGAGCAGAAAAGGCATTTTTTAATGTCAAATAATTAAATAACTCTGTATCAAAATAAATTTAGAAGTGTTAAGAAAAAATATTAAAATTGCTAAAACCTCAAATCGGATATTCAGAGTTTTGTGATAGCTTCTTTTGGAGCAGAAAAGGCATTTTTTATTGTCAAATAATTAAATAACTCTGTATCAAAATAAATTTAGAAGTGTTAAGAAAAAATATTAAAATTGCTAAAACCTCAAATCGGATATTCAGAGTTTTGTGATAGCTTCTTTTGGAGCAGAAAAGGCATTTTTTAATGTCAAATAATTAAATAACTCTGTATCAAAAAATTGAAGAAAGGAAAAAAAAATTAAATTAAAATATTAAAATTGCTAAAACCTCAAATCGGATATTCAGAGTTTTGTGATAGCTTCATTTGGAGCAGAAAAGGCATTTTTTAATGTCAAATAATTAAATAACTCTGTATCAAAATAAATTTAGAAGTGTTAAGAAAAAATATTAAAATTGCTAAAACCTCAAATCGGATATTCAGAGTTTTGTGATAGCTTCTTTTGGAGCAGAAAAGGCATTTTTTATTGTCAAATAATTAAATAACTCTGTATCAAAATAAATTTAGAAGTGTTAAGAAAAAATATTAAAATTGCTAAAACCTCAAATCGGATATTCAGAGTTTTGTGATAGCTTCTTTTGGAGCAGAAAAGGCATTTTTTAATGTCAAATAATTAAATAACTCTGTATCAAAATAAATTTAGAAGTGTTAAGAAAAAATATTAAAATTGCTAAAACCTCAAATCGGATATTCAGAGTTTTGTGATAGCTTCTTTTGGAGCAGAAAAGGCATTTTTTAATGTCAAATAATTAAATAACTCTGTATCAAAATAAATTTAGAAGTGTTAAGAAAAAATATTAAAATTGCTAAAACCTCAAATCGGATATTCAGAGTTTTGTGATAGCTTCTTTTGGAGCAGAAAAGGCATTTTTTATTGTCAAATAATTAAATAACTCTGTATCAAAATAAATTTAGAAGTGTTAAGAAAAAATATTAAAATTGCTAAAACCTCAAATCGGATATTCAGAGTTTTGTGATAGCTTCATTTGGAGCAGAAAAGGCATTTTTTAATGTCAAATAATTAAATAACTCTGTATCAAAAAAATTTTAGAAGTGTTAAGAAAAAATATTAAAATTGCTAAAACCTCAAATCGGATATTCATAGTTTTGCAATAGCTTCATTTGGAACAGAAAAGGCATTTTTTAATGTCAAATAATTAAATAACACTGTATCAAAAAAAATTTTAGAAGTGTTAAGAAAAATTTTTAAAATTGCTTAAACCTCAAATCGGATATTCAGAGTTTTGTGATAGCTTCTTTTGGAGCAGAAAAGGCATTTTTTAATGTCAAATAATTAAATAACTCTGTATCAAAATAAATTTAGAAGTGTTAAGAAAAAATATTAAAATTGCTAAAACCTCAAATCGGATATTCAGAGTTTTGTGATAGCTTCATTTGGAGCAGAAAAGGCATTTTTTAATGTCAAATAATTAAATTACTCTGTATCAAAAAAATTTTAGAAGTGTTAAGAAAAAATATTAAAATTGCTAAAACCTCAAATCGGATATTCATAGTTTTGCAATAGCTTCATTTGGTGCAGAAAAGGCATTTTTTAATGTCAAATAATTAAATAACTCTGTATCAACAAAAATTTTAGAAGTGTTAAAAAAAAATATTAAAATTGCTAAAACCTCAAATCGGATATTCATAGTTTTGCAATAGCTTCATTTGGAACAGAAAAGGCATTTTTTAATGTCAAATAATTAAATAACACTGTATCAAAAAAAATTTTAGAAGTGTTAAGAAAAATTTTTAAAATTGCTAAAACCTCAAATCGGATATTCAAAGTTTTGCAATAGCTTCATTTGGAGCAGAAAAGGCATTTTTTAATGTCAAATAATTAAATAACTCTGTATCAAAAAAAATTTAAGAAGTGTTAAGAAAAATTTTTAAAATTGCTAAAACCTCAAATCGGATATTCAAAGTTTTGCAATAGCTTCATTTGGAGCAGAAAAGGCATTTTTTAATGTCAAATAATTAAATAACTCTGTATCAAAAAAAATTTTAGAAGTGTTAAGAAAAATTTTTAAAATTGCTAAAACCTCAAATCGGATATTCAAAGTTTTGCAATAGCTTCATTTGGAGCAGAAAAGGCATTTTTTAATGTCAAATAATTAAATAACTCTGTATCAAAAAAAATTTTAGAAGTGTTAAGAAAAATTTTTAAAATTGCTAAAACCTCAAATCGGATATTCAAAGTTTTGCAATAGCTTCATTTGGAGCAGAAAAGGCATTTTTTAATGTCAAATAATTAAATAACTCTGTATCAAAAAATTTGAGAAGTGTTAAGAAAAATTTTTAAAATTGCTTTAACCTCAAATCGGATATTCAAAGTTTTGCAATAGCTTCATTTGGAGCAGAAAAGGCATTTTTTAATGTCAAATAATTAAATAACTCTGTATCAAAAAAAATTTTAGAAGTGTTAAGAAAAATTTTTAAAATTGCTAAAACCTCAAATCGGATATTCAAAGTTTTGCAATAGCTTCATTTGGAGCAGAAAAGGCATTTTTTAATGTCAAATAATTAAATAACTCTGTATCAAAAAATTTGAGAAGTGTTAAGAAAAAATTTTAAAATTGCTAAAACCTCAAATCGGATATTCAAAGTTTTGCAATAGCTTCATTTGGAGCAGAAAAGGCATTTTTTAATGTCAAATAATTAAATAACTCTGTATCAAAAAAATTTTTAGAAGTGATAAGAAAAATTTTTAAAATTGCTTAAACCTCAAATCGGATATTCATAGTTTTGCAATAGCTTCATTTGGAGCAGAAAAGGCATTTTTTAATGTCAAATAATTAAATAACTCTGTATCAAAATAAATTTAGAAGTGTTAAGAAAAAATATTAAAATTGCTAAAACCTCAAATCGGATATTCAGAGTTTTGTGATAGCTTCTTTTGGAGCAGAAAAGGCATTTTTTAATGTCAAATAATTAAATAACTCTGTATCAAAATAAATTTAGAAGTGTTAAGAAAAAATATTAAAATTGCTAAAACCTCAAATCGGATATTCAGAGTTTTGTGATAGCTTCTTTTGGAGCAGAAAAGGCATTTTTTAATGTCAAATAATTAAATAACTCTGTATCAAAATAAATTTAGAAGTGTTAAGAAAAAATATTCCTCTAAACACAGAAAAATTTATGGGAGGTTCCCATCCTATTAAAGTGGTTAGTAACTATCTTAAAACTAATAATATATCATTATTTAATGCTATTTATCATAATATCTTGGCTTTTTAACAATTAATTAGCATAATTTAAAGTTTTTCGCGAAAATCTCAGTTTTTTGACTAAAACTTTTTTTCCATCCAATGGTTTAACTATGAACTTTTGTAACGACATGTAAAAATATATATGGAATTTGATTTTCCTTGCCGTTTTTCCAATAAAGCCTCTGGGTATTTCAAAATCTTCTGCACAAAATTATTTTAAGGTCCAATTTTTTTTTTCAAAAAATCAATGAAAATTTTTTGCAACATGCATTTTCTCTTCCTTTGTCGCATTTGCTCAGTGGTGGAAGGCGGTGAACTTGCGAATGGATGAAAGTTCGAAACCTCTGCGATGTAAATAATTTTTTTGAATTTCTTTAACTATAAAATGGAGGGGAATATTATAATTAATTATAAAAATAATTTTTGGGTATATTTGGTTAATAAATATAAGGATAATTATGGAAAATTAGCATATTTTTTATATTTTTGACCCCAAACAATTATAAAACAATGGAAATTATTTTTAAAAGGGTTTTAAATAAATTTTTGCATATTTATTTATGCAAAATATCGAAAATTTTGCATAATTATTTTTGTTTTACTTATAAAATGGTGGATAAATTTGGATATTCAAGTGAATTAAGGTTGATATTAGAGGAGTTTAGGTGGATATTTGAGAAAGTTTGTGTGGATTATCTCTCATGTTTTGGTGAATTTTTAATGAATCTTTTAACTGTTTTTGGTCTATTTTTATGGATCTTTTGGTGGATATTAGAAGAGCTACGGGTGGATATTTGACAAAGGTTGATCGATCTTTTGTTTTATTGATCTTTTGGGAAATGGATGTTTGGATGGATCTTTATATACCTTTTGGTGGATTATGATGGATCCTCGGGTGGATTTTTTATGGATTTTTGGGTGGATTTTTATCGATCTTTGAGTGGATTTTAAAAGATTTTTGGATGGATTTCAATGGTTTGGGTGGACTTTAATAGATCTTTTTATTGTATTTGGTGGATTTTAATGGACATTTGAAGAGCTTCAGGGTCCACGGGTGGAGAATCTTGGATCTTTTGGTTGATCGATCTTTGGGGTAATGTATCTTTGGTTGATCGATCTTTGGGTGGATGGAACTTTTGGTGGATTTTCGATGGTTTTTGTGTTTATGGATTTTGGGTTTATGGATCTGTGAGTGGATTTTTATGGATTTTTACCGTTCTTTGAGTGGATTTAGAAAAATTCTTGGATTGATTTTGAATGATCCACGGGTTGATTTTTATGGATCTTCGGGTGGGTTATGATAGATCCTTCCGCGGAATTTGAATGATCCTTGAGTGAATTTCCATGGATCTTTCAACTGTTTTCGGTGGATTTTCGTGGATATTTTGGTGGATATTAGGAGAGCTTCGGGTGGATATTTGACTAAGGTTGATCGATCTTTTGGTTGATCGATCTTAGGGTGGATGTATCTTTAGGTGGATTTTTATGGATCTCTTTACTGTTTTGGGTGTATTTCTCGGGATCCTTAAATGGATGGATCCTTAAGTGGATGGATCTTTGGGTTGATGGATCTTTGGGTTGATGGATCTTTGGGTTGATGGATCTTTGGGTTGATGGATCTTTGGGTTGATGGATCTTTGGGTTGATGGATCTTTGGGTTGATGGATCTTTGGGTTGATGGATCTTTGGGTTGATGGATCTTTGGGTTGATGGATCTTTGGGTTGATGGATCTTTGGGTTGATGGATCTTTGGGTTGATGGATCTTTGGGTTGATGGATCTTTGGGTTGATGGATCTTTGGGTTGATGGATCTTTGGGTTGATGGATCTTTGGGTTGGTGGATCTTTGGGTTGATGGAACAAATTCGTCACTTCAAGGGGCGCGAAGCGCCCCTTTCATTCTTTTACTATAGATGTTTGGTATCAAAATGAAGTGCTCATTCTCCTTTATCTATGTGCCTATATTAATATACGTGGATCCCGTGTCACTGGTTATAATATGAAAAAAACAAGGGAGTAGTTAGCAGATTGAGCGATCCGGCCGATTGTTTGATTTTTCTATCTAGCTAGGATGGGGTAAAATCACCCGTAGATTTCAGAAAAACTTTCGGAGGAATATGAAGTCAATATGGATCTCGAGATATATGCAAATTTTCAAATTTTAACTCAAAATTTTTCTCTTTGGCGTAGTGGGGCTTTTGACAATGAGAAAGGAGATGGTTGGTTCGAATCCCCGATGCTGTTTTTCGCCTATTTTGATGAGATTATCTAAAGGATTATGTTTTCGATTATTTTTAATGTTTTTTAAAAATATTAGCGATATATAGAATATGCAAATTTCTATGAAATTTGTCAAAAATCGATTTTTTTATATTTTTTTATGCAATTGAAGGAAAAATAAAATGCAAATTATTTTTTTTAATGTTTTTTTGAGATTATTCAACTAATTTTTCACGTCTCATTTTTGGAAATAGAAAAAAAAGATTTTTCTAGAAAGTTTAACGTAATCTCTTTGTCAAAAATAAAACTCATAGCACGATTGCACGAAACCAAAAGAAAATACAGTAGAACCTTCTGGAAAAATCTTTTTTTCTTTGTCGCAAAATTTAGATATTGCTTTGTTTGTTAATATTTTTTCAACTATTTTTCGCGCCGCATTTTTCATCATTTTTGTTGTTGTATAATATTACTTTTTGATTTTAAATAATGTTCATTTTTCTTTTACCAATATCAAGCATGCTTTTTAGCATTTAAATAAAGCTTGATCAGCTATCTTTTTACCAATATCAAGCATGCTTTTTAGCAATTAAATAAAGCTTGATCAATGGTTTTTACCAATATCAAGCATGCTTTTTAGCAATTAAATAAAGCTTGATCAGCTATCTTTTTACCAATATCAAGCATGCTTTTTAGCATTTAAATAAAGCTTGATCAGCTATCTTTTTACCAATATCAAGCATGCTTTTTAGCAATTAAATAAAGCTTGATCAATGGTTTTTACCAATATCAAGCATGCTTTTTAGCAATTAAATAAAGCTTGATCAGCTATCTTTTTACCAATATCAAGCATGCTTTTTAGCATTTAAATAAAGCTTGATCAGCTATCTTTTTACCAATATCAAGCATGCTTTTTAGCAATTAAATAAAGCTTGATCAATGGTTTTTACCAATATCAAGCATGCTTTTTAGCAATTAAATAAAGCTTGATCAGCTATCTTTTTACCAATATCAAGCATGCTTTTTAGCATTTAAATAAAGCTTGATCAGCTATCTTTTTACCAATATCAAGCATGCTTTTTAGCAATTAAATAAAGCTTGATCAGCTATCTTTTTACCAATATCAAGCATGCTTTTTAGCATTTAAATAAAGCTTGATCAGCTATCTTTTTACCAATATCAAGCATGCTTTTTAGCAATTAAATAAAGCTTGATCAGCTATCTTTTTACCAATATCAAGCATGCTTTTTAGCATTTAAATAAAGCTTGATCAGCTATCTTTTTACCAATATCAAGCATGCTTTTTAGCAATTAAATAAAGCTTGATCAATGGTTTTTACCAATATCAAGCATGCTTTTTAGCAATTAAATAAAGCTTGATCAGCTATCTTTTTACCAATATCAAGCATGCTTTTTAGCAATTAAATAAAGCTTGATCAATGGTTTTTACCAATATCAAGCATGCTTTTTAGCAATTAAATAAAGCTTGATCAATGGTTTTTACCAATATCAAGCATGCTTTTTAGCAATTAAATAAAGCTTGATCAGCTATCTTTTTACCAATATCAAGCATGCTTTTTAGCAATTAAATAAAGCTTGATCAGCTATCTTTTTACCAATATCAAGCATGCTTTTTAGCAATTAAATAAAGCTTGATCAATGGTTTTTACCAATATCAAGCATGCTTTTTAGCAACTAAATAAAGCTTGATCAATGGTTTTTACCAATATCAAGCATGCTTTTTAGCATTTAAATAAAGCTTGATCAGCTATCTTTTTACCAATATCAAGCATGCTTTTTAGCAATTAAATAAAGCTTGATCAATGGTTTTTACCAATATCAAGCATGCTTTTTAGCAATTAAATAAAGCTTGATCAGCTATCTTTTTACCAATATCAAGCATGCTTTTTAGCAATTAAATAAAGCTTGATCAGCTATCTTTTTACCAATATCAAGCATGCTTTTTAGCATTTAAATAAAGCTTGATCAGCTATCTTTTTACCAATATCAAGCATGCTTTTTAGCAATTAAATAAAGCTTGATCAATGGTTTTTACCAATATCAAGCATGCTTTTTAGCAATTAAATAAAGCTTGATCAGCTATCTTTTTACCAATATCAAGCATGCTTTTTAGCATTTAAATAAAGCTTGATCAGCTATCTTTTTACCAATATCAAGCATGCTTTTTAGCAATTAAATAAAGCTTGATCAATGGTTTTTACCAATATCAAGCATGCTTTTTAGCAATTAAATAAAGCTTGATCAGCTATCTTTTTACCAATATCAAGCATGCTTTTTAGCATTTAAATAAAGCTTGATCAGCTATCTTTTTACCAATATCAAGCATGCTTTTTAGCAATTAAATAAAGCTTGATCAGCTATCTTTTTACCAATATCAAGCATGCTTTTTAGCATTTAAATAAAGCTTGATCAGCTATCTTTTTACCAATATCAAGCATGCTTTTTAGCAATTAAATAAAGCTTGATCAGCTATCTTTTTACCAATATCAAGCATGCTTTTTAGCATTTAAATAAAGCTTGATCAGCTATCTTTTTACCAATATCAAGCATGCTTTTTAGCAATTAAATAAAGCTTGATCAATGGTTTTTACCAATATCAAGCATGCTTTTTAGCAATTAAATAAAGCTTGATCAGCTATCTTTTTACCAATATCAAGCATGCTTTTTAGCAATTAAATAAAGCTTGATCAATGGTTTTTACCAATATCAAGCATGCTTTTTAGCAATTAAATAAAGCTTGATCAATGGTTTTTACCAATATCAAGCATGCTTTTTAGCAATTAAATAAAGCTTGATCAGCTATCTTTTTACCAATATCAAGCATGCTTTTTAGCAATTAAATAAAGCTTGATCAGCTATCTTTTTACCAATATCAAGCATGCTTTTTAGCAATTAAATAAAGCTTGATCAATGGTTTTTACCAATATCAAGCATGCTTTTTAGCAACTAAATAAAGCTTGATCAATGGTTTTTACCAATATCAAGCATGCTTTTTAGCATTTAAATAAAGCTTGATCAGCTATCTTTTTACCAATATCAAGCATGCTTTTTAGCAATTAAATAAAGCTTGATCAATGGTTTTTACCAATATCAAGCATGCTTTTTAGCAATTAAATAAAGCTTGATCAGCTATCTTTTTACCAATATCAAGCATGCTTTTTAGCAATTAAATAAAGCTTGATCAGCTATCTTTTTACCAATATCAAGCATGCTTTTTAGCATTTAAATAAAGCTTGATCAGCTATCTTTTTACCAATATCAAGCATGCTTTTTAGCAATTAAATAAAGCTTGATCAATGGTTTTTACCAATATCAAGCATGCTTTTTAGCAATTAAATAAAGCTTGATCAGCTATCTTTTTACCAATATCAAGCATGCTTTTTAGCAATTAAATAAAGCTTGATCAATGGTTTTTACCAATATCAAGCATGCTTTTTAGCAACTAAATAAAGCTTGATCAATGGTTTTTACCAATATCAAGCATGCTTTTTAACAATTAAATAAAGCTTGATCAGCTATCTTTTTACCAATATCAAGCATACTTTTAGCAATTAAATAAAGCTTGATTAATGTTTTTATTTGTATTGTTTTATTTTATTTTCTCATCATTATTCTCTTCATTCGTTTCTATTTATTTTCGTGTTTTTTTTTTGTTCCGTGTTTTATCAATTTTCGTGCAATTTTTTGGTGATTATCTAATAATCGTTCATTTTTCAGATTCAAAGGTTTACTTTTGCTTCTTACAATACTAAGATACTACATCAGATTACAATCGAAGTTTTAGTTCATTTTTTGGACTAAACATTCGCGTTTTTTATTTTTTATTTTTTAATGTGATTAGATCACGTCTAAAATGGATTTATCCATTGAAGAAAGGAGCCAATTGTCCAAAGGCTTAAACTCGGGCACAATAGAAAATTTAAATCCTGACGAACTTATGTCAGGTGATGCTGTTTCGTTATTCTTTGGAAGTTTAACTTATGAAACACATCAAAAAGTTCTTTCGGTCGATTCGATGTTTGCCGGGCACCAATTTCAAAATGGGCCAAAACAAGACACTCATCGTGCTCACCATTTGTTAAAAGGCAAACCTTTTGTGGAAGATTATGAATATATTCTTATTCCCGTTTGCTATTATTCACAAACAAAGGTTAAGAATGCCTATGATAAAAAAGGTCATTGGGTGCTTGGTATTTATTTTAAAGCAACAAAAACGTTGTATTACCTCGACCCTTATGGCGCTAAATCCATTCCTACTCATGTACGAAGGATTATGCTTAATGCCATTAACACTATCGGACCAAAAAACACTAAGCTTAAACCAAAAGTGATCATTTTTGACAAACATAACATTCAAACTGACTCAATAAGCTGTGGCTTTTTGATTTGTTTTTATGGTCAAAGTTTCATTCGTTTAGGATTAGAAAACCTTATTGAAGAAAATTTCAATTTAAATTATTACAAAAATTATGTCATTTTAAGACTAAAAGAGCTGTTTATAGCTCCTGTAATAAATTTAAATTCAGATGACGATGTGCAAGCAATCATTTCGAGTTCATCTGATGATGAATCGATTGCAACTAAAAAATCGAAAACTGAAACTCCTTCATTTGGTATAAAATCATTATCTTTAAAAACACCAAACAAGAGCAATAAAGCTTTATTTAATACAAATGTAACTCCACTTCGTAATAAACCTCAAAAAAGATTGCATGATGGTAACATCAAACAAATTGCAACAAATGAGGAGCCCATGGAGATGGATGAAGTTAATGTTACATCGAATTATGCTGTTAACAATTCGCTTGCTTTTGATTTTGCCGATATCGATATGCAAGATCTGCAAGCCCCGCTTACATCAGGTCTTTTAAAGACAATCAAAGAAAATAGGTGGATAAGCGACATTGTTGTAGCTAAAGAAATTGTCCGTGAAATCATTGATGAACATGAGGAAAAAAGGCTTTTAGTTTTCCCATCAGTTTGGTATGATTATGCTACTTTTGATAATTGGAGTTCTGATACTAATATGCCAAATCGTGTTCCAACTTTTCCTAAATTCAGTTCAACATTTGAGCATGCTATCATTCCAATTAACATCGGAAGCACCCATTGGGCTTTTGGTATTTTAAATAAAGCAAGAAAAGAATGTACTTATTTTTGTACAAAAAAATGGAATCTTTCTGATCCTTATTTTAAAAAACTAAAAACAATTTGCTTTTTATTGTGTGGAGCTGAATGCCGTATTATTACTCCACCAAAAGATAGCTTTAAATATCAACTTCCTCACGACAGTTCCAATTGTGGTCCACTAATTTGTATGTTGATTAAAAGATATTTCACCAACGAACCTATGGATTTTGATGATACCGAAGTCGTTGCTTGGAGAACTAATGTTTATAATTATTATAAACAATTTATACCCATTGAATCAGAAGAAGAAACTATAGCAATCTCTGAAAATGGTGATAGCCTCCAAGAAATATCGGCAGATCATAAAAATGATATGAGTTCAAGAAATAATACAAATTCAAATATTTCTTTAACTTCCGATTCAATGAATGTCGATATTGAAAGCTATGAAGACTTTTATAAAAATAGAAAAAAAAGGGATACTCCTCTAGAACGTAAGAGATATGAAGAATATAAAAATTCTTTCCAAATTATTTCTCATAAAAACAAAGACACAGACACTTCTATTAATTTTGAAAGTGGTAACATTAATGTAACAAAAAACAAAGGAGGTCGTCCTTCAAAAAAACAAGTTAAGAATCGGTACAGTTCGACTAAAGTTATAATTAATCAAACCAAAGACAACGTAAAAGTTGTAATGAGTTCTGAATTAACTAAATCACAAAAACAAATGCCACCTCCTCAACTTGGCACAACGTATGATGAAGTAACTAATAAAAGACGTTCATCAAGGTTAGCCAAAAAATTACGAAAATTAAAAGATATCACTCCACAATGTCACCACACTGGCAAAATTCACAAAGAAGGTTGTGCAGCTGAAAGTGTCAACCATAAAGTAGAATACTTTGATGTTGGTGATTTCACATATCGTTGTAAATTTTGTGGACGATGGATGTCAAAATATGAAGCTGAGACTCCAAGCCAAGCAAACAAATGTTGCGCAGATGGCAAAATTGATCTCAGTGAAACACATGATATTTTACAAAATAAAATTCCTTACGTTTTGCAACATATGCTTGATCCATATAAAATTGAATACAATGACGAGCTTGTAAAAAAAAGTCGCGCATATAATTCAGAAGTGGCTTTTGCTTCCATTTCCACTGATGGTAGAGTGCCTCCTCTTCCAACACGAGGTCCACCCGTTGTGAGATTAAATGGAAATATTGAACATCTTGCAAGTGATTTATTGCCTCCAGAAGGTAAAAGACCAGCATTCGGTCAAATTTATGTTTTAGACTTGGAAGATGCAGAAAATATCCGAACTGAAGCAGCAAAGGAAAAAGAATTAGATGAAGGAATTTTAAATCAATTGCATAAAATGCTTAATGATTATAATTCTTTAGCAAAACTTTATAAAAGCGGAAGCGAGCGTATGAATGAAGAAATTGAAAAAGCTCGAGCTGAAAATAAAGAAATTCCAAAATTTAGAATTATCATTGTTGATGCTCGTGAAGATAAAGATTTCACCGCACATGATCCCAGCATTCATCCTCATCGAGCTGAAAAGCCCCAAAATGAATTGGTTGGCATGATTTGGGTTAATGATGATGGAGAACCACCTGAATTTAAAGGTGTATGGCTTCATGGAAAGGAAGGAGCAATCCATAATATGCCTTATTACAGTCCAAACATTGATCCTCTTTGTTATCCTTTACTTTTTCCACATGGTAATCAAATGTATCATAATGCAATACCTTTAGTAAATAATGATACCACCATTCAAAGTGAAAAAAGTAAAAAGAATTTAATGAATGATGACATTGATATTCCTGACAATGAAAGGGATGATTACATCAATGGCGGTGATGATGATGTTCAAGAAGAATTTGAGGAGTCAGTCAAAGAGCTTGAAGGCTTTCGCAAGGGTTTTGGAAGGAAATATGTATCTCGGAAACAGTTCTATCGATATTTTATGTTTCCACGAGATAAAAAAGGTTTCAAACAATCCCATTGGCTTTATAGTAAAGGAGCTTTGGCTGAAGCATATATAATTGATGCCGTCTGCAGAGCAGAAAAATGTGAATTAGAAACGGCTAAAAGAGAAATTGAACAATCAAAAAAGAGGTCAGCGACAAAAGCTGAATTACGACAATACATTGAAAAAAAAGTTTTGAAAGGAAAAAAGCTTGGAAAGCTTTTTACAATTCCTGCGACTTTTAAAGGTGGTAGAAAACATATGCAAAAAGCATATTCAAATATCATGACGATTATTGATAACACTGATTTGCCGTCATATTTTGTGACTTTTACAGGCAATCCAAATTGGCCAGAAATTCAAAGAAATAAATTTCATAAAAATGAAAAAAGTCGATTTGATCTTAAATGTCGCGTCTTTTTGGCAAAAGCACAAGAATTCCTTGATGACCTTTTTAAACGTAATGTCTTGGGAAAAGTGCAAGGTTATCACGTGGTAATGGAATTTCAAAAACGTGGAATGCCACACTTACATGCCATTTTAATTATGCAAGAGAAAGTAACTGTTGAAGACATCGATAATTATATCTCAGCTCGAATTCCAGATTTGCCAGATGAAAAAGACAAATCTGAGGAAGCCGAACAGCAAAGGCGATACCATGAAATCATTATGAGAAATAATATTCATTATTGCAATGAAAATTCAGGATGTCAGATCGACGGAGTTTGTAGTAAAGGATATAAAAAGCCCTATTCAAATACTACAATTATACATCAGCATAAGCCTGCTGAATATGAACGGCTTCCTCCAAAATCCTCTATCAATAAAAAATTAGATGAAACAGAAAAATCTGATTTGCCAAATGAAAAAGGCGAGGATCAAACGAAAAACCAAAATGAAAACGCGAAAAATGTTGAAAATAATGAGGACGAAATGGAAGAACTCGATTTTCAAGATGTACCGCGTAAAGATTTTGACGAAGAAACTTTTGTTGAATACAGAAGACTTCCACCAAAACCAAAGGATGTAACAATTGATGACACGAATGAGCATCTTTTTGGCAATACATACATGAAAGAAATTAAAAAAAATGTTTTCTTCCAAATTGATGATGCTCATGTTGTTCCACATAACAAATTTTTATCATTAAAATATGATTGCCACATTAATGTTGAATGTACTGTAGGACAAACAGGAAGTCCAAAATATACATGTAAGTATACAACAAAATGTGGCGACGTTGTTTACATTAAAAAACAACGAATTAAAATAAATGAAAAAGGAGAAGAAGTTGTGGATTATGATGAAGGCGAGGTACATATAAATGCCCGTATTATGACAAGTTGCGCAGCTTTAATGCGTTTGCTGTGTACTTGGATTTTCAAACAATCTCATATTGTTGAAGCGCTTCAAATCCATTTAGAAGGTCAAGAAAATGTTGTTTTTGAAGAAGGTGCAGAAGAGCAAGCTGCAAATAAACCAACAAAAACACAACTGACTTCATTTTTTGAACTTTGCAATAACGATCCTGAAGCATGCCAATACACTTATAAAGATATTCCATATCATTATTGGTTTGATAAGCAAAGTAAAACATGGATAAAAAGAAAAAGAACACCAACAAACTTTTTCGTGAGAATTCATCATGTTTCTCCTCGAGAAGCAGAGCTTTATGCTCTTCGCATCCTTTTGATGTATGTAAAAGGTCCAAAAAGCTTTAAGGATCTTCGAACGGTTGATGGTGTTGAATATCCAACATTTTTAAGCACAGCTCAGGCATTAGGTCTTTGGGAAAATGATGATATTCATTTTCGGGTAATTCAAGACGCAATTAACGAAATGCGTAATCAAAGACAAATAAGACATTTCTTTGCTATGGTTATTGCTTTCAATCAACCTGGAAACCCAGATAAATTTTTGGATAAATTCCTCGATGAATTATTCCTTGGTTATGGGGAAGATCCAACCAAAAATCGGGAGCAAAGAAGGCGAAGGCATTAAATTACTTGGAATATATTTTTGAAAAAATAGGCACGAGTTGTCGTCGTCTTGGATTTAATGTTCCAGATAATTTTGAAGAAAATTGCCATTCAAAGGAAGCAGAACATGATTATGAAGCTCCTGATGATTTGCCTTTTGTCAATGGTAAAAAGCTTACCATTCAAGAATATGCTGATGCACAAAAAGCAAAATTAAATAATGATCAAACAAAAGCATTCGATGAAATTTGGAATGCTATTGAAAATAAAAAAGGCGGCTTTTATTTTTTGCAAGGTTCAGGAGGAACAGGCAAAACATTTTTGTATAATACTCTTATTACTTTTTGTCAAGCTCATGGATACAAAGTTCAATCATGCGCTTCTACAGGAATTGCAGCGACTTTGTTAAAAGGAGGGATGACAGCTCATTCTGCTTTCTTTATTCCAAAAGAATTAGGTCCTGATAGTAATTTAAATATTGGTGCTCATACTAAGAAAGGTGAATATTTTAAAGACCTTAATTTAGTAATTATTGATGAAGTTAGCATGCTTCACAAAGATTGTATGAATTACATCGATAGAATTCTAAAAGATCTAAGAAACAACCAACAACTTTTTGGAAATACCGTTGTTTTGATTGGAGGTGATTGGAAACAATTAACACCCGTGGTTCCAAGAGGAAGCGAAATGGCAATTATCAATGCTTCAATAAAATCATGGGATAAATTCCAAAATGCTCGACAACTAAACCTCGAACAAAATATGAGAGTAAATTCGAATGAGCTTGCATTCATCGAAGAATTAAAACTTATTGGAAATGGCGATAAATCATTATATATTAAAGGGACTGATTCCATCACTGTTGAAGCAGCCATTACTGTTAAAAACGAAGCTGATTTGATTAATTTTTGTTATGAACCAGGGTGGTTGCAAAATCCACAAAAGTACGCAAAGGAACTTTGTGGAAGTGCCATTCTCGCTCCACTAAATACAGTTCAGCAAAGGATAAATAAGGTAATTTTATCAAAACTAACAGGTTCTCAACAAACTTTTTCAAGTATCGATACATTATTATCAGATAAAGACAAATATTGTCCTCTCGAAGAAAATGACGATGATTACAGCGTCGAAAAAATGCATAGGATTGAAACAGCAGGTATGCCTCCTCATGAATTAAATCTAAAAGTTGGAGCAATTGTTATGCTGATAAAAAATTTATCAATTTTCACAGGCCTTTGCAATGGGACAAGAATGCAAATTGTGGAGATGAATAAAGACTTTTTAAAATGCAAAGTTTTAACAGGACCAGCATCCAAATCAGATGAAGTCGTTTATATTCCACGAGTCAAATTCGAGTATGGCAATTGTGAAGCTGAACCAGATATCCATTTTATCCGAACTCAATTTCCAATTAAGTTAGCTTTTGCTATGACTATTAACAAAGCTCAAGGCCAAACTTTAGAAAGAGTTGGGTTGTATTTTAGAACAAGCGAATGCTTTTCTCATGGCCAACTTTACACTGCTCTGTCCAGAGTCAGAACAAAAGACTCTATCAGAATTTTTACTGCAGTTCCAGAAAAACCAACAGTTAAAAATATTGTTTGGCAAAACCTTTTAAATATGTAAAAGCAAAAATATGTTGTTGCATATTTTTTATTATGTTTTTTTTATATATTTTTTTTTCAAAAAAAAAAAACTCCTCTGTATTCGGAAACCTTGACGTGGTAGAGGAGCAGAAACGCTTTTGGAATTTACAAAAGTAGGCAAATATCCGAAATTTACATAATTTGATAGTATTTCAAATTTTAAAGCTAGAACCAGCCGTTAATCGCGAAGCGATTTATGTTCAACGCCAAAAGCCTAACTATTGATCGGTTCTCCTAGTTAAAATTGCTAAAACCTCAAATCGGATATTCATAGTTTTGCAATAGCTTCATTTGGAGCAGAAAAGGCATTTTTTAATGTCAAATAATTAAATAACTCTGTATCAAAAAAAATTTTAGAAGTGTTAAGAAAAAATATTAAAATTGCTAAAACCTCAAATCGGATATTCATAGTTTTGCAATAGCTTCATTTGGAGCAGAAAAGGCATTTTTTAATCTCAAATAATTAAATAACTCTGTATCAAAAAATTTGAGAAGTGTTAAGAAAAAATTTTAAAATTGCTAAAACCTCAAATCGGATATTCAAAGTTTTGCAATAGCTTCATTTGGAGCAGAAAAGGCATTTTTTAATGTCAAATAATTAAATAATTCTGTATCAAAAAAAATTTTAGAAGTGTTAAGAAAAAATATTAAAATTGCTAAAACCTCAAATCGGATATTCATAGTTTTGCAATAGCTTCATCGGGAGCAGAAAAGGCATTTTTTAATGTCAAATAATTAAATAATTCTGTATCAAAAAAAATTTTAGAAGTGTTAAGAAAAAATATTAAAATTGCTAAAACCTCAAATCGGATATTCATAGTTTTGCAATAGCTTCATTTGGAGCAGAAAAGGCATTTTTTAATCTCAAATAATTAAATAACTCTGTATCAAAAAATTTAAGAAGTGTTAAGAAAAAATTTTAAAATTGCTAAAACCTCAAATCGGATATTCAAAGTTTTGCAATAGCTTCATTTGGAGCAGAAAAGGCATTTTTTAATGTCAAATAATTAAATAACTCTGTATCAAAAAAAATTTTAGAAGTGTTAAGAAAAAATATTAAAATTGCTAAAACCTCAAATCGGATATTCAGAGTTTTGTGATAGCTTCTTTTGGAGCAGAAAAGGCATTTTTTAATGTCAAATAATTAAATAACTCTGTATCAAAATAAATTTAGAAGTGTTAAGAAAAAATATTAAAATTGCTAAAACCTCAAATCGGATATTCAGAGTTTTGTGATAGCTTCATTTGGAGCAGAAAAGGCATTTTTTAATGTCAAATAATTAAATAACTCTGTATCAAAAAAATTTTAGAAGTGTTAAGAAAAAATATTAAAATTGCTAAAACCTCAAATCGGATATTCATAGTTTTGCAATAGCTTCATTTGGAACAGAAAAGGCATTTTTTAATGTCAAATAATTAAATAACACTGTATCAAAAAAAATTTTAGAAGTGTTAAGAAAAATTTTTAAAATTGCTTAAACCTCAAATCGGATATTCATAGTTTTGCAATAGCTTCATTTGGTGCAGAAAAGGCATTTTTTAATGTCAAAAAATTAAATAACTCTGTATCAAAATAAATTTAGAAGTGTTAAGAAAAAATATTAAAATTGCTAAAACCTCAAATCGGATATTCAGAGTTTTGTGATAGCTTCTTTTGGAGCAGAAAAGGCATTTTTTAATGTCAAATAATTAAATAACTCTGTATCAAAATAAATTTAGAAGTGTTAAGAAAAAATATTAAAATTGCTAAAACCTCAAATCGGATATTCAGAGTTTTGTGATAGCTTCTTTTGGAGCAGAAAAGGCATTTTTTAATGTCAAATAATTAAATAACTCTGTATCAAAATAAATTTAGAAGTGTTAAGAAAAAATATTAAAATTGCTAAAACCTCAAATCGGATATTCAGAGTTTTGTGATAGCTTCTTTTGGAGCAGAAAAGGCATTTTTTAATGTCAAATAATTAAATAACTCTGTATCAAAATAAATTTAGAAGTGTTAAGAAAAAATATTAAAATTGCTAAAACCTCAAATCGGATATTCAGAGTTTTGTGATAGCTTCTTTTGGAGCAGAAAAGGCATTTTTTAATGTCAAATAATTAAATAACTCTGTATCAACAAAATGGAGAAATGCCAAAAAAATTAAATTAAAATATTAAAATTGCTAAAACCTCAAATCGGATATTCATAGTTTTGCAATAGCTTCATTTGGAGCAGAAAAGGCATTTTTTAATGTCAAATAATTAAATAACTCTGTATCAAAAAAAATTTTAGAAGTGTTAAGAAAAAATATTAAAATTGCTAAAACCTCAAATCGGATATTCATAGTTTTGCAATAGCTTCATTTGGAGCAGAAAAGGCATTTTTTAATCTCAAATAATTAAATAACTCTGTATCAAAAAATTTGAGAAGTGTTAAGAAAAAATTTTAAAATTGCTAAAACCTCAAATCGGATATTCAAAGTTTTGCAATAGCTTCATTTGGAGCAGAAAAGGCATTTTTTAATGTCAAATAATTAAATAATTCTGTATCAAAAAAAATTTTAGAAGTGTTAAGAAAAAATATTAAAATTGCTAAAACCTCAAATCGGATATTCATAGTTTTGCAATAGCTTCATCGGGAGCAGAAAAGGCATTTTTTAATGTCAAATAATTAAATAATTCTGTATCAAAAAAAATTTTAGAAGTGTTAAGAAAAAATATTAAAATTGCTAAAACCTCAAATCGGATATTCATAGTTTTGCAATAGCTTCATTTGGAGCAGAAAAGGCATTTTTTAATCTCAAATAATTAAATAACTCTGTATCGAAAAATTTGAGAAGTGTTAAGAAAAAATTTTAAAATTGCTAAAACCTCAAATCGGATATTCAAAGTTTTGCAATAGCTTCATTTGGAGCAGAAAAGGCATTTTTTAATGTCAAATAATTAAATAACTCTGTATCAAAAAAAATTTTAGAAGTGTTAAGAAAAAATATTAAAATTGCTAAAACCTCAAATCGGATATTCATAGTTTTGCAATAGCTTCATTTGGAGCAGAAAAGGCATTTTTTAATCTCAAATAATTAAATAACTCTGTATCAAAAAATTTGAGAAGTGTTAAGAAAAAATTTTAAAATTGCTAAAACCTCAAATCGGATATTCAAAGTTTTGCAATAGCTTCATTTGGAGCAGAAAAGGCATTTTTTAATGTCAAATAATTAAATAACTCTGTATCAAAAAAAATTTTAGAAGTGTTAAGAAAAAATATTAAAATTGCTAAAACCTCAAATCGGATATTCATAGTTTTGCAATAGCTTCATTTGGAGCAGAAAAGGCATTTTTTAATCTCAAATAATTAAATAACTCTGTATCAAAAAATTTGAGAAGTGTTAAGAAAAAATTTTAAAATTGCTAAAACCTCAAATCGGATATTCAAAGTTTTGCAATAGCTTCATTTGGAGCAGAAAAGGAATTTTTTAATGTCAAATAATTAAATAACTCTGTATCAAAAAAAATTTTAGAAGTGTTAAGAAAAAATATTAAAATTGCTAAAACCTCAAATCGGATATTCATAGTTTTGCAATAGCTTCATTTGGAGCAGAAAAGGCATTTTTTAATGTCAAATAATTAAATAACTCTGTATCAAAAAATTTGAGAAGTGTTAAGAAAAAATTTTAAAATTGCTAAAACCTCAAATCGGATATTCAAAGTTTTGCAATAGCTTCATTTGGAGCAGAAAAGGAATTTTTTAATGTCAAATAATTAAATAACTCTGTATCAAAAAAAATTTTAGAAGTGTTAAGAAAAAATATTAAAATTGCTAAAACCTCAAATCGGATATTCATAGTTTTGCAATAGCTTCATTTGGAGCAGAAAAGGCATTTTTTAATGTCAAATAATTAAATAACTCTGTATCAAAAAATTTGAGAAGTGTTAAGAAAAAATTTTAAAATTGCTAAAACCTCAAATCGGATATTCAAAGTTTTGCAATAGCTTCATTTGGAGCAGAAAAGGCATTTTTTAATGTCAAATAATTAAATAACTCTGTATCAAAAAAAATTTTAGAAGTGTTAAGAAAAATTTTTAAAATTGCTAAAACCTCAAATCGGATATTCAAAGTTTTGCAATAGCTTCATTTGGAGCAGAAAAGGCATTTTTTAATGTCAAATAATTAAATAACTCTGTATCAAAAAATTTGAGAAGTGTTAAGAAAAATTTTTAAAATTGCTTTAACCTCAAATCGGATATTCATAGTTTTGCAATAGCTTCATTTGGAGCAGAAAAGGCATTTTTTAATGTCAAGTAATTAAATAACTCTGTATCAAAAAAAATTTTAGAAGTGTTAAGAAAAATTTTTAAAATTGCTAAAACCTCAAATCGGATATTCAAAGTTTTGCAATAGCTTCATTTGGAGCAGAAAAGGCATTTTTTAATGTCAAATAATTAAATAACTCTGTATCAAAAAAAATTTAAGAAGTGTTAAGAAAAATTTTTAAAATTGCTAAAACCTCAAATCGGATATTCAAAGTTTTGCAATAGCTTCATTTGGAGCAGAAAAGGCATTTTTTAATGTCAAATAATTAAATAACTCTGTATCAAAAAAAATTTTAGAAGTGTTAAGAAAAATTTTTAAAATTGCTAAAACCTCAAATCGGATATTCAAAGTTTTGCAATAGCTTCATTTGGAGCAGAAAAGGCATTTTTTAATGTCAAATAATTAAATAACTCTGTATCAAAAAAAATTTTAGAAGTGTTAAGAAAAATTTTTAAAATTGCTAAAACCTCAAATCGGATATTCAAAGTTTTGCAATAGCTTCATTTGGAGCAGAAAAGGCATTTTTTAATGTCAAATAATTAAATAACTCTGTATCAAAAAATTTGAGAAGTGTTAAGAAAAAATTTTAAAATTGCTAAAACCTCAAATAGGATATTCAAAGTTTTGCAATAGCTTCATTTGGAGCAGAAAAGGCATTTTTTAATGTCAAATAATTAAATAACTCTGTATCAAAAAAATTTTTAGAAGTGATAAGAAAAATTTTTAAAATTGCTTAAACCTCAAATCGGATATTCATAGTTTTGCAATAGCTTCATTTGGAGCAGAAAAGGCATTTTTTAATGTCAAATAATTAAATAACTCTGTATCAAAAAAAATTTTAGAAGTGTTAAGAAAAAATATTAAAATTGCTAAAACCTCAAATCGGATATTCAAAGTTTTGCAATAGCTTCATTTGGAGCAGAAAAGGCATTTTTTAATGTCAAATAATTAAATAACTCTGTATCAAAAAAATTTTTAGAAGTGTTAAGAAAAATTTTTAAAATTGCTTAAACCTCAAATCGGATATTCATAGTTTTGCAATAGCTTCATTTGGAGCAGAAAAGGCATTTTTTAATGTCAAATAATTAAATAACTCTGTATCAAAAAATTTTAGAAGTGTTAAGAAAAAATATTAAAATTGCTAAAACCTCAAATCGGATATTCATAGTTTTGCAATAGCTTCATTTGGAGCAGAAAAGGCATTTTTTAATGTCAAATAATTAAATAACTCTGTATCAAAAAAATTTTTAGAAGTGTTAAGAAAAAATATTAAAATTGCTAAAACCTCAAATCGGATATTCATAGTTTTGCAATAGCTTCATTTGGAGCAGAAAAGGCATTTTTTAATGTCAAATAATTAAATAACTCTGTATCAAAAAATTTGAGAAGTTTTAAGAAAAAATTTTAAAATTGCTAAAACCTCATATCGGATATTCAAAGTTTTGCAATAGCCTCATTTGGAGCAGAAAAGGCATTTTTTAATGTCAAATAATTAAATAACTCTGTATCAAAAAATTTGAGAAGTGTTAAGAAAAAATTTTAAAATTGCTAAAACCTCAAATCGGATATTCAAAGTTTTGCAATAGCCTCATTTGGAGCAGAAAAGGCATTTTTTAATGTCAAATAATTAAATAACTCTGTATCAAAAAATTTGAGAAGTGTTAAGAAAAAATTTTAAAATTGCTAAAACCTCAAATCGGATATTCAAAGTTTTGCAATAGCCTCATTTGGAGCAGAAAAGGCATTTTTTAATGTCAAATAATTAAATAACTCTGTATCAAAAAAAATTTTAGAAGTGTTAAGAAAAAATATTAAAATTGCTAAAACCTCAAATCGGATATTCAAAGTTTTGCAATAGCTTCATTTGGAGCAGAAAAGGCATTTTTTAATGTCAAATAATTAAATAACTCTGTATCAAAAAAAATTTTAGAAGTGTTAAGAAAAAATTTTAAAATTGCTAAAACCTCAAATCGGATATTCAAAGTTTTGCAATAGCCTCATTTGGAGCAGAAAAGGCATTTTTTAATGTCAAATAATTAAATAACTCTGTATCAAAAAAAATTTTAGAAGTGTTAAGAAAAAATATTAAAATTGCTAAAACCTCAAATCGGATATTCAAAGTTTTGCAATAGCTTCATTTGGAGCAGAAAAGGCATTTTTTAATGTCAAATAATTAAATAACTCTGTATCAAAAAAAATTTTAGAAGTGTTAAGAAAAAATTTTAAAATTGCTAAAACCTCAAATCGGATATTCAAAGTTTTGCAATAGCCTCATTTGGAGCAGAAAAGGCATTTTTTAATGTCAAATAATTAAATAACTCTGTATCAAAAAATTTGAGAAGTGTTAAGAAAAAATATTAAAATTGCTAAAACCTCAAATCGGATATTCATAGTTTTGCAATAGCTTCATTTGGAGCAGAAAAGGCATTTTTTAATGTCAAATAATTAAATAACTCTGTATCAAAAAATTTGAGAAGTGTTAAGAAAAAATTTTAAAATTGCTAAAACCTCAAATCGGATATTCAAAGTTTTGCAATAGCCTCATTTGGAGCAGAAAAGGCATTTTTTAATGTCAAATAATTAAATAACTCTGTATCAAAAAATTTGAGAAGTGTTAAGAAAAAATATTAAAATTGCTAAAACCTCAAATCGGATATTCAAAGTTTTGCAATAGCCTCATTTGGAGCAGAAAAGGCATTTTTTAATGTCAAATAATTAAATAACTCTGTATCAAAAAATTTGAGAAGTGTTAAGAAAAAATATTAAAATTGCTAAAACCTCAAATCGGATATTCAAAGTTTTGCAATAGCCTCATTTGGAGCAGAAAAGGCATTTTTTAATGTCAAATAATTAAATAACTCTGTATCAAAAAATTTGAGAAGTGTTTAGAAAAAATATTAAAATTGCTAAAACCTCAAATCGGATATTCAAAGTTTTGCAATAGCCTCATTTGGAGCAGAAAAGGCATTTTTTAATATCAAATAATTAAATAACTCTGTATCAAAAAATTTGAGAAGTGTTAAGAAAAAATATTAAAATTGCTAAAACCTCAAATCGGATATTCAAAGTTTTGCAATAGCCTCATTTGGAGCAGAAAAGGCATTTTTTAATGTCAAATAATTAAATAACTCTGTATCAAAAAATTTGAGAAGTGTTAAGAAAAAATATTAAAATTGCTAAAACCTCAAATCGGATATTCATAGTTTTGCAATAGCTTCATTTGGAGCAGAAAAGGCATTTTTTAATGTCAAATAATTAAATAACTCTGTATCAAAAAATTTGAGAAGTGTTAAGAAAAAATTTTAAAATTGCTAAAACCTCAAATCGGATATTCAAAGTTTTGCAATAGCCTCATTTGGAGCAGAAAAGGCATTTTTTAATGTCAAATAATTAAATAACTCTGTATCAAAAAAAATTTTAGAAGTGTTAAGAAAAAATATTAAAATTGCTAAAACCTCAAATCGGATATTCATAGTTTTGCAATAGCTTCATTTGGAGCAGAAAAGGTATTTTTTAATCTCAAATAATTAAATAACTCTGTATCAAAAAATTTGAGAAGTGTTAAGAAAAAATATTAAAATTGCTAAAACCTCAAATCGGATATTCATAGTTTTGCAATAGCTTCATTTGGAGCAGAAAAGGCATTTTTTAATGTCAAATAATTAAATAACTCTGTATCAAAAAATTTGAGAAGTGTTAAGAAAAAATATTAAAATTGCTAAAACCTCAAATCGGATATTCAAAGTTTTGCAATAGCCTCATTTGGAGCAGAAAAGGCATTTTTTAATGTCAAATAATTAAATAACTCTGTATCAAAAAATTTGAGAAGTGTTAAGAAAAAATTTTAAAATTGCTAAAACCTCAAATCGGATATTCAAAGTTTTGCAATAGCCTCATTTGGAGCAGAAAAGGCATTTTTTAATGACAAATAATTAAATAACTCTGTATCAAAAAAAATTTTAGAAGTGTTAAGAAAAAATATTAAAATTGCTAAAACCTCAAATCGGATATTCATAGTTTTGCAATAGCTTCATTTGGAGCAGAAAAGGTATTTTTTAATCTCAAATAATTAAATAACTCTGTATCAAAAAATTTGAGAAGTGTTAAGAAAAAATATTAAAATTGCTAAAACCTCAAATCGGATATTCATAGTTTTGCAATAGCTTCATTTGGAGCAGAAAAGGCATTTTTTAATGTCAAATAATTAAATAACTCTGTATCAAAAAATTTGAGAAGTGTTAAGAAAAAATATTAAAATTGCTAAAACCTCAAATCGGATATTCATAGTTTTGCAATAGCTTCATTTGGAGCAGAAAAGGCATTTTTTAATGTCAAATAATTAAATAACTCTGTATCAAAAAATTTGAGAAGTGTTAAGAAAAAATTTTAAAATTGCTAAAACCTCAAATCGGATATTCAAAGTTTTGCAATAGCCTCATTTGGAGCAGAAAAGGCATTTTTTAATGTCAAATAATTAAATAACTCTGTATCAAAAAAAATTTTAGAAGTGTTAAGAAAAAATATTAAAATTGCTAAAACCTCAAATCGGATATTCAAAGTTTTGCAATAGCTTCATTTGGAGCAGAAAAGGCATTTTTTAATGTCAAATAATTAAATAACTCTGTATCAAAAAAAATTTTAGAAGTGTTAAGAAAAAATTTTAAAATTGCTAAAACCTCAAATCGGATATTCAAAGTTTTGCAATAGCGTCATTTGGAGCAGAAAAGGCATTTTTTAATGTCAAATAATTAAATAACTCTGTATCAAAAAATTTGAGAAGTGTTAAGAAAAAATATTAAAATTGCTAAAACCTCAAATCGGATATTCATAGTTTTGCAATAGCTTCATTTGGAGCAGAAAAGGCATTTTTTAATGTCAAATAATTAAATAACTCTGTATCAAAAAATTTGAGAAGTGTTAAGAAAAAATTTTAAAATTGCTAAAACCTCAAATCGGATATTCAAAGTTTTGCAATAGCCTCATTTGGAGCAGAAAAGGCATTTTTTAATGTCAAATAATTAAATAACTCTGTATCAAAAAATTTGAGAAGTGTTAAGAAAAAATTTTAAAATTGCTAAAACCTCATATCGGATATTCAAAGTTTTGCAACAGCCTCATTTGGAGCAGAAAAGGCATTTTTTAATGTCAAATAATTAAATAAATCTGTATCAAAAAATTTGAGAAGTGTTAAGAAAAAATATTAAAATTGCTAAAACCTCAAATCGGATATTCAAAGTTTTGCAATAGCCTCATTTGGAGCAGAAAAGGCATTTTTTAATGTCAAATAATTAAATAACTCTGTATCAAAAAATTTGAGAAGTGTTAAGAAAAAATATTAAAATTGCTAAAACCTCAAATCGGATATTCAAAGTTTTGCAATAGCCTCATTTGGAGCAGAAAAGGCATTTTTTAATGTCAAATAATTAAATAACTCTGTATCAAAAAAAATTTTAGAAGTGTTAAGAAAAAATATTAAAATTGCTAAAACCTCAAATCGGATATTCAAAGTTTTGCAATAGCCTCATTTGGAGCAGAAAAGGCATTTTTTAATGTCAAATAATTAAATAACTCTGTATCAAAAAATTTGAGAAGTGTTAAGAAAAAATATTAAAATTGCTAAAACCTCAAATCGGATATTCATAGTTTTGCAATAGCTTCATTTGGAGCAGAAAAGGCATTTTTTAATGTCAAATAATTAAATAACTCTGTATCAAAAAATTTGAGAAGTGTTAAGAAAAAATTTTAAAATTGCTAAAACCTCAAATCGGATATTCAAAGTTTTGCAATAGCCTCATTTGGAGCAGAAAAGGCATTTTTTAATGTCAAATAATTAAATAACTCTGTATCAAAAAAAATTTTAGAAGTGTTAAGAAAAAATATTAAAATTGCTAAAACCTCAAATCGGATATTCATAGTTTTGCAATAGCTTCATTTGGAGCAGAAAAGGTATTTTTTAATCTCAAATAATTAAATAACTCTGTATCAAAAAATTTGAGAAGTGTTAAGAAAAAATATTAAAATTGCTAAAACCTCAAATCGGATATTCATAGTTTTGCAATAGCTTCATTTGGAGCAGAAAAGGCATTTTTTAATGTCAAATAATTAAATAACTCTGTATCAAAAAATTTGAGAAGTGTTAAGAAAAAATATTAAAATTGCTAAAACCTCAAATCGGATATTCAAAGTTTTGCAATAGCCTCATTTGGAGCAGAAAAGGCATTTTTTAATGTCAAATAATTAAATAACTCTGTATCAAAAAATTTGAGAAGTGTTAAGAAAAAGTTTTAAAATTGCTAAAACCTCAAATCGGATATTCAAAGTTTTGCAATAGCTTCATTTGGAGCAGAAAAGGCATTTTTTAATGTCAAATAATTAAATAACCTGTATCAAAAAATTTGGAGAAAGGCCAGAAAAATTAAATTAAAATATTTAAGTTGCTAAAACCTCAAATCGGATATTCATAGTTTTGCAATAGCTTCATTTGGAGCAGAAAAGGCATTTTTTAATCTCAAATAATTAAATAACTCTGTATCAAAAAATTTGAGAAGTGTTAAGAAAAAATTTTAAAATTGCTAAAACCTCAAATCGGATATTCAAAGTTTTGCAATAGCTTCATTTGGAGCAGAAAAGGCATTTTTTAATGTCAAATAATTAAATAACTCTGTATCAAAAAATTTGAGAAGTGTTAAGAAAAAATATTAAAATTGCTAAAACCTCAAATCGGATATTCAAAGTTTTGCAATAGCCTCATTTGGAGCAGAAAAGGCATTTTTTAATGTCAAATAATTAAATAACTCTGTATCAAAAAATTTGAGAAGTGTTAAGAAAAAGTTTTAAAATTGCTAAAACCTCAAATCGGATATTCAAAGTTTTGCAATAGCTTCATTTGGAGCAGAAAAGGCATTTTTTAATGTCAAATAATTAAATAACCTGTATCAAAAAATTTGGAGAAAGGCCAGAAAAATTAAATTAAAATATTTAAGTTGCTAAAACCTCAAATCGGATATTCATAGTTTTGCAATAGCTTCATTTGGAGCAGAAAAGGCATTTTTTAATCTCAAATAATTAAATAACTCTGTATCAAAAAATTTGAGAAGTGTTAAGAAAAAATTTTAAAATTGCTAAAACCTCAAATCGGATATTCAAAGTTTTGCAATAGCTTCATTTGGAGCAGAAAAGGCATTTTTTAATGTCAAATAATTAAATAATTCTGTATCAAAAAATTTGGAGAAAGGCCAGAAAAATTAAATTAAAATATTTAAGTTGCTAAAACCTCAAATCGGATATTCAAAGTTTTGCAATAGCTTCATTTGGAGCAGAAAAGGCATTTTTTAATGTCAAATAATTAAATAACCTGTATCAAAAAATTTGGAGAAAGGCCAGAAAAATTAAATTAAAATATTTAAGTTGCTAAAACCTCAAATCGGATATTCATAGTTTTGCAATAGCTTCATTTGGAGCAGAAAAGGCATTTTTTAATCTCAAATAATTAAATAACTCTGTATCAAAAAATTTGAGAAGTGTTAAGAAAAAATATTAAAATTGCTAAAACCTCAAATCGGATATTCAAAGTTTTGCAATAGCTTCATTTGGAGCAGAAAAGGCATTTTTTAATGTCAAATAATTAAATAACCTGTATCAAAAAATTTGGAGAAAGGCCAGAAAAATTAAATTAAAATATTTAAGTTGCTAAAACCTCAAATCGGATATTCATAGTTTTGCAATAGCTTCATTTGGAGCAGAAAAGGCATTTTTTAATCTCAAATAATTAAATAACTCTGTATCAAAAAATTTGAGAAGTGTTAAGAAAAAATATTAAAATTGCTAAAACCTCAAATCGGATATTCAAAGTTTTGCAATAGCCTCATTTGGAGCAGAAAAGGCATTTTTTAATGTCAAATAATTAAATAACTCTGTATCAAAAAATTTGAGAAGTGTTAAGAAAAAGTTTTAAAATTGCTAAAACCTCAAATCGGATATTCAAAGTTTTGCAATAGCTTCATTTGGAGCAGAAAAGGCATTTTTTAATGTCAAATAATTAAATAACCTGTATCAAAAAATTTGGAGAAAGGCCAGAAAAATTAAATTAAAATATTTAAGTTGCTAAAACCTCAAATCGGATATTCATAGTTTTGCAATAGCTTCATTTGGAGCAGAAAAGGCATTTTTTAATCTCAAATAATTAAATAACTCTGTATCAAAAAATTTGAGAAGTGTTAAGAAAAAATATTAAAATTGCTAAAACCTCAAATCGGATATTCAAAGTTTTGCAATAGCCTCATTTGGAGCAGAAAAGGCATTTTTTAATGTCAAATAATTAAATAACTCTGTATCAAAAAATTTGAGAAGTGTTAAGAAAAAGTTTTAAAATTGCTAAAACCTCAAATCGGATATTCAAAGTTTTGCAATAGCTTCATTTGGAGCAGAAAAGGCATTTTTTAATGTCAAATAATTAAATAACCTGTATCAAAAAATTTGGAGAAAGGCCAGAAAAATTAAATTAAAATATTTAAGTTGCTAAAACCTCAAATCGGATATTCATAGTTTTGCAATAGCTTCATTTGGAGCAGAAAAGGCATTTTTTAATCTCAAATAATTAAATAACTCTGTATCAAAAAATTTGAGAAGTGTTAAGAAAAAATATTAAAATTGCTAAAACCTCAAATCGGATATTCAAAGTTTTGCAATAGCTTCATTTGGAGCAGAAAAGGCATTTTTTAATGTCAAATAATTAAATAACCTGTATCAAAAAATTTGGAGAAAGGCCAGAAAAATTAAATTAAAATATTTAAGTTGCTAAAACCTCAAATCGGATATTCATAGTTTTGCAATAGCTTCATTTGGAGCAGAAAAGGCATTTTTTAATCTCAAATAATTAAATAACTCTGTATCAAAAAATTTGAGAAGTGTTAAGAAAAAATATTAAAATTGCTAAAACCTCAAATCGGATATTCAAAGTTTTGCAATAGCCTCATTTGGAGCAGAAAAGGCATTTTTTAATGTCAAATAATTAAATAACTCTGTATCAAAAAATTTGAGAAGTGTTAAGAAAAAGTTTTAAAATTGCTAAAACCTCAAATCGGATATTCAAAGTTTTGCAATAGCTTCATTTGGAGCAGAAAAGGCATTTTTTAATGTCAAATAATTAAATAACCTGTATCAAAAAATTTGGAGAAAGGCCAGAAAAATTAAATTAAAATATTTAAGTTGCTAAAACCTCAAATCGGATATTCATAGTTTTGCAATAGCTTCATTTGGAGCAGAAAAGGCATTTTTTAATCTCAAATAATTAAATAACTCTGTATCAAAAAATTTGAGAAGTGTTAAGAAAAAATATTAAAATTGCTAAAACCTCAAATCGGATATTCAAAGTTTTGCAATAGCCTCATTTGGAGCAGAAAAGGCATTTTTTAATGTCAAATAATTAAATAACTCTGTATCAAAAAATTTGAGAAGTGTTAAGAAAAAGTTTTAAAATTGCTAAAACCTCAAATCGGATATTCAAAGTTTTGCAATAGCTTCATTTGGAGCAGAAAAGGCATTTTTTAATGTCAAATAATTAAATAACCTGTATCAAAAAATTTGGAGAAAGGCCAGAAAAATTAAATTAAAATATTTAAGTTGCTAAAACCTCAAATCGGATATTCATAGTTTTGCAATAGCTTCATTTGGAGCAGAAAAGGCATTTTTTAATCTCAAATAATTAAATAACTCTGTATCAAAAAATTTGAGAAGTGTTAAGAAAAAATTTTAAAATTGCTAAAACCTCAAATCGGATATTCAAAGTTTTGCAATAGCTTCATTTGGAGCAGAAAAGGCATTTTTTAATGTCAAATAATTAAATAATTCTGTATCAAAAAATTTGGAGAAAGGCCAGAAAAATTAAATTAAAATATTTAAGTTGCTAAAACCTCAAATCGGATATTCAAAGTTTTGCAATAGCTTCATTTGGAGCAGAAAAGGCATTTTTTAATGTCAAATAATTAAATAACCTGTATCAAAAAATTTGGAGAAAGGCCAGAAAAATTAAATTAAAATATTTAAGTTGCTAAAACCTCAAATCGGATATTCATAGTTTTGCAATAGCTTCATTTGGAGCAGAAAAGGCATTTTTTAATCTCAAATAATTAAATAACTCTGTATCAAAAAATTTGAGAAGTGTTAAGAAAAAATATTAAAATTGCTAAAACCTCAAATCGGATATTCAAAGTTTTGCAATAGCTTCATTTGGAGCAGAAAAGGCATTTTTTAATGTCAAATAATTAAATAACCTGTATCAAAAAATTTGGAGAAAGGCCAGAAAAATTAAATTAAAATATTTAAGTTGCTAAAACCTCAAATCGGATATTCATAGTTTTGCAATAGCTTCATTTGGAGCAGAAAAGGCATTTTTTAATCTCAAATAATTAAATAACTCTGTATCAAAAAATTTGAGAAGTGTTAAGAAAAAATATTAAAATTGCTAAAACCTCAAATCGGATATTCAAAGTTTTGCAATAGCCTCATTTGGAGCAGAAAAGGCATTTTTTAATGTCAAATAATTAAATAACTCTGTATCAAAAAATTTGAGAAGTGTTAAGAAAAAGTTTTAAAATTGCTAAAACCTCAAATCGGATATTCAAAGTTTTGCAATAGCTTCATTTGGAGCAGAAAAGGCATTTTTTAATGTCAAATAATTAAATAACCTGTATCAAAAAATTTGGAGAAAGGCCAGAAAAATTAAATTAAAATATTTAAGTTGCTAAAACCTCAAATCGGATATTCATAGTTTTGCAATAGCTTCATTTGGAGCAGAAAAGGCATTTTTTAATCTCAAATAATTAAATAACTCTGTATCAAAAAATTTGAGAAGTGTTAAGAAAAAATATTAAAATTGCTAAAACCTCAAATCGGATATTCAAAGTTTTGCAATAGCCTCATTTGGAGCAGAAAAGGCATTTTTTAATGTCAAATAATTAAATAACTCTGTATCAAAAAATTTGAGAAGTGTTAAGAAAAAGTTTTAAAATTGCTAAAACCTCAAATCGGATATTCAAAGTTTTGCAATAGCTTCATTTGGAGCAGAAAAGGCATTTTTTAATGTCAAATAATTAAATAACCTGTATCAAAAAATTTGGAGAAAGGCCAGAAAAATTAAATTAAAATATTTAAGTTGCTAAAACCTCAAATCGGATATTCATAGTTTTGCAATAGCTTCATTTGGAGCAGAAAAGGCATTTTTTAATCTCAAATAATTAAATAACTCTGTATCAAAAAATTTGAGAAGTGTTAAGAAAAAATATTAAAATTGCTAAAACCTCAAATCGGATATTCAAAGTTTTGCAATAGCTTCATTTGGAGCAGAAAAGGCATTTTTTAATGTCAAATAATTAAATAACTCTGTATCAAAAAATTTGAGAAGTGTTAAGAAAAAATATTAAAATTGCTAAAACCTCAAATCGGATATTCAAAGTTTTGCAATAGCCTCATTTGGAGCAGAAAAGGCATTTTTTAATGTCAAATAATTAAATAACTCTGTATCAAAAAATTTGAGAAGTGTTAAGAAAAAGTTTTAAAATTGCTAAAACCTCAAATCGGATATTCAAAGTTTTGCAATAGCTTCATTTGGAGCAGAAAAGGCATTTTTTAATGTCAAATAATTAAATAACCTGTATCAAAAAATTTGGAGAAAGGCCAGAAAAATTAAATTAAAATATTTAAGTTGCTAAAACCTCAAATCGGATATTCATAGTTTTGCAATAGCTTCATTTGGAGCAGAAAAGGCATTTTTTAATCTCAAATAATTAAATAACTCTGTATCAAAAAATTTGAGAAGTGTTAAGAAAAAATTTTAAAATTGCTAAAACCTCAAATCGGATATTCAAAGTTTTGCAATAGCTTCATTTGGAGCAGAAAAGGCATTTTTTAATGTCAAATAATTAAATAATTCTGTATCAAAAAATTTGGAGAAAGGCCAGAAAAATTAAATTAAAATATTTAAGTTGCTAAAACCTCAAATCGGATATTCAAAGTTTTGCAATAGCTTCATTTGGAGCAGAAAAGGCATTTTTTAATGTCAAATAATTAAATAACTCTGTATCAAAAAATTTGAGAAGTGTTAAGAAAAAGTTTTAAAATTGCTAAAACCTCAAATCGGATATTCAAAGTTTTGCAATAGCTTCATTTGGAGCAGAAAAGGCATTTTTTAATGTCAAATAATTAAATAACTCTGTATCAAAAAAAATTTTAGAAGTGTTAAGAAAAATTTTTAAAATTGCTAAAACCTCAAATCGGATATTCAAAGTTTTGCAATAGCTTCATTTGGAGCAGAAAAGGCATTTTTTAATGTCAAATAATTAAATAACTCTGTATCAAAAAAATTTTTAGAAGTGTTAAGAAAAATTTTTAAAATTGCTTAAACCTCAAATCGGATATTCATAGTTTTGCAATAGCTTCATTTGGAGCAGAAAAGGCATTTTTTAATGTCAAATAATTAAATAACTCTGTATCAAAAATTTTTAGAAGTGTAAAGAAAAAATATTAAAATTGCTAAAACCTCAAATCGGATATTCAAAGTTTTGCAATAGCTTCATTTGGAGCAGAAAAGGCATTTTTTAATGTCAAATAATTAAATAACTCTGTATCAAAAAATTTTTTTAGAAGTGTTAAGAAAAATTTTTAAAATTGCTTAAACCTCAAATCGGATATTCATAGTTTTGCAATAGCTTCATTTGGAGCAGAAAAGGCATTTTTTAATGTCAAATAATTAAATAACTCTGTATCAAAAAATTTGAGAAGTGTTAAGAAAAATTTTTAAAATTTCTAAAACCTCAAATCGGATATTCAAAGTTTTGCAATAGCTTCATTTGGAGCAGAAAAGGCATTTTTTAATGTCAAGTAATTAAATAACTCTGTATCAAAAAAATTTTTAGAAGTGTTAAGAAAAAATATTAAAATTGCTAAAACCTCAAATCGGATATTCAAAGTTTTGCAATAGCCTCATTTGGAGCAGAAAAGGCATTTTTTAATGTCAAATAATTAAATAACTCTGTATCAAAAAAATTTTTAGAAGTGTTAAGAAAAATTTTTAAAATAGCTTAAACCTCAAATCGGATATTCATAGTTTTGCAATAGCTTCATTTGGAGCAGAAAAGGCATTTTTTAATGTCAAATAATTAAATAACTCTGTATCAAAAATTTTTTTTGAAGTGTAAAGAAAAAATATTAAAATTGCTAAAACCTCAAATCGGATATTCAAAGTTTTGCAATAGCTTCATTTGGAGCAGAAAAGGCATTTTTTAATGTCAAATAATTAAATAACTCTGTATCAAAAAATTTTTTTAGAAGTGTTAAGAAAAATTTTTAAAATTGCTTAAACCTCAAATCGGATATTCATAGTTTTGCAATAGCTTCATTTGGAGCAGAAAAGGCATTTTTTAATGTCAAATAATTAAATAACTCTGTATCAAAAAATTTGAGAAGTGTTAAGAAAAATTTTTAAAATTTCTAAAACCTCAAATCGGATATTCAAAGTTTTGCAATAGCTTCATTTGGAGCAGAAAAGGCATTTTTTAATGTCAAGTAATTAAATAACTCTGTATCAAAAAAATTTTTAGAAGTGTTAAGAAAAAATATTAAAATTGCTAAAACCTCAAATCGGATATTCAAAGTTTTGCAATAGCCTCATTTGGAGCAGAAAAGGCATTTTTTAATGTCAAATAATTAAATAACTCTGTATCAAAAAAAATTTAAGAAGTGTTAAGAAAAATTTTTAAAATTGCTAAAACCTCAAATCGGATATTCAAAGTTTTGCAATAGCTTCATTTGGATCAGAAAAGGCATTTTTTAATGTCAAATAATTAAATAACCTGTATCAAAAAATTTGGAGAAAGGCCAGAAAAATTAAATTAAAATATTTAAGTTGCTAAAACCTCAAATCGGATATTCAAAGTTTTGCAATAGCTTCATTTGGAGCAGAAAAGGCATTTTTTAATGTCAAATAATTAAATAACCTGTATCAAAAAATTTGGAGAAAGGCCAGAAAAATTAAATTAAAATATTTAAGTTGCTAAAACCTCAAATCGGATATTCAAAGTTTTGCAATAGCTTCATTTGGAGCAGAAAAGGCATTTTTTAATGTCAAATAATTAAATAACTCTGTATCAAAAAAAATTTTAGAAGTGTTAAGAAAAATTTTTAAAATTGCTTAAACCTCAAATCGGATATTCAAAGTTTTGCAATAGCCTCATTTGGAGCAGAAAAGGCATTTTTTAATGTCAAATAATTAAATAACCTGTATCAAAAAATTTGGAGAAAGGCCAGAAAAATTAAATTAAAATATTTAAGTTGCTAAAACCTCAAATCGGATATTCAAAGTTTTGCAATAGCTTCATTTGGAGCAGAAAAGGCATTTTTTAATGTCAAATAATTAAATAACTCTGTATCAAAAAAAATTTAAGAAGTGTTAAGAAAAATTTTTAAAATTGCTAAAACCTCAAATCGGATATTCAAAGTTTTGCAATAGCTTCATTTGGATCAGAAAAGGCATTTTTTAATGTCAAGTAATTAAATAAGTCTGTATCAAAAAAATTTTTAGAAGTGTTAAGAAAAAATATTAAAATTGCTAAAACCTCAAATCGGATATTCAAAGTTTTGCAATAGCTTCATTTGGATCAGAAAAGGCATTTTTTAATGTCAAGTAATTAAATAAGTCTGTATCAAAAAAATTTTTAGAAGTGTTAAGAAAAATTTTTAAAATTGCTAAAACCTCAAATCGGATATTCAAAGTTTTGCAATAGCTTCATTTGGAGCAGAAAAGGCATTTTTTAATGTCAAATAATTAAATAACTCTGTATCAAAAAAATTTTTAGAAGTGTTAAGAAAAATTTTTAAAATTGCTTAAACCTCAAATCGGATATTCATAGTTTTGCAATAGCTTCATTTGGAGCAGAAAAGGCATTTTTTAATGTCAAATAATTAAATAACTCTGTATCAAAAAATTTTAGAAGTGTTAAGAAAAAATATTAAAATTGCTAAAACCTCAAATCGGATATTCATAGTTTTGCAATAGCTTCATTTGGAGCAGAAAAGGCATTTTTTAATGTCAAATAATTAAATAACTCTGTATCAAAAAAATTTTTAGAAGTGATAAGAAAAATTTTTAAAATTGCTTAAACCTCAAATCGGATATTCATAGTTTTGCAATAGCTTCATTTGGAGCAGAAAAGGCATTTTTTAATGTCAAATAATTAAATAACTCTGTATCAAAAAAAATTTTAGAAGTGTTAAGAAAAAATATTAAAATTGCTAAAACCTCAAATCGGATATTCAAAGTTTTGCAATAGCTTCATTTGGAGCAGAAAAGGCATTTTTTAATGTCAAATAATTAAATAACTCTGTATCAAAAAAATTTTTAGAAGTGTTAAGAAAAATTTTTAAAATTGCTTAAACCTCAAATCGGATATTCATAGTTTTGCAATAGCTTCATTTGGAGCAGAAAAGGCATTTTTTAATGTCAAATAATTAAATAACTCTGTATCAAAAAATTTTAGAAGTGTTAAGAAAAAATATTAAAATTGCTAAAACCTCAAATCGGATATTCATAGTTTTGCAATAGCTTCATTTGGAGCAGAAAAGGCATTTTTTAATGTCAAATAATTAAATAACTCTGTATCAAAAAAATTTTTAGAAGTGTTAAGAAAAAATATTAAAATTGCTAAAACCTCAAATCGGATATTCATAGTTTTGCAATAGCTTCATTTGGAGCAGAAAAGGCATTTTTTAATGTCAAATAATTAAATAACTCTGTATCAAAAAATTTGAGAAGTGTTAAGAAAAAATTTTAAAATTGCTAAAACCTCAAATCGGATATTCAAAGTTTTGCAATAGCCTCATTTGGAGCAGAAAAGGCATTTTTTAATGTCAAATAATTAAATAACCCTGTATCAAAAAATTTGAGAAGTGTTAAGAAAAAATTTTAAAATTGCTAAAACCTCATATCGGATATTCAAAGTTTTGCAATAGCCTCATTTGGAGCAGAAAAGGCATTTTTTAATGTCAAATAATTAAATAACTCTGTATCAAAAAATTTGAGAAGTGTTAAGAAAAAATATTAAAATTGCTAAAACCTCAAATCGGATATTCATAGTTTTGCAATAGCTTCATTTGGAGCAGAAAAGGCATTTTTTAATGTCAAATAATTAAATAACTCTGTATCAAAAAAATTTTTAGAAGTGTTAAGAAAAATTTTTAAAATTGCTTAAACCTCAAATCGGATATTCATAGTTTTGCAATAGCTTCATTTGGAGCAGAAAAGGCATTTTTTAATGTCAAATAATTAAATAACTCTGTATCAAAAAAAATTTTAGAAGTGTTAAGAAAAAATATTAAAATTGCTAAAACCTCAAATCGGATATTCAAAGTTTTGCAATAGCTTCATTTGGAGCAGAAAAGGCATTTTTTAATGTCAAATAATTAAATAACTCTGTATCAAAAAATTTGAGAAGTGTTAAGAAAAAATATTAAAATTGCTAAAACCTCAAATCGGATATTCATAGTTTTGCAATAGCTTCATTTGGAGCAGAAAAGGCATTTTTTAATGTCAAATAATTAAATAACTCTGTATCAAAAAAAATTTTAGAAGTGTTAAGAAAAAATATTAAAATTGCTAAAACCTCAAATCGGATATTCAAAGTTTTGCAATAGCTTCATTTGGAGCAGAAAAGGCATTTTTTAATGTCAAATAATTAAATAACTCTGTATCAAAAAAAATTTTAGAAGTGTTAAGAAAAAATATTAAAATTGCTAAAACCTCAAATCGGATATTCAAAGTTTTGCAATAGCCTCATTTGGAGCAGAAAAGGCATTTTTTAATGTCAAATAATTAAATAACTCTGTATCAAAAAAATTTTTAGAAGTGTTAAGAAAAAATATTAAAATTGCTAAAACCTCAAATCGGATATTCAAAGTTTTGCAATAGCCTCATTTGGAGCAGAAAAGGCAATTTTTTAATCTCAAATAATTAAATAACTCTGTATCAAAAAATTTGAGAAGTGTTAAGAAAAAATATTAAAATTGCTAAAACCTCAAATCGGATATTCATAGTTTTGCAATAGCTTCATTTGGAGCAGAAAAGGCATTTTTTAATGTCAAATAATTAAATAACTCTGTATCAAAAAAATTTTTAGAAGTGTTAAGAAAAAATATTAAAATTGCTAAAACCTCAAATCGGATATTCATAGTTTTGCAATAGCTTCATTTGGAGCAGAAAAGGCATTTTTTAATGTCAAATAATTAAATAACTCTGTATCAAAAAATTTGAGAAGTGTTAAGAAAAAATTTTAAAATTGCTAAAACCTCAAATCGGATATTCAAAGTTTTGCAATAGCCTCATTTGGAGCAGAAAAGGCATTTTTTAATGTCAAATAATTAAATAACCCTGTATCAAAAAATTTGAGAAGTGTTAAGAAAAAATTTTAAAATTGCTAAAACCTCATATCGGATATTCAAAGTTTTGCAATAGCCTCATTTGGAGCAGAAAAGGCATTTTTTAATGTCAAATAATTAAATAACTCTGTATCAAAAAATTTGAGAAGTGTTAAGAAAAAATTTTAAAATTGCTAAAACCTCAAATCGGATATTCAAAGTTTTGCAATAGCCTCATTTGGAGCAGAAAAGGCATTTTTTAATGTCAAATAATTAAATAACTCTGTATCAAAAAATTTGAGAAGTGTTAAGAAAAAATTTTAAAATTGCTAAAACCTCAAATCGGATATTCAAAGTTTTGCAATAGCCTCATTTGGAGCAGAAAAGGCATTTTTTAATGTCAAATAATTAAATAACTCTGTATCAAAAAAAATTTTAGAAGTGTTAAGAAAAAATATTAAAATTGCTAAAACCTCAAATCGGATATTCAAAGTTTTGCAATAGCTTCATTTGGAGCAGAAAAGGCATTTTTTAATGTCAAATAATTAAATAACTCTGTATCAAAAAATTTGAGAAGTGTTAAGAAAAAATATTAAAATTGCTAAAACCTCAAATCGGATATTCATAGTTTTGCAATAGCTTCATTTGGAGCAGAAAAGGCATTTTTTAATGTCAAATAATTAAATAACTCTGTATCAAAAAAATTTTTAGAAGTGTTAAGAAAAAATATTAAAATTGCTAAAACCTCAAATCGGATATTCATAGTTTTGCAATAGCTTCATTTGGAGCAGAAAAGGCATTTTTTAATGTCAAATAATTAAATAACTCTGTATCAAAAAATTTGAGAAGTGTTAAGAAAAAATTTTAAAATTGCTAAAACCTCAAATCGGATATTCAAAGTTTTGCAATAGCCTCATTTGGAGCAGAAAAGGCATTTTTTAATGTCAAATAATTAAATAACCCTGTATCAAAAAATTTGAGAAGTGTTAAGAAAAAATTTTAAAATTGCTAAAACCTCATATCGGATATTCAAAGTTTTGCAATAGCCTCATTTGGAGCAGAAAAGGCATTTTTTAATGTCAAATAATTAAATAACTCTGTATCAAAAAATTTGAGAAGTGTTAAGAAAAAATATTAAAATTGCTAAAACCTCAAATCGGATATTCATAGTTTTGCAATAGCTTCATTTGGAGCAGAAAAGGCATTTTTTAATGTCAAATAATTAAATAACTCTGTATCAAAAAAATTTTAGAAGTGTTAAGAAAAAATATTAAAATTGCTAAAACCTCAAATCGGATATTCATAGTTTTGCAATAGCTTCATTTGGAGCAGAAATGGCATTTTTTAATGTCAAATAATTAAATAACTCTGTATCAAAAAAAATTTTAGAAGTGTTAAGAAAAAATATTAAAATTGCTAAAACCTCAAATCGGATATTCAAAGTTTTGCAATAGCTTCATTTGGAGCAGAAAAGGCATTTTTTAATGTCAAATAATTAAATAACTCTGTATCAAAAAAAATTTTAGAAGTGTTAAGAAAAAATATTAAAATTGCTAAAACCTCAAATCGGATATTCAAAGTTTTGCAATAGCCTCATTTGGAGCAGAAAAGGCATTTTTTAATGTCAAGTAATTAAATAACTCTGTATCAAAAAAATTTTTAGAAGTGTTAAGAAAAAATATTAAAATTGCTAAAACCTCAAATCGGATATTCAAAGTTTTGCAATAGCCTCATTTGGAGCAGAAAAGGCATTTATTAATGTCAAATAATTAAATAACTCTGTATCAAAAAAATTTTTAGAAGTGTTAAGAAAAAATATTAAAATTGCTAAAACCTCAAATCGGATATTCAAAGTTTTGCAATAGCCTCATTTGGAGCAGAAAAGGCAATTTTTTAATCTCAAATAATTAAATAACTCTGTATCAAAAAATTTGAGAAGTGTTAAGAAAAAATATTAAAATTGCTAAAACCTCAAATCGGATATTCAAAGTTTTGCAATAGCCTCATTTGGAGCAGAAAAGGCATTTTTTAATGTCAAATAATTAAATAACTCTGTATCAAAAAAATTTTTAGAAGTGTTAAGAAAAAATATTAAAATTGCTAAAACCTCAAATCGGATATTCATAGTTTTGCAATAGCTTCATTTGGAGCAGAAAAGGCATTTTTTAATCTCAAATAATTAAATAACTCTGTATCAAAAAATTTGAGAAGTGTTAAGAAAAAATATTAAAATTGCTAAAACCTCAAATCGGATATTCATAGTTTTGCAATAGCTTCATTTGGAGCAGAAAAGGCATTTTTTAATCTCAAATAATTAAATAACTCTGTATCAAAAAATTTGAGAAGTGTTAAGAAAAAATATTAAAATTGCTAAAACCTCAAATCGGATATTCAAAGTTTTGCAATAGCCTCATTTGGAGCAGAAAAGGCATTTTTTAATGTCAAATAATTAAATAACTCTGTATCAAAAAAAATTTTAGAAGTGTTAAGAAAAAATATTAAAATTGCTAAAACCTCAAATCGGATATTCATAGTTTTGCAATAGCTTCATTTGGAGCAGAAAAGGTATTTTTTAATCTCAAATAATTAAATAACTCTGTATCAAAAAATTTGAGAAGTGTTAAGAAAAAATATTAAAATTGCTAAAACCTCAAATCGGATATTCATAGTTTTGCAATAGCTTCATTTGGAGCAGAAAAGGCATTTTTTAATGTCAAATAATTAAATAACTCTGTATCAAAAAATTTGAGAAGTGTTAAGAAAAAATTTTAAAATTGCTAAAACCTCAAATCGGATATTCAAAGTTTTGCAATAGCCTCATTTGGAGCAGAAAAGGCATTTTTTAATGTCAAATAATTAAATAACTCTGTATCAAAAAATTTGAGAAGTGTTAAGAAAAAATTTTAAAATTGCTAAAACCTCATATCGGATATTCAAAGTTTTGCAATAGCCTCATTTGGAGCAGAAAAGGCATTTTTTAATGTCAAATAATTAAATAACTCTGTATCAAAAAATTTGAGAAGTGTTAAGAAAAAATTTTAAAATTGCTAAAACCTCAAATCGGATATTCAAAGTTTTGCAATAGCCTCATTTGGAGCAGAAAAGGCATTTTTTAATGTCAAATAATTAAATAACTCTGTATCAAAAAAAATTTTAGAAGTGTTAAGAAAAAATATTAAAATTGCTAAAACCTCAAATCGGATATTCAAAGTTTTGCAATAGCTTCATTTGGAGCAGAAAAGGCATTTTTTAATGTCAAATAATTAAATAACTCTGTATCAAAAAAAATTTTAGAAGTGTTAAGAAAAAATATTAAAATTGCTAAAACCTCAAATCGGATATTCAAAGTTTTGCAATAGCCTCATTTGGAGCAGAAAAGGCATTTTTTAATGTCAAGTAATTAAATAACTCTGTATCAAAAAAATTTTTAGAAGTGTTAAGAAAAAATATTAAAATTGCTAAAACCTCAAATCGGATATTCATAGTTTTGCAATAGCTTCATTTGGAGCAGAAAAGGCATTTTTTAATGTCAAATAATTAAATAACTCTGTATCAAAAAAAATTTTAGAAGTGTTAAGAAAAAATATTAAAATTGCTAAAACCTCAAATCGGATATTCAAAGTTTTGCAATAGCCTCATTTGGAGCAGAAAAGGCATTTTTTAATGTCAAATAATTAAATAACTCTGTATCAAAAAAAATTTTAGAAGTGTTAAGAAAAAATATTAAAATTGCTAAAACCTCAAATCGGATATTCATAGTTTTGCAATAGCCTCATTTGGAGCAGAAAAGGCATTTTTTAATGTCAAATAATTAAATAACTCTGTATCAAAAAAAATTTTAGAAGGGTTAAGAAAAAATATTAAAATTGCTAAAACCTCAAATCGGATATTCATAGTTTTGCAATAGCTTCATTTGGAGCAGAAAAGGTATTTTTTAATCTCAAATAATTAAATAACTCTGTATCAAAAAATTTTAGAAGTGTTAAGAAAAAATATTAAAATTGCTAAAACCTCAAATCGGATATTCATAGTTTTGCAATAGCTTCATTTGGAGCAGAAAAGGCATTTTTTAATGTCAATTTATTAAATAACTCTTTATCAAAAAAAATTTTAGAAGTGTTAAGAAAAAATATTAAAATTGCTAAAACCTCAAATCGGATATTCATAGTTTTGCAATAGCTTCATTTGGAGCAGAAAAGGTATTTTTTAATCTCAAATAATTAAATAACTCTGTATCAAAAAATTTTAGAAGTGTTAAGAAAAAATATTAAAATTGCTAAAACCTCAAATCGGATATTCATAGTTTTGCAATAGCTTCATTTGGAGCAGAAAAGGCATTTTTTAATGTCAAATAATTAAATAACTCTGTATCAAAAAAAATTTTAGAAGTGTTAAGAAAAAATATTAAAATTGCTAAAACCTCAAATCGGATATTCATAGTTTTGCAATAGCTTCATTTGGAGCAGAAAAGGTATTTTTTAATCTCAAATAATTAAATAACTCTGTATCAAAAAATTTTAGAAGTGTTAAGAAAAAATATTAAAATTGCTAAAACCTCAAATCGGATATTCATAGTTTTGCAATAGCTTCATTTGGAGCAGAAAAGGCATTTTTTAATGTCAAATAATTAAATAACTCTGTATCAAAAAATTTGAGAAGTGTTAAGAAAAAATATTAAAATTGCTAAAACCTCAAATCGGATATTCAAAGTTTTGCAATAGCCTCATTTGGAGCAGAAAAGGCATTTTTTAATGTCAAATAATTAAATAACTCTGTATCAAAAAAAATTTTAGAAGTGTTAAGAAAAAATATTAAAATTGCTAAAACCTCAAATCGGATATTCAAAGTTTTGCAATAGCCTCATTTGGAGCAGAAAAGGCATTTTTTAATGTCAAATAATTAAATAACTCTGTATCAAAAAAAATTTTAGAAGTGTTAAGAAAAAATATTAAAATTGCTAAAACCTCAAATCGGATATTCATAGTTTTGCAATAGCTTCATTTGGAGCAGAAAAGGCATTTTTTAATGTCAAATAATTAAATAACTCTGTATCAAAAAAAATTTTAGAAGTGTTAAGAAAAAATATTAAAATTGCTAAAACCTCAAATCGGATATTCATAGTTTTGCAATAGCTTCATTTGGAGCAGAAAAGGTATTTTTTAATCTCAAATAATTAAATAACTCTGTATCAAAAAATTTGAGAAGTGTTAAGAAAAAATATTAAAATTGCTAAAACCTCAAATCGGATATTCATAGTTTTGCAATAGCTTCATTTGGAGCAGAAAAGGCATTTTTTAATGTCAAATAATTAAATAACTCTGTATCAAAAAATTTGAGAAGTGTTAAGAAAAAATTTTAAAATTGCTAAAACCTCAAATCGGATATTCAAAGTTTTGCAATAGCCTCATTTGGAGCAGAAAAGGCATTTTTTAATGTCAAATAATTAAATAACTCTGTATCAAAAAAAATTTTAGAAGTGTTAAGAAAAAATATTAAAATTGCTAAAACCTCAAATCGGATATTCAAAGTTTTGCAATAGCCTCATTTGGAGCAGAAAAGGCATTTTTTAATGTCAAATAATTAAATAACTCTGTATCAAAAAAAATTTTAGAAGTGTTAAGAAAAAATATTAAAATTGCTAAAACCTCAAATCGGATATTCATAGTTTTGCAATAGCTTCATTTGGAGCAGAAAAGGTATTTTTTAATCTCAAATAATTAAATAACTCTGTATCAAAAAATTTGAGAAGTGTTAAGAAAAAATATTAAAATTGCTAAAACCTCAAATCGGATATTCATAGTTTTGCAATAGCTTCATTTGGAGCAGAAAAGGCATTTTTTAATGTCAAATAATTAAATAACTCTGTATCAAAAAATTTGAGAAGTGTTAAGAAAAAATTTTAAAATTGCTAAAACCTCAAATCGGATATTCAAAGTTTTGCAATAGCCTCATTTGGAGCAGAAAAGGTATTTTTTAATCTCAAATAATTAAATAACTCTGTATCAAAAAATTTGAGAAGTGTTAAGAAAAAATTTTAAAATTGCTAAAACTTCAAATCGGATATTCATAGTTTTGCAATAGCTTCATTTGGAGCAGAAAAGGCATTTTTTAATCTCAAATAATTAAATAACTCTGTATCAAAAAATTTGAGAAGTGTTAAGAAAAAATTTTAAAATTGCTAAAACCTCAAATCGGATATTAAAAGTTTTGCAATAGCTTCATTTGGAGCAGAAAAGGCATTTTTTAATGTCAAATAATTAAATAACTCTGTATCAAAAAATTTGAGAAGTGTTAAGAAAAAATATTAAAATTGCTAAAACCTCAAATCGGATATTCATAGTTTTGCAATAGCTTCATTTGGAGCAGAAAAGGCATTTTTTAATCTCAAATAATTAAATAACTCTGTATCAAAAAATTTGAGAAGTGTTAAGAAAAAATATTAAAATTGCTAAAACCTCAAATCGGATATTCATAGTTTTGCAATAGCTTCATTTGGAGCAGAAAAGGCATTTTTTAATGTCAAATAATTAAATAACTCTGTATCAAAAAAAATTTTAGAAGTGTTAAGAAAAAATATTAAAATTGCTAAAACCTCAAATCGGATATTCATAGTTTTGCAATAGCTTCATTTGGAGCAGAAAAGGTATTTTTTAATCTCAAATAATTAAATAACTCTGTATCAAAAAATTTTAGAAGTGTTAAGAAAAAATATTAAAATTGCTAAAACCTCAAATCGGATATTCATAGTTTTGCAATAGCTTCATTTGGAGCAGAAAAGGCATTTTTTAATCTCAAATAATTAAATAACTCTGTATCAAAAAATTTGAGAAGTGTTAAGAAAAAATATTAAAATTGCTAAAACCTCAAATCGGATATTCATAGTTTTGCAATAGCTTCATTTGGAGCAGAAAAGGCATTTTTTAATCTCAAATAATTAAATAACTCTGTATCAAAAAAAATTTTAGAAGTGTTAAGAAAAAATATTAAAATTGCTAAAACCTCAAATCGGATATTCATAGTTTTGCAATAGCTTCATTTGGAGCAGAAAAGGCATTTTTTAATCTCAAATAATTAAATAACTCTGTATCAAAAAATTTTAGAAGTGTTAAGAAAAAATATTAAAATTGCTAAAACCTCAAATCGGATATTCATAGTTTTGCAATAGCTTCATTTGGAGCAGAAAAGGCATTTTTTAATCTCAAATAATTAAATAACTCTGTATCAAAAAATTTGAGAAGTGTTAAGAAAAAATATTAAAATTGCTAAAACCTCAAATCAGATATTCATAGTTTTGCAATAGCTTCATTTGGAGCAGAAAAGGCATTTTTTAATGTCAAATAATTAAATAACTCTGTATCAAAAAAAATTTTAGAAGTGTTAAGAAAAAATATTAAAATTGCTAAAACCTCAAATCGGATATTCATAGTTTTGCAATAGCTTCATTTGGAGCAGAAAAGGTATTTTTTAATCTCAAATAATTAAATAACTCTGTATCAAAAAATTTTAGAAGTGTTAAGAAAAAATATTAAAATTGCTAAAACCTCAAATCGGATATTCATAGTTTTGCAATAGCTTCATTTGGAGCAGAAAAGGCATTTTTTAATGTCAAATAATTAAATAACTCTGTATCAAAAAATTTTAGAAGTGTTAAGAAAAAATATTAAAATTGCTAAAACCTCAAATCGGATATTCATAGTTTTGCAATAGCTTCATTTGGAGCAGAAAAGGCATTTTTTAATGTCAAATAATTAAATAACTCTGTATCAAAAAATTTGAGAAGTGTTAAGAAAAAATATTAAAATTGCTAAAACCTCAAATCGGATATTCAAAGTTTTGCAATAGCCTCATTTGGAGCAGAAAAGGCATTTTTTAATGTCAAATAATTAAATAACTCTGTATCAAAAAATTTGAGAAGTGTTAAAAAAAAATTTTAAAATTGCTAAAACCTCAAATCGGATATTCAAAGTTTTGCAATAGCCTCATTTGGAGCAGAAAAGGCATTTTTTAATGTCAAATAATTAAATAACTCTGTATCAAAAAATTTGAGAAGTGTTAAGAAAAAATATTAAAATTGCTAAAACCTCAAATCGGATATTCATAGTTTTGCAATAGCTTCATTTGGAGCAGAAAAGGCATTTTTTAATGTCAAATAATTAAATAACTCTGTATCAAAAAAAATTTTAGAAGTGTTAAGAAAAAATATTAAAATTGCTAAAACCTCAAATCGGATATTCAAAGTTTTGCAATAGCTTCATTTGGAGCAGAAAAGGCATTTTTTAATGTCAAATAATTAAATAACTCTGTATCAAAAAAAATTTTAGAAGTGTTAAGAAAAAATATTAAAATTGCTAAAACCTCAAATCGGATATTCAAAGTTTTGCAATAGCCTCATTTGGAGCAGAAAAGGCATTTTTTAATGTCAAGTAATTAAATAACTCTGTATCAAAAAAATTTTTAGAAGTGTTAAGAAAAAATATTAAAATTGCTAAAACCCCAAATCGGATATTCATAGTTTTGCAATAGCTTCATTTGGAGCAGAAAAGGCATTTTTTAATGTCAAATAATTAAATAACTCTGTATCAAAAAAAATTTTAGAAGTGTTAAGAAAAAATATTAAAATTGCTAAAACCTCAAATCGGATATTCAAAGTTTTGCAATAGCCTCATTTGGAGCAGAAAAGGCATTTTTTAATGTCAAATAATTAAATAACTCTGTATCAAAAAAAATTTTAGAAGTGTTAAGAAAAAATATTAAAATTGCTAAAACCTCAAATCGGATATTCATAGTTTTGCAATAGCCTCATTTGGAGCAGAAAAGGCATTTTTTAATGTCAAATAATTAAATAACTCTGTATCAAAAAAAATTTTAGAAGGGTTAAGAAAAAATATTAAAATTGCTAAAACCTCAAATCGGATATTCATAGTTTTGCAATAGCTTCATTTGGAGCAGAAAAGGTATTTTTTAATCTCAAATAATTAAATAACTCTGTATCAAAAAATTTTAGAAGTGTTAAGAAAAAATATTAAAATTGCTAAAACCTCAAATCGGATATTCATAGTTTTGCAATAGCTTCATTTGGAGCAGAAAAGGCATTTTTTAATGTCAAATAATTAAATAACTCTGTATCAAAAAAAATTTTAGAAGTGTTAAGAAAAAATATTAAAATTGCTAAAACCTCAAATCGGATATTCATAGTTTTGCAATAGCTTCATTTGGAGCAGAAAAGGTATTTTTTAATCTCAAATAATTAAATAACTCTGTATCAAAAAATTTTAGAAGTGTTAAGAAAAAATATTAAAATTGCTAAAACCTCAAATCGGATATTCATAGTTTTGCAATAGCTTCATTTGGAGCAGAAAAGGCATTTTTTAATGTCAAATAATTAAATAACTCTGTATCAAAAAATTTTAGAAGTGTTAAGAAAAAATATTAAAATTGCTAAAACCTCAAATCGGATATTCATAGTTTTGCAATAGCTTCATTTGGAGCAGAAAAGGCATTTTTTAATGTCAAATAAATAAATAACTCTGTATCAAAAAATTTGAGAAGTGTTAAGAAAAAATATTAAAATTGCTAAAACCTCAAATCGGATATTCAAAGTTTTGCAATAGCCTCATTTGGAGCAGAAAAGGCATTTTTTAATGTCAAATAATTAAATAACTCTGTATCAAAAAATTTGAGAAGTGTTAAAAAAAAATTTTAAAATTGCTAAAACCTCAAATCGGATATTCAAAGTTTTGCAATAGCCTCATTTGGAGCAGAAAAGGCATTTTTTAATGTCAAATAATTAAATAACTCTGTATCAAAAAATTTGAGAAGTGTTAAGAAAAAATATTAAAATTGCTAAAACCTCAAATCGGATATTCATAGTTTTGCAATAGCTTCATTTGGAGCAGAAAAGGCATTTTTTAATCTCAAATAATTAAATAACTCTGTATCAAAAAATTTGAGAAGTGTTAAGAAAAAATATTAAAATTGCTAAAACCTCAAATCGGATATTCAAAGTTTTGCAATAGCCTCATTTGGAGCAGAAAAGGCATTTTTTAATGTCAAATAATTAAATAACTCTGTATCAAAAAATTTGAGAAGTGTTAAGAAAAAATATTAAAATTGCTAAAACCTCAAATCGGATATTCATAGTTTTGCAATAGCTTCATTTGGAGCAGAAAAGGCATTTTTTAATGTCAAATAATTAAATAACTCTGTATCAAAAAATTTGAGAAGTGTTAAGAAAAAATATTAAAATTGCTAAAACCTCAAATCGGATATTCAAAGTTTTGCAATAGCCTCATTTGGAGCAGAAAAGGCATTTTTTAATGTCAAATAATTAAATAACTCTGTATCAAAAAATTTGAGAAGTGTTAAGAAAAAATATTAAAATTGCTAAAACCTCAAATCGGATATTCAAAGTTTTGCAATAGCCTCATTTGGAGCAGAAAAGGCATTTTTTAATGTCAAATAATTAAATAACTCTGTATCAAAAAATTTGAGAAGTGTTAAGAAAAAATATTAAAATTGCTAAAACCTCAAATCGGATATTCATAGTTTTGCAATAGCTTCATTTGGAGCAGAAAAGGCATTTTTTAATCTCAAATAATTAAATAACTCTGTATCAAAAAATTTGAGAAGTGTTAAGAAAAAATATTAAAATTGCTAAAACCTCAAATCGGATATTCATAGTTTTGCAATAGCTTCATTTGGAGCAGAAAAGGCATTTTTTAATGTCAAATAATTAAATAACTCTGTATCAAAAAATTTGAGAAGTGTTAAGAAAAAATATTAAAATTGCTAAAACCTCAAATCGGATATTCAAAGTTTTGCAATAGCCTCATTTGGAGCAGAAAAGGCATTTTTTAATGTCAAATAATTAAATAACTCTGTATCAAAAAATTTGAGAAGTGTTAAGAAAAAATATTAAAATTGCTAAAACCTCAAATCGGATATTCAAAGTTTTGCAATAGCCTCATTTGGAGCAGAAAAGGCATTTTTTAATGTCAAATAATTAAATAACTCTGTATCAAAAAAAATTTTAGAAGTGTTAAGAAAAAATATTAAAATTGCTAAAAACTCAAATCGGATATTCAAAGTTTTGCAATAGCCTCATTTGGAGCAGAAAAGGTATTTTTTAATGTCAAATAATTAAATAACTCTGTATCAAAAAATTTGAGAAGTGTTAAGAAAAAATATTAAAATTGCTAAAACCTCAAATCGGATATTCAAAGTTTTGCAATAGCCTCATTTGGAGCAGAAAAGGCATTTTTTAATGTCAAATAATTAAATAACTCTGTATCAAAAAATTTGAGAAGTGTTAAGAAAAAATATTAAAATTGCTAAAACCTCAAATCGGATATTCATAGTTTTGCAATAGCTTCATTTGGAGCAGAAAAGGCATTTTTTAATCTCAAATAATTAAATAACTCTGTATCAAAAAATTTGAGAAGTGTTAAGAAAAAATATTAAAATTGCTAAAACCTCAAATCGGATATTCATAGTTTTGCAATAGCTTCATTTGGAGCAGAAAAGGCATTTTTTAATCTCAAATAATTAAATAACTCTGTATCAAAAAATTTGAGAAGTGTTAAGAAAAAATATTAAAATTGCTAAAACCTCAAATCGGATATTCAAAGTTTTGCAATAGCCTCATTTGGAGCAGAAAAGGCATTTTTTAATGTCAAATAATTAAATAACTCTGTATCAAAAAATTTGAGAAGTGTTAAGAAAAAATATTAAAATTGCTAAAACCTCAAATCGGATATTCAAAGTTTTGCAATAGCCTCATTTGGAGCAGAAAAGGCATTTTTTAATGTCAAATAATTAAATAACTCTGTATCAAAAAATTTGAGAAGTGTTAAGAAAAAATATTAAAATTGCTAAAACCTCAAATCGGATATTCATAGTTTTGCAATAGCTTCATTTGGAGCAGAAAAGGCATTTTTTAATCTCAAATAATTAAATAACTCTGTATCAAAAAATTTGAGAAGTGTTAAGAAAAAATATTAAAATTGCTAAAACCTCAAATCGGATATTCATAGTTTTGCAATAGCTTCATTTGGAGCAGAAAAGGCATTTTTTAATGTCAAATAATTAAATAACTCTGTATCAAAAAATTTGAGAAGTGTTAAGAAAAAATATTAAAATTGCTAAAACCTCAAATCGGATATTCAAAGTTTTGCAATAGCCTCATTTGGAGCAGAAAAGGCATTTTTTAATGTCAAATAATTAAATAACTCTGTATCAAAAAATTTGAGAAGTGTTAAGAAAAAATATTAAAATTGCTAAAACCTCAAATCGGATATTCAAAGTTTTGCAATAGCCTCATTTGGAGCAGAAAAGGCATTTTTTAATGTCAAATAATTAAATAACTCTGTATCAAAAAATTTGAGAAGTGTTAAGAAAAAATATTAAAATTGCTAAAACCTCAAATCGGATATTCATAGTTTTGCAATAGCTTCATTTGGAGCAGTAAAGGCATTTTTTAATCTCAAATAATTAAATAACTCTGTATCAAAAAATTTGAGAAGTGTTAAGAAAAAATATTAAAATTGCTAAAACCTCAAATCGGATATTCATAGTTTTGCAATAGCTTCATTTGGAGCAGAAAAGGCATTTTTTAATGTCAAATAATTAAATAACTCTGTATCAAAAAATTTGAGAAGTGTTAAGAAAAAATATTAAAATTGCTAAAACCTCAAATCGGATATTCAAAGTTTTGCAATAGCCTCATTTGGAGCAGAAAAGGCATTTTTTAATGTCAAATAATTAAATAACTCTGTATCAAAAAATTTGAGAAGTGTTAAGAAAAAATATTAAAATTGCTAAAACCTCAAATCGGATATTCAAAGTTTTGCAATAGCCTCATTTGGAGCAGAAAAGGCATTTTTTAATGTCAAATAATTAAATAACTCTGTATCAAAAAAAATTTTAGAAGTGTTAAGAAAAAATATTAAAATTGCTAAAAACTCAAATCGGATATTCAAAGTTTTGCAATAGCCTCATTTGGAGCAGAAAAGGTATTTTTTAATGTCAAATAATTAAATAACTCTGTATCAAAAAAAATTTTAGAAGTGTTAAGAAAAAATATTAAAATTGCTAAAAACTCAAATCGGATATTCAAAGTTTTGCAATAGCCTCATTTGGAGCAGAAAAGGCATTTTTTAATGTCAAATAATTAAATAACTCTGTATCAAAAAAAATTTTAGAAGTGTTAAGAAAAAATATTAAAATTGCTAAAAACTCAAATCGGATATTCAAAGTTTTGCAATAGCCTCATTTGGAGCAGAAAAGGTATTTTTTAATGTCAAATAATTAAATAACTCTGTATCAAAAAAAATTTTAGAAGTGTTAAGAAAAAATATTAAAATTGCTAAAAACTCAAATCGGATATTCAAAGTTTTGCAATAGCCTCATTTGGAGCAGAAAAGGCATTTTTTAATGTCAAATAATTAAATAACTCTGTATCAAAAAATTTGAGAAGTGTTAAGAAAAAATATTAAAATTGCTAAAACCTCAAATCGGATATTCAAAGTTTTGCAATAGCCTCATTTGGAGCAGAAAAGGCATTTTTTAATGTCAAATAATTAAATAACTCTGTATCAAAAAATTTGAGAAGTGTTAAGAAAAAATATTAAAATTGCTAAAACCTCAAATCGGATATTCAAAGTTTTGCAATAGCCTCATTTGGAGCAGAAAAGGCATTTTTTAATGTCAAATAATTAAATAACTCTGTATCAAAAAAAATTTTAGAAGTGTTAAGAAAAAATATTAAAATTGCTAAAAACTCAAATCGGATATTCAAAGTTTTGCAATAGCCTCATTTGGAGCAGAAAAGGCATTTTTTAATGTCAAATAATTAAATAACTCTGTATCAAAAAATTTGAGAAGTGTTAAGAAAAAATATTAAAATTGCTAAAACCTCAAATCGGATATTCAAAGTTTTGCAATAGCCTCATTTGGAGCAGAAAAGGCATGTTTTAATGTCAAATAATTAAATAACTCTGTATCAAAAAAAATTTTAGAAGTGTTAAGAAAAAATATTAAAATTGCTAAAACCTCAAATCGAATATTCATAGTTTTGCAATAGCTTCATTTGGAGCAGAAAAGGTATTTTTTAATCTCAAATAATTAAATAACTCTGTATCAAAAAATTTTAGAAGTGTTAAGAAAAAATATTAAAATTGCTAAAACCTCAAATCGGATATTCATAGTTTTGCAATAGCTTCATTTGGAGCAGAAAAGGCATTTTTTAATGTCAAATAATTAAATAACTCTGTATCAAAAAATTTGAGAAGTGTTAAGAAAAAATATTAAAATTGCTAAAACCTCAAATCGGATATTCAAAGTTTTGCAATAGCCTCATTTGGAGCAGAAAAGGCATTTTTTAATGTCAAATAATTAAATAACTCTGTATCAAAAAAAATTTTAGAAGTGTTAAGAAAAAATATTAAAATTGCTAAAAACTCAAATCGGATATTCAAAGTTTTGCAATAGCCTCATTTGGAGCAGAAAAGGCATTTTTTAATGTCAAATAATTAAATAACTCTGTATCAAAAAAAATTTTAGAAGTGTTAAGAAAAAATATTAAAATTGCTAAAACCTCAAATCGAATATTCATAGTTTTGCAATAGCTTCATTTGGAGCAGAAAAGGTATTTTTTAATCTCAAATAATTAAATAACTCTGTATCAAAAAATTTTAGAAGTGTTAAGAAAAAATATTAAAATTGCTAAAACCTCAAATCGGATATTCATAGTTTTGCAATAGCTTCATTTGGAGCAGAAAAGGCATTTTTTAATGTCAAATAATTAAATAACTCTGTATCAAAAAATTTGAGAAGTGTTAAGAAAAAATATTAAAATTGCTAAAACCTCAAATCGGATATTCAAAGTTTTGCAATAGCCTCATTTGGAGCAGAAAAGGCATTTTTTAATGTCAAATAATTAAATAACTCTGTATCAAAAAAAATTTTAGAAGTGTTAAGAAAAAATATTAAAATTGCTAAAAACTCAAATCGGATATTCAAAGTTTTGCAATAGCCTCATTTGGAGCAGAAAAGGCATTTTTTAATGTCAAATAATTAAATAACTCTGTATCAAAAAAAATTTTAGAAGTGTTAAGAAAAAATATTAAAATTGCTAAAACCTCAAATCGGATATTCATAGTTTTGCAATAGCTTCATTTGGAGCAGAAAAGGCATTTTTTAATGTCAAATAATTAAATAACTCTGTATCAAAAAAATTTTTAGAAGTGTTAAGAAAAAATATTAAAATTGCTAAAACCTCAAATCGGATATTCATAGTTTTGCAATAGCTTCATTTGGAGCAGAAAAGGCATTTTTTAATGTCAAATAATTAAATAACTCTGTATCAAAAAATTTGAGAAGTGTTAAGAAAAAATTTTAAAATTGCTAAAACCTCAAATCGGATATTCAAAGTTTTGCAATAGCCTCATTTGGAGCAGAAAAGGCATTTTTTAATGTCAAATAATTAAATAACTCTGTATCAAAAAAAATTTTAGAAGTGTTAAGAAAAAATATTAAAATTGCTAAAACCTCAAATCGGATATTCAAAGTTTTGCAATAGCCTCATTTGGAGCAGAAAAGGCATTTTTTAATGTCAAATAATTAAATAACTCTGTATCAAAAAAAATTTTAGAAGTGTTAAGAAAAAATATTAAAATTGCTAAAACCTCAAATCGGATATTCATAGTTTTGCAATAGCTTCATTTGGAGCAGAAAAGGTATTTTTTAATCTCAAATAATTAAATAACTCTGTATCAAAAAATTTGAGAAGTGTTAAGAAAAAATATTAAAATTGCTAAAACCTCAAATCGGATATTCATAGTTTTGCAATAGCTTCATTTGGAGCAGAAAAGGCATTTTTTAATGTCAAATAATTAAATAACTCTGTATCAAAAAATTTGAGAAGTGTTAAGAAAAAATATTAAAATTGCTAAAACCTCAAATCGGATATTCATAGTTTTGCAATAGCTTCATTTGGAGCAGAAAAGGCATTTTTTAATGTCAAATAATTAAATAACTCTGTATCAAAAAATTTGAGAAGTGTTAAGAAAAAATATTAAAATTGCTAAAACCTCAAATCGGATATTCATAGTTTTGCAATAGCTTCATTTGGAGCAGAAAAGGCATTTTTTAATCTCAAATAATTAAATAACTCTGTATCAAAAAATTTGAGAAGTGTTAAGAAAAAATATTAAAATTGCTAAAACCTCAAATCGGATATTCATAGTTTTGCAATAGCTTCATTTGGAGCAGAAAAGGCATTTTTTAATGTCAAATAATTAAATAACTCTGTATCAAAAAATTTGAGAAGTGTTAAGAAAAAATATTAAAATTGCTAAAACCTCAAATCGGATATTCATAGTTTTGCAATAGCTTCATTTGGAGCAGAAAAGGCATTTTTTAATCTCAAATAATTAAATAACTCTGTATCAAAAAATTTGAGAAGTGTTAAGAAAAAATTTTAAAATTGCTAAAACCTCAAATCGGATATTCAAAGTTTTGCAATAGCTTCATTTGGAGCAGAAAAGGCATTTTTTAATGTCAAATAATTAAATAACTCTGTATCAAAAAAAATTTTAGAAGTGTTAAGAAAAAATATTAAAATTGCTAAAACCTCAAATCGGATATTCAAAGTTTTGCAATAGCCTCATTTGGAGCAGAAAAGGCATTTTTTAATGTCAAGTAATTAAATAACTCTGTATCAAAAAAATTTTTAGAAGTGTTAAGAAAAAATATTAAAATTGCTAAAACCTCATATCGGATATTCAAAGTTTTGCAATAGCTTCATTTGGAGCATAAAAGGCATTTTTTAATGTCAAATAATTAAATAACTCTGTATCAAAAAAATTTTTAGAAGTGTTAAGAAAAATTTTTAAAATTGCTTAAACCTCAAATCGGATATTCAAAGTTTTGCAATAGCTTCATTTGGAGCAGAAAAGGCATTTTTTAATGTCAAATAATTAAATAACTCTGTATCAAAAAATTTTTTTAGAAGTGTTAAGAAAAATTTTTAAAATTGCTAAAACCTCAAATCGGATATTCAAAGTTTTGCAATAGCCTCATTTGGAGCAGAAAAGGCATTTTTTAATGTCAAATAATTAAATAACTCTGTATCAAAAAATTTTTTTAGAAGTGTTAAGAAAAATTTTTAAAATTGCTAAAACCTCAAATCGGATATTAAAAGTTTTGCAATAGCCTCATTTGGAGCAGAAAAGGCATTTTTTAATCTCAAATAATTAAATAACTCTGTATCAAAAAATTTGAGAAGTGTTAAGAAAAAATTTTAAAATTGCTAAAACCTCAAATCGGATATTCATAGTTTTGCAATAGCTTCATTTGGAGCAGAAAAGGCATTTTTTAATGTCAAATAATTAAATAACTCTGTATCAAAAATTTTTAGAAGTGTAAAGAAAAAATATTAAAATTGCTAAAACCTCAAATCGGATATTCAAAGTTTTGCAATAGCTTCATTTGGAGCAGAAAAGGCATTTTTTAATGTCAAATAATTAAATAACTCTGTATCAAAAAATTTTTTTAGAAGTGTTAAGAAAAATTTTTAAAATTGCTAAAACCTCAAATCGGATATTCAAAGTTTTGCAATAGCCTCATTTGGAGCAGAAAAGGCATTTTTTAATGTCAAATAATTAAATAACTCTGTATCAAAAAAATTTTAGAAGTGTTAAGAAAAAATATTAAAATTGCTAAAACCTCAAATCGGATATTCATAGTTTTGCAATAGCTTCATTTGGAGCAGAAAAGGCATTTTTTAATGTCAAATAATTAAATAACTCTGTATCAAAAAAAATTTTAGAAGTGTTAAGAAAAAATATTAAAATTGCTAAAACCTCAAATCGGATATTCATAGTTTTGCAATAGCTTCATTTGGAGCAGAAAAGGCATTTTTTAATCTCAAATAATTAAATAACTCTGTATCAAAAAATTTGAGAAGTGTTAAGAAAAAATTTTAAAATTGCTAAAACCTCAAATCGGATATTCAAAGTTTTGCAATAGCCTCATTTGGAGCAGAAAAGGCATTTTTTAATGTCAAGTAATTAAATAACTCTGTATCAAAAAAATTTTTAGAAGTGTTAAGAAAAAATATTAAAATTGCTAAAACCTCAAATCGGATATTCATAGTTTTGCAATAGCTTCATTTGGAGCAGAAAAGGCATTTTTTAATCTCAAATAATTAAATAACTCTGTATCAAAAAATTTGAGAAGTGTTAAGAAAAAATTTTAAAATTGCTAAAACCTCAAATCGGATATTCAAAGTTTTGCAATAGCTTCATTTGGAGCAGAAAAGGCATTTTTTAATGTCAAATAATTAAATAACTCTGTATCAAAAAAAATTTTAGAAGTGTTAAGAAAAAATATTAAAATTGCTAAAACCTCAAATCGGATATTCAAAGTTTTGCAATAGCCTCATTTGGAGCAGAAAAGGCATTTTTTAATGTCAAGTAATTAAATAACTCTGTATCAAAAAAATTTTTAGAAGTGTTAAGAAAAAATATTAAAATTGCTAAAACCTCAAATCGGATATTCAAAGTTTTGCAATAGCCTCATTTGGAGCAGAAAAGGCATTTTTTAATGTCAAATAATTAAATAACTCTGTATCAAAAAAATTTTTAGAAGTGTTAAGAAAAAATATTAAAATTGCTAAAACCTCAAATCGGATATTCAAAGTTTTGCAATAGCCTCATTTGGAGCAGAAAAGGCATTTTTTAATGTCAAATAATTAAATAACTCTGTATCAAAAAAAATTTTAGAAGTGTTAAGAAAAAATATTAAAATTGCTAAAACCTCAAATCGGATATTCAAAGTTTTGCAATAGCCTCATTTGGAGCAGAAAAGGCATTTTTTAATGTCAAATAATTAAATAACTCTGTATCAAAAAATTTTTTAGAAGTGTTAAGAAAAAATATTAAAATTGCTAAAACCTCAAATCGGATATTCATAGTTTTGCAATAGCTTCATTTGGAGCAGAAAAGGCATTTTTTAATCTCAAATAATTAAATAACTCTGTATCAAAAAATTTGAGAAGTGTTAAGAAAAAATATTAAAATTGCTAAAACCTCATATCGGATATTCAAAGTTTTGCAATAGCTTCATTTGGAGCAGAAAAGGCATTTTTTAATCTCAAATAATTAAATAACTCTGTATCAAAAAATTTGAGAAGTGTTAAGAAAAAATATTAAAATTGCTAAAACCTCAAATCGGATATTCATAGTTTTGCAATAGCTTCATTTGGAGCAGAAAAGGCATTTTTTAATCTCAAATAATTAAATAACTCTGTATCAAAAAATTTGAGAAGTGTTAAGAAAAAATTTTAAAATTGCTAAAACCTCAAATCGGATATTCAAAGTTTTGCAATAGCCTCATTTGGAGCAGAAAAGGCATTTTTTAATGTCAAATAATTAAATAACTCTGTATCAAAAAAAATTTTAGAAGTGTTAAGAAAAAATATTAAAATTGCTAAAACCTCAAATCGGATATTCATAGTTTTGCAATAGCTTCATTTGGAGCAGAAAAGGTATTTTTTAATCTCAAATAATTAAATAACTCTGTATCAAAAAATTTGAGAAGTGTTAAGAAAAAATATTAAAATTGCTAAAACCTCAAATCGGATATTCATAGTTTTGCAATAGCTTCATTTGGAGCAGAAAAGGCATTTTTTAATGTCAAATAATTAAATAACTCTGTATCAAAAAATTTGAGAAGTGTTAAGAAAAAATTTTAAAATTGCTAAAACCTCAAATCGGATATTCAAAGTTTTGCAATAGCCTCATTTGGAGCAGAAAAGGCATTTTTTAATGTCAAATAATTAAATAACTCTGTATCAAAAAATTTGAGAAGTGTTAAGAAAAAATTTTAAAATTGCTAAAACCTCAAATCGGATATTCAAAGTTTTGCAATAGCCTCATTTGGAGCAGAAAAGGCATTTTTTAATGTCAAATAATTAAATAACTCTGTATCAAAAAATTTGAGAAGTGTTAAGAAAAAATTTTAAAATTGCTAAAACCTCAAATCGGATATTCAAAGTTTTGCAATAGCCTCATTTGGAGCAGAAAAGGCATTTTTTAATGTCAAATAATTAAATAACTCTGTATCAAAAAATTTGAGAAGTGTTAAGAAAAAATATTAAAATTGCTAAAACCTCAAATCGGATATTCAAAGTTTTGCAATAGCCTCATTTGGAGCAGAAAAGGCATTTTTTAATGTCAAATAATTAAATAACTCTGTATCAAAAAATTTGAGAAGTGTTAAGAAAAAATATTAAAATTGCTAAAACCTCAAATCGGATATTCAAAGTTTTGCAATAGCCTCATTTGGAGCAGAAAAGGCATTTTTTAATGTCAAATAATTAAATAACTCTGTATCAAAAAATTTGAGAAGTGTTAAGAAAAAATATTAAAATTGCTAAAACCTCAAATCGGATATTCATAGTTTTGCAATAGCTTCATTTGGAGCAGAAAAGGCATTTTTTAATCTCAAATAATTAAATAACTCTGTATCAAAAAATTTGAGAAGTGTTAAGAAAAAATATTAAAATTGCTAAAACCTCAAATCGGATATTCATAGTTTTGCAATAGCTTCATTTGGAGCAGAAAAGGCATTTTTTAATGTCAAATAATTAAATAACTCTGTATCAAAAAAAATTTTAGAAGTGTTAAGAAAAAATTTTAAAATTGCTAAAACCTCAAATCGGATATTCAAAGTTTTGCAATAGCCTCATTTGGAGCAGAAAAGGCATTTTTTAATGTCAAATAATTAAATAACTCTGTATCAAAAAAAATTTTAGAAGTGTTAAGAAAAAATATTAAAATTGCTAAAACCTCAAATCGGATATTCATAGTTTTGCAATAGCTTCATTTGGAGCAGAAAAGGTATTTTTTAATCTCAAATAATTAAATAACTCTGTATCAAAAAATTTGAGAAGTGTTAAGAAAAAATATTAAAATTGCTAAAACCTCAAATCGGATATTCATAGTTTTGCAATAGCTTCATTTGGAGCAGAAAAGGCATTTTTTAATGTCAAATAATTAAATAACTCTGTATCAAAAAATTTGAGAAGTGTTAAGAAAAAATTTTAAAATTGCTAAAACCTCAAATCGGATATTCAAAGTTTTGCAATAGCCTCATTTGGAGCAGAAAAGGCATTTTTTAATGTCAAATAATTAAATAACTCTGTATCAAAAAATTTGAGAAGTGTTAAGAAAAAATATTAAAATTGCTAAAACCTCAAATCGGATATTCAAAGTTTTGCAATAGCCTCATTTGGAGCAGAAAAGGCATTTTTTAATGTCAAATAATTAAATAACTCTGTATCAAAAAATTTGAGAAGTGTTAAGAAAAAATATTAAAATTGCTAAAACCTCAAATCGGATATTCAAAGTTTTGCAATAGCCTCATTTGGAGCAGAAAAGGCATTTTTTAATGTCAAATAATTAAATAACTCTGTATCAAAAAATTTGAGAAGTGTTAAGAAAAAATATTAAAATTGCTAAAACCTCAAATCGGATATTCAAAGTTTTGCAATAGCTTCATTTGGAGCAGAAAAGGCATTTTTTAATCTCAAATAATTAAATAACTCTGTATCAAAAAATTTGAGAAGTGTTAAGAAAAAATATTAAAATTGCTAAAACCTCAAATCGGATATTCAAAGTTTTGCAATAGCCTCATTTGGAGCAGAAAAGGCATTTTTTAATGTCAAATAATTAAATAACTCTGTATCAAAAAATTTGAGAAGTGTTAAGAAAAAATATTAAAATTGCTAAAACCTCAAATCGCATATTCAAAGTTTTGCAATAGCTTCATTTGGAGCAGAAAAGGCATTTTTTAATCTCAAATAATTAAATAACTCTGTATCAAAAAATTTGAGAAGTGTTAAGAAAAAATATTAAAATTGCTAAAACCTCAAATCGGATATTCATAGTTTTGCAATAGCTTCATTTGGAGCAGAAAAGGCATTTTTTAATGTCAAATAATTAAATAACTCTGTATCAAAAAATTTGAGAAGTGTTAAGAAAAAATTTTAAAATTGCTAAAACCTCAAATCGGATATTCAAAGTTTTGCAATAGCCTCATTTGGAGCAGAAAAGGCATTTTTTAATGTCAAATAATTAAATAACTCTGTATCAAAAAAAATTTTAGAAGTGTTAAGAAAAAATATTAAAATTGCTAAAACCTCAAATCGGATATTCATAGTTTTGCAATAGCTTCATTTGGAGCAGAAAAGGTATTTTTTAATCTCAAATAATTAAATAACTCTGTATCAAAAAAAATTTTAGAAGTGTTAAGAAAAAATATTAAAATTGCTAAAACCTCAAATCGGATATTCATAGTTTTGCAATAGCTTCATTTGGAGCAGAAAAGGCATTTTTTAATGTCAAATAATTAAATAACTCTGTATCAAAAAAAATTTTAGAAGTGTTAAGAAAAAATATTAAAATTGCTAAAACCTCAAATCGGATATTCATAGTTTTGCAATAGCTTCATTTGGAGCAGAAAAGGTATTTTTTAATCTCAAATAATTAAATAACTCTGTATCAAAAAATTTGAGAAGTGTTAAGAAAAAATATTAAAATTGCTAAAACCTCAAATCGGATATTCATAGTTTTGCAATAGCTTCATTTGGAGCAGAAAAGGCATTTTTTAATGTCAAATAATTAAATAACTCTGTATCAAAAAATTTGAGAAGTGTTAAGAAAAAATTTTAAAATTGCTAAAACCTCAAATCGGATATTCAAAGTTTTGCAATAGCCTCATTTGGAGCAGAAAAGGCATTTTTTAATGTCAAATAATTAAATAACTCTGTATCAAAAAATTTGAGAAGTGTTAAGAAAAAATATTAAAATTGCTAAAACCTCAAATCGGATATTCAAAGTTTTGCAATAGCCTCATTTGGAGCAGAAAAGGCATTTTTTAATGTCAAATAATTAAATAACTCTGTATCAAAAAATTTGAGAAGTGTTAAGAAAAAATATTAAAATTGCTAAAACCTCAAATCGGATATTCAAAGTTTTGCAATAGCCTCATTTGGAGCAGAAAAGGCATTTTTTAATGTCAAATAATTAAATAACTCTGTATCAAAAAATTTGAGAAGTGTTAAGAAAAAATATTAAAATTGCTAAAACCTCAAATCGGATATTCAAAGTTTTGCAATAGCTTCATTTGGAGCAGAAAAGGCATTTTTTAATCTCAAATAATTAAATAACTCTGTATCAAAAAATTTGAGAAGTGTTAAGAAAAAATATTAAAATTGCTAAAACCTCAAATCGGATATTCATAGTTTTGCAATAGCTTCATTTGGAGCAGAAAAGGCATTTTTTAATGTCAAATAATTAAATAACTCTGTATCAAAAAATTTGAGAAGTGTTAAGAAAAAATTTTAAAATTGCTAAAACCTCAAATCGGATATTCAAAGTTTTGCAATAGCCTCATTTGGAGCAGAAAAGGCATTTTTTAATGTCAAATAATTAAATAACTCTGTATCAAAAAAAATTTTAGAAGTGTTAAGAAAAAATATTAAAATTGCTAAAACCTCAAATCGGATATTCATAGTTTTGCAATAGCTTCATTTGGAGCAGAAAAGGTATTTTTTAATCTCAAATAATTAAATAACTCTGTATCAAAAAATTTGAGAAGTGTTAAGAAAAAATATTAAAATTGCTAAAACCTCAAATCGGATATTCATAGTTTTGCAATAGCTTCATTTGGAGCAGAAAAGGCATTTTTTAATGTCAAATAATTAAATAACTCTGTATCAAAAAATTTGAGAAGTGTTAAGAAAAAATTTTAAAATTGCTAAAACCTCAAATCGGATATTCAAAGTTTTGCAATAGCCTCATTTGGAGCAGAAAAGGCATTTTTTAATGTCAAATAATTAAATAACTCTGTATCAAAAAATTTGAGAAGTGTTAAGAAAAAATATTAAAATTGCTAAAACCTCAAATCGGATATTCAAAGTTTTGCAATAGCCTCATTTGGAGCAGAAAAGGCATTTTTTAATGTCAAATAATTAAATAACTCTGTATCAAAAAATTTGAGAAGTGTTAAGAAAAAATATTAAAATTGCTAAAACCTCAAATCGGATATTCAAAGTTTTGCAATAGCCTCATTTGGAGCAGAAAAGGCATTTTTTAATGTCAAATAATTAAATAACTCTGTATCAAAAAATTTGAGAAGTGTTAAGAAAAAATATTAAAATTGCTAAAACCTCAAATCGGATATTCAAAGTTTTGCAATAGCTTCATTTGGAGCAGAAAAGGCATTTTTTAATGTCAAATAATTAAATAACTCTGTATCAAAAAATTTGAGAAGTGTTAAGAAAAAATTTTAAAATTGCTAAAACCTCAAATCGGATATTCAAAGTTTTGCAATAGCCTCATTTGGAGCAGAAAAGGCATTTTTTAATGTCAAATAATTAAATAACTCTGTATCAAAAAAAATTTTAGAAGTGTTAAGAAAAAATATTAAAATTGCTAAAACCTCAAATCGGATATTCAAAGTTTTGCAATAGCTTCATTTGGAGCAGAAAAGGCATTTTTTAATCTCAAATAATTAAATAACTCTGTATCAAAAAATTTGAGAAGTGTTAAGAAAAAATATTAAAATTGCTAAAACCTCAAATCGGATATTCATAGTTTTGCAATAGCTTCATTTGGAGCAGAAAAGGCATTTTTTAATGTCAAATAATTAAATAACTCTGTATCAAAAAAAATTTTAGAAGTGTTAAGAAAAAATATTAAAATTGCTAAAACCTCAAATCGGATATTCAAAGTTTTGCAATAGCTTCATTTGGAGCAGAAAAGGCATTTTTTAATCTCAAATAATTAAATAACTCTGTATCAAAAAATTTGAGAAGTGTTAAGAAAAAATTTTAAAATTGCTAAAACCTCAAATCGGATATTCAAAGTTTTGCAATAGCCTCATTTGGAGCAGAAAAGGCATTTTTTAATGTCAAATAATTAAATAACTCTGTATCAAAAAAAATTTTAGAAGTGTTAAGAAAAAATATTAAAATTGCTAAAACCTCAAATCGGATATTCATAGTTTTGCAATAGCTTCATTTGGAGCAGAAAAGGCATTTTTTAATCTCAAATAATTAAATAACTCTGTATCAAAAAATTTGAGAAGTGTTAAGAAAAAATATTAAAATTGCTAAAACCTCAAATCGGATATTCATAGTTTTGCAATAGCCTCATTTGGAGCAGAAAAGGCATTTTTTAATGTCAAATAATTAAATAACTCTGTATCAAAAAAAATTTTAGAAGTGTTAAGAAAAAATATTAAAATTGCTAAAACCTCAAATCGGATATTCATAGTTTTGCAATAGCTTCATTTGGAGCAGAAAAGGCATTTTTTAATGTCAAATAATTAAATAACTATGTATCAAAAAAAATTTTAGAAGTGTTAAGAAAAAATATTAAAATTGCTAAAACCTCAAATCGGATATTCATAGTTTTGCAATAGCCTCATTTGGAGCAGAAAAGGCATTTTTTAATCTCAAATAATTAAATAACTCTGTATCAAAAAATTTGAGAAGTGTTAAGAAAAAATATTAAAATTGCTAAAACCTCAAATCGGATATTCATAGTTTTGCAATAGCCTCATTTGGAGCAGAAAAGGCATTTTTTAATGTCAAATAATTAAATAACTCTGTATCAAAAAAAATTTTAGAAGTGTTAAGAAAAAATATTAAAATTGCTAAAACCTCAAATCGGATATTCAAAGTTTTGCAATAGCTTCATTTGGAGCAGAAAAGGCATTTTTTAATCTCAAATAATTAAATAACTCTGTATCAAAAAATTTGAGAAGTGTTAAGAAAAAATATTAAAATTGCTAAAACCTCAAATCGGATATTCATAGTTTTGCAATAGCTTCATTTGGAGCAGAAAAGGCATTTTTTAATGTCAAATAATTAAATAACTCTGTATCAAAAAATTTGAGAAGTGTTAAGAAAAAATTTTAAAATTGCTAAAACCTCATATCGGATATTCAAAGTTTTGCAATAGCCTCATTTGGAGCAGAAAAGGCATTTTTTAATGTCAAGTAATTAAATAACTCTGTATCAAAAAATTTGAGAAGAGTTAAGAAAAAATTTTAAAATTGCTTAAACCTCAAATCGGATATTCAAAGTTTTGCAATAGCTTCATTTGGAGCAGAAAAGGCATTTTTTAATGTCAAATAATTAAATAACTCTGTATCAAAAAAAATTTTAGAAGTGTTAAGAAAAAATATTAAAATTGCTAAAACCTCAAATCGTATATTCATAGTTTTGCAATAGCTTCATTTGGAGCAGAAAAGGCATTTTTTAATGTCAAATAATTAAATAACTATGTATCAAAAATTTGGAGAAAGGCCAGAAAAATTAAATTAAAATATTAGAATTGCTAAAACCTCAAATCGGATATTCATAGTTTTGTGATAGCTTTATTTGGAGCAAAAAATACATTTTTTAATTTCAAATAATTCTTAAAATGTGTATCAAAAAAAAAATGGAGAACGGCTATCAAAAAATATAAATTTTGCTAAATGCCAAGTTTTTAATCAGATAAATATTGCTTTTAGAAATTCCGAAAATGAAAATAAATCATATGGCCAATTATATTTTACGGATCCACTTGAAGCAGCAGAAACCCGTTTACAAACATTTTCAATACTAAAACCTGAAATTACAAAAATTTTATCGCTTACTTTGAGCCAAATAAATTGTCATGCCCAAGCTTTTAAAATGATGTATGAACAATATGAAATGCAACAAGCTTTAGCCGCACAAAATGGAAATGCACCTTTAAATTTATCAATGCATTTTAGCTTAAAAAAGGGAGTCGATCCACGCCGCTTCAATTTGCAAACATCCAATGAAGTTGCTGCCGTTTTTGCTACATCGGATGACGGTGAAATCCCTGATTCATATGTTACAATCTACGATAAAGAAGGGCGTCATTTAAAAACTGTTAATGCATTGGATAAAAACGTTGAACCATGGCTTTATCCTATTTTTTTTCCAACATGGTCAACCAATATGACATCATGAAATGAAAAAACTTTTTGGTAAGAAAAATGAAAGTTTAACTCGTTGTGCTTAGGCTAAATTTAAAATATCCATTCGAGAAGGTGAAATTAATGAAATTTTATATGGCGGTAGGCTTTTCCAACAATGGTTGGCTGATACTGCTTTAAAAATAATTAAAGAACGAGTGAAATATCTCCGAAAAAATCAAAATAAAATTTACAGCGATAGTTATTCCATTATTGTTGCCTTCATGAAAAAGCACCAAATCGATAACAATGCAAATTCCATTGGAACTAAAATAATTTTGCCTTGAACTCATACATGATCTTCCCGTTATATGGATTAAGTTTTTCAGGATGCAATGGCTTTAGTAAGACGACTTGGAAAACCTTATTTATTTGTAGCAATGACTTGCAATCCTAATTGGCCCGAAATTGTTGAAAACCTTTTCCCTCCACAAACACCAGTTTATCGCCCTGAGCTGATAGCAAGTGTTTTTAAACAAAAATTAAATTTTGTAGGTGATTTGATAGTGAAAAAGAATATTACGGTGAGTGCAAAGCATATGTTTATACCACTGAATTACCAAAAAGATGTCTCCCTCCTGCTCATCTTTTGGTAATTTTGGAAGATGCCTATAAAATGCGAACTGTTGAAGTTATCGATCGTTTACATTAGTCCACAATTACTGGACTAAAAAAAATTCCAAAACTTATTTACTGTAGTTTCCACTCATATGAATCGTGGTGGTCATTGCAGTTTTCGACCTGAAAAAGACAGCAAATGTTCTAGACGTTTTTCTAAAAATTTCCAAGACCCTTGATGAGGATGCTTTCACATTGTATGTATGTTTGAGTTATGGATGATCGATAACAAAAACATCAGAAGTAGTTGTTGATAATCAATATGTTGTTCCACATTGCCCCAATTTGTTACTCTTAATGAACTGTCATATTAATTTTGAAGTTGTTTCATCAATCAAAGCGGTAAAATATTTATATAAATTTATTTTTAAAGGTCATGATTCGGCAGCTATTAAAATTGTTGATGGTGTTGTTCAATATGATGAATGCGAATCATTTTTAAATAGCAGATATTTGGGAGCAGCCGAAACAGCTTGGTGAATCTTTAAATTTGAATTTTATGGTAAAAGTCATGATCACTCGACTCTCTATTCATTTACCAAATTAAAAAAGTGTTAATTTTATTGACGCAGAAAACATTGATGGGTTACAAGCAGCTTTTGGTAAAAACCAATGTCAATGGATTATTTTGAATTGAATAAACGAGACTCTAAAGAAAGAGAATATTTTTATGGTGAAATACCTGCAAAATTCACTTGGGGCGAAAATGCATCCCCAAATAAATTTCATTGGAATACACGTAATGTTAATAAGCTCGGCAGAATGTAGCTTCAGTGCAGCAGCTTTCAGCTTGATAAAATTTTCCAAAAAACAACTTTATTCTATTTCACAAAATTTTCTTTGATGCCAAACGAAAGAATACTGGTTCATAATAAAGAAAGATTGAAAACAAAGAAAACATGTTATGGGTTTTCCCGTCAAAATAATGATATGGAGTTATTCGATATAAGAATTGTTAATAAAGAAGAAAAAGTTAGTGTTAAATCCTTTTTATTGTCATTACAAAATTTTACATATAAACATAGACAAATTTCTACAAAATACATACGTTTACAAATAAAGTGAATCAGTATTTTTCGTTCATTCAATCAAGCAAGCGCATTTGTTAAATCATAAATTCATTCATTCACCAGATGATTTCTTAAGTTTCCATTTTTCTATGTCATCTTCAATAAAAGTTGAAATTCGTATACCAGTTTGTCGCTTTGCTAAAACACCCAAATGATCTGAATTTGGAACATATAAAGGTTCAAGGCCATATGGAGCAGCATCACAAATATCTTCAGAATTTTTAATTGGCATCATATCATCTTTGAGTCCATGAATGCATAATACAGGTACTTTGATTGATGGAGCTTTATCAAGTCTAAAAACATAACATTGTTAGTTAGTAAAAGTAAAGTAAGAAACTTACGTTCGAAAACAATCAGCTTTAGATGTCTTTTTGGGTGGGTTAGAACCTGAGATATGACGGACACCAGAAAGTAATGGAGCAACCAAAATAAGACCAGTAACATAAGGAAGATTTTTAGATGCAAGATCAGCAACCACTGCAGTTCCGATTGATATTCCCATTAAGACAATCTGAAAATATGTACATAAGATGTAAACATTTGTAGACAAGTCAAAAAACATACTTCAAGTTCAGGATCATTACGTTCAGATACAATATGGTCATACATGGCTTCAATATCGTTATATACTGCAGATTCAGTTGGTTTACCAGTGGAAAGACCAAATCCAGAATAATCAAAGAAATAAACATCATATTCTTCAGGATGTTGATAACTTATAAGATAACCAGTAACTCCATTAAATGTTATACCAAGATCACATCCATTGTTGTTAGCTATCAAAAGCACCTAAAAACGATACATAAAATGAGAGATAAAACAAGCAAGTAATATTAGCAATACAAAACACTATAAAAGGCAACTTACTTTGTGACTAGGTTCAAATGTCTTATGTTTCTTTATTTCAGCCCGATTAAGATCAGCTTTAATTTTTCCACAAACGATATAATTCTTTGATTTAGTCAATAGAACAAAAGGTTTAGTTCGCTTGATATACATTCTAAGAATTTTGATAGCTTCTTTATCCAAATTTTTTGCCCACAAAACAGGTTCAATTCGAAGATGATTTTTACCATAGCATCGTTTTGCATTACCAAACCATCTTGATTTCTTTTCTTCATTGTAATAACTCAAATAATAATATTGCCATGGTGGTGGAGGATAAAACGCTACCAAACTCACGAAACATTGAGGTGGAGCTAAAGAGACACATGAAACACGACAGATTGCCTAAAAAATAAACGTTAAAAAGCAAATCAAAGCTAAAAAAAGATTTACATTGTATGTTTTGATTAGTCCAAAAAAAGCTTTAGCAATAAGAGGTTCTTTCTTCGTTGAAGGCTTTGATTTCTTGTCACACGGTTTGGCTTTCTTTTTTGGAGGTTGCTTTGTTTTAATCTTTTTATGCTTTATAATAGGTCCTTGCCACTTTGTTTCACTTTCATAACGCTCTGATTCAGATTCTTTTTGTTTTGTTTTTGCTTCTTGTGGTTTGGTTCCTGATACTTGATGCTTTGACTCTGTTGTTTGAAGTTTCTTTTCTGAGCTTTGATCATTGGTTGAAGATTCATCTAAACCAGCTTTCATTCGATCATTATTCTGAAAAACAAAACTTAAATGGTAAAGATTGAGTAAGGTATAACAAACTTCAGTAATATCATTGTTAAAGCTTTGAGTTGATGTTTCATCTTCTGATTCATTGAGTATTCGTTTGCTCACATTTTTCATTGATTGTTGAATTTGTAAAGATTCGTTTGTATTAAGCATTTGTTTCATTTCTTTAACTTCATGCAGGAGTGGAACAGCTAACTTCGTTAAATCAAGACCAAAGATGGTTTTTGGAGGAGCCATTTTGAATCAGTTGAATTTCACACAAAAAGTTGTTAAAGATGAGTGATCAGCAAACGAATGAAGCGACTTTCCAGCAGCCTACAAAAAAACACAAAAGCAGCAAACGTTTTCATCGCAGACAAACTTTGTCCATAGCCTAAAAATGGAATGAAAAATTAACATATTTTTTCTTGCACAAAGATGAAGGGAAAGTTGTTGGAGAATTAACATCATAAAGCAACAAATCGTTGCATTAAAAATCAAACATCCAGGTCACAAAAAAAGTATTTATTGATACATTTACAAAATAAACCAAGTTTATTAATAAAGAAATTACAAATTAACGGTAAAAATCAAGTACAAAACATTAAAAACACATTTCCATTATATATTATACTGGAGAAGAAGCAAATGAAATTCTTTAGAACAGTTCGAAATCACCTTTAGTAATGAACATATAACATAAATAACATATTTCAAAGCTCAGACGCATAATAACCAGAGAAATGAACCATGGCATAACACTTTCCTAAAAAGAAACATGAAAGAAAGCTTGAAATAGAGTGAGAAAAAATCATACATGTTCAGCTTTGTAATCGACAGCACAAGCAACAAGACATAGTAAACCAAGAATATCAAAAGTTCTTTCAATAACAGTATCAACGTTTAAGTTGGCAATTTTCTTACCACCAGCACAAGTACAGCAGCACATATATGAAACATAAGCGAACATAAAGGTAATCCAACCATAAAAGAGAGAGAAGGGCAAACCAGCGTAATAAAAAACCATATAAAATGAATAACTATTTGGACCATCAAAAGCGATCATTAAACAAAGTAAAAATAGCCATGCACGAATCTGAAGAAAGAGTGTATTATTGTGCACAAAAAGTTAAAAAGAAACTTACATCATCGGGATCATTTGATTTCTTTATTTTGTCTGTTTCTTGAACCTTTTGATCACACAACTTTCCATCTTCATTGTTGTTGTTGTTTGATTCTTCAACAAGTTGTTCTTCATTTACATTTGATAGTTCAATAATTGGTTCATCATTGATACCTGTTGTTTCCATAGGTAAAAAACGATTTTGAACTTTTGACATTTTTGTTGATGGAAGAAAGAAGAATAATTTGATGTCAAAGTTTGATTGCTGACTTGAAAAATAACAAAAAATCAGCCAACAATGAAAAAGCTTTTGCAGGCCATTTTTGGCATAATGGAACCAAAATGCATAGCCTAAAAATAGTCAAATTTTTCATTCATCAAACTTTTTTCTAACTCTTTTCTTTCTCTCCTTTCTTTTTTCATTTTCAACAACAAAAAATTGAATATAACATTGTTGTTTTTGCTCGTTGTATTCGTTAACACATTTTTTGCGTGATTTTGTAAGAATTGTGGCTTTATTTATCGTTATACTTTTTTAGCTATATTTTTCTGTAAGAAAATGTGCAAATCTGATAATAAAGAAAATCCTGTGATCTCTTCAACTTTGCAAAACGTTAATACCGTTGAACATGAACTTAAACATAGGGATACCAATGTCCCTGATTGGACTAAGGAAATTGATCAAAATGTATGTTTGAATAGCTTCTAATTTTATCCTTTATAATGTGTAATTTTTTAGCATTTTGTTGAAGCTGAAGCTGTTGCTTTAAAACCTACTGTTTCTTCTTCACCTGATGCGTTAAAACCTGCTGTTTCATCTTCTTCTCCTGTCATTCAACAACAACAAAATCGTGGAAGACGTGGTCAATCTTATCATCCGAGAAGATCTTTTCAATATTCAAGAGTTGGCTACCGTGGTATGAATCGAGATCGACGTCCTCTTCCTCCTTCTGTTACTCAACCTGATCCTGGTAAAACTGTCTGTATGTTTTGCACGGTTTTAACAAATATGAAAGTTGTATTTTTAGGTTTGCTTACAAAAGATGGCCGTAGTCCAGAAATAAACATTTCACAATCAGCTTCTAATGATGTTCGTCGTGATACACGCTCAAAAAACTATCAAAACACTCCTCGCAATGCTTCTACCGCTCAAAAAAGCCATACTGATGTTCAAAAAGTTCAATCGAATAATGTTCAAAAAGTTCAAGCGAATGTTGGACAAAGTAGTGATAACCAAATGGGTCAAAAGACATTGAAAGAAAATGAACAAAGAAGAAATGATTTTCCTCCTGGTCAACGAAACAGCGGAAAGAATGATAGAAGTTCAAGGTTCCACTATAACCAATCCAACTTTCCACGTCCTCCAGCTGGTATTCAACAAAACCCAGATTTTGCTGGTGTAAACTCCTCAAGAAGAACTCATGTAAATCAAAGTGTTTCTCAAACAACTAGTCAAGGACAAGAAGTTAAAACTGCTGTTGCAAAGCCGAACGTATTTGGTGGAGCTATTCCTGTTGATACACATGTGAAATTGATGGAAATAGAGCAGAAGAAGTGGAAAGAGGTGGAAGAAAGAAATAAGAAAAGGAATGTTGTGAATGATTCATCAAAGAAAGTTTCTCCTGATACTAGTGATGCACCTCAACCAGAAACAACCGGTAAGAGTTTTGTTTATTGAACTATCATTGATTGTCTTTGTTTTAGAAAAGGAAGTTGTTTTCAAACTTTCTAAAACCTTTGCTGATGCAGCATCCACTAATGTTCTTTCTATTGATGCTCCTTCCGCTGTCAATCTTTCTGAAACCTCTTCAATTCCTCCGAAGTTAAGTATTACAACCACCACTTCAACAAAGCCATTCAAGAGTCGTAATCAAAAGGTAGTTTATTCGTTTGCATTGAAACTAATACCTTTCTTTTTTCAGCCTTACATTCAATCAAATCCTCAACAAATGTTTTATCTTCCACAACATTATCAACAATTTCCACATCATGTTCAACCAGGTGGTTTTCAAGTACCTGCTCAATATTATGGTCAATTTGCTCATCCTCAATTCCAACCGGCGCCTCAAGTGTATTACCAACAACCTCATCAACTTCCACAGCATTTTCCTCAGCAACTTTCAACAACATATCCAGCTTATCCACAACTTCCTTATCAACATGTTCCAAATCAGCAAGGTGCATCTTCTCAACAATATATTCCTCAAGTTCATCAACAATATGGTCCTCAAGCTCATCAACAATATGATCCTCAAGTTCATCAACAATATGGTCCTCAAGTTCATCAACAACATGGTCAACAATATGGTCAACAACCACCTATGCAATACAGCAATGGTCAAACTGTTTACTATGTGCCTTCATTTGATCCTAATGCACCTTCAAATTATGGACAAACTAAATAACTTTGTTTAATCATTTATTGTATTGCTTTTTGTTTTTTGTTGTTGATGCTAAAGTGAAATTTATTGTTTGAATGGTTGCATTTCTTCTTGTTGAAATTTTATAATAAAGTCAAAATTTCGTATGTTTTATATCTTTGTTGTATTTGTTATGAGATAAACCCATAAAGTTCCATGTCCAATCTAAAATGTTGCACAATTTTGTTAGATTAAATTTTCTGGTTCTCCATCTGCCCATTCACTGAAATGAAACGTAGTTCCATCAGTCCAATCATTTGCTGTTACAATAGTATTGGCACGAATTTAACAACCTCTTACTATGTTTTCATAAAATGGTAAAGATTCTGTAAAAGTAAGGTTTTGGAATGCTTTAAAATATCAAAATTCTTTCTCCGCGATTACATACATCATTAAATCCATCAGAAATGGAAACTAAATAATGTGTCAAAAGTTTTTTAGAAGCAGCAACTTCAGCTGCTGCAAAACGAGTTAGTGATTGAAAAATAAAGCAAGAATCTCATTAGTAATTCAATGCTTCCACCTTCACAAGTTGGTAAACCATATAAAATATATGAAATAAGTCTAAACAATATCAAATCCTTATGTATTCGACATACAAAGAGCAACAATGAAGTTAAAGGTTATGAAAAGACTCTATTATCTTGGCTTGTTAGTTGGCATGATTTAATGAACTCTTTTTGTTGCAAATAATGTAAGTAAAAAATGCCCTATGGAAACAATAACGAACATCGGCCAAACATACATATTTCAAAAAAGCATTGATTCACCAACTTTTTCCAATTTTTGCAACTTTCCCATTCAGATTGCCCAAAAATTTGCATGATTTTCATCATTTTCATGAAACCCTTAATTTTCGTAAGGCTTGAGTGGTTTTGAAAAATCATTCATTCGACGACGAATAAATTCAACTTGAACGGTGCTTCTTCTTCTCTCTCATCTCTCAATCTCAAACATCATGACTGATCGTTCCGCTTCAACACCAAATGATGGTGGTGATATTGCTCCTGGTGGAACTGGTTGCTTTGATCTCGTAAGTCATATTTTATTTTTTCATAACTTATAATTTCTGATTTTAGAGTGGTAATGGTTCATATGGTGTCTCTTGCCACCACCATTTTCTTCAGCATAGATCATTCTAGAAAAAGCGCGCGTTCTATTTCGTTCTAAGAGTTTTTCCAAAGAAGCTAACGGGTAATATTTTATGTTATCGTATGCTTTTTAATCGAAAATTACAAATTTTTGATTAGTTTTTCAGTTTTTAATGTCTAATATTGTTTGAAATATGTTAGAAAAGGGATAATACTGCTAAATGCAGTCCAAACTAGATAAAAAACCTTGTTTTGTTGCAAAATCAGTAAATTAATCTAAAGCATATTTTTTGTTCACAACTTTCAAGGAAACGTTTTTTATTTTCATATTTTATTAGTATTAGATAGGTCAAGAATATTTGTAGATAAAAATTAGTGAAAAATTGTAAATTTCGACTAAAAAGCATACGATAACAAAAAAAATTACCCGTTAGCTTCTTTGGAAAAACTCTTAGAACGAAATAGAACGCGCGCTTTTTCTAGAATGATCTATGCTGAAGAAAATGGTGGTGTTGCGGTGGCTCTTTTGGTGGCTCTTGCGGTGGTGGCGGAACTGGTGGAAACTCAACTGCTCCTGATTCGAACAACAATGGCGCTGGAGCCACTCCTAGTGTTACTAAACCACGTGCTGATGTTTCCTGCTATCTTGGTCCTAAGTAAGAACGCCAGCCTCAACATGGTCATGCTCTAATCAATCCACTTGTTCTCTTCCTTCTTCATCGTCATGGTCTTGTTCGTCGTCGCTCTCTTCTCAATCTCTCCTCTCTTCCTAATATTAAATTGTATTTAATCCGAATTTATTTATATGTATTTTTGTGAAATCTAAATAAATTAATTTTCAAAAATTTTCTTTTGTGTTTTGTTTCTTTTGAGGTTCTCGGATTATGAATTACAGCAACTCTTAATTGTTAGTCGATTAGCATGAAATGAGTCAAAATCGTAGCATTATGATACTTTCAAATCCTTCAAAAGGCGGATTTTTAATGGCTATCTTTGATACTCTTATGTTTTTCCCCGGTCGTTAAGTAGGATATGTGTTATCTCGAACTTTCATAAATTTTTCGTTAATCTCTGATAGGATCTTAGCTTCAGTAAGTTAAGTATCTTCGTTTCTGATCGATAAGATTTGTTGGTCGTATCAACAGACTTTAATAGTTTTTTTTCTTTTATATAGACCCTGTACATAATGTTTCAAACGAGGTATTATCATGTGCTTCAAAACAACGTATTTAGTTTTCAGCTGCCTTTTACAACACTTACAAGAGAAAACATTTATTTGATGAAAACGTATTACAACAAAATGAAGAATAATAAAACTCGACACAATAATCAAAGCAATAAACACAAAATGTTATTTAAAATCAACCAAGTGAAGCAGGATTAGGTATAGAAGGAACCAAGGTAAATAAATATTCTTCCAAAGTACTTTGACCATTGAATTTGCTTTGAACGGATGAAAGATCAATGTCGGAAGAGCTTTGTTGGATGTAAATTGATTCTTCAGATTGGGTGCCATTAATAACATCGAGAATTTCTTTACCATAATATTCAAGTTTTGAAAGTTCATTAACAAGAGCATGAATTTTTTGAATCTCCATTTCAATGTTGCCAGTGATAATCTTTTCTTCCATACATTCCTCCTTATCAATGCGATACAAATTCTTAACTTTACAAAGATTATCATAGTATTTTGAAGTAACACCATTCTGAAAAACAAACGTATACAAAGATCAATAAACCCTAAAACAAACCTTTGCTTCTTCATATTGGATAAAAATATCAAAGTGACTTTCAAAGATGTCTTTGGTTGGAAGAATAGAAAAATGCTCCAAAAATGTTACAAATGTTGCCATAGTTTCTGTGATAGTCGTTCTTTCCCTCGATATTGTTAACATAGCTCTAACAGTTGCTAAAAATTTTGGAAGAACCGTGGTTTCCAAACGATATCTTGGAAGATTTTTATCAAGCTCGATAAGTTCTTTTCCCATGAGATCATTTACTTGTTGAAATAGTTGTAAAAGCTTCTTTCGCTTATTTTCATATTCTTCAAATGCTTGACCTTGAATTGAAAGTTCTTCATATTTGATTTCGGCATCGTTTAAGATCATAGCCAACGTAGGAATAAGACGAAGAAGAAGTTTTCGTGTATCATTCAATTTTGCAGAAGATTCATATTCAGCTTTAAGTTTTGATGAAGCCATTATGGATCTAAAATAAAGGATATGTTAATAGGACGTTATTGAAGAACTAAAAAAGCGATTTCAAAGCGCAGCAAAAGCATAAACACAAGAGTAATAAGAAAGCAGCAACGACTAAAGCTATGAAAGTAAAAAATGAATGCGATTTCTTCGAAACTGAAGTTAGTATTTTTCGCTGTGAGAAAGAAGATAATTCAAAACGATGATGATGAATATGCTACAGACATCCATGAAAATCAGACATAAACATTGTTATAAAACACCGATAACCAAATCCTAACAGTTGACCATAAGGGAGAAAACATTGTGACCACGATAAACACATTGATTTCGAAAGTTTTATTATAAAAATTTAACAAATCTGTAAAAAAAATCAAACAACAACAACAAAGGTTAATAACAATTCAATGAGGGAAACAACATTTAGAAATCAAATTGATGAAAGTTTTTTTCAATGAGCGTTTAGGCTTGCTGCTTGGTCGATGTTTGGATTTGCTTGATTTTGGTGAAGGTTTTGGAATTGGATGAAATTGAGACGAAGCATCAATAAGAAGAGACCCTTTGGAATATACAACAAGAAGAGAAAAACGCTTTCCAAAATGTTTCAATTTGCAAAGTTCATCAATCAGATAAATGATTCTTTCAGGATTCATTTCAACTATTGTAGCATTATAATTTTCTTTTCGTACTTCATAAAGATATTCTGCTTTGATTTGGCAAAGATTTTGATATACTTTTGATATTTGACTTCCAAACTAAAAGTTAAAACACTCATTAACCATTTGTTCAAACATATCAAACAACAAACCTTCTTTTCCCTTTCAATCAAAATATTCAAATTACTTTCGAATACATCAAGAAAATTAAGATGATGAGTAAAAGAAGAATCTTTCAAAAAAGTTGAAAATTTTGCCATAGTTTTGATGATCATTTCTCTTTCTTTGTTGATTTCATCCAATTTTTTGCAAATTCCTCGTAATTCAGCTTTGATTTGACCTTGGTATCCTACAAATAGAAAGAAATCATAAATTGGAAAAGAAAAAGAGGAAAGACTTACTTGAAACGTATGGAAGGTTGCTTTCATTAAAATCATTGATTTGTTTGAAAATTATCACAAGTTGCATAGATTTTACATTTTTATCATCTTCAAGTCCTCCAATTCTATGAACGATATCATCCAATACACTAATCATGGCTTCAACCAGAGCAAGAATACGTTTACGAACATTTGATATTTTTCCATCTTTGCATTCTTCTTCATGAATCGTTGATAAAAAAGACATTGCCTGAAATGGAAATGATAAAGAGAACCAGACTGGCAAGACGAAAACACAAAAATGGACAAAGCGAGGGTAAAAATAAAGCAAAATTAGCGAAAACTAAACATCAAACAGCAAAAGCAAAATCGAGAAATGAACGAAAAATAAAAGCAATCAAACGAAAGAAAAAGTTCCCGCCATTTTTAGAGAAATCTTTTCATGTTGTTAATTGGCAGTCCCTTGCAAGTTGCAACCTTCACGAAATAACAACTAACTTCAAACGTTGAAAAAATTGAGTGGATTTAGGCTATCCTTTTCGTTACTTTTTGCCACATTCGTGTAAACGGTAGATGGAAATACAAAAATTTTAGTATTACTCCTTCAAGCAAAAAGTCATCAAGATAAAGAATCACAAAATCAAAAACAACTTTATTAAAACTACATACATTAATAGATATAAAAAACAATCAAAACCTATAAAGCACCTTATAACTTAGATTTAGATGGTGTAAATAAAGATTGCTTGATTCGTTGGAAGATATTTGGCTTGCGTTGAGGTGATGAACAATTTGAAACAACATCGGAGCCTTCATTATGTTCAGATGAAACATCAGATTTGATAAGATTGACGACGTCGGTGAAGCGTTTCCCTTGGTATTTAAGGTTGCAAAGTTTATCAATAAGAGCTTGAATTTCTTGAGGGTTCATATCATCATCATAACGAGTTGAAGCTTCATTCATTCTTTTTTCTTCGAAATATTGGATTTTAGCTTTGCATAAGCTCTTGTATAATCCTGAAGCACCATCTTTCTGAAAAGTTATTGCTATTAAACGAGTCGATCAAAAAATGAAATAAACTTTTGCTTCTTCTTTTTCAATAACAGAATTCAAGTAGCTTTCCACAGCATCATTCCTAACAGCTTCTTTGATTTTTTCTTCCTTGAGATGTTTCTCTTTGATTTTGAGAAGATTCTTATACAGCTTGGAACTTTCACCATGCTAAAAAGTAACATGTAAAAATAAGAAATAAATGGTACAATAAAAACCAACAGCAGATTTTTCACTTTCCATAAATGTGTTCAAGCGGCTTTCAGCGACATGGTTATCAGCTTCTTCACTCCTTGAGTTCTTTTCATTGAGGTATTGATCCTTTAGCTTCCAAAGATTCTTATAAAGCTTTGAAGTTTCACCGTTCTAAAAGTTAACATTAAAATGAGATTAATCAATATAGCATCACGATCAACCTTTGCTTTTTCATATTCAATACGAGCATTAAATCCATTTTCGATGACATCATTGACGGAAGGAGCTAAGAAATGTTTCAAAAAAGCAGCAAATTTTGCCATGATTATGATGATGGTATCACGTTCTTTACTAGTTTCATCCAACAGCTTTAAAGTCTCTTTGAGTTTGTCTTCAATGTAAAGGCGATTAACTAAAATGGAAACTTTAGTATATGATGATTGATAATAGTAATAAACTTACTATGAACCTCAACGATTTCATCATCAAAAGGATTCTTTGATTGATTCAAAAGTTCCAAGAGTTCCTTCTTCTTTTCATATAGTTCTTCAATTCGATGTTGAACAGCTTTCAAAACCATAACAGAAGGTTGAGTTAGACGAAGGATGAGGCTTCTAATATCATTCAGCATAATCGTTGATTCATCAGATTTGAACGTGGATGATGACATTTTTTATCCTGAAAAACAAAAAGGTTAAACACAATCACAAACGTAATTCAAAGCAATAAAGCAACGGAACGAATTAAAGAGAAACAGAGGTTATTCGCAAACGAAAGAAGCTAAATATAACGCGGAAAAAAGAGTGATTCGAAGAAAAAGAAATAAGAAAATTGATGAAGCAACAAAGTTATGAAGATTTGCAAGAAAAACGTTTGCAAAAAAAGTGTCAAACATTTTTTCAAAGCTATTTTTAGGCTGCGTTTTCAATCGCATAAAGCCAACGGGTCCATGGAATGAAAAAAAGTTTGATGGTTTTTTGCTTTCAAAAATTCATCCAAGTTTTTTGATGCTTGATTTTAACATATTTGTCCTTGCTCCTTTTTTTGATTCAAAAAAATTCAATGAAACTTTTATTGCCATGAAGAAAAGAATGGAAATTTCTTAAATTTGCATACATTCTTCAAATTGATATAAAGCTTTCAAAAGTTCAGTTGCAAGCCATCATTCTTCATTTTTTTCATCGCAAAAATATGGGACGCAATTCTGCTTCGTTATCTCGTCGTCGTGGTTATGATCATGGTTATGTTCAATTAGAAGAAGAAAGCCAACATCGTCATCGTAGCAACAAAGACCGTCATCATCAAGAACGTCAAAGCCGAAACAACAAAAAGAAAGAAGATCAAAGTGATACTGCTGAAGTGAAGAGTCGTCGACATCGTCAATGGGCTTCAATCAATGATGTGGTTCAAAAACATCAACCTCAAAGCTATGGTGGTGAAAGAAATGATGGTGGTGATGCATCGAAAGCTGTTTTAAAGAAATGTCAAAAATGTGGAAAACGTCGTGAACGGTTAGTTATCTTTCGGATTTTTCATTTTCTTACTTTTTTCTTTACTTTTTAGCCGTCATAAAGCAACAGCAATCAAACCTCCTCCACCGCAATATCATAATCTTCTTGCTTCAGAAGATGAAGATGCTAAACGTATGGTTTTAAATAAACTTGAAAAAGAACGTCGTCGTCAAGCTCGTTGTCAAGTTCATCGTGATCGTAATGCTGCAGAAGAATCAAGTCGTAAACAACCATTAAAGCAAACTTCACCTGTTTACATGCCGCGAAGTAAATACTATCCTGATCGTGATGCTGAAATTTCAACTGAAAAATCGTCAACTCGTAGTGTTTGTGATCTCTCCCATCGTCATCATCATCGTCGACTTGATTCAAGTGAATATGAACGCAGCAATCGCTCTCGTGATCGTCGTCATCATCAAAGTACTCGTGAAGAAACATCAATTAAAGAACCTCGTCAACCACCACCTCGTGTTCCAATCGAAGATGATAATGATTCGAAATATTATGTTGGTCCTCAAACACCTAAAGATGTCGTTGAATATCTCAAACCAAATGAATTTCGAATCTATTATCAATTACCTGAAAACTCTTCAATTGTTCCATATAAACTTCGTTTATTCTTGGGATACATGAGCAGTCAAAGCAAGGTATGTTTGGTTTATCTTATAACGGGAATATTGGTCTATTATATATTTGTGTTGTGGAGTTGTATCATTTGCTTTGTGAATTCTGCTCACATTTTTTTTAACCATATGAAAACGTTTCCTTTAACATAAGTTAACCAATAATACCTAGTTTTCACTACACATTCTTGTTCTTATTCAGCTAACCATTATTCATCTTTTAGGAAGTCTACCATTTTCCTGTTATCTGTGGAAAGAATTCTCGTACTGGTGAAAAGATGTGGAGCTTACGCTATGCTGATTCTGCAACATTCTCAACCCTTTCTGCTTTGATCAAATATCACAAAACTTATGCTTATATGGATCCTGAAACTGGTAAAATTGATACGTTCCCTATTTGGAAGGATGCTCAATATCGTTGGTGATGATAATAATATGTCATATTTTCTTATTTTGTATTGATGATGATGTTGTATTTTTGTAATATGAATATAAAAAGATGTTTGAATAAAGTGCAAAATTTTTATTTGTTTTGTTTTCTGATAATATTTGTTATGTTTCTTGGGTTTATAAGTATATGGATGTTAGTTGCAAGATGTTACAACAACAGCACTCGTGAAAGAATATGCAAATCCGGTTAACCCCGAAAATGCTAATCCAAAAATTTTAATTTATGACACAATTTTGAAAAAAATAGGTCATAGAATTTCCTAGTACCTTTGAGATACTGGGTAAACACCAAAGCCAACTAATTTTTAGAAGGATTATCTTTCAAAACAGAAAAATCAAAGACGACGCGGTTGGTCATAAATTATAGCTGAAATTGTCTCGCTATTTCGCTTTCTTATATTTTTCTTTTGCTTTTTTTCTCAGAAAAAGTTTGTGTATCCAAAAAATCAAAACTCTTTTTTATAGTTTGGTTTTTGCTTTCACTGATGTCTCTCTTTATGCGTGGCCTGACAAGATGTATCCGAGCGTGGCCTGACAAGATGTATCCGAGTGCTTTTGAGGGCATATTTTCACACATCCCTTTCGGCGCTGCAAATTGTTCCCGCTCATTTTTCGCGCCCATTTTAAGCGAGTTATTCAGGCTTGAACAGTAGTTATGAATAACATTAGAAATTATAATAATATTAAAACGATATACGGTGACAAAACATGATGATCTATCTCATAGCTTTGATTTGGGTAGGAATATTAGAATATATGCAAATCTTAGGAGAATGTATGATTTGATGGTTCATTAGTTTAGAATTGGTTAATCAACCAAAGTTAGAAAAGTGAGTTCAATTAGAGTCATTATCAAACCCCAGACGAATGAAAGAATTCTTAGCCTATGTTTAAGCAATCATGCACTGTCATCGTTAATACGAAGATAGATGCCGATAGCAACAAACGGTGAATTATCAGTCATCATGTTTTATATATGGCTATAGGGAAATTACTAAAAGGCTATAAAGATCCTCCTGTCATTCTACGAGTTAATAGTGTTCACTGCAATTCCCAATATACCCTTTCCATAAAAAATAACATTAGTCATTTAAAATGAGTGAAACTTGTAACATAGCTTACTGATTCAAATTTTTTTTGATTTAAGGTTTCTATGTTAGTCTATTTACTTGTCCAAAAAATTAGAATAATAGTTTATATTCTAAGCCTCTATGCTTTTGGGTTCCTTAGGGCTTTCTTTATTGAAAATCCCTTTGATTTTTGCGCGCCAAAGCTAAAGTGTGAAAATATGCTCAGAGAGAATCGGATACATCTTGCCATGCAATCCTCTTTATGTCCTTTATTTCTCTCAAAGCCAATGAAAAAAATGCACCCAACCGCATTTTTCTTCCACTTTTTTTGTTCCAATATTTGCTTCACCAAAAGTTTATTTCTTTGGTTTAATTACCCAAAGTTTGAGGTAATAATTAATTTCCAGCTCATTCATTTTTGAAAAGTGGCTTTGGAAAAATTCTAACATAAATTTTGGAATGTTTTGCTTTTTTGTAAAAAGCGAAACAAATATTATTATAATTCACCGAATTTAAATTTTTTTTGATGGGCTTTTTTAACATTTTTCGAATTTAATTTTTTTTCTCGTTATTTTCCCATTGTCCCGACTTCGTATCCTTCGTTTTAATTGACCCAGGAAAAATATTTATTTATTATTTCACTATTTAGAAAATAAGGTACACAATTTTCAAACATTTTTATTGGTAATTGCAGGATAAAATGAAGTAAATTTAACTTGAGTTGGGCGTTTACACAAATAAAAAATAAGATATTCTTTTCTCGTTTTTGGACTAAAATACAATAATAGAATTAGTTATTTTTATAATTTGAATTTATGACGTTTTTACCTTAACAAAAGAAGAGAAATGCTTCCAGCCCAAGCAAAAATATCGCTAATAAAAGGCAATGCCGCAATCAATAAAGCCGTGATGGCTTCATTCGTTTCAAATAATGAACGAGATATACTGTAGCAAAGACGTAAGAATTGAGCAATAAACATTACACAATTCAAAACTAAAAGTGCGAGAGATTTAAAAATTTAAAAAAAAGTGAATTCCCAGGCACATGTGTTTGTGTTGGGAAAAAAATAAAATTTTTATCCAATAAGAAATTTTATTATCCCGAGTCTCAAAACAAATTTTTTGATATTTATCGAAAAAAAAAATTATGAATAGCTAAACGTGTCAAATTTTAAACAGCACTTACCAAATAATCGTTTTTCATTAATATTCGAATGATTGGTTGCTTTTTTATAAAAATAAAATTTAATCAAAGATAAAATATTGAAAATTGCTGCAATAAAAGTTGTGATTACAAAAATAGCTGCTGATGCAATAAACATTAAAGCTTGCATATCTTTATTTGTATACGAAATAATTACAGTATTATCAGGCGCAAAAATAAATATTCCAGGTTCATTAATTCGATAAAACACATGAATCAATGGAATCACAAATAAAGCAATGGTGTACCAATTTTTTTGCCAAATCCAATCATGTTTGAGCCGAAACCAAAACAAAGTAAATCTATTAAAAGCCATAAACATGTGACCACAAAATTGTATAACCAAAAAATATCCAGTTAATAATAATTGCAATGAAGCAAGATAGCCATAATCTTTTAAGAAATTTGTAAAAATTAATGGAATTCGATAACCAAAAACAATCTGAAAAATATGAGTTCAAATCAAAAAAAATTGAGAAAAGTTTTGAGAAATCTATAAACTTACAAGTAAAAATGAAACCAAATCAGCGATAATAACCACTCGAAAAATAGTATAAAATGAACCTCGATAAAAAGTTTTTCTCTTGCAAAATAGCAGAAATAAAATGGATCCATGAAATGTATAACCAATAACTTCAAAAATGGATAGAAAAATAAGGAATTCAACTGACACCATTTTTTAAAATTAAAATTATTATTTTAAATTTCACAAATTTTGTTTAAAATTAAAAAAAATGGAAAAATTTGTTCTTAAAATTAAAAAAAATTATTTTTTATGAGAACATTAACCCATGAGCTTTAAATTTTTTATGTTCGTACCTGGTAAAGGAAAATAATTTTTTTTTTATAAAATGCACTTAATTAGTTCTTTTTATGATGATAAAGTAAATGTGTGTTTTATGCATTGTGAGACATTTTTTTTTTGTGAATAGAGCGTAAATGAATCAACTTTACATTCTTAAAATATATTCTCATGGCTGCAAAAAAAGATTTTCAAAGAATTGTTCAAAGAAAAAAATTTATTCAACGCTATCGATGGAAGAAGTTTAACATGTTCAAAAAATGAGCTCAATTAACTTTGGCTTTCCGAGGAAATATTAGTTACCTTTTTTAGTAGCGATTACTATTGATGAGCAAATTTCCGGCTATAATTATTGAAGTGAATAAAAAAAGTATGTATTGGAGAGTTTTGTTTGGTTGAATATTTTACAAAATTTTGATTTTATTAGAAATTTTTTTTCTTCTCATTTTTTCTCATCCAAAAATAATTCCATAAAACATGCAAAAATTTTAATTACTCACAAAATATTAAATTGAATTTATAGAAATTTTCAAAAACAAAAATAAAGATTTATTTAGCAGCCGCTGAATCAAATGTCTATCTTGTCTGTTGGTCGCTCCCTTTGAATGCGATAAAAATGCTACTATAAAATTGTTCACTTTTATTGATCGTGTTTCGTTTTTTATTCGCAAAAAAATGTAATATTTCTTGCTTTTTGAATATTTTATCTTATTTTTTTCTAATTTTTTACTAAAGCAATTATTTGATAGAAATGAAAAGTTAAAGAAAAAATATATTTTTTTGAACAAATATTTGATTTTATAATTTCACACCAAATAATTTAATGATAAATTTTGTTTTATATTAATTAAGAACCTGATCTCCGGGAATTATTTGTATACAATAATAAAAAAACTTCAAATTCGTTTATTTCTCATTCAATAAAAAAAACAAATATCGTGCCAGGTTGCGAGTTTCTCAAATTGTAAAAGTTGCATATTTTTATTTTTTCAGTTGAAAACTTTATTAACAATTAATTTTACATACTATCGTCGCAGAAAAGCTTGTCTCTTAGAAAAGTTCGTAAATGTTACAATGCGGAAAATGTCTGTCTAGATTTTTTCTATCCCAAATTGCGCCGACAATAAAAACCATTCACTTTTATCGATCGGTCGAGCTGTTTTTTTATTTACAGCGAATTTTTATTTGAATATTTTGATTAAATTTTTTTACTTTTTATTTATTTTTTTAATTCTCAACTAAAGCAATGAAATTTTTTGTTCATGTTGGACATCACATTTTAAAACAAATAAAAAATTAATATTTAATATTTAATCAATATACATAATTATTCATTATTTTAATTTAAATATGAAAAGGCGATACAAAGTGACTTAGTCGAAATAAATTCATGAAGTGTCAAAAAGGTCAAATTCCTCTAAAGTTATGAAACTATCTATCCCTTCGCGGCGGTTAAAAAAATGACGTCGGTTTAGAAATTTGTTACATTTTTCTTATAAAAAAAATAAAAAAGGTTATTGCTTTTTTTGTTCCATTTTTTGTTTTTAATAGTGTTACAGAAAAGTGAACAGGAAAACATTGCATTTATAAAAAAGCTTATTTATTGTTTTTATAAACAATAAAAAACAAAATAAATATATGTAAAATTTTAAAGTAAGGTTTTTTAAAATATTTTATTCTTTTTGATGTTGTTCAAAGTATCGGAGAGTTTCAGATGGAGGATAATCGATTGACCATTTAACAATGAATTCCTTTTCATGTTCAGCTTTAATTTTTTCTGTCCAAAGGAGATTGTTTAAATCGTCCATAAGTGCCCCAACTGAAGGCAATTTGTGAACAAGAGTTTCTTCTCCAGCATATGAAACTTTATGTGCGTTGTTTTGGCTGATTTCAGGTGAAATTACGCGAACTCGAATTTTTTCATCAGATGATTTTGGAATGGCTTCGTGAAGAGTAATCAAAACAGGTTCGCCGCGTTTTGTATTTTTTACAATAATTTTTTGCTCGGTGGTGGAATTTAAATTTTTGGTAATCATACCAGTCTGAAAAAATTGTTTCTATTATTTTGAAACAAAAAAAAGCATTTTGCATATTTTTTTGCCAATAAAGATAAGAAATTAACTTACTTGAGTTTGGAATTTATGAATGGGTTTATAAATAACTTTCACGGTTTTATCAACGCCCAATGGAACATCAAACTTTTCGCCACACGAAGCAGCTTTGAGATGGATTTTTGTGGATAACGAATTATTCAAATAAACTGTCGCTGGACCAGAAATAAGCGGATAGTCGCTATCATTGATAACCGTGGCCATTAAATATACGCTTGTATTCTTTTTAGGGACACAGTGATGATGAAGTTGAGCTGTAAGAGTTTGAATTGTAATTGTTACTTTATGTTCAGTTTGATCAGATGGAATTGTTTTCTTTGATGGAATGGTGAAAGTTGTAGAAAGCACATCTTCTTCAGCTACTGTTACCGCTTGTTTCATCATTGGTGCGGCACAAGCTTTAAGGGCACGACCTCCTCCTAGAGAATTAGAACCAAAAGACATGGATTGCAACATTTCACCTCGTTCGAGGCAGCGACCGCTCATTTCTTCAAATTGTGGAGGTTTGTAAAATTCAACAATGGTAGTTCCAAGTTTTGGTAAATCTCCACCAAGTGCTGGTTGAGCAGTGGAAAGAGAAAGTTCAACATTATTCCAATCTTCGCCAGTTTGTTGCCAAATTTTTCCAAAATAACTCAAAATCATTTTATGTTCATCCTTTTCACTTTTGACTCGAATATCGTAAGCAGCTGTCCAACGAGCATTATAAACTTGATAAGTGAGAGTAAACTCCACCTCTTCATCGTTGGCAGCTTCACTTTCGGCTTCAATTGTAATTACACTAAAATGAAAAATTAAAACTTAATTTATGCAAATTTACGCAAGTATTAACTTACTATTTAGCTTCTCGAACATGTTGATGTTGATTGATTTCTTTATTTAATCGATTTATTTCAGCATTGATCGAAGTAATTTTTTCTTCGGATTCTCGAACTTTGGCTTTAGTTTCAACGGATTTTTCTTCATGAAAATCAAAAAATTTGTTGAGGCTCGAAACAAATGTATCATCAAAACTCAAAATTGGATGGGCTCCTTTTTCTTTGTTTTGGCCGATAAGATTATTCAAGGTTTCAATTCGAGCTGTGTAAACACTTTGCAAATCTTTTTCTTTTTGAACTTCCGCTTCGAGTTTTTTTAATTCAGCTCTAAATTCATTGACTTTTGGAATATTTTCTGTTTCGGTATTAATAAATTTTGTTTCAAATTTTACTTCATGAATCGTAGCATTTCCATGGCCATCAACTTTAACTGAATCTTGTTGAACCGATTGAGCAATATTTTCAAGTTGAATTTCATTTAATCCGGGTTTTAAATTGATTTTGAAATTTCGAGTCACTTCAGCTCGATCTGTGTAAACCGTGACAGCAGTGATGGGAATATCGCGAGCATTAAGAATTTTAAGTGAACGTTGTTGTTCAGACATAATTTTTTGAGGTCTAAAATAAAAAAAGATTTAAAAATCGATTATGAAAATTTATAGACGCGGTTTTGACGGAAAAGTTGGTTAGAAAATAAAGTTTGTACGAAACAAATGCAACCTTTAATTAAAAAGAAAACACACGTGCAAAACATGACTAAAAAAAGTCGCGGTTGCGATGGACAACAAAACCAGAGACAAAATAAATGTTTTATTTTAACCAAAACAATAAACTAAAACTTTAAAAGTAAAAAAGTTAAAAATGAAACAAAAAAATAACAACATTCATGCTTAAAAAAACAAATCACTTTTATAGTTAAAATTTATTTGGGAAAACGCCTTTGAAATTGAACTGAAAGAAAAAGTGTTGAAACAACAAACAACGACGCATTTTTATTTCCACATTTTAGTTTGCTGCTGCGTTGAGGGTGCGTACATTTTTTCTTTTCATTGCTATGAATAAGAGTAAAGGTTATTTTATTTTTTACGACGCAAAAAAGAAGAAGAAAGCGATGATTCACCCCAGCAAACATTTTAAAAGGGAATTAAAAATAAATAAAAACTTTTTTCTGAGTGATCAATTTTTTTTTTGGTTGTTTGATAATTTCAATATGCAAAATCGTGTAAACTTTTGATTATTCAACAATAAAAATAAAAACTTTTCCTCTCTTTTTTTACAATCTATTGTCAAAAAAGCAATAACAAAAAAAAATGTAAATAACTTTTATAATCCTAATTCGAAACATATATTATGAATGAGTTACTCGACGTATGGATTTTCCATCGAGTTGAGCCGCCGTTTGACCAAGCTTGCTTGGGGCATTAACATGATGAATTGAAATCGAATATGTTTTGGGCGAAGGTTTAAACATGTAAAAGGAGATGTATTCTTTTCGAGTAGTTGGGCTAAAAAAATGAATTAAATAACAATAAACTTCGTTTAAAAATTTACCTTAAAACCAATAAAGAAATGCTTCCAGTTAATGCAAAAGCGTCAGTAATAAAGGGTAAAGCCAAAACTAAGGCAGCAGTGATGGTTGGATTTGATTCAAACAAATTCCGAGACATACTGTAGCTGGTTCGGAAAACTTGTGCAACAAAAACTAGGCAACTCACAACTAAAAAATGAATTTTTATTTAGCAAACATAAAAATTTCCGACTTTCATATTTCTAAAATTTATACTTACAAAGCAATATTTTTTCCTTCATATTTGCATTATTTGTTGCTTGTTTATAAAAATAAAATTTCACCAATGATAAAAAATTAAATACCGCAGCAACGCCAGTGGTAATCAAAAAGATTATTGCTGATATTAAAAAAGTTAAAGAATGCATCATTTGGTTGGTATATTTAAGAATGACATTGTTATCAGGCAAAAATACATATATTCCATGTTCATGGAATCTATAGCAAACATGGGAAAATGGTAAAATAAGTAAAACAGGGATGTACCAATTTCTTCGCCAAATCCGTTCATAGTTTATTGGAAACCAAAGCAATGTGAAACGGTTGAAAGCCATAAAAGTGTGTCCAATAAATTGAATGACTAAGAAATATGGAGTTAAAAGTAAAATGGAAGATGGAATGAAATGGTCATTTTGGAAAAATTCCATGGCCAATAATGGAACGCGAAAAGCAAGAACGACCTGGAAATTATAAAATCAGTACAAGGCGTAATTTCAAAAAAGTCTGTTGACTCACCAAAATAAAAGAAGCCAAATCTGCTATTAAAACAAGCCGAAATATTCCATAAAAAGCGCCTTTGAAAGCTGTCTTCCTTTTGCAAACTAACAATAGCAAAACTGATCCATGAAAAGTGTAAATCAAGACTTCAACAGTGGTCAAAGCAATTAAATAGTGAGCTGACACCATCTCCTTTAAAAAATGCAACTTTTTATAATAACGAGTATGCCCTTTGTAAACTTCTAAAAATTTCTTATATATTAAAAATTTTGTCGCGTATTTAACGAGAGATGTGCCAAAGGTAAAAAAAGTATGCCCTTTTTAATTAAGCTATTATATCTTTTAATTGTTTGATAAACAAAATCCATTATGGTTGGAGAAGTTTGTTACCGTCGCAAAATTATAATTTTAAAATGGAAAACATCCAAAAGTCGAATGTACAAAAGTTCACGAGGAAGGAAGCAACATTCAGACGTTGTTGTATGGAAATCTTTCGTCCCCCCCCCCCCCCCCTAAAAATTGTCTAATTACGCTTCCTGTAAATTAAAAAAAAAAGAAGGCCTTTATCAAACTTTTTTTAAAGCTGATGGCAATTAAAATTATGTAAAAAATTATAAGTGTAGTATTGTGACGAATAAATTAAAATTAAAATTAAATGCGTTCTATGTTTTTTTAGGCTTTAAAAAACTTTTAAAGAGTTGGACTACATAATTTTTTATTATAAAAACTTGGGTGTTTGTTATCATAAATTATAATAAAGAATATATTTACAATTAGGGTGACAGAAATTTTTAAAAAGTTGGACTTTTTTTGTCATCGAATTAGAATATTTACAATTTATATGGAAACAAGTCATGTAAAAAAACAAGTCAAAATAAACTTTATTTTGACACATAAATTTTGAGAGCAAAAGTTTATTTTTGAAAAAACTAAAAAATACAGTATCAGAGTTTTTGCATTTGCTTTAGAATCTTTTTTGCCATTTATGTTTAGAAATTACTTATTGGCACAAAATAATGTTAAATACATTTTTTTTGTATAAATATTGTTAAATATAAATATTACAATTAGAAAAAAAATCCCTTTAATAACGAATTGTTAAAAATTTAGTTAAACAATTTAATAAAATCTTTGAATTCCTTTTGCAATGATATTTTTTTAATGAACTTTTCAGGTTTTCATCCATTTATTTTGAGGTTTATTTGAAATTGTTATAACCTTTACAGAAATGGAATTTATGGGTGAACTTGTTTTGCACAGAAAAAAATTCATATATTCTTTTCGGGTTGATGGACTAAAAAACAAAAAACTTGTCGTAAAGAGCTTTGAAATTGAAAAAAAATTTTTACCTAAGTAAAAGCAAAGAGAGACTTCCAGTCAAAGCAAAGATATCAGTAATATATGGCAATGCGGCAATTAAAAAAGCGGTGGTTGCTACATCTGATACAAATATTTGCCTTGATAAACTATAAGTCGTTCGCATAACTTGAGCCACAAATATTATACAATTCATAACTATAAATAGAAAATTTTCCATTCAAAATTCATATTCTTTTTAAAAAAAACTTACACAACAATCTCCTTTCTTTAATATTTGCATTATTGGTTGTTTGTTTATAAAAATAAAATTTAATTAAAGTCAATCCATTAAAAATAGCTGCAATAAAAGTTGTTGTAATAAAAATAGCAGCCGCTATTGAAAAAATTAATGGCGGCATCGCAGGATTTTTATATACCATTGCAACGGTGTTACCCGGAGAAAAGGAAAATATTGCATGTTCATGAAATCGATAACAAAGATGCCCAATCGGAAGCAAAAACAAAATTGGGGTGTACCAATTTCTTCGCCAAATCCATTCATATTTTACTGGAAACCAAAGCAAAGTAAAACGATTGAAAGCCATTAACATATGTCCCAAATATTGAATAACTATAAAATAAGCGGTGATTAATAAATTTGTGGATGGAATATAATAGTCTTTTTTGAAAAATTCTGGTGATAACAAAGGAATTCTGGATGAAATTAAGATCTAAAAAAAGAGGGCTTATTTAGAATCTTAAATGGAGTTTCGACTTTAGAAACTTACTAAAACAAAAGTAACCAAATCAGCGACCATAACTATTCTAAAAATATCATAAAATGCACCTTTGAAAGCCGTTTTTCTCTTGCAAATGAGCAGCAACAAAATTGACCAATGAAAAGTGTAAATCATAGCTTCAACAGCGGTCAAAATAATTAAATATTGAGCTGATACCATTTTTCAGAGAATAGCCGACGTTCGTAGCTATGAAATAACAACTACAACTAACAAACTTTTAAATAATTCTTTATTCATTTTATACGTAGCTAAAGACACACCTTTTTTTAATTAATTAACGAAGCATAAAGTTGAAATGTTTACTTCTCTCAGTAAATAAATATATATATGTATACCATCGTAAATTAAAAAATAAATTATCCAAGTGGAAAAAGCATTTATATTCAACTTTTTATCATTTTTAATTAATTGGTATAAAAATTATTCAATCGTCGAGCTTGTTCTTGGCTGAAAATGAGTGCACTTATAACATTAAAAACTTTTAAAAACTTTTAATAAATGGATCTTTCTCGTGCTTTTCTTTTATTTATTTATTTAAATGCAAAGAAAAAGCAATTATAATTTTCAAGCTCAGTAATTATATAATTTTTTGTGATTCATAATTCAAAAAAAGTTTTAGTATTTTCGTGTTATTTCGCTTCATTAGTGTTTTTGTTAAATGTCGTAGCTATGAGCAAGAAAAAAATAATATTTAAATTCTGAGAAATCTTTTTTACAATATTCACAAAATTGTTCTATTTTTGGGCGATTAGAGTAACTAACCATATGCGCGCAACCATGCAATAAGCGCAACTGAACACAAGCGCAACCAGCCATATACGCAACTAAAGGAAGAAACATTCAGAATCAAAATGCGAAGTAATTTAAGGTTATGTAACTCTTTTTCTACCAAGCCACTCCTACCATTTACCGTATTTTTTATTGAAACTGCAAGCCTATGAAATCATAGAGGTAAAAGAAAGAAATCAATTTAAAGCTTGTTTATTGCCACTGACCATAACCTTTTTTTAATATTTTCTGTCGTTCAAATCTTCTTTTTTTATAGCAATTTGAGATAATTAAAGAATTTTTTTAAATAATGAATTATACTTTCTTTTGCACACGTACTTCCACTGAAGAAAAAAAATAAGAGAAGAAAGAGTACAAATAATAGAACAAAGCATAAAAAATAAACATCGTTGCAAATTGCAATCAATAAAACATTTAAAAAAGAGTTTACTCGTCTTTCGAAGGAAAAAAATTCATTTCTTCTTTTCAATATGTTGTTGTTGGTTAATTTTATTACAGCTCTTAACAAATTTTTTTATTATATTTATTACTTACTTTTTGAATATTTTATTTTTTTCATTTTTAAAAAAAATAAAATCAATTTGTTTATTTACATATTTATTATAAAGAAGAAGATAAAAATATTCTGTGAATTATTTTTGTTTTTTCCAATGCTAATAAAATATTATATCTTCACAATGATATTTCATAACAAATCAACCATAAAAATTTGAGCATCTACCGTCATTTCATTATTAATTTTAAACAAAGTAAATCTTTGTTATTTGATTTAATTATCCATCCATCCAAGAGTAAACTTACTTGAAATTTAAGAAACTAAAAACACAATCGCAGTATTGTTATTTTGAAACTGATTTTTTTTTGCTAATAATATTTATAAAAAAAAAACAGATTTCAGCGACTCACGATAACAAAGATTTTTTATTTAAAACAACCAAAAATAAAATGTTTCATAAACAAATAAAATTTAAACTTGAAAATAAAATTTTAAGGTTCATATAAAATTCTTAAAATTTCTGACAATTAATTATTAATATGCTTTCCATAAATTCCGAAATTCATTTTGCGTTTCGAATTTTATTTGAAATTGTTATAGGTTTTACAGAGGTTGAATTTGCGGATGAACTTGTTTTGCACAGAAAAAATTTCCAATATTCTTTTCGAGTTGTTGAACTAAAGAAATACCATAAAATTATCAAGAGCCTTATAAATAATTAAAAAAAGAAATAACCTTAGTAAAAGCAAAGAAAGACACCCAGTCAAAGCAAAAATGTCTGTAATATATGGTAGAGCAGCAATCAAAAAAGCTGTTACATTTTCATCGGATGAAAATATTTGCCGTGATAAACTATAAGCTGTTCGCATAACTTGAGCCACAAAAATTAAACAATTTACAACTAAAAATAAAAAAATTTTGTTTTCAAAACCCGTCATTATTTAAAACTTTTACTTACAAAGAAGTCTCTTCTCTTTAATATTTGTATTATTTGAAGATTGTTTATAAAAATAAAATTTAATTAAAGCCAAAACATTAAAAATTGCAGCAATAAAAGTCGTTGCAATGAAAATAGCTGCGGATAATAGAAAAATTAATGACGTCATTGCAGGATTTGTATAAACCATAGCAACGGTGTTACCGGGAGAAAATGCAAATATTCCTTGTTCTGTTAGACGATAGCAAATATGAGCGAATGGCAAAATAAATAAAACAGGTGTATACCAATTTCTACGCCAAATTCTTTCATATTTTACTGGAAACCAAAGCAAAGTAAATCGATTAAAAGCCATAAGTGTGTGACCAAGAAATTCAACCACTAAGAAATAAGCAGAAATTAATAAATCCGCTGATGGAATATAATTGTCTTTTTTGAAAAATTCTGGGCGTAACAGAGGCATTCTGAATGCAATAATAAGCTAAAAAACTTTGGACATTAAAGAATAGCCAAAGAACTTGCAAATTCTTTTGAAGTATTTGATGTTTTTTTAATTGTAAGACTTACAAGGAAAAAGGTAAATAAATCTGCAGTTAATACAATTCGAAAAATAGCATAAAATGGTCCTTTGAAAGATGTTTTTCGCTTACAAAACAAAAGCATCAAAAAGGATCCATGAAAAGTGTAAATTACGACTTCAACAGCTGTTAAAATTATTAAATATTGAACAGATACCATTTTTTAGAATAAAATAATAAAAAAAATTTCGAAAGAGATTTTTTTGAAAATTTTTTTATCAAAAAACTACACGACCTGAAATGAACGAATTATAAAAGCTAAATTTTTGTGGTGAGAAAAAAGCGACGAATTAGAAAAATAGTATTAATTAATTTGTTTTCTCAAGCAAAATTCTAAAGACCAATGAGTTCAAGTAAAATATTATTTTATTATATTTCCTAGTAATTTTGATTGTTATTTCGTTTGTCCATGGAAATTTAACAATACAAAATAAAGAAATTAGTATAAAAAAATAATTCAATGCACATTGATGGAAAATCGCATTTTTGCTTTACATAAAAACAAAAAGCGACGATGAATGGTTGTTTGTTTTGAGTTATTACCAAAAGATGCAAAAAGGATCCCAATATACCCAAAGGATCTAAATTTAGAGAATGTAAGGAAATCGTTCAGGGTTAATGCATATTCTATCGAAAATGTAAAGGAAACTTTTTGAGCAACTTTTAGGACATTTAAAAAGTATAATAAAATCCGATGTGATGCCGCTGAGATGCCTGCAAGTCCGACGAAGACCTTATGTATATTGGATGTGAACTTTATGTTGTTGGAATTTCACATTTAAAAAAACAGTGAAAAAAAGGCTATCAACATTAATAATAAAAATTTTATTATATCCATTTAAAAGAGGACAAGAATTAAAAATTAATTCAATATGTATGAGAAAAATTAATGTCACGATATTTTTTAAATTGAAAATATAGCCATATTTATATATGCGGGCGGTTTAGAGTCCCGCTTCCCACCTAGTTTTATTTATAAAAGCCAATTATGTCTCAAGCAATAAAATATTATATAGTATTCAATCAGAAACATCAAATTGGCCACAATTAAACTTGTTTTGTTCTGTTTATAAACTAGAGTTCATAATAATCATTACCAAAAAAAATTAATTAATTTTATAAAGGTGGGAAAGTATAATTTTTTTGTTCTATGCTGCTTCCTTTTATAAATAAATAATAAAAATTATGAAATATGCTTACAAAAATAATTTGTTGGCCATAAACTAAAGAGATCATGGTTAAATATTTTTTCCGCTTGAATAAAATCTTTCCGATGTGTTTTCATTGTACAAAAAATTCCAAAACACAAGATTTTTGTTAATAAATAAATATTCGCTTTAGTTTTTACAATTCTATCAGAACTTTGTGGCTCCAAATATGTGTAAAAAACATTTGCATAATTTATTTATAAAAAAACTGTTTCAAATGCATAAAAGTTTTTTCCAAAGTTTTTTTTGTTTTCGGACATTTTTTTTTTGAAAAAAAAAGTGACTGCTTTCTCTCACTCTCTCTTTGTTTGAGTTAACAACAAACAGCTTTAAGCGTGTGTTTTGTTGTTTTTGTTTACGTTTTTGTTTTATTTCGTTATTTCACACAAAAAAAAACAACAACAAGCTGTGTCTTTTTTTTTTGCTTACTATTTTTCCTCTTATTGATTTTCGGCTTTAAAATATCTTCAATTTTGTCGTCGCTTTATTTTTATTTATTTTTTTCTCACTAAATCTTTTATTATTAAAATATTAAAGAATGAAACCAAAAAATACGAGTCTATTCTATCACAATTCCTTGAAATTTTTTTGGTTGAAAATTTTCGTTTGCTTTTTTCTAGCTATTTTTTAGCAACTCTATGTTGCATGAATTCTTTACTGATGAAAACAAATTTTATGTTGATTATTTCTTCGTTTATTTCCTTTTTTATGGTTTTCTTAATCTCTTTTTTTTACATTTTGAAGTTTTCATTTTTCAGAAACAGTTTAATGAGTGCAGATCAAAGTCAAAAACATGCAGGGAAACCCGAAGGAGTGGATATAATCCCTTTGTTAAAAAAAGATGGAAACACTTATTATATTTTGGTGAAACAATTTCGTAAATCAATTTCTCAATGGATTATTGAATTTCCTAGCGGCTATATCGATGGCGAAGATAATTCCATTGAAGACACTGGGATTCGAGAATTAAAGGAAGAAACTGGATACACCGCAAATCGAATCATTCATTCAACTTCCAAAGGCTTGGTTATCCATCCAAGTAATTCCTCTGATACTGATGCAGTTTTAATTGTTGAAGTTGATGGAAACGATTCAGCAAATAAAAACTCCAAACAAAATTTGGATGACGGAGAAAAAGTTGAAGTTTTATTAGTGGAAAAAGAAAACTTATTTGAATATTTAAATGAAATAATTAAAAATGGTGGAATTGAAATTTCAACAAAACTTTACTTTTTTGCTCTTTCTACTATTTTTTGAAAAATAATTTTTGTTGAAAATAAAGAACTTTTATTTTAATAATTTTATTTCTTTCAACGTCCAAAAACATCAAAATTTTTAGAATTTGATATTTTGGCTCAAAAAATGTGTAAATTTATTCTTTTTTTAAATTTAATTTTAATTCGATAAACAAAATACATACGCATTTAAAAAAAATAAAAAAAATAAAGTACAAATCAAAAAAAAGTACGTAGTTTCACACCCATTTTCATTCAGCTGACAGCAATCAGCGGGTCGTCTTGAACCAATTCCTTTCTGTATCTTTTTTTCTTCTTCTTTTGCAAATTTTTTGTTTACCGATATTTATTTCTAACGCGATGAAAGTAGAGAGTAGTTTACCCATTCGTCAAAGGAAGAACCAAAAAATTGTTAAACTTCGATTTTGTCTTTGAATGTGGTTTGATTTGCACCTATAAATACCGCAAATTTGATACTACAAAGTTAATATCAAACTAAAAAAATTAATGATGTCCTCTAAAGTGCAAATTATTTGTTTTCATTTTTTGGTGCTTGTAATCTTAGCTGTAAATTCTCAATATTCATATAATAATAATTATTATTATCGGAATTATGGCCAACAATAGCAACAACCAACCTATAATACTCAAACCCAAGGTGGATATACTGGCTACAACTATCAGCAGCCTTCCACATACAATGGCTACTACCGAGCTTCCAATGGTTATTATTATCCCAACAGTGCCTACAGTAATAATAATTACAATTACAATTACCAACAGCCATCAACTTATAGTGGGTATTATCGGGCTTCAAATGGTTATTATTACCCCAACAATGCATATAGTAATAGTTATAATTATCAACAACCCTCGACTTATAGTGGATATTACCGAGCCTCAAATGGGTATTACTATCCTAATAGTGCCTATAGCAATTATTATCAAAACACAAACTCAGATGGAAATCGATTTGCTGGACAAACTTCTCAAGGATACAGTTATAATAATGGAAATATTCAAATATGTGCTCCTAAAATTAAATTTTGTTTAAGTGGACGTTGCATAACTAGATGTGGTTCAGTCACATATGAAGGTAGCAGTGAAAGTAATGAAAATTGATGATTGACATGGATTTGAAAAATAAATGTTTCTGATGACAATTTATTGTACACCATTTCAATTGTTTATGTTTTCTCATTTCACTTTCTTTTTGAATAATAACTATTTAATAAGCAAGTCATATATATTTTTATTGACAAAATTCTCTAAAATAATTATAAAAATAAAAAAAGGTATTTATTAAAAATAATAAACGAAAAAAAAAGAGAAGAAGTGGATGCTAAAATTCTTAAAGAAAAAGTATTTAATTTTATTTTTATAAATCATTTACAAGAGTTTCAAGGATTTCTCTATAATGAAAAGCGGCTAGATTGAATGAAAACGAAGTTTAGTAAGCAATGGACTAAAATAATTTTTAACAAAAATTATAGAAAGTTAAAGCTTATAAAAGAATAAATTCATGAATGATATAATAAAGAATTTATAATTATACTTTTAATATTAGTGTTCAGATTTTTGAAGGTGGTATTGACTTTTAACATTAGTGAAAGCGCGAAAAGGTGAACGATCCATAATAACAAAAACTTTACACCATTTTGAACTTGGTAAAGAAATAATTTTTTTCATCATCACGACGTTTATTAATAACGAGCTTAAGAATATTATTTTTGCGTTGAGGACAATCTTCTTTTAGAATCGATGCAATAAGTTCATTATTAAATCCAGGAATGGATCGAAGTTCGAGGTGAGTAAGGGACTAAATTTTTTTGGATATATTCTTCACCCATAAATGGCACGAAAACTTACTAAACATTCTGTTATAAGTATTCTAATAAAACCTTCATCAAAAAATTTGGTCCGTAAATAACTTATCGATAGATACTAAAAATATATGCATTCCAAATTAGAACAAAGATAAGAAAGAGTAAAGAGAGAATAACCAAAGAAAAGAGTATTTATTATTTATTTGCTTCCGTTTATTATGGTTATAGGTGTTTATAATTAACGGCGCAGTTTGAGTCATAAAAAAATGAGTACGCTTTTTTATATCCTGGACCAGGCTTACAAAAAATAATGAATTCTTCTTCTTGTTTTTTCTCTTTTGAACGCAAAAAAGCTTGATTGTAAATACACGTTTATCATGCACGCAAAATTAAAGTTTATAAAAACTAAAACATTAAAATACAAAAGGATGAGAATGAAAAGATTAAGAACAAACACAATTTTGAGAAACGAAGAAAAATTTAAATTAAAAAATTAATTTTTTGCCTACGCGGAAACAAACTTTTTACTGAAACAATTAAGAAGTTCTTGGAATTGTTGGATGTTGAGAAATAAAAGTAATCTTTTTAAAATATTTTTTTCCTAAAATCAAATCCACATAAAATTTGATAAAAGCTTTTCGATATCTAGGACTAAAAATAAAATGTGGAATAATTATAGAAAAAATATGAAGAGAATAAATAATTCCAATTAGATCCAACAAAAATCTTTGAAAGGTTGGATCCAAGGATATTATAGAAATAAACCATAGTAAAGCATAAGCTAAAATAAGGATAAACGCAGAAAAAAGGGCTTGAAAAATCAGCCATCTTTCAGTTTTAGCAGCCACAGAAAATGTTTGATTTCTTGATTTTACAACAGAAAAGATTACAATTATTAAAACTAATACACTTAAAACCAAAGTAAATAACATTGCATGAACGTAATAAATTTGATTAAAATCACTCGCATCTTTTTCGTTGCTTAATAATAATTCCATAATTGGATAACCATAAATAACAATAGGAGATATAAGCAAAATAATAATTGAAATCACAGTTATTTTCCTTGACCAAATCTAAATTAAATTATGAAAATTAATTTAAATCAAAAAACAAAGAAACTAAAAACTTTTAAAATTAATTTTATTTACCGCTTTATGCTTCATAGGAATCACAAGGGCTGTACAACGATTGCAAGCTAAAAATAAATTCCAAATTGGAATCCAAAATGAACAATAACATTGAAAAATTAAAATTATTCTTTCCATTGTTGGATTAGAATGAATCGTGTTAAATATTACAATAAACATAAAGGAAGCATCGAAAAAGTATCCAATTCCCAAAAAAATAAAATACGCCGTTTTAAAAGGTGAAATATGATTGGTAAAATTATATATCAAAAAAGTTAATAAAACCATTTCAACCAACATTGTTAAAATCAATAAGAAAAAAGCAAACCATGACATAAAATTTGGTAATTCCATCATATAAAATTAATTATTCTCAACTTTGCTGAATACTATGTACTTTAATTTTTTAATTGAAACAAATAACAAAATTATTACGGAAATTTTACAATCTAAGCAAATATACAATTTTAATTATTTGTTACTGTGTGAGAAAAAATAAATAAAAGCAATTATTTATTTTTTGTATGTCCATGAGATTTAATTAAACCTAAACAAGGAAATAAATACTAAAAGACATAATTAAAAATTTTCTAAATCACCAAAAATTAAGATAAGATATTTTTGTATTAAATACAAACTTAATAAAAAGAAACACGGAAATTATATAATTTACAAAACATTGGCTGACGTTGATGTAAACAAACATGCATCAAGATAGATATAATATAAAGGAAAATAATTGTTGAATCAACTTTGAATTACTAAATTAATTTTTGGTAAAAAATGGATTACCCTTTCGATTCTTTACAATGAAAGTGTGAAGTCACCGAACAAAAAATTTATATTGAATATTCTAAGATGCCTTTGCATTGCATTTTATTAATCGCCTCCATGTTTGCTTCAATGTAAAAAAATAACGCTGACAAAAAAAAAGAAAGAAGAAAAGGTCATAAAAATTAAAAATTTACTGTAAAATAATTTTATTAAAATTATTATACATATTTAATTGATTTATGAGTGTTAAGGAACCAAGCAATTAAATAATAAATGACTACGAGTGTAATTAAAAGCAAAACATCCGTTTTTGATACATTTTTTGTTTTACTTTTGTACTTTGTAAAAAAAGTGTTTTCTCATTACGGCCTAAAAATATTTAAACTGTTTATTTTTTTATACTTGTTTTAATTAATTATTTCTAATGAAAACATTTTAACAAAAAAGTTTATGTACGTCAAAGAAAAGTTTGAAATTTTATTAGTATTTTTTTTATTCATTGCTTCAAACATGTCTTTCTCCAACGACGTCCATGTCCCAGCTACCGAAGGGTTAATGAGTGAATTTAAATTTTGGTTGAATGCAATTTTAAGCCCAATGAGTTTAATCTTAAATTGTATTTTATTTTTTCTTATTAAATATAAATCATCTAAAAATTTGAAGGATTATAAAAAAGTTTTATATCTTGGATGGTTAACGGATACATCGTTTGCTTTTTGGAATATGCTTTTTGAACCTGTGGGATTTTATTTATTTATTATATTTTTGAAAAATTAGTTTAAAATAATATTTTCAGGATTTAACAACAAAAGGCCCAATTTATTTTATGTTTACTCGTGGACTTCTTGGTTATCTTCCATTTCCATGGACAGCATGGACATTCCCTGTTACATTATTCTTACTTTATTTTTCATTAGTTAATGTACCCATTCAATTTATATATCGATATTTATTAATTTGTAGGTAAGTAAAATAAAAGAAATGATTGGGTATTTCTTCGTTTGATAAAATTAATGAAAGTTTAACAAAATTTTTTGTTAAAATAAAAGTTTTCGTTGTGAAAGCCAAAAACTGAAGGAAATCCCAAAAATGTTTTAACCTTTATTCAATATAAAAATTATTTAATAATTATCTATTTTTTATAGGAAAATTACTTTAAATTTGATTTCATTTCTTTTCCTTTTGTCATTTGGAATGGGCGTTGTTTTGGCTTATGTTTATTTTTTTTGTTTATTATCTTATTACTCGAGTTGAGAATGATCAGTCTTATGCATATTTATTAAATGGAACCAATTGGGAAATTGACGGAAAAATACCCTATTTTGGAGCTTTTCCAATCGTAAGATTTTCATTTTTTAATTATAATAATTATGAAAGGTGGCAATCCAAAAAATATCTTTTGTTAGAAATTAAAAAAGCTCCTTTTCAATGTTCTTAAAATTGTTTAATTTTTAACTACTTTTTTTTTCTCGATTTAATGCAGTTTTTTTTCAGCGATACTTTACTTTTTTTGCGATCAATACAAAAAATTATGTTTAAAAAAAGGATTAATTTTTAATAGCAAAAAGAGTAACGCTTTTTTTAGGTTTCATTTGTTGATGGTTTTTTTATTGCATATGGAATTGTAACAATATCATTTATAATTGTAATTTTTTGTGGAATGCAAATATTTAGAGAAATTTATAATAGTTCCGAATTTCATGGAGATATATCCCTTAAATATCAAAAGCAAATTTCTATTGTTATGACCGTTGAGGTGAGTCGTCTAGTCTCCTCCCACTCTCGCACAAAACGATTTTTGGTTTTGTTGGAAGTATTTTAATTCTAAATTAAATTCTATATTTATTTTTTTAGGCAGCTATTCCACTTATTACTGTTGGATTTCCAATTTTATTGGATTTAACAACAATTTTACTTAAAACTCCCACAGTTTGGGCTGGAAAAATTACTTTTCTTTTTCTTGCTTTTTCACCCGTAATTAATCAATTGGTTAAAATTTTCGTTATTTCGTGTTATCGTCGAACTCTTTTAAATATTATATTAAGAAAAAATAAAATTAATAGCACCACGCATTCTTCTCAACCTGTAGGTCCAATAAATCAGTTAATTAAATAATTAAATAAAATTCATTGATTTTTTTTTTGATATTCGAATTATGATTTTTCTGTTTTTTATTATTTCCTTTTGAACTTTTCCATGTACTTTGGTTCTAATATTTTTTTTAAAATAAAAAATGATTTATAATGGTAAAAAGCATGACACCTTGTAAAAAGATTTAAGTGTATATAAAAATATGTTATCTAAATTTGTGTGAAAAAAAATAATAAAAAAAATTCTTTTTTGTATGCACAGAAAATTTTTGATTTGTTATTTTTTTAACAGAGAATTTTACAACCATTAAAACTAATAAACTAAAGACTATAGTTACTACTCTGGCTCGAGTTGGATAATCTTTATAAAAAATTAAGACAGAAATTTAACACAAATTTATTTAAACTTTTTAAAGAATTATGAGTATTTATTAATTTTTTTTTATAAGAAATAGCTTCTTTTTTTTCTTTTCGTTTTGCTATTTTCAAATTTACCTACATTTTAGTGTTTGGTTAATCTGAATAAGCTGGTGGTGGCTCATGCAAAAGAGTTGTTGTTGCGTTGTTGTTGCTTTCATGATTTTGTTGAATCAAAGGTAAACCTCCGCTGCTGCTACTTTCGGTTTCTTCTGAACAAACTATCATTGAATATGGAAATTGGACTACGGTTTCCATTGATGTGGTGTTGTATCCATATTTAGAACGAACATGATTTCGAGTTTTTTGTTTGATTGCTGGATTCAATTTTTCATACACAAATAAAGCCACATCAATCTGGAGGATTTTATTTATAAAAAGCGCGAGTTTAGATTTATCAATAAATGGAAAAATTCTAGGTCGATTTAAAGATTCATTTATGCTGCACCCTAAATAATTAATTAATTAATTAGCTAATTTACATATACATACCAAAGTGATTTTTCTATACCAAATGTGGCAAATTTTTTTTTTCTTACCTTTATATAGGATAATATAATCAAATTTTTTATATGGATTTAAAATATCAATGGTAATAGTTGGTGCCTTCACTAAAAATTTTTATTTTTGTTTTTTTGCTAGTTCAAGTTCTTTAAAAAACAAACAAACAAAAAACATACTTGAATCCTTGAGTTTGGTAAAACAAATTTCATAAGTTCCACTTTCATCAATAATTTGTTTTTTAACAAATGAATTCATAGGTAATATTTTAAGAGTCAACCAATCAATTTCACAGTTTTTTGTAATTAATGGAACTTCAAATAAATATTTTGTTGCTGCTGCTGCCATTTTTTTCCATTACAATCAATTGCAGTAAAAAAGGTGAAAGAAAAAATAAATTTGAAGGATAGTTTTTTCTTTTGAAGAGTGTCGAGTCTCTTGGAAAAAAAGAGAAAGAAAAACTCTTCGAGTTCATCATCAATTTTATCAGTTTTTTCATGCACAAACAGAATTGATTTTTCTTTCCCTCTCTTTGCTGGCTTCAGCATTTTAATTTTTTCTCAATATAAAATTTTTGTTCTTATCAAAAAATTTTTTTTAAAATGATGACAAAGTTTTTTCCAATAGAGCTTAAAATATTTTTATTTTTTACTAAAATAAATTCTAAGTAATCATCCACATAAATAATAAATGTATGTATTATTTTCGAAAAATGTTTTGTATTTTTTTTACTTCAAGTTCTCTTGTTCAAAAAAACTAAATAATTTTCAAAAACTTTTATTCTCCAAAAAAATTCACCAAAAAAATTATAACAAAAAATAAAATAAATACTGTAAAAACTAAAGAAAAAGAACCCAAAAATAAAATTAATGATTATTTTAATTCATAACAATGATGTCATCATCATCATCGTCTTCTTCATCATCATTTCCTGGAGCCATATTGAAGGAATCTCCTTCATCATGCTCATCCGAATGAACATCAACATCATCTTGGTCATCATCGTCATCCTCAACAATTTCTCCAGCTTCCTCATCATCATCATCGAGGTCTTCAGCTGCTGCATCTTCATCCTCATCTTGGGGATAAATGGGAAGGCCAGAATTTTCATAATCTTCATAAGGCTCATCGTCATCATTATTTTCTTCATGAACAAAATTTGGTGGTTCTGGATAATTTTCTGATTCCTGGGTATCTCCATAATCTTGACTTCCTTCAAAATCAAGATTTGATTCCTCTTCGGGAACGATATTGTTATTGTCTTCTTCCATGTGCTCTTCTTCAACGCCTCCTTCTTCCATGGATGGTGGACGATCGGTAACGTCATTGGATGGTTCACCCACATCAAGAATGTCATCAGCAATTACGTCATTGCCTTGTTGGGAATCAGTGCTTTGTTCAGCTTGTTGTTCCTCATCTGTAAATAAAAATTTCATAAATAAATGTAAATTTCAAAAAATAATAGTCTTACCTGATTTACGACGTTTGGCATCTGTATCCATTTCAGTATCGGCATCTTCTTGGGCTGAACGTTTTCGATTGGCTCCTCCGGCGGCTGCGTTATTTTCAGAGTCATTTTGGGGTGTAGGCTGAGGCTGTGCCATTGCAGGTGTTGGCGCTGAAGCGGCAACAACCGCTGCATTTAGGGATGCAATTTCTGCCTTTAATTTTTCATTTTCTCCCACCAATCGAGTTCGTTCTTCACCAAGCTGCTTTAATTCAGCTTTTTGCTTCTCCGTTCTTTGGTTGATCAAAGAAAATTGGTTGGTCAAAGTGCTGATTCGCATATTTAATTCGCTATTTTCATTTATTTTAGCTTCAGCCGTTTCTAATTGCTTCTTTAATCCATCAATTTCTTGTTGGAGTTCATCTGCGCGTTTATTTGCATCCTGAATAAAAAAATAATATTATTTTTTGGGTTAATTAAAAAATATGTTACTTACGGTTGCTTTTTGTCTCCATTCATGGAGTGCTTTTCTAACTGCCGGAGTTTGGGGACCTCCAGCTGGAATTGCGGCATTGGCAGCGTTTGTAGCAGCTTCTTCTTGTAATTTTGTCTTTTCTGCTTCAAGTTGAGCGATTTGGGCCTTAAAAAATTTGTATAAACAAAAATCTAACTTAAAAAAATAATTTAACAAACCTTGAGTTGAGGTTCACTGGCTTCAAAAGCCTGAACTTTATCACGATAATCTCTTGCAACTTTTCTAACTTGAGTTAAAGTTGCTAAAGTAGCTTTTTGCTTATTTAACAAATCATCCCGTTCTGCAGTTAATTGGGCCATTTTAGCGCTATCTGCGGCATTTGTGGAAGTTGCACCTTGAGCAATTTGCTTTTCAAGTTCATTGCATCTTTGTCGAGCATCAATCAAATCTTTTTTAACTTGGAATAATTCTTGGGTAAGTGTGGAACATTTTTGATCGATGGCATTTTTAGCTTGAAGAATATCGGTATTTAAATGTTGCAAACGGGCATTCTAAAAAACGAAAAATAAAAATATAAAAATGTAAAAATGTTTGGGTGAAATTTAATTTTAAAGAAACTTACAGCTTGGGTAAGACTGGTAGCATTTTGGCGAGTGGATTTAAGCTCTTGCTCTAATTCGGCTGCTTTACGTTGAACAATTTGAAGGGAACCCAATCGATCAAGCAATTCATTTCTTTCAATCGTAAGTTGAGCATTAGTTTGAACTTGTTTTTTAAGTTCATCTATTTCTTGAGTGAGTTCATGAATTCGTTGTTCATCAATATGGGCTTGAGCTTTAATTCGAGATAATTCAATTTCGGCTGCCATTCTCATTTCCATTTCCTTATCTTTAATTTTACGCAAAATATCAATCACGGTGGTTAAAGTATTATCGGAAGTGGAAGTTTGTTGAAGGGAAGAATTATCCAATGCACCGGATGAAGTGTCCAATTGACTCGAAGATAGGAGATTATCTTGAGTCAGGGCCTGAATTTTATCGTACAAAGTATTCATATTAAGTTTTTGTTCTTGATCCCGATTTTGTAAATCCTTCATTTCTTCATTCAATCGAGCTTTTTCCTTTTCAAGCAAAACCTAAAAAAAATTAAATTACAATCTCTTAAATTTCCATTCGAAACCAAAGATAATAAATAAAAATAAACTTACAACAGAATTTCGAAGTCGATTAACAATAGTTTCATGATCGTTGGAAGCAGTTTCAAATTGTTCATTTTTAACTTTAAGTTCGGCTTTAAGTTCAGAAATTTGATTTTCCGCTGAAACAAGTTGATCATCCAACATTTTAACTCTTGCATCGACATTATCCCTTTCAGATTGGGCTTGTTGAAGGGAAATTAAAATTTCATTAATTTTTTGTTTCTTTTCTTCAACTTCTGCTTGAGCATCGGAAGCCATTTTTTGTAAAGTTGCCAATTGATTTTGATATTCTTGACGAATGGAATCCATCGCGTGGTTATGTTTGCTTTCGCTTTCATCAGCTTGGGAAACTTTGATGGTTAATTCATCAACGATGCGCTTAGCACTTTCTAATTCAGCTGTGAGTTCATCGCATTGTGATTGCAAAGAGGTTTGTTGGTGTTTTTGCAATTCATCTTGGGATTTCATTGTGCTTTCAAAGCCTCCAGTTAATCGCTGCAATTCTTCAAGTTCCTTATCTTTAGCTTGAAGACGGGCTTGGAGCTCTAAAAAAAATTGATGGTTAAAACTAGGGTAAAAATTTTCTGGAAAAAAAAGCTTACGATCAAGTTGCATTCGTTGATCAGAAAGTTGCTTTTCAAGATACAAATTTTTATTTCGAAGTTGTTGAATGTCTTTATTTAAGCCATCAACCGAGACATCTAAAAATTAAAAATTCATTAGTTTGAAAATTATTTTTTTGGGTTTTAAAAGTCTTACCAGCTGCATTAATTAGATCCAATTTTTTTGCAGCTTCTTCACTTTCTTGTTTAGTTTTTTCGTGGATTTCTTGCAAAATTGCATATTGCTCTCTCTGATATTTAAGTTCAATTTGCAATTTATCTTTAGCGGCAATAGCTTCAGAATGAGCAATATGAAGTTCACTATTTCGTCGCTCTGCATTGGTTCGAAGATCATCCGCAACATTTCGATAATTATCTCGTTCCACTGTAATCACATCAAGTTGAGATTTAAGTTGCTCGAGTTTTTCATGTTCGTTAGCTTTTAACAAATTTTCTAAACCTTCCAAAGTTAAATTCATTCTTTCATTCGATGAACGAGTTTCACGAAGGACATTGCATTGAGCTTCAAATAAGTTGGCATTATTCCTAGCGACATCATATTTTTCGGTTAAAAGGTGATAATCCACTTTAATTCGAGTTAGTTCATCTTGCTTGGTAAGGAGCTCATTTGTGACTTGATCAATTCGCTTTTGATCTGAATCCAGTTGAGCTTTGTGTTTAGCAATTAGATCAGTCTTTTTGGAAATTTCTTTTTCAAGTTCGTTAACTTTTTTAAACGCAGTTTCTTGATTTTTCTTTTGATATTCCAAATCACTTTCAAGTCTGCCATTAGTTAAACGAAGTTGACTAATTAATTCCATTTGTGAATCCACACGATTATTCAAAGCTCTAAAAAAAGGGTTGAAAAAGTATATAAAAAAATTTGAATAACAAAAAATGTAAAACTTACTCTTCAGTTTTTTGTTTGTCGTCCACAATATAATGGAATTTTTGTTCAAATTTTTCATATTTAATTTTCCATTCATTATTATTTGATTCTTGATCAACAAAATTTCGAGAATTATTAAGCGCTTTTAATGGGGATCGATGTTGGAGGCGTTCAACTTCAGCTTTATATCCATCTCGTTGCTTTTCAAGTTGATTAATAATCAATGAAGTTTTTTCTTGTGAATCTCGAAGAATTTCAATTTCATGAGTAAATACAGAAAGTTTATTATGCAAACTTTCGAGCCTAAAAAACACAATTTTGGGGTAAAATATAGAAAAATTTAAAATAGAAAAAACATACTCTTCTTGTTTAGCTTGTCGAATGGATTCTTCATTCGAACGTTTCATTTCTTCAAGTTGTTGAATTAAATTAATATTTTGTTCATGCAATTCTCGAATATTTGAAAATACTGCTATATCATTTGCGGAAACATCTGGATCAATGGTGCCCGAATTATCTGCGACGTAGAGCAATTTTTGTACTTGCTTGGTTAAAGTTGAATTTAAACTTTGAGCAGATAATAATTCGGTTCGAGTAAATTTCAATTCTCGAGCAATATTATCAAATTCATTGCGTAAAAAGTTTCGATCTTCAAAAGCTGTTTTAAGTTGGCGACGAAGTTCTTCATTTTCGGCGTTAGCGATATCGTAATCTTTGCGGATTTGAAGAATATTGGGTGCATTCTTTTTAAGATCCGCCACCAAACTTCGAACATATTCTTCCATGTGTTCTCGTTTTTGACGTTCTTCAGTAAGTTCTCCAAGAACTTTGCAATGTTGAGCATAAAGGGAAGTGAGGGAAGTGCCAGACGAAAGGAGTTCAGCCGCTGAAGCTGCAGTGGCAGAAAATGAAGATAAATCTGCGCCACCTGGGAAAGCTAAAACAAAAAAAAGTTTGGATAAAATTAAGTTTCGATGAAAAAAAAATTCTTACCATTTCCTCCACCAAATTTAAGTAAATCATTAGCTTTATCAAGTTCATCTTGCAAAGTAATAATTTTTAATTCTCGATCCGCCACTTGATCTCTCGCTTCTTCAGAAATATGTTTATTTGCTTCATTCACCGCAATCAAAGCTTCATCTTTATCGGTCAAAGCTGAACGAAGTTCATCTTCATCATTTTTGAATGCTTCAATTTCAAGCTTCAAATTCTCGATCTCAGCTTTGTAAGTAGAAATTAGCCGATCTTTAACTCGTAATTCATTTGAAATATTTTCAACTGCAACATTTTTTTCATTGGTTAATTGCATTTTAAGTTCCCTCAAATCTTTGCATTCATCTTCCAAATCCGTAAGTTTGGCACCCAAAGATTCATTTTGAAGCATTAAATCATCGATGGAATTTCCAAATTCTGCTGATTTGTTTGATAATTCTCGCTCAAAGTGAACCTAAAAATTTTCGGGGTAAATGGAAAATTTTTTTAGGGGAAAAACATACAATTTTAAGTCGCAAAGTTGAAATGGTTTTTTCTCGATCACCCAATTCATTCATATACCATTCACGATTTTTGGAATATAATTCCTTTTCTTGAGCCCATCGTTCTTTATCATGCTGAAGCATGACTTTTTCTGATTGAAAATCATCTATTTCTGTTTGAAATTTGGCTATTTTATTTAGGGCCTTTTGATAATCATTTTTAAGGGATGCAATGTCTTCTAGAATATATATATATAATTTTTAGCAATAGTTAAATTGAAAAAAAAGTTAAAGGACTAACCAGTTAGGGATCGTTTTTCATTAAGTAACCGAGTAGTTTGAAATTCAAGTTGCTCCTTTTGATGCCTCAATTGAGTATTTTCTGATTGCCATTGAGCTTTATCAACCAACAAAGTTTCTCGCTCTTTATCGATGCGAATATACATATTACTTTTTTCAAGGGCAGCTTTTTCTAAAAAACTTCAAAATTAGAAACATTCTGATAGGCAAAAATCAACAAACCTAAAGCTTGATTTGCACCTTTCAGCGCATCATTTTCTTTAGAAAATTTGTCCACATTTGTTTTAAAATCATTAACTTGCTCTTTTAAAACATAATTTTCACGTTCTAAAAATGAACAAAAATTTAAAAAATAAATAAAATGGGGTTTAAATAATTTACCAAGTTGAGCAAGTTTAAGTTTAACTTCTTCACCATTGCCACCATTATCCGCCGCCATGGATTCATCCATATTAGCGGCTGCTGAAGCCGCAGATGTATCTGCAGCCATAATAAGAAGCTAGAAAATATAAACAATATTCTAAAATAATTCAATCCGAATATGACCAATAAATAATTTGTTTGAAGAAAAATATTTAGTAGTTGATTGAAAAGTTGAATAAAATTTGAAAGACGCCAAATAAAAATATTTAAAGAATAAAAAAATGTGCGCGAACTTCAATAAATAAATAAAAAAAGTTTTCGTGATAAGAAAACTTTTTGCGTTTGTTATTGCTCTTTTTCATTAGTTTTTTTGTGGAAAGGGCATGATTTATCGAAAGTCGAGTGACCTTTACTTTTTTTCTTCCAAAAAAAGAAGAAAAGAGTATGAGGGCTTCTCTTTGGAACTTTTCGTAAATATTATTTATAGCAAAATCAAAACAAAAGAATGATCCGTGAAGGAATAAAACAAGGCTGAAGGCAAAGTATGAGGCTTTCAAGTATACACATTTAAATTACATGTGATAAAAAAAATTGAAAAATTATTTATTTAAAAAATGATTGCTAGCACAAAACATAAATTTTTTAACACTTTTTCTTGTTTTTAAAGTTAATAATAACAAATCCTATAAATATCCTTGCGCATTTTTTCAACTAGAAAAAATAAACAAAAAAAACAACGCGCATAATTTTCTTTGGAAATTATTGTTTTGTTTTTTCTTCCTTCAGGTTGGTTTAGTTGCCTGCTGCCATTTTGAAAATAACGAAATCAAGCAGCAATGCTTTTTATTTTTTGGCTTTCATCTTTTATGTTTTTGAATCTTTTATTAATTTTTATTCTCTTTAGTTTTATAAATTAAAAGTTTTTTTGAAATTTTATTCAACACTTAAAAAATAGCGGATAATAAGAAAATCCTTGATCCAAATCTGCAAAAAATGCATAAGAAAGAAATTAATGAACGTAAAAGAGTAATTTTGTTTGAAAAAGCTATTAATTTTGAACGCCGACAAAAGTTACAAAAATATAATTGTTTCTTCTTTTTTTAACGTTTCAAATAAATTGTTTACTATTATTGATGCTTTTTACACATATATCTTTTGAAAGAATTTGTAATTCTTCGATGATTTTGAAAATAAATGAAATGGACAAAAAGTTGATCATGCTTTGGTGTCCTGTATTTTTTCCAATATGTACAATCATCGTCATGTGAATCTTTTTTGTTATTGCTATTTTAATTTTGTTTTCTTGTTATTATGTTTTTGTTATTGCATATTAATAACAATTTTCTTGCCTTTAAGGTTTGTATAAAAGCGGTGTATTGTTAATGCTTTTAATTTTGTTATAAACATTTGAGACGCATAGAAGAGAATAAAATTATGTGTTGAAGTTTGAATTTAATAAAGACTTGGTTCTCTTTGTTTGAATCGGATTTAAGTGACAGTAACTTAAACTCGAAAGAAATATGCCTTTGTTATTTTTATATTTAGTTGTTCACTTACCAGTGGTGTCACAAAAATTCTTTTCTATTTTAATAAGCGATTCTTATTCGTCAATTTAATAAAATAATATCTCATTTTTCTTTCTTCGCTTTATATGTTTTTTTAGGCTAGCCTGCTAGAAAATTGTCCACGATGGAAGGCCGTAAAATGGTGGATGGAAAACCCGGTGACCGCTTTAATGTAGCAGAAGATTTTGAGGGTAAATATAAAAATGCCATTGGAGTTCCTTTGCAAACACCACGTGGCCAACCTGTACCTATTCCAGATGGTACCGGCCCCCCGGCTGTACGAGAAGTAGTTCGCCCTGATTTTCGCAAAGTTGATAAAAACGGACCAGTCTTTGGCAATGAGAAGTAATACTCTCAATGATGATGAATATGCTAAAATAAATTTTTTTAAAAATAATTTTCACCTTAGTATATTTTTTTGTGATCTATATTTAACTCGGTTTCAATATTTTTTATAATATGTTTTTTGTCAATAAACTTAATTTCTAAAGGACCACGTTGGAAAATTAACATCTGTTTTTTTATTTGTAATAAAGGAAAACTTGAAATTATGAAACATCTAGAAGCAAAAAAGTAGAAGAGCTTTCTGCTTTTTATTAAATTCTGTTCTCGTATATTTACTCTCTTTCACTATTGACTTAGGCCATTTTTTAAAAATAATACCACTCATTAGCTACATCCTCCATTTCAACAAGATCGATAGGAAAAAGTGACACTAAAATTTTATAACAAAAAAGTGTGGTGCTTTTATAATACTTTTTTGAAACCGCCATCACGCAAAATAAAATTAAAAACAATTTTACACTCAAAATTAGTCATGTCCGTGGGAAAGATAAAATATCACAGGTTTAAAATTTTAAGATTTTGAAAAATTTTCTTGTTTTTTTATGCAATATCTAAAAAAGATGAAATTATATATGTTTTTACAAATGTGTTTAAAAAAGAGTAGTATGTAAATACTGTTTATTTTTCCCCTATTTCCCGCAAAATAAAAAAATAAAAGAAAAGATCTTCCAAATGTCTGTTTTAGGAGGTTTTTTTTATTTATTTATCTTTGTTGTTGTTGGTATGTGCCTGTCAGCTCAAAAAAAACCTTTTTGCCAGTCCAATTTTTCATTTCTTCCGCTTTTGCTTTATATATATATATATATATATATATATTTATAAATATTTTTTTTGTCTTTTGTAAATCGATGTTTTCGATATTTAATAAAATTCGAGATTTGGTGAAGGCGATTAAAAACATTATCCATTTTAAAATCGCTTTTTTACATTTGAATTATTTAGAGCTAAAATAATAAGAAAATGCAACAACATTTGATCAGGCTCTAGCTTTGATTTCTTAACAAAAATAATCGTCACTGATGGTGCAAGAAACATAATAGATGCCTTTTCTTGGAAGAAAATTAAAGAAAATATATATTTTATATCGAAAATTACATTTGATGAATACGCTTCTCTTTTTTTATGGCAAGTTTCGTTCCAAAAAATGATGCAATAAACAAAGATTTGAAAACAAACAACGAAAAAAGAAACAAATAGCGCAAAGGTGTGTCTGTCTTTATTTTTTATGATGATTTTTTTGCCTTAGTTTTTTTCTTATTGATTTTATTTGTGCCAGACGACGAAAAAAACGCATTTTTTTCTCTATTTAAAGTTTTTTTTGTGTTTGCCTTATCTTCATTTTTCGTATATTTTTGAATATTTCTATTAGTAATTTTTTTGTTTTGTTAACAAAATTTTAATAATATTTAATTTACAGAAATTATACAAGAATTTGATTAATGATTTTTTAAACATTTTTGGATATCATTATATCCAGCAGTTTAAAAGTGACATAAAGAGCAACGAAATTTATGTACATTGGTCTTAAATATATCCACTTTTGGAAATCTAGAAATTATTAAAATTTGGATATTACATAAATGTTTATCACAAGATCTTTTTTTTAAATTCCAATGTTTGCAATATTTATTATTTGATAGAGTAGGATTCGATGACACTAAAACCATTTGTTAAATTTTAAGTGTAAAAACCCTATCTATGGCAAACTTAGAACCAATTTTTTTATATACCATTTCTGAAATTATTTTTATCAAACTCATGAGAAAAAAAACTATTTAACATTGATAATGAAGCGAAAATATAAAAAAAAAATTCAAAAGAAATTATTTAAATGATGAATTATAAATTATATAATTACTGAGCTTTGAAATTTTAATTGTCTTTTCTTTTCATTTAAATAAATGAAGAAAAAAATGAAGCACGAGAAAGATCCATTTAACTTTAACTTTAATTATTAAAAGTTCTTGAAGTTATACATAGATTGACGCATTACTATAGAAGTAATAAAGTATTTTATTAAGTATAAAACAAACTCTCGATGGTTGACTAATTTTTAGGCCAATTAATTAAAAAAGATAGTCGAATATAATTGGTTTTTCCAGTTGGATGTTTTATTTTTTATTGAGAGAACTATTAACTTTAGGCTTCATTAATTAATTTAAAAAAAATGTGTCTAGCTACAATTAAAATAAATAAAGTATTATTTTTTAAAAGTTTGTTAATTGTAGTTTTACTTAGACTACGAACGTCTGGGGTTGTCGCTATCTCTGAAAGATGGTGTCTGCTCAATATTTAATTGTTTTAACAATTATCGAAACTTTTGTATACACTTTTCATGGATCCATTTTTTTGTTGTTATTTTGTAAAAGAAAAACTGCTTTCAAAGGTCCATTTTATGCTATTTTTCGAATTGTTTTGGCTGCAGATTTGACTTCTTTTGTTTTGGTAAGTTTTTATTATTTTAAACAATTTTGTGGGCAGCCAAATATGCAACTCATTGAAATGTTTTCAGGTCGTCCTCGCCTTCAGAGTCCCATTATTAGCGGTGGAATTTTTCAAAAAAGAAAATATTATTCCATCTTGCATTCTACTTTTGACTCCATATTTCTTAGTTATTCAATTTATTGGACACACTTTTATGGCTTTCAATCGTTTCACCTTGCTTTGGTTTCCAATAAAATATGAAAGAATTTGGCGCAAAAATTGGTATACTCCAATTTTGTTTTTGCTTCCATTTGGGCATATTTGTTATCGATTTCATGAACCTGGAAATTTTATATTTCCTGCATCCGTAAATACTGTTTTAATGTTATACAAAAATCCAGCAATGAATGCTTTAACTTTTTTGGTATCAGCGTATATATTTTCAGTTACCACAATTTTTGCAGCAATATTTAATATTTTTGCGTTAATTAAATTTTATTTTTATAAACAAACAACAAATAATGCGAATATGAAAGAAAAAAGACTGTTATGTGAGTAAAATTTTTTTGTTCTAGGTTTTCGAAAATAATTTACTGTTTTTTTAGTTTTGAGTTGTTTAATATTTGTGGCTCAAGTTTTTCGAACAAGTTACAGTTTTTCAAGACAAATATTTTCATCTGATGAAGCTTTTACTGCTTTTTTAATTGCGGCTCTACCATTTATTACTGATGCCTTTGCATTAACCGGAAGCATCTCTTTGTTATTATTAAGGTAAAGATTTATTTAAAACCCCATCTTGCATCATTATAATTACTCCTTTGTTTTTTTATAGTCCAACAACTAGGAAAGAATATGCGAAATTTTATTTTTTCCTTTGTAAAAATCCATCTGAATCAAATTCAACTTCGGTTTATCCATTTACATTTACAAATAAATCAAGAAATTGATAAAAAATAAAAAAAGCGGGTAAAAGTATTTATTATAAAAAATTTACGGTTAAATGATTGGAATAAATAAATGCGACTATTTCACGCTCTTCATATTAAAGTATCTAGTAAAAAATTGTTACGGGAGAATGTAAAGTTGTATTAATTTCGGTATTAGTTTTTTACATAAATAAAAATTAATATATTCTTTTCGAATCGTTGGACTAAAGAAAATAAAGTAATTATTTACTAAAAACTAACTTTTGCTACAAATATATATATACATACCTTAACAAAAGTAAAGAAATGCTTCCAGTCCTAGCAAAAATGTCACTAGCTAATGGTAAAGCTGCCAATAACGCTGCTGTGAGAGTTGCATCCTAAGAAAATAAAGATCGACCAAGTCTATTTCCAAGTCGAAAAACTTGGGCAATAAAAATATACATGTAATAACTGAAAAAGATATTAAATGGAAAACCCTGAAACCAAAATGAAAAAATAAACATACCAAATAAACATTTTTCATTTTCAATATTTAAATTTGTTGTGTTTTTATATGTGTGAAATTTTATAAGTGACAAAACATTCAGTGCTGCGGCGATGCCACTGCTTGTAATGTAAATTAATGTTGACATTAAAAATGTTAATGACATTAGCGAGAAATTTCTCAAAGTTAAATTAACACTAAATTATGCAGCAAAAATAAAAATACCCGGTTCATGTAATCAAGTATTTAAAGCTTTATAAAAAAATTTTTGTTTCATTATAGTAAGAGATCAGGCCCGAGAACATAAGCTTATATTGATTGAAAAAATTATAAATTTTGATTTTATCAAAAAAAAAATAAGTGCAACAACTTGAGGTTGATTAGTTTGTTTGCATATAAACTGGGGTGTGTTATTTGGATATGGTGCAACATTTATTTTAGCTATGTAAAAATACATTTTTGGTGCCAATTTCTTTTTATCATAAAATAATTTTAAAGAAATTAGCAATCTTTTAGAACTCTCACCATTTAAATGTGGAATAAGAATTATACGATTTTTGAAGAGAAAAAATTTATTGTTGTTGAAGCATTTTTAAGTCTACTTTCTAAAGCAGCCATAAATTAATAACGTCGCGTTTTTTTGATAAAGTTAAAAATAAATATTTAACAGGTGAAACACATTTATAGAATTCATAAAGTTCTGACATTTTTCTAACTTTAAAGAAAAAATTCAACAAAAATTAATGAATAAATTTTACGTTTTTGAATATAAACTGCTAATAAATAATATTTTATACATAAGGGCTTTCAAGAACCAAAAAATTAAAACCTTTAGTTAAGAAAACCTTTTTTTGTTTAATATTACTTCTCTATTTTTTGAGCTTGACAAATTATTATTCGAGAGAATATTGCATTTTTGCCCTTTCTTTATATTCTTTTTTTTTTTTGATGCATGCCCCTAAACTATAGAATTTCTTTTTTATTTAAGAAAGCTTTAGAAGAAATTTAAAAACAAATAAAAAAAATTACAAAATACATACAATATAGGACTAACAAACAAAATAAAATCTTTTAGTTAATCATTAATTTTTTTAGCCTTTAAAATTTCGGCATGAAAAGGCTATCGAAGTATTTGATAAGGGGGTTACATTTATAATGGTTATAGATTTTTTAACAAATAAATTTTTTATAAATGCCAAAGGATAAAATATAACTTTTCTATATGGTTTTATAAAAATTCCCGTCAAAATGATGTCGTATATTTCAGAAGAACATGCAGCAAAAAAGCAATAATTTATAATCATTGTTGGTTCTTTGATAAAAAAATGTATGTAAGCCCCTAATAAACCGGGAATTAAATAACAAATTAAATATCCCGAAAATTGTATTAACAACATTCGACGCAACATTTCATTCAATTTTTTCGATTGATCTGACAAATGAGTTTGGGTTTGAAGTTTAAAAGTAATATAAAAATTTAGTAAAATTCCAACAATCAAAAAGGAACCACGCAATAAAATTATTGCTCCCATAATTAAGAAAAAAAATGGTATTCCATTTTGTTGGTTACCTTTAAAAATAATTATACTTTTAACATTAATTATCGCATCAAGACCAATAATATAATTTTTAATATATGTTTCGACATTTTCAGCTGGAATCATAAATATGTCGTGTAAAGATTTATTTAAAAAAATAACACTCATAATAATGAAAAAGCAAAAATTTGTGATTAATAGAAATCCATATAAATGCATGGTAAATTTAAAATTTCCATTTGATTTCAAACAAAAATAACGCTCAAATACCATAGCAATTGATGAATCAACAGTTATGAAAGATCCAAATATAGTCAAAGTATAAAGAAGAAAGATTATATTTGGATCAAAACTTTTACTTATTCCAGGCGAATAAAAAAATAAAAATGGATGTAATAACGATGGCGGATTTAATAGAATGGATATATGAAGCACGATGGAGCTAATCATATAATTAATTAAATAAAATTTAATTTTTTTCATAGATTTTGGAGTTTTTAAAATTATGATAATTAGAAAAATAATGGAGCAAAATAAAGTTGTCGAAGATAGAATATCGCATGCTAAAACATAGTTTGAAGCAAATTTTTCATCATATAATTGACTCCCATTATATTTAATAATTGTTTCTATTTCATCGGACATTTCTAATAAAAAATGAAGCAACTTTATTTTTTTTACAAAAATATATAAGCCATTTTTTATAAAATTCGCACTTTTTTGAAGATTCTATGGATTTGGAAAAAATTTTATGTCTATTTCTTGGGCTAATATTGATTACTCAGGGGTTTTCGAGGTCCCTGATCACGAATCTGGGCTCAGTTTTAATGGTTTCTTTACTTAATCTCGAGATACAGAGGCCTCATCCAAAAAACTCAACTTTTTTTTGAGACGCATGTTTTAAAAAGTGACTGGCAGAAAAATAGCAAAAAATACGCTGATTATTTTTGTGATTGGTGCCAACTATCGAAGTCCAATGATAATTGGGTCAAAAGTCCATTTTCCTGTATTTTTTGATGATTTTTTATTTAAAACTCGAGATCTGTGAGACGGGGAATGTGTTTTTATTAAAGATTCGGATTCTCCATAAAATTCTGCCCTAGAAAATCGAAAATGTGAATTTTTTTCCTAGGGGCACGGAAAACCCATGACACCATCAATGAGATACACCAACATGAGGTCATAGGACAAGTACCTCATCAATACATGAAAAAATTCCAAACTCTACCCAAAAAACATAGAAAAATTTATTTTATGATGTTACAAATCGATAAAACTTCATATCTCTTTGCTCATTCTTTTTTCGTTACACTCTGAAGTTTAATATTAGCAACACGATGGTCAAAAAACCAAAATTACCAAAATGTGAAATTTTGCCTTACTCTCATCATTTCTAGACCTAATTTGGGTCGTAGAAACCGAATTTGATAATAGTTTTTATGGTGGACCAGCTTAAAATGGAGTTTGAGCATAGTGAAAATTTGCATGTTTTTAATATTTCATATCTCAAGAACTAGTAAATGAAATGCATCAGTGGTTATCAAATTTTGGTTTCTACGACCCAAATTAGGTCTAGAAATGATGAGAGTAAGGCAAAATTTCACATTTTGGTAATTTTGGTTTTTTGACCATCGTGTTGCTAATATTAAACTTCAGAGTGTCACGAAAAAAGAATGAGCAAAGAGATATGAAGTTTTATCGATTTGTAACATCATAAAATAAATTTTTCTATGTTTTTTGGGTAGAGTTTGGAATTTTTTCATGTATTGATGAGGTACTTGTCCTATGACCTCATGTTGGTGTATCTCATTGATGGTGTCATGGGTTTTCCGTGCCCCTAGGAAAAAAATTCACATTTTCGATTTTCTAGGGCAGAATTTTATGGAGAATCCGAATCTTTAATAAAAACACATTCCCCGTCTCACAGATCTCGAGTTTTAAATAAAAAATCATCAAAAAATACAGGAAAATGGACTTTTGACCCAATTATCATTGGACTTCGATAGTTGGCACCAATCACAAAAATAATCAGCGTATTTTTTGCTATTTTTCTGCCAGTCACTTTTTAAAACATGCGTCTCAAGAAAAAGTTGAGTTTTTTGGATGAGGCCTCTGTATCTCGAGATTAAGTAAAGAAACCATTAAAACTGAGCCCAGATTCGTGATCAGGGACCTCGAAAACCCCTGAGTAATCAATATTAGCCCAAGAAATAGACATAAAATTTTTTCCAAATCCATAGAATCTTCAAAAAAGTGCGAATTTTATAAAAAATGGCTTATATATAAGAAAATTATTAATTTGAATTTATACTTTGTAATATATTTTTTTTTGTGAAGAAACAGCTGTCAAAGAAAGTGTTTTTTTATGGTTTCTCAGAATATTAAATATATATTTTTCATAAACTATAATGTATTTATTAACTTTTTAAAATAAAACATGAAAACAAAGAATAGATCTTGCTATTTACATTTCAGAGAGAGAATTGTGCTAGAATAAAAAAAAAACAACATAAAAAATATATTTTTGTTTAATCAATAAAAAATAATTTATTTATTTAGTTTTGCTTTTAAAGTGTATATTTTTTGAGTATAAAATTCTTTATTATTTTAATTTTTACAACAACTATAATCCTTTAGTCTTTTTAAAGTTCGCATAAATTTTTTTATTATCAATTTTTCAAAATTTGTTTAATGTAAGGTTCCGTTTCCGGATGTCCTTACTTTTAGGGATTCTTATGGTCTTGTACTCTCGAAGAGCACTAAATTCAGTCAAACCTTTTGACTTTAATTCAAAAGCCCTTTCTTTTGATTCGCGGTTATCTGTGAGCTTCCTTGAAGCTTCTTTTATGCCAGTTCCTTGACGATCGCTTTATTCTTTCAGATAACTTTTCGCTTTATTTCACTTTTAGCTAAAACACTTTTCAATACTCTGACGATACAACTTGGTAAAGTGAGAGGGGTTCCAACTTTATTATGGGACCTTATGGCTTTAAATACAAAGATATCAAACATACAAAGAAAGAATAATACAAGCAAGCTAGGCGGAGCTCTGCCGATGGCTATGATCGAGCTCCGTCAGCGACATTCAAATAATAAACATATTAAAACAGAAAAGAATGCATGGGAAAGCGGAAGGGTGATAAAAAAGGCAACAATGCTAAAGGGATTTATAATAAACTTACAATAATAAAACAAAAGGATTTGAAAAATGATTGGTGATGGTTCTTTGTGGTGATTACGCGGCTTGGAATGGCTTTAACAGGATTTGTTGGATGATTTTGTGATCATTGGAGTGAAGGTGATTCATGGGCTAACCATGACGAAGGAAAGGAAGGATGGATTCAATTGAGGGTGAGCTTGTTGAGGTCCAAGGTTTTTGAGTGCGGTGGACTTTGTGACGGATTTGGTGGAGGTGTTTCAGTATGATTTTGAGCAAATGGACTTTTCCTTACATTAAAAAAATAAAAAACAATGAGAAAAAAAAGAGCTGTAACCCAAGCTTGGGGGAAGGTTGGCATCCTGAGTTTCGAGATGATTGAATCATTGAAATTAAATGATTGACAAATTCTTTTTCCTTAAAATAATAGTCAACATGTTCGCCATTTATGTATTTTCGAAGAGTAACACCTGAAACACAAAATAATTTTGTTCTTTTTAATTTTGATTTTTCAATTGGACCATTAAATCCTCCATATACTAAAAAAAAATGAATTAAAAATTTTATAATATCAAGTTTTTTTTTTCTTTACTTTTTTGAATAAAATCATTTGCATTTTTTTGATTTGCGTTTGCATAATCGTCTTCCATCTTAATTGCATTTTCAAAGGAAATGTCCATTTTTGAACGAACAAAAATTACAGGATGTTTAATATATTGTTCAGCATAAGCTGCCAAATCAAGTTCTTCTGTGCCGATGGTGTCTTGGACGAGAACAACTAATACATCAAACCCACATAAACCTTTGTCACTGAAATGTTTTATTCATTCATTAAAAATGCTTTGGTGTTAGACAACTTACACATTATATCCTTCAACAGTATGATTTAAAGTGCCACATCCGGGAAGATCGTATAGTCGAACCTTCTGTAACTCTTCTTGATGAAACTGATAATATTTTACTTTTTGTGTTGCTTCTAATGTATCCGTTTTTGCACTGTAGGGATCAGTATTTTTTAATCCTCGAATTGCATTAATAAGTGTAGATTTTCCAGTTTTTGCGTGTCCAGCAAACGCAATATTAATATATCTATCCTGAAATTAAAATTAATTCGTAAAAAATTATTTTTTAAAGCTGATGGCAAACATACCGTATCAATACCATATTTCGCTTGGGCATCCGCAATACAGGTGTCGTCAGAACGCCAAAGAGGAGCCAAAACCACAATGGCCGTAAGGGCTGCTATGAACAATTTTATGCCCCTTAAAAAATCGAGCAATTTGGTTTTATATAAAAATCGGAATTTTTTAAACTTACGCATAAAGTATTGCTGCTGTTGCTGGTTCCATTTGTTTATTACACAATCCAAAAATATGTTAACCAATTAAATAAAGAAAGTAATTGTTTGATGAAACAATAATCAAAAAATGAAAATTTTCAAGCCTATTTATCCTTTTTCTAGTTCATATTTTTACATAATAAAAAATAAGGTGATTCGATAAAAAAAAGATGTTGTGCATTTTTTATCTTGAAAGTGTAATGCACTTGGCATTTTGGGGATAAAAACATGTCATTCTCTAATTAATTACTCGAAGTAAACAAGCGATAATGAAAGATAATAGTTGCGAAATACTTGATTTCGAAATGAAAAATTTTGAAATCATGCGTTTATAAAAAGAAACAAATAAGCAACAAACAAGTTGCAAAACAAAAATATGGTTTTGTCTTGAATTTAAATTTCAAGTGCAATAGACTTAAACATTTCTAAATTTTTGCTTGATCATGACGAATCATGACAGCCACATTATCAATCAGTTTTTTATACATTAACATGGATAAAACCACATTTTTTGGAATATTCTGTTTTTGCATTATTTTTCATTTGCGCAAAATACGAAACATTTTTTTCAACGCATTTTTTTGCACTCATTTCTTCCCTTTGTTTTCTTTCTTTCTTTCCAACAATGATAACAAATTATTTTGGCTTTTTATCTTCCTTTCTTTCTTGCTTTATTTCTTTCTTTTATTTTGTTGCATTCAAAACAAAAACACGAAAAAGTAACAAAAAGAAACAAATAAACAAAAATCAATCCCCCTTTCCTTTCCCTTTCCTTTTTTCAACCAATCCATAAAATAGCCAGGATGCGACAAATTTTTTTTTCAAAATAACCTTCAAAATAAATTTATTACACAAACTAAAAAGACAACTGACAGCCAGCTTAGAGGAATCCACGGCAAGCTCTTTTTGCAGAAGCTGGTTACACCCCAGAAAAAACTTAAAGATCAATGGACCGAGCACGCGCTCCATTAACGTTAATCTTTAGTTCTCAATAAAATAACGTTAATTTTTATAATTTTTTTTCTTTCTCAATAATATAAAATAATCAAATGCGCAATAAAATCGACCAAATATTTTTTTAATCTCTTTTTATATATATATAATTCTTTCAACTTGAGGTTTTGCCACCATAAAAAATCAAGAAACTCTAAGCGGGTCTTTAGTAAGAACTATAGAGTCAAAAAACTAAAGGCCTAGCGCGTCTCCATGCAATTTGGTCGATACCTCTTTTCATGTAAAACATATTTATTATTCATTTTCTTCTTCTTTTACAAATTTTTTTTTAAAATGCTAGCAATAAAACTAAAGAAAAGTTTTATAACTGTCAGGTGCTTCTTTTTAGCCAGGAAAATGTGTAATAAATAGTGAAAATGAAGGAAATTTTGGAAATTCTTTATACTAGAAAAAAGATATATAAAATTTGAAACAGCAACATAAAACATAACAAAAAAATTTTGTTTTAAAAACATCTCAGCTATAAATTAATCAATGCCACGTTCGACAAGGTCAAAATGAGGAGCGGCAGCTGCACCTCGACCAATCCATCCTCAAATGAAAGGGAAGGCAAGGAAAATAAAATGAAAGAAAGTCAAGAAAAAAACAGGATAAACACAATTCTTTTCGGGAAGATTTTTATTAAAACAAATTCTTTTTATTATAAAAACAAGCCATTCTTCTCTCGTGAAAAAAATTCGAGATACATATCCATCCGTTGAAAACAAAAAATTCTTTAAACAAAATCTCCTTCAGAAAAATGATCCTACATCACATTCTAACTTATAAAACTTTCTATTGTTGTCATCAATACTTAATTTTTCCTCTTGTATTTAAAACATATGTCTAATTTTTTTCGCAAACTCGTGCATGCTATAAGATATATTTTTAATAACAAGTTAAGAATATATTGTTTAATTGGGAAACGTGCACATACTAAAGTTTTTTTTCAAAGAATGTTAATAATTTTTAAAAAATAGTTACAAAAGTTGATAATAAAGCAATTATTTTAATTTTGTATTTCAAACTTAAGTTGCGTAACACAAATTGCCAGCACCACAAGTGAATCCAGTGGGGCAAAGCCCATTAGCACATACATCCAAAATGGATGTTTGAGTGGTTGCTGGCGTTGATGGAGGTGTAGATAGTGGTAAAGTTGAGGTATTTGTAGCAGGTGATGGAACTAGAGTTGTTGTAGGTAAAGTCAATGTATAAGTTGTAGTTGTTGATGGAATTGCCGTAGTGGTATTAGTAGTAATAGTTGGATTAGTGGCTTGAGGTGTAGTTGTGGTAGGTGGCAATGTGGAATTAATAAGCAAAGTAGTCAAAATCGTTGTTGTTGGTGGTGTAGTTAATGTCGAGGGAACATTGGTTGTTGGTGGAGGCAATGTGGTCGTCGTCGTTGTAGTTGTCTTATCCAAGGGGCATGGAATCTTTGTTGTCGTTGTTGAACCATGATCGCATGGAGACGTGGGTGGCGATGTTGATGGATTTGGATATGTTTTGATGCATGTTACTGTACAAATAAGTTCTTCATGGTCTCCATTTTTCATTAAATATCCATCATTTGTAAAAATATTCTCGTCGAGTATTGTAGACCCTAAAAAACTTGATTTCTCACATATTTTTTTTTTTCGATTTAAAACTATTTTCTTACCGTGACCATTTCCAACAATAAAGAAGAAAAGAAAAGTAAATTTGAGGTAGCTCAAACGGGTCATTATTCTCGATGCTTGCAATTTGAAGCTTTATATATTTTTTTAATTTAAATCTAATTTCCTTTTATACTCAACCATCGTCCAGTATTTTTTAGTTATCATTTTTGTAGCTTTCATAAATGATGGAGGTGGTAAGCTACCTTAAGCATTTTTTTTGTCAACAAAAAGCTAAAACAAAATTAAAAAAAAAATTTCTTTTCACAAAAATTGGATTGTTGCATTTTCAAATATTGAAAGTGAAACAGATTTATTATGCAACCACTTTTTTTTAAATTGTCTTTTCAAAATTTTCTATACTTTAATATTATTGTATTTTAATTTTTAGCACAACTAATTTCTTCTTTATTTATTTATTTTTTTGTTATAGAAAATTACAGAATATTTGAGCAGCTATTCTTCTTCCTTCGTACCAGGCACGTCCGACCACCATCGATATTTTACGAGTTTAAATTGCCTCGAATTAAATTGTCCTTTTTTTGAGGTGCAAATAAAAAGGTAACAACAACAATCAAACTAAATTTTTAATAAATATTAAAAAGAAAATTCTTCCACCACAAATTTTTAAATTTAAATATTATAATCTGTTTAAATAAATCGCAAAAGAATTAAGCTTTAATTTTTCTTTATTTTTTCATTAAACTCTTTTTTTGAAAATTGTTACATCAGCTGCTAGCCACCAACCGATGGCTACTTTACGCATTCAATGGTTTCAGGATATTAATTAAGAGGTTTTTATTGAAAAATGAAAAGACATAAATTAATTTTTATGCCTTCAAATGGAATTTTCTTAAAGAATGATTCTTAATTTGCCTTTTGTTGCTTTATCATTTTTTGTTATGTTATTTATTTCGCACGAAGTTTTGTACGTTTTTTTTGCTATTTATGTACGAAAAAATTAACTCAGCTTTTGAGAGAGATAAATAATATTATCAAAGAGAAATTGAATGCTTTTTATAAACCAACGACAACGAAATTTCATTTTATGGATAAAAAATGTTTTAAAAACATAGATTGTTTGATTTTTATGAAAATAAAATTTAATGTTTGATTAAAATGTGAAACACAGCCGCCATTGATATTGCAATCATTATAAAGGCAAAACTTATTAAAAAAAGACATACAAAAAAAAACATATTATAAAATTATTTGTGGGGCCCTTCTCTTTGAATATTACTTTTATGTTTAAAGAAATAATAGAAGCTAAATAAGTAGTACAGAAAAAAAATTTGTCAAATTTAAAAGGAAAAAATCGAATACAAACAAACTGATTATTCCTTTGTTAGTATAAAAGGACTGATGGAACTGCTTTGGATTTTAATAATCGGAAGAAAGGTGAACCTGAAAATGTTACAGAGTCCAATTGCGTTGCTTTATCTATGGCTGATAGATTTTGGAGCTCAGAAGATTGCTTTAAAAATAAAAAATTTGTTTGTGGTCATTTGTTTAAGAAAAAAAACAGTTTCTTTCTAGCAATGCTTTGTTTTTGAATTTTTAATGATTTTTTATTTCAATTTTTACGATACTTTTTATAACGATTTTTTTATTAGATACAGAAAGAAGTTTCAACTTTGGAATACCATACAATAAAATAAATTTTTTTATTTTTTTTTCTTCGAACCGCCATTTTTGTAGCTACCGCAACCAAATTTTCTTTTATTTATTTATCTTCTGTTTAAAGAAGCCTGACTGCACCAACGGAGGAACTTGTTCAAAAAATAATTTTTCTACCCATTTAAGTAATATTTTTGATTTTTTTTAAATTTTATAAAAGTCTATGCGATCGCGGCATCGATCACTTTCCAAAAATTATTTTTCTTGCTGATTCATTGCTCACAGTTAAAAAGATATTGAGACAAGAATTTTCTTCACTTGTGAACATTCATTCCATCGAAATGTAACCAGCCGATCGACCGATTTGGGCTTAATAAACTTTTAAAATGAAAGGACTTAATTTTCCTATTTTTTTACACTATCCTAATATTTTTGAGTTAGACTTGATAAGAAATAAATAAATAAATTTGCTGTTGAATTTCATTTTTATTAAAATACAAAAAGATATTACAAAACAAACGAAGAAAAAGCATTTTCACGGGGGAAACTTCAAGAGAAAAAGAATAATTTCTTTAGCATCGGCCACATGTTTTTGGACATTGTTGCGTCATAAGATCGTAGTATTGCTGAAGAAAAAAAAGTACTAGGATTAGCTAGAGAATATAAAAAGTAATTTTTCCACAAAACATAAAAATCCATTTTAGAAATGGTCTCGAAATGGAAATTTTACAAAATCTTTAAACCTAAAATTTTTGATTTGAGACCAAATTTAATTACTCTTTCCAACTTCTTATTATTCTTTACAATAATAAAAACTTACGGCGTTATTGCAAAGATATGCATCCTTGGTACAATCACTAACTCCAGTAGAGGGATTGATTTTATCTACGCATGAATCGGAATCAGGTCCATCAGATAAAGACCCACCACTGCATCGTCCACAAGTTTTAGGGCATTGTTGAGTCATAAGATCATAGTAAGCAGCATTATTGCAAAGGTAAGCATCCTTGGTGCAGTCGCTAACACCAGTGTTTGGATTAATTAAATCAACGCAACTAAAAAATTTTTTATTTTTTTTATCGTCTGCTTTCTAGGTATTTCACAACAAAAAATAAAATTTTATCGTCTGCTTTTAGACTTTAAAAAAAAATATTTGTGGAAAAAAACTTACGTGTCATTAACTTGATCACAAGATTTACACGTTCGGGCGCATTGTTTTTTCATAGCATCTCCTAAAATGGAATCAGAGCATTTTGCGGCATTATTGGTGCAAAACGAATTATCCATAGTATTATCGCAATTTTGACTTGCATCCGTGGTGCAACAAACATCATTGAGACATGTATCATCTTCATTGAGGCAATGGCCATTCAAGCAATCTAAAAAAAGAAAGAAGCAAATTTTTAGCATGTAAAAAATTATTTTATTTCAGTTTTTTAAGAAATTTGACTATCTTACTTCCATTCATAGCGAAACAAGTTTCAGCATAAATTGTTGAAGCAAAAAATGCTAAAGATAAAAAAATAATTTTATCAAACATTTTTGAATTATTTTTTTTGTCAGATGCAAAAAAAGGGAAATCAGTCGAGTAAACAAAAAAGCTAAGTATTTTTAAAAGGTTTGAAAATAAAGTGTGACTTTTTAAAGAAAATTTTTAGACTTTTATACCCCAAAAAATTATGTACTTACCTTCTTCCCACGGAAAAATAATTTCGAAAGCAGTTTAAAAAATTTTTTAAATTTAAATTTAATATAATAATTTTTCCACATATTTGCATCCATTTCCATAATTTCACATCAAAATGGATGGCAGTTTTATAAAAGGTAGCCCCCATGAATTTCCGTTTACAGATGAAACGGAAAACAAACATCACAATTTAAAAATTTTCTTTACCAGCAAAAGTTTGATGTGGGAAGTTGGCTTTATATGTCTGAATGTAAATATGAAGCAGCGAAATGCTGCAGCCTAAAAATGATTTCACTCTTCCTAGTTTTTTGTCTTGTCTTATATACGTTACTAACTTTACATCGTCTATGTTTATTCTCGTGTGCGTCTAATAAAAGCTGGTTATTAAATGTAGTAGGAATCACCTACATCAAAGTTAAAAACAAAATCAGTTTTAAAAAAATAAATCTAAATCTCATTTGAATAACTATTCACGCTATGAAAGCGACTACTACGTGAACTACATTTTTCATCCAAAAAACCCCAAAATTATTGTTTGCAAAGCTGTGAAGAAAAAAAACTAATAATTGGTGTCAGCTACAGCCACCGAAAGCGGTGGTGGGTGGCTTGAAGTGGTTTCCCTTCTACGCAAGTTAGTTAAAATAAAAAATAAATTTGCTTGGTCACTTGGAAGTTGCCATTTCACCCATCTACAAAAGTATTCTTTTTTTTGTTCCTAAAATTATGTATGTCCATACCCAACAATACTAATTGTTTTAATGAATTTTATTCACCACTGGGCATTCTTCGCAAATGTTCATCATCGTTTTTATTGCTTCAAATGTACATATTGAGGAGTTAAAAGGAAATGAAAACAAAAAATTTATGAGTTACGCTTGAAATTTTTTTAATATCAATTTATCATTGCTTCTTTGATAATCTAACAAATATCTTTTAATAATTTTATTATATCATATATTTTTTCTGTTTAAAAATAACTAGATTATTTGCCATTTTTAATTCTTTATTAATAAAATAATTTTAAAAATTTAAATTCTTTGTTTTGAATCCAAAAAAAGAGAGGATAAAACAATAAAATTTTAAAATTTTAAATTCAAACAAAAATAATTCAATACTTTATGAAATTCTTTTATGATTAATTTATGCTAAAGCAGCTTTTTTGCATACAGCTTTTCGTTGAATTTTATTGCAATCACTGTAAAACCATTGACCATACATGTATCCATAACCCAAAGCAACATTATCAGTGCTAATTGCAAAGCAATATGGAGTGCTTGTATTGATGCTATCGGGATTTACTTGACTCGGATGCATTGTATTTAAATAATCATTAATTGTATTGTCAACCCATGTATCGGTTCCATTATGATAGAATGCAATCAAAGTTTGATCGCTAGTTGTCATGCCTGGGATTTCTTGACTCATGTATGGACCATTAGTGTAAATTTGAATTGATCCAATTGATACAGTATCTAAACAAATAAAATAATTTTAAAGATTATAGAGTTTGCATTAACTATGACAAACCTCGAATAAAATTATTTTCAGCTTCAGAATGAATGGAAGCTAAATGTGATTCCATTCCAAAACATTGTGCTTCGGCATCCGCTTGATTGACTTCATAAAGAACTTTGTAGCAGGAAGTCGAATTTGTAAAAAGTCTCCATCCTTCAGGTCATTTAGTAGATTGGCAACTTTGGGAATGGCCGACATTTGAAATTAAACATTGTTCGCTTGAATCACAACTAAATGGTCGGCTATATTTTTTGCCTTTCCAACATGCATTGTGAATTGTGCAATTTTGGGTTAACCATGGATCATTCGCATCAACTGAAAAATTAATTTTTTTTTAAATTTTTTTACCAAAGCCATATAATTTTACTGACGGTGATAAACTCCATTATCATCAAAGCATCCGCATTCTTCTTTTTTAATGCAACCAAAAGGTAATTTTTTGTTATCAATTACATAACCTTCATCGCATTGACACCCTTCCATACAATTTTGGGTGGAGGCAGTACATCCATTTGGATCGTTACAACTTGGTTGACACGAAGATACACAAACATCAAAAGTGGAATTAGCTGGACATTGCATTGCTGGACATCCAACTGATGTCCGCCAATCGCTCAAATCAACTCCTAAAAATTATTTTATATTTTTTAAGAATCCTCTAAAAATAAAAAATAAGATTACCGTTAATGGTTCGTTGACACAATCTCGCAAAGTCTTCAAATGCTTTACAAAGGAAATCGGGCGCAAGACAAGCATCGGTGGCACAAGTATCGAATAATTTTGAAATCACATCTTCACCTAACCCTTGACATTGTTTGAAAGCTCCAATACCTTGAGCTGCATCAGAAATGGGTTTACAAGATTCTTTTGATTGAGTTGTATCCTAAATAAATAAAAGTAATTTTTCTCAAAAAAAAATCAGTGTCTTACACATGGCGCAGAAACAACTCCTTCTTCACATTGGATTGTTGTTGTATTATCAGAATGGAAATAATCAGTGGTGATATACGTATTTGCCCATTCACTAACGCTATTGCCATAAACACATCCTAAATTTTCATTTGGCGCTTGTGTGGAATTTTTAAATACCAAATCATTCGTGCAATTTCCATCATAATTTCCACCTAATCCGCAAAGTTTATTATTTCCATAAAATGGAGCGCAATCGGGAATATCAACGCATAAACGATATCCATCAAAAACAATATTTATTCCATCTTTAGTGTCAATAGTTTTTGTCCAACCATTTTGACGAATGGTAATTTGTGGATTAGTGTTATTAGGATAGAAGTAAGGGTAATATTGACGTTGCTCGTTAACATACAAAGCACCAAGAAATTCCATATTTATTTTTTGTCCATAGATTTCAAATTGTGCTGAATCAACTGCGGCGATTCTGCAAATTAAATTTATTCTAAAATCTTTCGTATACAAGGTTTTAAAAACTAACGGATTTCCAGGATTTAACTTTTTGTTTTGTGCTTTAACAGTAAAATCAAGATTTAAATTTTGTGTTGGATCTTGAATTGTGTTGCAAGTTTGAACAAAGACATAGGGGCAAGTTCCATGATAATCGAAATACGTTCCATCCCAAGTATAATAATGAGGATCTCCATTCATGCAAACTGTTTTAGTTCCGTTTCCACAAGCTGATGGTGGTGGAGCTAAAAGGATGATTCAAATTATTTACTAAAAATTTTGGAAAATGGAAATTAATTTTTTTTAAGTTACCCGCTGTTGTTGCTGGAATTGAAGATGTTGTTGTTGTGGTAGTTAAAAAGATATTGAGACAAGAATTTTCTTCACTTGTGAACATTCATTCCATCGAAATGTAACCAGCCGATCGACCGATTTGGGCTTAATAAACTTTTAAAATGAAAGGACTTAATTTTCCTATTTTTTTACACTATCCTAATATTTTTGAGTTAGACTTGATAAGAAATAAATAAATAAATTTGCTGTTGAATTTCATTTTTATTAAAATACAAAAAGATATTACAAAACAAACGAAGAAAAAGCATTTTCACGGGGGAAACTTCAAGAGAAAAAGAATAATTTCTTTAGCATCGGCCACATGTTTTTGGACATTGTTGCGTCATAAGATCGTAGTATTGCTGAAGAAAAAAAAGTACTAGGATTAGCTAGAGAATATAAAAAGTAATTTTTCCACAAAACATAAAAATCCATTTTAGAAATGGTCTCGAAATGGAAATTTTACAAAATCTTTAAACCTAAAATTTTTGATTTGAGACCAAATTTAATTACTCTTTCCAACTTCTTATTATTCTTTACAATAATAAAAACTTACGGCGTTATTGCAAAGATATGCATCCTTGGTACAATCACTAACTCCAGTAGAGGGATTGATTTTATCTACGCATGAATCGGAATCAGGTCCATCAGATAAAGACCCACCACTGCATCGTCCACAAGTTTTAGGGCATTGTTGAGTCATAAGATCATAGTAAGCAGCATTATTGCAAAGGTAAGCATCCTTGGTGCAGTCGCTAACACCAGTGTTTGGATTAATTAAATCAACGCAACTAAAAAATTTTTTATTTTTTTTATCGTCTGCTTTCTAGGTATTTCACAACAAAAAATAAAATTTTATCGTCTGCTTTTAGACTTTAAAAAAAAATATTTGTGGAAAAAAACTTACGTGTCATTAACTTGATCACAAGATTTACACGTTCGGGCGCATTGTTTTTTCATAGCATCTCCTAAAATGGAATCAGAGCATTTTGCGGCATTATTGGTGCAAAACGAATTATCCATAGTATTATCGCAATTTTGACTTGCATCCGTGGTGCAACAAACATCATTGAGACATGTATCATCTTCATTGAGGCAATGGCCATTCAAGCAATCTAAAAAAAGAAAGAAGCAAATTTTTAGCATGTAAAAAATTATTTTATTTCAGTTTTTTAAGAAATTTGACTATCTTACTTCCATTCATAGCGAAACAAGTTTCAGCATAAATTGTTGAAGCAAAAAATGCTAAAGATAAAAAAATAATTTTATCAAACATTTTTGAATTATTTTTTTTGTCAGATGCAAAAAAAGGGAAATCAGTCGAGTAAACAAAAAAGCTAAGTATTTTTAAAAGGTTTGAAAATAAAGTGTGACTTTTTAAAGAAAATTTTTAGACTTTTATACCCCAAAAAATTATGTACTTACCTTCTTCCCACGGAAAAATAATTTCGAAAGCAGTTTAAAAAATTTTTTAAATTTAAATTTAATATAATAATTTTTCCACATATTTGCATCCATTTCCATAATTTCACATCAAAATGGATGGCAGTTTTATAAAAGGTAGCCCCCATGAATTTCCGTTTACAGATGAAACGGAAAACAAACATCACAATTTAAAAATTTTCTTTACCAGCAAAAGTTTGATGTGGGAAGTTGGCTTTATATGTCTGAATGTAAATATGAAGCAGCGAAATGCTGCAGCCTAAAAATGATTTCACTCTTCCTAGTTTTTTGTCTTGTCTTATATACGTTACTAACTTTACATCGTCTATGTTTATTCTCGTGTGCGTCTAATAAAAGCTGGTTATTAAATGTAGTAGGAATCACCTACATCAAAGTTAAAAACAAAATCAGTTTTAAAAAAATAAATCTAAATCTCATTTGAATAACTATTCACGCTATGAAAGCGACTACTACGTGAACTACATTTTTCATCCAAAAAACCCCAAAATTATTGTTTGCAAAGCTGTGAAGAAAAAAAACTAATAATTGGTGTCAGCTACAGCCACCGAAAGCGGTGGTGGGTGGCTTGAAGTGGTTTCCCTTCTACGCAAGTTAGTTAAAATAAAAAATAAATTTGCTTGGTCACTTGGAAGTTGCCATTTCACCCATCTACAAAAGTATTCTTTTTTTTGTTCCTAAAATTATGTATGTCCATACCCAACAATACTAATTGTTTTAATGAATTTTATTCACCACTGGGCATTCTTCGCAAATGTTCATCATCGTTTTTATTGCTTCAAATGTACATATTGAGGAGTTAAAAGGAAATGAAAACAAAAAATTTATGAGTTACGCTTGAAATTTTTTTAATATCAATTTATCATTGCTTCTTTGATAATCTAACAAATATCTTTTAATAATTTTATTATATCATATATTTTTTCTGTTTAAAAATAACTAGATTATTTGCCATTTTTAATTCTTTATTAATAAAATAATTTTAAAAATTTAAATTCTTTGTTTTGAATCCAAAAAAAGAGAGGATAAAACAATAAAATTTTAAAATTTTAAATTCAAACAAAAATAATTCAATACTTTATGAAATTCTTTTATGATTAATTTATGCTAAAGCAGCTTTTTTGCATACAGCTTTTCGTTGAATTTTATTGCAATCACTGTAAAACCATTGACCATACATGTATCCATAACCCAAAGCAACATTATCAGTGCTAATTGCAAAGCAATATGGAGTGCTTGTATTGATGCTATCGGGATTTACTTGACTCGGATGCATTGTATTTAAATAATCATTAATTGTATTGTCAACCCATGTATCGGTTCCATTATGATAGAATGCAATCAAAGTTTGATCGCTAGTTGTCATGCCTGGGATTTCTTGACTCATGTATGGACCATTAGTGTAAATTTGAATTGATCCAATTGATACAGTATCTAAACAAATAAAATAATTTTAAAGATTATAGAGTTTGCATTAACTATGACAAACCTCGAATAAAATTATTTTCAGCTTCAGAATGAATGGAAGCTAAATGTGATTCCATTCCAAAACATTGTGCTTCGGCATCCGCTTGATTGACTTCATAAAGAACTTTGTAGCAGGAAGTCGAATTTGTAAAAAGTCTCCATCCTTCAGGTCATTTAGTAGATTGGCAACTTTGGGAATGGCCGACATTTGAAATTAAACATTGTTCGCTTGAATCACAACTAAATGGTCGGCTATATTTTTTGCCTTTCCAACATGCATTGTGAATTGTGCAATTTTGGGTTAACCATGGATCATTCGCATCAACTGAAAAATTAATTTTTTTTTAAATTTTTTTACCAAAGCCATATAATTTTACTGACGGTGATAAACTCCATTATCATCAAAGCATCCGCATTCTTCTTTTTTAATGCAACCAAAAGGTAATTTTTTGTTATCAATTACATAACCTTCATCGCATTGACACCCTTCCATACAATTTTGGGTGGAGGCAGTACATCCATTTGGATCGTTACAACTTGGTTGACACGAAGATACACAAACATCAAAAGTGGAATTAGCTGGACATTGCATTGCTGGACATCCAACTGATGTCCGCCAATCGCTCAAATCAACTCCTAAAAATTATTTTATATTTTTTAAGAATCCTCTAAAAATAAAAAATAAGATTACCGTTAATGGTTCGTTGACACAATCTCGCAAAGTCTTCAAATGCTTTACAAAGGAAATCGGGCGCAAGACAAGCATCGGTGGCACAAGTATCGAATAATTTTGAAATCACATCTTCACCTAACCCTTGACATTGTTTGAAAGCTCCAATACCTTGAGCTGCATCAGAAATGGGTTTACAAGATTCTTTTGATTGAGTTGTATCCTAAATAAATAAAAGTAATTTTTCTCAAAAAAAAATCAGTGTCTTACACATGGCGCAGAAACAACTCCTTCTTCACATTGGATTGTTGTTGTATTATCAGAATGGAAATAATCAGTGGTGATATACGTATTTGCCCATTCACTAACGCTATTGCCATAAACACATCCTAAATTTTCATTTGGCGCTTGTGTGGAATTTTTAAATACCAAATCATTCGTGCAATTTCCATCATAATTTCCACCTAATCCGCAAAGTTTATTATTTCCATAAAATGGAGCGCAATCGGGAATATCAACGCATAAACGATATCCATCAAAAACAATATTTATTCCATCTTTAGTGTCAATAGTTTTTGTCCAACCATTTTGACGAATGGTAATTTGTGGATTAGTGTTATTAGGATAGAAGTAAGGGTAATATTGACGTTGCTCGTTAACATACAAAGCACCAAGAAATTCCATATTTATTTTTTGTCCATAGATTTCAAATTGTGCTGAATCAACTGCGGCGATTCTGCAAATTAAATTTATTCTAAAATCTTTCGTATACAAGGTTTTAAAAACTAACGGATTTCCAGGATTTAACTTTTTGTTTTGTGCTTTAACAGTAAAATCAAGATTTAAATTTTGTGTTGGATCTTGAATTGTGTTGCAAGTTTGAACAAAGACATAGGGGCAAGTTCCATGATAATCGAAATACGTTCCATCCCAAGTATAATAATGAGGATCTCCATTCATGCAAACTGTTTTAGTTCCGTTTCCACAAGCTGATGGTGGTGGAGCTAAAAGGATGATTCAAATTATTTACTAAAAATTTTGGAAAATGGAAATTAATTTTTTTTAAGTTACCCGCTGTTGTTGCTGGAATTGAAGATGTTGTTGTTGTGGTAGTTGAAGAAGCAAAGGTAGTCGTCGCTGGAGGATTTGTTGCTGTTAACGGTGCTAAAGTAGTAGTGGATGGAGGAAGCGCAGTTGTAATTGGTGGTAATTTACTCGAAGTTATGGGCGTTTGAGTAGTAGTTGGCGTTGGTGGAGGTGTAGATAGTGGTAAAGTAGAGGTATTTGTAGCAGGTGATGGAACTAGAGTTGTTGTAGGTAAAGTCAATGTATAAGTTGTAGTTGTTGATGGAATCGCCGTAGTGGTATTAGTAGTAATAGTTGGATTAGTGGCTTGAGGTGTAGTTGTGGTAGGTGGCAATGTGGAATTAATAAGCAAAGTAGTCAAAATCGTTGTTGTTGGTGGTGTAGTTAATGTCGAGGGAACATTGGTTGTTGGTGGAGGCAATGTGGTCGTCGTCGTTGTAGTTGTCTTATCCAAGGGGCATGGAATCTTTGTTGTCGTTGTTGAACCATGATCGCATGGAGACGAGGGTGGCGATGTTGATGGATTTGGATCTGTTTTGATGCATGTTACTGTACAAATAAGTTCTTCATCGTCTCCATTTTTCATTAAATATCCACCATTTGTAAAAATATTTTCGTCGAGTATTGTAGACCCTAAAAAACTTGATTTCTCACATATTTTTTTTTTTCGATTTAAAACTATTTTCTTACCGTGACCATTTCCAACGATAAAGAAGAAAAGAAAAGCAAATTTGAGGTAGCTCAAACGGGTCATTATTCTCGATGCTTGCAATTTGAAGCTTTATATATTTTTTTAATTTAAATTTAAACTGCTTTTATACTCGTCCATCGTCCACTTAATTTTCAGTGTTCATTTTTGTAGCTAACATTAACGATGGGGGCGCTAAGTAACTTTTAGCATTTTTTGTCAACAAAGCAGCAGCAGCTAAAACAAATTTTAATTTCATTGTTGCCTTTTTTCAAAGATTGAAACAAAATTTGTGCAAACACTTTTATTAATTGTCTTTTCAAAAATTTCCTATATTTTAATTTTATTGTATTTTAATATTTAGCTCAAATAATTTTTTTATTGTTTTCTTTTTTTATAGAAAATTACAGAATATTTGAGCAGCTATTTTTCTTCCTTCGTACCAGGCACGTCCGACCACCATCGATATTTTACGGGTTTAAATTGCCTCGAATTAAATTGTCCTTTTTTGAATTGCAAATAAAAAGGTAACAATCAAAATCAATTTTAATTTAAATAAAAAATTAAAATCCTCTCACTTCATTTTTTTAAATTAAATCAATCTGTTTAAATAAAAAGAATTAACCTTGAATTTTTTTTTTCATCCAGGAAAATACTTTATTGAAATTTGTTATAACAGCTGCCAGCCACTAACCTACTGACATTTTAGGTATTACATTGTTTCTGAGTAATAATTAAGGGATTTTTAATGAAAAGTCATTAATTAACTTTAACTTTTTGAAAATGGCATAGTAACTTGGATATAATAAAAGATAAGCTTTCCTCATAAAAGGAAATGATAACTTTGCTATGCGATGTTTGACTCTTGCCTCACATGTCTATTTTCTAAAAGGCACTTACTTATTTCTTATTTTTCCCATCGATTCAAATATTTCGTTATTGCTATTGGTATTCTTCTCACCTCTCCACCATCCATTGAATTAAAAATTCTTCCTTTTAAACACACACCTGTAAAATAAGCAAAATTGTTAGTTGCCGATGTAAATCATAAGTTTTCTTAGTAAAACTTGAAACATTTTGACGCAATATTTTTAAAATCATAAAAACACTTAAATAACATAAAATTTCGGAAAGAACAAATGCACCCATAATGGAATATAAAATAACTCCAACTTTCATGGAATTTTTATCAAGCCAAAATAAAACAGAATCGGGTTTCACTTCTTCAAAAACAATTGGATGAGTTTTATTTAAAGCTTGCATCAAATGTGGCATATCCTAAACTTTATTATTAATTATATGTATAAACCGACTGGCGCGCGTACTTTCATATCAGTAAGAAAATTATAAGCCAATGAAGAAAAAATCATACAAATAAAAATTCCAACAAATTGCCCGCCAATGATATTTCTTTTGCTAACCAGAAAATTATAGTATTTTTGATTTGAATGAATCACAACGAAACGATAAAATAAACAATAATCTTGAGTCATTATTATATTTACACCGGAATAAACAACAGTGGCCATCTAGAAACTATATTTTTGTTTGGAAACTGTGTAAAAAGTAAAAAACCTACACAAACTTTTACAGCCACTTCTCCAACTTCTTGGCTGAATGAATTTGTTAACAAAATATATAGATCCCTTCCAACACCTTGAATAATGCCACCAGTGCCAGGAAAAAATGTTCGTGGAGTTATAATTATTCCAAGTGAAAATGAAAAACACATATCCCAAAACTAAAATGCAAATTTTATATGGGATTTGTAGAAAATTAAAGTAACTTACCGTATACAAAAATAAAAAAAATCGATATTCGGTCATACTTTTAGGTGTAACCCAAAAAATCAATGCTAAAGTATAAAATTGACCCAATAATGAAATTCCATTTAAACCAACTAAAAATTCATCATATAAATCTACGATCAGCATGATTGAATGGAAAGAAATTAACTTTAAAATAAAAAAATGTTGTGGTTAATAGTTTTTCAACTTCCTACTTTTTTAATTTTACATTTTGTCCTCGACTTAGAATATTTAATTTGGTGGTACATAAATAAAAAATTGCCAGGTGAAATAGAAACATTTAAAGTAAAGTACAGCTATATGTACTTATTTTTTATATGTAACAAAAACGTCCACATTTAAAAAAATGGAAAACTGGTATTCATTTTCTAAAAAATTAATTACTTGAATAAATAATGCTTCTTGGAGAAGAAAAAAATTTATGGAAATAATAACTACATACTTTTTTTTTTAAATTAATTAACTTTTCCGCCATGAAAACAATAGAAGAACTTTATAAAACGCTTTGTTTATACAGAGATGTAACGAAAATGATAGTTGATGTTTCAACAAAATTATCAAATAAATGATTAATTATTACAGATTATGAAGTTTAAGCAATTACGTTCAGTGATGTTACTTTCACAAAATCTTGGCTCCAGCTCCGCTCCGAGCTTCAGGCAAAAATTTTGTTGGCTCCAGCTCCGCTCCGCGCTCCGAAATTTTTTTCTTCAAATAAGCATAATTCAAAAAAGAGCTAATATAACCTTATTATTATGCCTTTCAGCGCTATTTTTGAGGCATTGGAATTGAACAAAGCCTTTTTTTCTAATTAAAAAAATTTTTTAAAATTTTCAAAAAAGTTTTTTTGGCTCCAGCTCCGCTCCTCGCTCCAGCTGTTTTTTTTATTTAGCTCCAGCTCCGCTCCGAGCTCCGACCCGGAGCGGAGCGCTCCGGAGCCGTAGCTGGCGGAGTCAGTCACAACACTGATTACGTTACCACTTAATGGAAAAGTTTTTCAGAATTTTTCTGGTGATTTTGATTGTAAGAAAGACTGGCGAGAAAACTTTTACAAAGAATAAATGCTGTTATTCATTCGACCCTTGATTTTGAAAACATTGGTCAAATTGATAGAGTATTACAAGTTGGAGGAGGATCTCGAATGCCAATGATTAAAAATTTATTAGAAAAACGATTTCCTAATGTCGAGCTTTGTTGTGAAGAACATCCTGATAAAGGTGTGGCTATTGGAGCTGCATATTATGCTTACCATCTGTTTTCTGATTTTTAACGAAATTTAGAACTTTAGTTTCATCTATTTATAAAGCCAAAGGTTTTTTTGTGACGTCAAAAAAGCACACAAATTTTTTTATAATGCATTTATTTTTTCATTTTGTAACATTTAATATTTTTCGTGTAATTGTATTTATTATAAGTATATTTAGAATTAAATGATTGGAATAAATAATTGAGTCTTTTTCATGCTCATCATATCAAAACGTTTAGTTAAAAATTGTGACGGGAGAATGTAAAGTTAAATTATTTTTCTGAATTTGAGTTCTACACAAATAAAAATGTACATATTCTTTCCGTGTCGTTGGACTTAAAAAATAAAACAATCAATTAAAAAAACTAGCATTTAGAAAGTATGCATACCTTAACAAAAGTAAAGAAATACTTCCAGTCCACGCGAAAATGTCACTGACTAATGGTAAAGCAGCCAATAATGCTGCTGTGAGAATAGGGTCCGAAGCAAATAATGATCGACCAAGGCTATAGCCAAGGCGAAAAACTTGTGCAACAAAAATTAGGCAAGTTATGACTGAAAAAAATAATAATAAAAGAAAAAATTTAATAAATAAAAAAATAAAACATACAAAATAATCGCTTTTCATTTCCAATATTCAAATTTGTTGTATTTTTATATGTATGAAATTTAATTAGAGATAAGATATTTAATGCTGCAGCGATACTCGTGGTCGTAATATAAATTATTGAAGACATTAAAAATGTTAAAGACATTAACGAAGAATTTTTCAAAGTTACATTAACACTAAATTCTGCGGCAAATATAAAAAAACCATGTTCATGAAGTCTATAGCAAATATGGAGAAATGGCAATCCAATGAGTAAATAAATATACCAATTTTTTCGCCAAATAAATTCATGTTTAAAAGCCATTTTTTCTAAAAATCGAACTTCGCTGGAATTTATCGAAAATCGTTAATTTCGCAAATTAACTTTTCTTTGACTACCCTTAGGTTTTCGAGGTCGCTGATCACGAATCTGACCTTAGTTTAATTGGTCTCATAGCGAAAAACACTAGATCCTGAGGTCTCTAAACGAAAAGTCAACTTTTTTTTCAGATGCTTTTTTTAAAAAGTGTCTTTACAAAAAAATAGTAAAAAATACGCTGATTATTTTCGTAATTGATGCCGATAATGGAAGTATAGGCTCAAATGGGTCAAAAGTCCATTTTAAGGAAAAATTCAATGTTTCGCTTGGGAAAACTCGAAATCTGTGGCTCGTGCATGGCCATTTGAAGACATATTCGGATTCCTCATGAAATTTCACCCTAGAAGCTTTGAAATGTAAAAAAAAATGCGTGGCCAATGGGAAACGGTGACTGGCTGAATGAATTACATCAATATGAGGTATATCAACAAGTAATTAATAAATACATGTAAAAAATACAAAATCTTTACTAGAAACGTAGAAAAACTCATTTAATGATTTTACAAATCGATAAAACTTCATGTTGTTATGCTTTTCGATTTTTTCCACATTTTTGAAGTTTAATACTAATAAATAATGCTCAAAAAATTCAAAATTCCCAAAATGAGGTATTTTATTTTAAAACTCATCATTTCTAGACCTAATTTGGGTCGTAGAAACCGAATTTGATAACAGTTTCTATGGTTGACAAGGTTAAAATTGAGTTATAGCATAGTAAAAAATTTGCGTATTTCAATTATTCATAATTCATTAACTTGCTTATGAAATATTTTTTCTGATGTCAAATTCGGTTTCTACGACCCAAATTAGGTCTAGAAATGATGAGTTTAAAAAATAAATACCTCATTTTGAGATTTTTTATTTTTTTATTCATCATTTGCTAGTATTAAACTTTAAAAATGTGGGAAAAATCAAAAAACATTACAATATGAAGTTTTATCGATTTGTAAAATCATTAAATGAGTTTTTCTACGTTTCTAGTAAAGATTTTGTATTTTTTACATGTATCTATGATATACTTGTTCTTATACCTCATATTGGTGTAATTCATTCAGCCAGTCACCATTTCCCATTGGCCACGCATTTTTTTTTACATTTCAAAGCTTCTAAGGTAGAATTTGATGGAGAATCCAAAAAAATTACCAAATGGCCATGCACGAGCCATAGATTTTGAGTTTTCTTAAGCGAAACGTTGTATTTTCACTTAAAATGGACTTTTGACCCATTTGTGCCTATACTTCTATTTTCGACATAAATTACGAAAATAATCAGCGTATTTTTTACTATTTTTCTGTAAAGACACTTTTTAAAATAAGCATCTGAAAAAAAAGTTGGGTTTTCGTTTAGAGACCTCTGGATCTCGACTTTTCGCTTCGAAACCAATGAAACTGAGGTCAAATTCGTGATCAGCGACCTCGTAAACCTAATGGTAGTCAAAGAAAAGTTAATTTGCGAAATTAACGATTTTCGATAAATTCCAAATCCATCGAAAAAGTGCGATTCTTAGAAAAAATGGCTTTTAATCGGAAACCAAAATACTGTGAATCGATTAAAAGCCATAAGCAAGTGTCCAAGAAATTGCATTACAGTGAAATACGAAGAAAAGTTGTAAATTAATGAAGCAAGAAAACCGTTATTTTTAAAAAAGTCAACAAATAATGAAGGCACTCTCACAGCGATAATAGCCTAAACATTTCCAAATTAGACTAATAGATAACAAATATCAATGGAAGAGATCTTGGTAACTTACAAGAATAAAAGTACTCAGATCAGCGATAAGCACAATTCTAAATATATTAAAAAATGGACCTTTAAAAGCTATTTTCCTTTTGAAAAATAACAAGAAAAACATCGATGCATGAAAAGTGTAAATAAGAAGTTCTGAAGCCACCAGAATAAAAATGAATTCCGTGGAAGCCATAAAAAAAATTTTAATACTGTTTTTTTTATAGAATTATAGAAGATTTTAAAAATATTTAATTAATTTATTTATTCTTCAATAACACGTTGAGTCATCAGTGTAGTATAATTACGAAAAGTGCTCTAACGAGAGTTTTTTTTAATTATATTTATAATTATGTCAACACTGAAGAAGTAATTAACAAAACTTTTGTGCTTAATTTTTGTGTTTCGAACTTATGACATACACTTATTTTCAATGCTTCACTTGTTACAATATCAATTAATGTATTTTTTAGAAAATTATGATAAAAAAAATCGAAGTTAAAAGCAAACTGAGTAATATTAAAAAAAAGTTTCATCTAAATTAAAAACCAAAAATCACGTTCTTTCATATTATTTTTATTTTAAGAATAGAAACCCAATAAAAAAGATAACAAAAAAGTCAATCAATAAAAAAATGCTTCGCTTTCTTCGATTTTAGTGAAGAAGAAAACATGTTACCCTCTTTTATATTTTTTGCTTTTATTTTGCTTAACTCTTGTTTTATTTGTGAAAGCGCGTGTCCAAATAATACAATTTCATGGAATTCTCAATGTTATAAATTTTTTACAAATTCCACCGGTTTCGCCGATGCTGAATTTAGTCGTAACCAAATTGGAGGACATTTGGCTTCAATTCATGATGGATTTACCAATACTTTATTAGCGGGTAAGCTTAATATTAGAAGTTCAGAAAAAAATATAAATAGGTAATTTAGAAGAAGGCTCAAAAAATATTAGTGGAAGCATAGAAACAGATTTTTGGATTGGTGCTAATAATCTTATAAACCATGGAAATTTGTCTTGGACTGATGGAACTACTTTTGATTTTAATGATTGGAAATCAGGCGAACCTCAAAATGTGTCAGGGTCCAATTGTGTTGCTTTATCTTTGACAGACGGTACCTGGAGCGCAGAGGATTGTTTTAAAAATAAACCATTTGTTTGTGGAGTTCCTCCTGCAGCCCCAACAAATCCAACTGTATATAATTGCAGTGAAGGTTGGGTATATTTTCCAAAAACCCATTCCTGTTATGGAACAAATTTGGATTTAAAAGGAGGAATAAAAAATTTTACATCTGCCGAAACATATTGCAGAAGCTTAGGTGCTGATTTGCCTTCAATTCATAGCTATGAAGAAGATATGTTTTTAAGATGTATGTAGATATTTTTTTTTAAATTTCTTTGGATTATTTAAACTTTTTCAGCTTATACACAATATGCGTGGACTGGAACCTGGATAGGTTTTTACTCACTTGATTTAGGTAAAAATTACATTTGGACTGATGGTTCTCCCGTTGATTATGTGAAATGGTTTAATTGACCATCCAACAATACAGATTTTGTTTATACTGCTTTGGGAGCTTATGGTTTTTATATGAAAGAGATATCTGATAGTTGGCATGTTATGTGTAAAAAAAGTGCATTTTAATAAAACTTTTTTAGCCTTTTTTTAGTAAATTTTTTATTTAACAAACAAATCTTGTAAAAAAATATAGAATAAAATAAATAATTAGATATATTATTATTTTTGTATAACGATTGTAAAACCATTACCAACTTTATCATCAATATCTTGAACAGCCAAAATTTTCCAATTAAAATGTTTACAAATTTCTATAAAATCTTCCGTAATCCAAACCGAATGATGTCCATGATCATCGATAAAATTGGAATCTGGAGGATTTTCATGGCTCTTAATTAATTCGTTTAGCGTTGTACATATAATTAAAAATAAACAATAATGAACCGAAAAAGTAACATTTTTAATCACTTTTTTTTGTTTACAATTTTTGATTAATCTACTTTTCTCAAAAAAAGCGTTGAAATCAAAAAAGAGAGAGCTTTAAAGAAGAAAGAATGTTTTTTCGAGTGTTTCATCATTAATCATTTTTTTTTTGAAAAGAAAGCATTCGTTCAAGTTCAACGAAAAGTTTTTATAAAAGCGCTTCTTTTTTTTCTCCATAAATGTATTTTTAAAATAAGTTTTTTATAATTAACATTCATTTTTGGTTTTTAAATTGTGGGTTTTTTTGACACAATAAATGCGAAGAGAGACGCTTGACATTTGTTTGTTACCACAAAAAATTCCCAGACAAAAAGAAAAAACGATTCTTGATGGAAAAAAAAAGAAATAAAAAAGATATAACTGTGAAATTATTAGTTTCTTTGTTTTAAGAAAAAACCTGAAATTTTTCAGTATGAAAAAGCTTTTAGCAAACACTTAAAAAAATATATAAAAGGGTTAGCAATGACATAAAAGTCATCAATTGGGTTGTGATAATAATAATATTTATTATTTTGCGAAAGAATGCGAAATTTAATTATTACTTTTTTACTTCTATTTGTTGCAACAGTTATTTGTGTACAAAATGAAAAAGGACCTAGTGTTTCTGAGGATCCTAAAAATCCTGGAAGTGGTCCTGTAAGCGAAGATCCGGCGTTATATCAAAATGAAAGAGATGGTGGAAGTAATTCCACGGGTGGTGATTCTGGTAAAACTGCTCCAGCTGCTCCAGTAGCTGATAAAAAAGAAAGTGCTGGAGATAAGAAAGCTGAAGACAAAAAAGAAACCGTTGCTACTGATAAAAAGACTGATGATAAAAAACCAGCTGATAAAAAAGGCGATGATAAGAAAGGTGATGTCAAAAAAGAAGGAAATGCAGATAAAAAGAGTGAAGACAAAAAATCTGCCAATGCTGATGCAAAAGATGACAAGGCCAAAAAAGCTGATTCCAAAAAACTTGCTTAATTAAATAATTTGTAGCTAACAAATAATATTTTCAATATCGGTTTCACAAGTTCTGTATATTTTAATAATAACACTATTTGTAATAAATGTCGTCCTATTCCATAAATTTTTGTTTTCTAAAGTGCGAAAAAGGTTATTAAAAAATGGTATTTAAAGTTTAAATTCTAAATCTTTTCTCCAAACTTTTGCTCATAAGTTAGAAAAACGAAAAACTTAAATATTAAAAAATCTCAAAATATATCAACCTTTAAATTTTCGATAAATGAAAAAGAAAAAAAATTCTGCCTTTTTTAAAACTTTGTCGACAACGTCCTTTTGCGAAATGAACACAGCTGTAAGTATTGATTGAATTTTGTCTATGATTTTCGAACATTTTTTTTTTCTTCAAAAAGAGACATAAAGATGTTCAGGGTTTTAAAAAAATTATTCCTTCAACTAAATAAATCTTTTTCCACGTAAAAAGCTTGTAACTTAATGAATTTCATAGTTGTTTCATAAGTTTGGTGCCGCAACGAGACGGATTTAAAAATAGCTGTAGTTTTAAAAATTTTTCACATTTTTAGAGAGTTATTTTTTGCTAAAACATTAGCAAATTTTCCAATTTATCTCTCATTAATAAAAAAAGAAATTTAAATATTTTTTATATTCGTTCTTTTTTGCTTAAAATTATTATTAAATAAATTTATATTAAAGGTCAAATAAAATTACATATATTATTATTTTTGTATCACAATTGTAAAACCATTACCAACTTTATCATCTATATCCTGAACGGCAACAGTTTTCCAATTAAAATGTTTACAAATTTCTATAAAATCTTCGGTAATCCAAACCGAATGATGTCCATGATCATCGATAAAATTGGAATCTGGTGGATTTTCATGGCGCTTGATTAATTCATTTAACGTTGTACGATTTTTAGGTTTATCAAATGTTCGTTCTTTATGTGGAATTATCATATATACATATCCTCCCTTTTTCACGACCCTTAACCATTCTTTTATAGCTTTGATTGGATCATAAAAATGTTCAATAACGTGAGAATTAATTACAAAATCAAACGAATCATTTGAAAATGGCAAATTATCTCCCGGCGCCACGACATCCACCTTCGCTGAAGTTCCAGTAAATTTGATTTCGGCACTTTGATAAATAGTTGTATCATTTGTGAAATTTACATTTATAGTATCCAAACAAAATGGATTATGGCTTGATGCGCCTATTTCAATTCCCTTTAAATTATCCAATAATCTATGTGTCAAATGACTTTCTTTAAATTTATTTTTTAATAATGGAAAACAATTTCTGTTTCTTCCATTCGCCCCCCATTGGCGGTTAATAAATAAATAAGCGAAATAAAGAAGTATTATGCTGATGATTGACTTTGCTAATATTCTAAAAAAAGTTAATCAATAAAGCAAAATTTGGCTCTATCGTAATATAGGCGTCCGAATTAATATAGGCGTCCGAGATTTTTTAACTCTATTTTGATGTACCTTTAAGCTTAGGCTTGGGTTGATTTTTGGCCATTTTTATCAGTTCTCAAAATCTCGGACGACTATATTACCCCTTCGGACGTCTATATTACGATATAGCCCAAAATTTTATAAATTAAAAAGAAAAAAGTCTAAAAATTTTAAAGTCGGAACTTTTTCTTGGAAAAAAACTAATGTTTACATACCTTTTATTAAAAAACATTTTATTGTTGACGAATTAACCAAAATTAATTCGAACCTTTTAATATTGTATTATCAATAAATAATAGAAAAAATCAATCGTTTATGCTTACTAATAAGAAAAAAGAATTTAACTATATCCATGTTTTGTGCTTTCCATATGCGCACGCGCTAACTTTATTTTCGTGTCTCACTTTTTATCTTATTGAATGCATTGTATTTGACCTATTTAAAAATAAACATAATTAAATTTAGTGAAATCATCCCATTGATAAAATAACCACTCCAGAAAGAGTATTGCGCTATAATAAAAAAAGAAGCATATTTTTTGTTTGTTAAATCAATAAAAAAACAAAATTTTAATTTTTGATTTATTTAAAACCCTTACATGTTGATTTTAAATACATAATTACACACATTTTTCTTGTAAATATTTCATCGTGTGACCAAAAGCAATATTAATGAGCTGTCGTATTTTTGCTTGAAATTATAACAGGATAAAATGATTTTGGAATGATTTTCGCGATTTTTTTTCTCGAATAAAAGTTTATGTATTCTTTTCTTGTTCTATGACTAAAAACAACAACAAATTACTGCATTGACTATGTTTTGTTTATATATTACCTTAACAAAAGAAGAGAAATACTTCCAGTCCAAGCAAAAATGTCACTAACTATAGGCAAAGCTGCTATTAACAAAGCTGTGATGGCTTCATTTGACTCGAATAATGATCGGGAAAAGCTGATACTCAGACGAAAAACTTGGGCAGCAAAAATTAAACAATTTAAAACTAAAAAATAGTTTTAACTACAATAAAAAAGATTGAAAGTTATTTTTTACCCAGAAGCCTAGTTTCTTTAATATTTGAGTTATTAGTCGATTGTTGCTTATAAAAATAGAATTTAATTAAAGATAAAATATTAAATACCGCTGAAATACTAGTTGTGGTAACAAAAATTATAGTTGCAATTAAAAACATCACTGGCATCATTGCTTGATTTATATAAGTTAAAATAACAGTATTTCCTGGCGCAAACATAAAATGTGCAGGCTCATAAAATCTATAACAAATATGCACAAAAGGTAGAAATAACAAAGTATAGGTGTACCAATTTGTTCTCCAAATCCATTCATATTTTATTGGAAACCAAAACAAAGTAAATCGATTAAATGCCATAAACATATGTCCCAAATATTGCGTGACAAGGAAATGTCCAGCAAATAAAAAATGAAAAGTTGGTATTAATTGACTATTGTTGAAATAATTCACTTCTAAGAGAGGAATTCGATATCCGAGAAGAAGCTGGAAAAAATAGCTAACATAACGGTTTAAAAGTCTATGAAAAAAAACTTACAAAGAAAAATTCGACCAAATCTGCGATTAATACAATTCGAAAAATATCATAAAATGAGCCTTTAAAAACTGTTTTTTTCTTGCAAAAAAGCAATAATAAAATGGATCCATGAAAAAAATAAATTAAAGTTTCGATGATGGTTAAAATTATGAGATATTCGGTTGAAACCATAATAAAAACAAGAAACTATAAATCTGGTATATAATTATAATAAAAACTTTAAGATGAAGAAAATTTCGTATTTTTCTTTTCGTTTTTAAATTATGAAGTTTCCCAAATCATTAAAGTTTTAATAGTAAATTTCTTTGTGCGGAAATAATTGGCTAAAGAGAACTACTAATTTTTAATAATTATTTTGCTCGTCATTAATTCGTTTTTTTTGAATAAGTCTCATAATGCTACGTCATAGAATCATTTCTTTTTAAAGTTATCCCTTTTTTCAAATTTTTTTTTTCTTTAGCCCGAAACTGAATCAAGACATAGAAGATAAATTCTTATAGGAGAGTGGAGTGAGGTAGAGCCAAAATGTTTGTACAACTATGCGTCTAATAGCTTCGTTCAGAAGCTTCATTTGGTTGTGAAATTACAAAAAAAAATACTAAGAAATTTTTTTATTTAAGAATAAATTTATTTTATACAATTTCAAAATGCTACTCTAAATCAATGCTTTCATTATCACTATTATTACTACTATTCCAATCAAGGGTTAAATATCCATAACTTGCTGTTTCATCTTCTAACAATCCTCTTAAAAATCTTCCAATATTTGAGAACGTTGGTCGATCTGCTGGATTTTCCTTCCAACAATTTAGCATTAATTCATAGAGGGCTTCAGGAGTTGGAGGTGGTTTCTCTAGGCGATTGCCTTGTTGTAAAAATTCTAACATTTCCACGCTTGTTAAAGCTGGATATGGCACAGAACCAAAGGTAAAAACTTCATAACAAAGAACTCCAAAAGACCAAACATCAGATTTTTCTGAAAATATTCGATCCACTAATGCTTCAATTGGCAGCCATTTTAGAGGGAATCTTTTTTGAAGTGATGCTCGATAAGTAAATGATTCATCACAATGACAACATAATCCAAAATCAGCTAATTTGGCTGTCATTGATTCAGTTAATAAAATATTTCGACATGCGACATCTCGATGAACCATTGAAAAAGTTGCAATATGTTTCAGCGCTTGAGAAATTTGCCAGAGAATAGACAGAATTTGTTTCAAAGGCAGCTCTTCTTTGCCTCTCATCCCTTTCACATAAGAATGCAATTCAGTATTAGCCAATTCTGTTATCAATGCCGGAATTTCTCCATAAAGGGTCCAACCAAGAATCGAAATAATGTGGGGATGTGAGCCAAAAGTTATTAAAGCATCAAGTTCACGAACGAATATATTTATTTCGCCCACGCCGAAATTGCTTGGAAGTTTGAAAGCCACATCACAATTTGAAAATTTATATAATTGGCTGCTATTTTTTAAGAAATGGAATCGGCTTTCACCTTTCAAAAAAGCTAAAAATAAAAATGCATTTAAAAATGGGTTTCGAGAGAAAAATCATAAAACATACCTTTATAAACCATAGCATTTGATCCACCACCAAGAATGGAATCAAAATCAATAACCAAATTTTTAACATCTATTTGCATTTTCAATCTTTCATCATGAGAAAGTTGAACTTCAAGAGGAGACATTTCAAATTTTAATTTAATACTTTCTTGTAAATTTTTTCGAAGTGTTTCATCTCGCCTTTTTCGAAAAAAATAAAAACTAAATAAACAAAGAATCACAATAATTATAGCAAGTACGCCACCAATAATATAATATTTTGTATCAGAATTAATATTAGCTGCGGCTGCTGGTAAAGTTGTTGAAGTTGATGAACTTTGAAAAACTGTAGTATACGCAATCGATGCATTCGTCGAATGAAAATGAGAACGGCAAACTGGGTCATAAGTCAAATTTATGCTTTTATCGGCTTTTAAGAAGCTAACATGGTTTGCTTTTTCTGGTTCGGGAGAAATGAGCTTTAAATAATTTGTTGCGACGCTCCCAATAAAAAAATAAGAATATAGAACATAGATGTCTAAGTGTTGCTGTAAAAGTCAGATTTATTATGGCTGTTTTCTGCTAAAATTGTGCCAAGAAATTCCTAACACAAAAATATTTGGAAGATTAAGGTGCGTTTATTTACCTTCGTTTCATTCCATTTAAAATCAACACAAGGTTTATAATAATCAAAAAACATAATATTATTTTGCACATTTTCATTTTTATCATCTAAATTAGTCACAGTTTCAAAATAATTTGAAATTTCTCTGCATTCATTTCCGCTTTCAACTTTGTTGCTTGACGTCATCAACAAATTTTTAATGTTATTGAAGAAAAAATTGTGAGATAATTTTCCATTGAAATTAATTGGCAGCGACATTACTGTAAAATTTTTAATTCCATTGTTGTCTTCAATTAAAAATACACCAATAAAACTTCCATAATTGCATAAATCAGTGCTGGCAAATCTTTTTTGATTTATGTATGTCAAAATTGAATTCAGACTATCATTTTTAATTATAGCAAAAAAGTTAATAAGCGATGTGTTCAAAGTTGAATAATACCAAATTGTCATATTTGAAAATGCTTTTACATCATCTGTGGTTATATTGTCAGCGGCAAATGAAAACATATTTTCACTTGGTTTAGAGATCTGACAAGCATTGCTTTCGTTTGTGGTAGGCATAAGTGTTGCCCCACTTCGATATAGCTTAGGGCATTCGTCGTTAGCGGAGATATTCAGTATTTCTTCCAAAGCTGCGGTTGCACAAATATCGGAAATGATAATAATAAATTCTTTGATAGCGCGTATGGGACATGCTCTCGCGATCTATAAATAAATAAGTATTTAAAGCATGAAAATTTGATAATTTCATAGTTTCAAAAGCTAGCGAAATTTTTTTCTTTTCTAATTAAAGAAACTCCAAAAAAAGAAGTACATTTTTTTTTGAGATAATGGAAGGAGAACCACGGAAGTGATAAAACAAAATAGGTAGCGAACATTGTCTATTAAAAAGTAATCAATAAAAGGAATCAAAAAAAGACTGAAAATAAAAAGCTTTCTTCAAAAAACAAATAAGAACTAACACTTGTATTAACATAATTATTTATAATATATTCCACATTGGATACTTTTGAATCGATGTATAAAGCCTAAAATTTTTTACAAATAAATACTATAAAAATTACAATCTGTGAATAGTCTTACCGTGTAATTGATTAAAGAAAGCCCAGTAGAATTTTCAATAGAAAAATGTATTTTATCTGCAACATTAAAGTGCGTGGTCCATGATAAACATTCAGAACAATTTGAATTTTCTTCTAATAGATTAAAACCATTCAACAAAGTGGCAAATTTTTCATATGTACAATTTTCGCTTACAACAACCAAAACATAATTTTCTCTATTTGGAAATAACAAAGGAGACCAAATTTGGTCATCCAATAAATTTGCATTGATGCTTCCAAAAACTAAAAATATTGGAGCCACAAAAAAGTAGGAAAACATCGAATAAATTTTTTTAGTTATGGGTTACATGAGTGACATGAAGATGATGTTCATCGCTGACTTATCAATATTTTTGAGAAAACGAAGAAAAACAACTTTCATTGATTGCATAATTAAGCTTCTTTAAAATAGAGTGCGTGCGTTTCAACAATGTTTTTTTACTACACCGGGAACCTTAAAAGGTAGCTTTCTCTTTTTCTTATCTCTCAAAATGCACCTTTGTCGTCGACGTCATCGCCATTTTTATTGTTCTTTATTTGGAATATTTGATTATGCTATAAAACAACTTTTTGTACCCAGTATCATCGATATCTACCCTTGTAAATTGGAATGACTATGTTTGTTTGTTTGTCTGTCAGGGAAAATATAGCCTTAAATAAAATCTCCGACTTTTATATATATAAATAATGAAAAAATAGTCTTTAAACCATTCCACCTAAAAGAGCATTCGAAAGACATACGTTGGCTCAAAATCTGCCCAAAAAAACTATTAAAAAAAACTGTGAGCAAAAAAGGAAATTATTTTAAAGTGCACAGGTTGAATAGAAAGTCGCCACCCTAAAATAAAAAATAATAGTCTTTTATGTAAAAAGTAATTATTATTTTTAGAAAAAACATGTGTACATTAAATTTAATGTTTAACCTAGGAAATACTACAACTCACTGGAAATAAAAAAAACAAAAAAAGTTCCTTATTTTTTTTGGAAATGAAAGCAAAAGTCAAAAGTTTATTGCTTACCTAGAAGCCAAAAAAAACAATGAGCACAAATATTTCTCATAAAATTATCACCATGGCTGATATCGAAACTTTTGGAAACCGTTTGCATATTAATACGGCTGCTAATCTTATGGTCAACAGTTTAGCTGCTTTTTTAATATTAAAATATTCTACAAAAGCTATGGGTCGATATAAATATTTTATTTTGATGACCATTATTGGAGCTTCTCTCACAGATTTTCATTCTTCAACAATTTTTGGTATATATACTTTATTTCCGTTGCCCCTTGTTTGCTCTGCTGGATTAATGAAAAATGCAGGATGGTTTTGGGGTGTCGTATTTCAATGGGTAACTAAACTTTGTTATTTTAAGGAATATTATTTTCAGAAAAAAAATCTACTCCTTTTAGGCAACTTTACATATCAGTTTTGCAATAGGTGGAATGTCAATTTTTTATGGTTTTGTCTATCAATATTGTTCCATAAATGGAAATGCAGAAATTTTTCATAAACCTAAAACTATTATTTTTATGTTTGCTTCCATGATAATTTATCCTCTGCCAAGTATGCTGGCATGGATGTGGAATGTTAGTTGGGAAGAAGGGAGAGAAAATTTACAGCAAAATGCTCCATACGCATATGATTTATATTTTCAAGGTGCGTGCGTAATAAATCATATAAATTATAAATTTTCTTTATACTTGATTCTTATTCTTTTACAAATTACGCTTTTGTATGGAGTCGCTGTAATTTTGGGAATTAAAATCTTCAAAAACTTAGAAAAAATGAAAAGTTCCATGTCTGGGAGTTCTTTAAAAGCAAGGAAGCAATTTTTATTGGTTTTAATGATGCAAATGCTCGTACCATGTTTATTTCTAGTTCTACCCATATCTGTTATAATTGTTGGACTCTTTTTTTCTTTAAATGGCCCTGGAGGTGTGATTTATAATTTTTTTAAACTCGTATATAATGAAATCTTTTTTTTCAGATTTAACTAATTTGTTATTTCAAATGTTTGGGTTTCATTCATGTGGAAATGCCATAACTGTTATGATTTGCATAAAACCATATCGTCAAGCAATTGTGACTTGGATCAAAACTTTTAAGCGAATCCTCTTTCGACAACAAACAGTTCTTCCTATTCCACCACGCATTTTTTCAATGAGCTCAACTACTACAGTTATTAATAGCGTTTCTATTAGATAATTACGATTTTAATTTTGCCGTTGGAAAGAAAACATATAAAAAATTCATTAAGTCGGAAACTTTTTAATAAAAAATAAAATACAAAATGTTTTTTAAAAATCTATAAATTTTTAATGAATATCAAAAACAAAACTTTAAAATAAAATATAATAAAAGGATTTGTCAGTATATGCATATTTAAATTTTTTTTTGAAAAAAAAAGGTTATAAAATTAATCATGTGATTTTATTCCACTATCGCCTCTCCATATTTAATAGGTTGACCGGGTTTAACAACAAATTTCATGTTTGGTGGACCTTCAAAAACCTGGAAATTTCCAAATTAAAATAATGCTGCCACCTAAATTCAATAAAAGCCTACCAAAACATTAACCGATCCATTACGAAATTGACCAATTTTTTCACCTTTTTTATGTAGCCCGCGGACATATCCGTCGGGTATAAAAGGACTGGTTTATCCCAGCAACAGCAGTCATTGTCATGAGAAGAGTTGGGCGACAGCCGCAAGGCTGTCGCGCTCTCATTTATATATGTTGTATATATTATGTATGTAAGGATTAATAAAGGCTACTGAACGACCCATGAGTAGAACAACAGGGGACAAGTTACATCAGGTTACAGTTGGAGGTCCACACCCGTCTCATGCTACTCGTTCGTTAGTTTTTACCATCGTATTGATCCTTGCCTTTTTTTGTATTATTTTTATTCTCATGTTGCCTGGGAAACAATATGCTGTCATCTGAATGGAAGAAGTACAACTTATTGCTACACCATTGCAGCTGATGTATCAACATTATTCCATCCATGCTCAGAACTTTGACTCCGTTCATTAGTTGCAGAACAACGCAAATCATGCTTGACCATTGGGTATGATTCTAATTATTATCCTTGCATTATTTCAAACAAAATTTATTATGATCAACATTGGAACGAGGACGTCCAATTTCAAAGGTGGAGAGGCTGCCTGGCTAGTGACAACCGAGCCCAACCCATCATTTGCCTTGTCAAGAATGCGATGCTGATGAATATGATCCTTGATTATGTTGGATTGTCCACAATCAGTTAGTCGAAGGGCCTCAAAGCCAAGTCGTCAGACATGACTAACCATCACCGACTCATTTATCTTTTGCTCATGAATTATTATGAAAGTTTTGAATGCAGTCAAAACTGGATTCGTCACAAACCGCTGTCAATGAAATGAATTCAATTGAATCCCCCAACCACATGTTTTTGGTCCGGTTATGAAGTGCCGCGAACCTAATTTGGAAATGAAATGAAATGAAATGATCGACAGGGACGTCGACAACTTATTGGTGGGGTATGTAGCCCGCGGACATATCCGTCGGGTATAAAAGGACTGGTTTATCCCAGCAACAGCAGTCATTGTCATGAGAAGAGTTGGGCGACAGCCGCAAGGCTGTCGCGCTCTCATTTATATATGTTGTATATATTATGTATGTAAGGATTAATAAAGGCTACTGAACGACCCATGAGTAGAACAACAGGGGACAAGTTACATCAGGTTACATTTACAATCATGATTCAATTCTTTATGGTGACTATATGGTTCAAGATCGTTTCCATGGGATAAAATGGGATGGCTTGGATTTTCCTAAATTCATTATCAAATTATAGAATGATTACTTTAAAATCTTAAACTAACCACATCAATAACAATATCTCCAACATATGTGGCAGCGATGGGGGTCATCGACATAAACCCATGTTCCCATTTACCACAAATTGAAACCCTTTCATTTACACAACAAATTCGTGGAATATAATTTATAAAGCTTGGGGCAACATTAAATAAATCTCCTAAATTTTTTTTATTTAAAACCTAAACAATTTTAAAGCGTAAAATATTTTTTTACCTGGATGATGAAAAAGTTCTTTAATGGTCCAATTTGCGGGTGAATGATAACTATGATAACTGCCTCTCGCCAAATAAATACAAACTTGATAAAGTTTTTTATGGGGCTTAAAAATGGATTTCATATTTCACTATACAATAAGAAAAAAAAGGATGTCCTACCTGTAAATGAACGTCAACCGGACCAAGAAATTCTTTCATATCAAATGGTTCACCTTTAGCATAAACAATTTTATCTCCTTCTTTCACCTCGCCATAATGCATTACAAATCCATCAGCTGGTGAAACCTAAAAAAACAATGAATTTTAAACGTTTTTTTTAGAAATCCAAATAAATACTGATAAACAATAAAAAATGGATCTCATAAAAAAAATTTCGTTTTTTCCTTTTGAGAAGATATTCGTTTTTAAACAAAAATTTTAATATGTTTCTTTGTTAAGAAAAACTTACGACCGGGGCTTTACTAATGGGTCGAACTCCAGGTTTCAATTTTCGATTGAAAAATGACCCAAATGTTGGATATTCTTCGTATGGTTTTTCGGCTTCTTCCATATTTACATTATATCTCAGTGAATAACTTCCATAAATCATTCGTCTCAAAGATCTGGGAATTGGAATTTTAGCAAAAAATCCATAAAATCGGGATAAAATATTCCATGGCAAAGATGTGTACCAACGAATCTTAAAAGAAATTATGCAAATTTCTGTTATTTTATTTTTAGTTTAAAATTTTTGTTACCGTCCAATGCATATACGTTCCCTCGTTTTCTTTTTCAATTTTATGTTCAGTGAAAAAATCTGTGCATAAATAAAGATATAATCCAGTTGCAACTCCACCAAAAATCAACCATTTTAAAAGCCATCCAAGGGGATTATCAAAATAAAAATTAATTAGAAATCCAAGCACCACGCTAACAATGCTTCCAATAATAACTTGAAGGGTGCTTTCTTCCGCTGTGGCAATAATTTCTTTATCTATGGCAAACTAAAATAAAGCAGATTTCAATTTTTAAATATAAAGTTACTTCAAACAAAAATATTTCTGTAGAAAAAAGAAAAAACAGTCAGACAACTTTAAGACACTGCTGCCATGAGTCGAAAAATTATACCTCAGAAAGCTCCTTTTTGTTTTGAGCTTTCAAGAAATTTTTTAGTTCTTGGAAGAAAATTTTTTAGTTTTGCATGTAAATAAAGGATTTTCTCAACAATATTGTAAGCAAAAAAAAAACGAAAAATAACTTACAGAAATGGAGAGAAGCATAAATATTACAAAATAAATATAAAATACTCTATTAACCATTTTTAAGCTAAAAAATTTGTTAAAATTAAGTTTTACTATTGGGTGTTTCGGAAATTTCGTTCCGCGATAAAATCGCATGGCTCTGTACGATGAGCAAAGGAGTTGAAATATGGTTTTATGTTATTTTTAATACATTTAATTGTGGTAAAAATGAGCTCTATAGCTTTTACATACTCCGCTATTTCTCTTCCATTTTTAGCATTTTTAGAAAAGGGACGCAAACAAGGGGCTTTTCAAAAATTTTGCTATTTGTTTCTTCGATACCTTTATTTTTTTGTGAGATACATGTTAAAAAAGTTTAAATTAAACATTATTTATAGAAATCATAAAAATTTGAGGCCATTTCATAGAAAAATATAGTTAACTAAACCCCAAAAATAACGAGATAAATTTTTTTTTTAAATTTTTTCCCTTGATCAAATTTTGGTCATTTTTTTAAAAATGTTAAAAATGAAAGAGAAATAGCAGAGTATGTAAAAGCTATAGAGCTCATTTTTACCACAATTAAATGTGTTAAAAATAACATAAAACCATATTTCAACTCCTTTGCTCATCGTACAGAGCCATGCGAATTTATCGCGAAACGAAATTTCCGAAACACCCAATATTTTTTGTTTATTAAAAAAAAATTTTATTCTTCAAGCGACGTTCATAAAAATGGCCGCAATTGATAAAAAAAAAACATTTATATATTAATAAAACTACCACCCAAAAATTCAAGTGATCTTTGCTGCTATTAGACACCATCGATCGGTTTTTTTTTTAAAGATAAATAAAAAAAAACAACAACAAATGGAACTTTTAAAAAAAGAAATGTTTCTTTGCACTTTCAACCAAAGGGATGAAATAAGAAAAACTACCACCGCCTCCACCTTCCTCCAAGAACAACAACATGCGTGTGTCAGTGAGTCCAAAAACCAAAGAGAAAAATAAAAGCAGTTGATTACGCAGCACACACATGCATTGCAAAAGAAGACGCCTGGTTGCTGTATGTTTTTGTTTACAAGTTAAAAAAAACAATAACAACAAATTTTGGACGACTTTTAAAAAGCACATTTTTTTTTATTTTTTTAAAGTAACAAAACTGATCAAAAAAGTTAATAAATTAAATTCTTTAAGGCTATTTTGATTGTGAAACTTTTTTTTAAGTTATCCAAAACAAATCAAAAAGGGCAAGTTTATTATAAAAACAGCTATAAATAATAAAAGAAACAAAAAAAAAGAAAATTTAATAAACACCCATTAATGTTAAAGCATTTCCATCGATTAACCAGTAGCGTTTCTTGAAAAAAATGGCTTTTATGGATTCTACATACTTGTAAAGCACTTCATAAAGGCAAGAACGGAGAAAGAGCCTCATTTTAGATGGAATAAAAATTAAATACTTTATTAGCAGGTGATAGATAATAAAAACTGAGACAATGAATTTTCTATAGAAATTGCAAAAGGTAAAAATTATAATTTTTTATTTTTGCGGCGATGGAATTTGCAATAACAATTGATTATTTAGCTCCAAGCAGTGTTATCTTTTTTCAAAAGATAGCCACCGCCAACACCGACGGCGGTCGCGTTGCAAAGTAACATTGGTTGGAATTATTATTGAGAAAAGGGTGATAGTTTTTGTTGAGGAAGCAATTATAAAAGCGCATATAATAATTTTACCAATGAGTAACCATTTTCACTTTTTTATTATTAAAAATAATTACAAAAGGAGTATAAAAAAATGAAAAACATATTAAGAAATGAGTTTAGTTTTAAAATTTTATGCGCGTTTTTAAGAAACTTGCCAATAATTTTATTATAGATATAACTTAATATATACATAAAATCATTTTCATAAAAGAATATATTGAAAAAAATTTATGTTTAATCTCAATCAAACTTCTTTTCAAGTTCAGAGCCATCTGCTTTGTCTTTATAAATTTCATCACCGCGAAGATACTAATTATGAGCCTTTTCTTCCGAGTGGTAAGTATAAACGTCCCAATGTTTGGTTTTTCCCTTAGAAGAAGAAAAGAGTGGTACCAGCGTAAATTATTCTTAAATTTTCATGCCATATCTAGTCCATGGTTTCATCAATTATAACATCACCCGAAGCACAAGTTTCCATGACTTCCACGCCTTGGCCCATTGTGTTAACAATTTTAACATAAATTTTATCCCTAAATCAGAAAATGAATAAAATAAATAGGATATATGTATGTGTAAAAAAATTGCACAAAAAGGATTATTTTAAAAACATTGAACCTCTGTACTCTTTTATGAAGAAAATAAGAATACAAAGTGGAGTTGCTAAAATAAAGAGAGTGAGGCAAGAAAAATTAAAAACAAAAATGTAATCAACCCCATTTATAAGTTTAATAGATACTTAAATAAAATAAAAGATATTAATGTATGCACCAATGTTAAAATAAATAGGTGGATATATTATTTTTGCTTTTTTACTAAAAAAATTATACCCCTAAGAATCAAAGAATACAATCTTTATATGTAAAAACATACTTCTTTTTTAGTATATAAAAAAATGACAAAGTTTTAAATTATATTCTTTTAAAAAATGAATACGAATTTTACTCACAAGAATGTAACTATGGCCGATATAAATTTATTGGGAAATCGTTTATATTTTAACGCTGCCGCTAATATATTGGTTAATAGTTTAGCTGTGTTTTTGGTATTAAAATATTCCACGAAAGCTATGGGTCCATATAAATATTTTATTTTGATGTCAATTGTGGGTGCATTTATAATGGATTTTAATTCTTCTGTTATTTTTGGTTTATTCACAATTTTTCCTTTGCCCATGGTTTGCTCTGCTGGATTAATGAAACAAGCTGGATGGTTTTGGGGTGCTGTATTTCAATGGGTATAATTTATTTCGGGCAAAGAAAGTAACAGTTTTAAATAATATGGATTTTATTTTAGGCTTTTATTCATATTAGTTCTTCGATAGGTGGAATGTCAGTGCTTTATGGTTTGGTATATCAATATTGTTCCATAAATGGAAAGGCAGAAATTTTTCATAAACCTAAAACTATTATTGCCATGTTTGCTTCAATGATAATTTATCCTCTGCCAAGTATGCTTACATGGATTTGGAATGTCAATTGGGAGGAAGGTCGATTATATTTAGAGCAAAATGCTCCATACGCATATAATTTATATTTTGAAGGTTCTTGTTCGATCTCCCCGTTTAATTATAAAGCCATAATTTACTTACTTCTTATTCTACTTCAAATTATGCTTATTTATGCGGTTGGAATTATTCTTGGAATAAAAATTGTTAAGAAATTACAAGAACTCAAAGGTTCTATGTCAGCAAGTTCATTGGAAGCTCGAAAACAATTTTTACGTATTTTAATGATTCAATTAGCGGTGCCTGGCATTTTTCTTGTTTTACCTGTTTTTGGATTAATAATTGGAATTGCTTTTAATTTGAGTGACATAGGAGGTTAGTTTTGGCAATAAATTAAATAAGGCTACCATGTTTTTTGAAAACTGATTTCAAAATATTTTATTTGACGTTTGTTATTTTCCAGAACTTTCTAATTGGATATTTCAATTTTTTGGACTTCATTCGTGTGGAAATGCTCTGACTGTAATCATATGTTTAAAACCATATCGACGAGCCATTTTTAATTGGTTTCAAATTGTTAAACAAATTATATGCCGTCAACCAGCAGTTATTGTGCCGACTCGTTTTTTATCTCATGCTTCGACTACAGCTACAAGCAATGTACATGTGGAATAATTATGAAGCAATTGTGAATAGGATTAAAATTTAAAAGTGAATCCTTGCCGACAACAAACAGTTTTTCCCATTCAATCACTTATTTTTTCAATGAGCTCATCTAATACAGTTCTTACGAGCGTTGCTATTAAACAATTATGGAATTGATTTTGCCTTTGAAAAAAAAATAAGAAAAAATTAATATATCCAAAGTACGTAATTTTATGTATGAATTTATGTATGAAAAAAGGTTAAAAAATGGTTTTATAAAATGCGTTTTTTTCTCAAACTCTAGAACTTGTTGTCGGACATCAATTTTCAAAGAAGGCAATATTGAACGAATTTTTTTTTCCAAAATTATATTAAATAAAATTTTATTCCTTTTTTCATGTTAAAAAGGTAAAAAGTAATTCTACCTTACGCGTTTTTAGGAAATATAAGGGCACAAAAATAAATACAGTGTATTATTCCAAAACAAATTTTACTTCTAAGTTCTTAAAAAATAAAACACACCTGTATTTTATTTTTAAAAATGTTAAGAATATAAAAATTTTTAGTGAATGAAATTTAATTGGTTCTACAAAAAATATCAGAAAATTCGAATAATGTTTAGAAAGTTTTTTTTTTAATTAATAATATACATTAAATTTAATTACTTTTTCCTAAAGAGGAAAAGAAAAAATACAGCCCCTTTTAAAAAAATTAAAGGTCAAACATATATAAAGAGCACTTATTTTTTACGAGAAAGAAAAAAAATTTTAAAAAAATTTCCTACAACAACTAAAAAATGAATATTGCTAACACGACCCAAAAGATTTTGACTATGAATGATGTTGATGCGTTTGGAAATCGATTATGTTTCAATGCAGCCGCAAATATTATAATCAATATGTTTGCTATATTTATGGTATTAAAATATTCTACAAAAGCTATGAGTCCATATAAATATTTTATTTTAATGTCAATTATGGGTGCATTTATAATGGATTTTCATTCTTCAGTTATTTTTGGCATGTTCGCATTTTTTCCTTTGCCTTTAGTTTGTTCTGCTGGATTAATGAGGCATGCAGGATGGTTTTGGGGCGCTGTATTTCAATGGGTAGGTTTTGTAGAAGATATTTTATTTAATTCCATCTTATTTTAGGCCTCGATGCATGTAAGTTTTGCAATTGGCGGTATGTCAGTATTTTATGGCTTCGTTTATCAATATTGTTCCATAAATGGAAATGCAGAAATTTTCCATAAACCTAAAATAGTAATTGCCATGTTTACCTCCATGTTTATTTATCCTTTGCCTACTATACTCATATGGATTTGGAATGTAAATTGGGAAGAGGGTCGAGTAAATCTTGAGCAAAATGCTCCTTACGCATATAATCTATATTTAGAAGGTTCTTGTGCGATCAATCCATTTAATTATAAAGGAATGATTTATGTTCTTTCTATGTTAATTCAAATTATGTTTTTATATGGAACTGCAGGTATTCTTGGCATAAAAATCATTCGAAAACTAAAAGAAATGAAAAGTTCTATGTCAACAAATTCTTTAAAAGCCCGAAAACAATATTTATGGATTTTAATGATTCAAATGGCAGTGCCTGGAATTTTTCTAGTTTTACCCATTATGGGAATAAGTGTTTCAGTTATTTTCTCAAGTAGTGTTGGAGGAGGTAAGCTTGTAAAATAAATTGGTTAAATGATTAAATTTGTAATAAATTTTATTAACATTGTTATTTTTGAGATTTCTCTAATGGTATATTACAATTTTTTGGTCTTCATTCTTGTGGAAATGCCATCACAGTTATCATCGGCTTAAAACCATATCGCGAAGCCATTTATAAATGGATAAATACTTTAAAAAGAATTATATTACGACGACAAGCAGTTGCAGCTCCTCATTCTTTAACAATCACTTCATTTTCAGCTACAAGCAGCAATGGTGTCGTCAAATAATAAAGTTTTGTTGCGTCTTTGAGTCAATGCGTAAAAAAAAGATTCATAATTGTTGTCTTCGCGGTGATAGAATTTACAAAAGCAAAGCAAATGGTTCAGAACTTAAAAAGAAATTTTATTTGAGCTAATTGAACTTTTCATTCTCTACTATCTGATTATTTTATAAAAAAATATACATAGGAATTAGAAAGGTTTATACGTGTAAAAAACGATGCAAAAAATGATTACTAAAATAGAACCGTCTGCATTTTTATAATTAAAAATAAAAACATTGAAAATAGCTGTGGGTGTTAAAATAAAGAGGTGGTACAAAGAATGTTAAAAAAATAATTTGCCCAAAAACATGTAGCCCACATTTATAAATTTTTTACAGGTGCTTAAAACGAAATTTAAAAAATATTAATAATAAAGTATGCAACAGGGTAAATAAAATACTTGAATTGATTCTTGTAGCTTATAAGCAAAAAATAATAACCAGTTGAAGCAAAGAAAACAAAAAATTTAAAAAATTTCAAACTTATTTTTGAAAATAAAAAAATGAATTTACTTTAAATATTATTCTTTTAAAAATGGATTCAAATTTTACTCACAAAAATATTACTATGGAAGATATAAATTTACTGGGAAATCGTTTATATTTTAACGCTGCCGCTAATATAATGGTTAATAGTTTAGCTGTGTTTTTGGTATTAAAATATTCCACGAAAGCTATGGGGCAATATAAATATTTTATTTTGACGTCAATTGTGGGTGCATTTATAATGGATTTTCATTCTTCTGTTATTTTTGGTTTATTCACAATTTTTCCTTTGCCCATGGTTTGCTCTGCTGGATTATTGAAACATGCAGGATGGTTTTGGGGCGCTGTATTTTAGTATGTAAGTTTATTGTTTCATAAATCATTTTTTATCTACTTATTCTAAAATGAAGCATATTTTCTCGAAGATATTTCTTTGAAATATTTTAATTATCGATTTTTCTTCAGGCCGCAGTACATATAAGTTTTGCAATAGGTGGAATGTCAATTTTTTATGGTTTTGTCTATCAATATTGCTCCATAAATGGGAATCCAGAAATTTTTCATAAACCAAAAAACATTATTTTTATGTTTGCTTCTATGGTAATTTATCCTCTGCCAAGTATGCTTGCATGGATTTGGAATGTTAGTTGGGAGGAAGGAAGAGAAAATTTAGAGAAAAATGCTCCATACGCATACAATCTATATTTAGAAGGTTCTTGTGCGATCAATCCATTTAATTATAAAGGAATGATTTATGTTCTTTCTATGTTAATTCAAATTATGTTTTTATATGGAACTGCAGGTATTCTTGGCATAAAAATTATTCGAATACTAAAAGAAATGAAAAGTTCTATGTCAGCAAATTCTTTGGAAGCTCGAAAACAATTTTTACGGATTTTAATGATTCAATTAGCAGTGCCAGGCATTTTTCTTGTTTTACCTGTTTTTGGATTAATTGTTGGAATTGCTTTTAATTTGAGTAACATAGGAGGTTAGTTTTGGCAATAAATTGAATAAGGCCACCATGTTTTTTGAAAACTGATTTCAAAATATTTTATTTGACGTTTGTTATTTTTTTAGAAATTTCTAATTGGATATTTCAATTTTTTGGACTTCACTCATGTGGAAATGCTCTGACTGTAATCATATGTTTAAAACCATATAGACAAGCACTTTTTAATTGGATCAAAAATTTTAAACGATTTATTTGTCGCCAACCAGCAGTTATTTTTGTACCAAACATCTTATTGACACAAGCTTCGGCTACTGCTGTAAGGAGTGTAATCAATAAAAAACGATAATTTTTATTTTGCCGTTGTTTAATAAAAACATATTTAAAAAATTTCGTAAAGCACAAGTACATGGCTTTATGCTTAAATAATATATAAAAAAAAGATTTTTAAAATTTATAAAAATATCATAAAATAATTTTGCAACATAAGAGAATGTTGATATTTCCTTTACAAAGAAACTTTATCGCGAAGATATTGCATTTTAACATCAGTTAAACAAGCAAAGGGTGATGGATCTTTAGCATTTTTAATTGAAAATATTTCACTCCATTCTGATTTGAGTATTGGAATATCGGGTTCATCAATGACTAATTTTAAAATATTGCTACGGAATGGACATTCATTGATAATGGTTTGTTCAAGAGCTTTGTAATTTAATGAATCAATAGAACGAAATTCTAGATGGGTGAGAGACTGTAAAATTTGATTGTTAGTAATTTTTTTTTTATATCCGATGTTTAATACAAAAACTTACATCACATTCAGTTAGTAGGGATTTCACAACTTCATCCGAAATTTTCCTACATTTATGTAAAGCAAGATACTAAGAAAAGAAATTTTAGATACATAAAACCATAATGAAAAAGGCTTACTTCAAGTTGGACGTGCTGAACAAATTCAATGAGTTTGTCAAAGTTTTCACAATATCTTAATTTGCAATATCGTAAATTCTTGCAAGTTTTTAATATTTCCAAAGCTTCACTATCATCAGAAATAGGTTTAAAATTTAGATCTAGAGCTTTTAATTTTGTGCAGTGTTGTAAAGTTTGCATCATCTCTAAACTAACAAAATCTCGTAATGTAAGCATTTCTAAATTTTTAAAATTTGTAAAATCCAATTCTAAACCATTTTCCGCGCGTAAACATGAAAGATGGAAATATCTTAATGTTGTGAAATTATTTAGCATTTTTTTTAAATTTGAAACATAACGATTTCTTTTCAAAATCAATGTTTCAAGATTTTGAGCTTTTTTAGCTATGCTAGTTAAAACGCGTGGAGTTATATCTTCGCAATTTGAAACATTTAAATATTGAAGTTTTGGTGGAATTTTAGGAAAATATAAATTCTCAATCAAACCGCAATCGGATAGATTTAAATATTTGATATTTGGACATTTAATAAATATGCGTTTAAGTCCATCGGTGCATTTATCATCGTCGAAAGATTCCGCAAACGAAATTTCTTCTAATAAAGGACAATATTTTGCTATATTAAGCAAATCGCTTTTTTCTAACTGAATAAAGGATAAATTAAGCGTTAAAAGTTGAGAAGCCATGGAAAGCAATTTGCATATACCACTTTTAATTGTTGAATGATAAATAGAAAGATTTAGATGCAAAATATTTGTTCGAGAGAGTATTGCTTTAACCTGAAAATTAAAAGTTAACTTCAAGCCACGTAACAGTAACTTACTGAATTATAAGTAATATTATGTCGTTTTTTATTCTTCTCTGTATTCGCAAAAAGAGAGAGCATCGGATAATCAGTATATTTTATGATAGATTCATGGCTTAATGTATCCTTCTTTGGCCATACAAACTTTTTTACAACATTCTTAAGTCGCTTATTTACACATTCAAGGCTAAATAAATCATCGAAAGAAACTTGTTCCATGATTTTACTCTATAAAACTAAAAATAAACCTTTATAGTATATAAAGCAGAGGGCTCACAAGTGTTTCACTGGGAAGATCAATTAAAAATGTTTTTTGTTTTGAGAAGTCAACTTCCATGATAGGATTTAAAGTTTTTTGTGTTTTTGGTTGCTTTGGAGCAGTCTAAAATAAACAATGAGTTATTTTGTTTGAGACATAAATTTTTTTTACCATTTTCAAGCTAACTACAGAATTTTTACATTTACGCTTGAGGCTAGGCCTGGTCCCATTACAGAAAGAATGATTCATTTCAGAATTTTTTGAAATGTTTGATAATTTTGGTTTTTTAAAATTAGAAAAAGTACAAAGCGACGTACAGCGGAAATAATATTATGATAAAATAAACTTTGAGAGGAGATGGAATACAAGCGACCAAAGTTTTGTAGAAAAATGATTGACTGAAGTAAATTATAAAAACATATTTCTACAACTAACCAAAAAAAATTAAGCCACAAACTTTCTCGCAAAGAAAACTAAGTGGACCAGGTTGTGTATTCCAAAAAATATCATAAACACTTGAAAGAGAAGGTCATTATCAAAAAAATTAGCTTGGACCAATGAAAAATAATAAACTTGTCTCAAAATATTTAAAAGTTCAGCAGGCACTTACCATAAAGATTGAGACAAATTGTTCAGAATATCAAAAGTTTTAAAGTTCAGAAGTTTAATGGTAACTTGTGAAATAAAAGAAATAATGATAGTGTTTTTTTTTAATAAAAATATGCATTCAAAAAAAAGACATTACATAAATTTAATATTCACCCATGAAGTACTTTCGCTTTTTCAGAAAATAAAAACTATAAAAAAACTTTAAGTGTTGTTACACTTTTCATCAAACCAAAATATTGTAACATTTATTTTTGTTGTTCTGAATAAAAATGATCGCTAATAAATCACATAAAAATGTTACAATGGCGGATATCGAAGCTTTTGGAAACCGATTGCACTTCAACACTGCCCTTAATATTGTGGTTAATAGTTTAGCAGCATTTTTAATTATAAAATATTCTACGAAAGTTATGGGTCCATATAAATATTTTATTTTGATGACAATTGTTGGAGCATTTATCACTGATTTTCATTCTTCAACAATTTTTGGTATATATACTTTATTTCCATTGCGACTTGTTTGCTCTGCTGGATTTGTACGGAATGCAGGATGGTTTTGGGGTGTCGTATTTCAATGGGTAAATTTTGTATAAGATATTGGCCCAACTTGAGTTTGCCTTTTTGTTTAATTCCATCTGATTTTAGGCAACCCTACATATCAGTGTTGCAATTGGTGGAATGTCAATTTTTTATGGTTTTGTCTATCAATATTGCTCCATAAATGGAAATGCAGAAATTTTTCATAAACCAAAAAATATTATTTTTATGTTTGCTTCCATGATAATTTATCCTCTGCCAAGTATGCTTGCATGGTTGTGGAATGTTAGTTGGGAAGAAGGCAGATTAAATTTAGAGCGAAATGCTCCATATGCATATAATATTTATTTTCAAGGCGCATGTGTAATAAATCTTATAAATAATAAATTTTCATTATACTTGTTTCTTGCTATGTTACAAATTACGCTTTTGTATGGATTTGCTGTAATTTTGGGAATTAAAATATTTAGAAAATTGAAACAAATGAAAAGTTCCATGTCTGCCAGTTCGCTTAAAGCTCGAAAACAATTTTTATTTGTATTGACGATGCAAATGCTCGTACCATGTTTATTTCTTGTTCTACCATTATGTATTATAATTGTTGGACTCTTATTTTCTTTAGATGATAATGGAGGTGAGATTTATATATATTTTTTTAACTCGCATAACTAATTCTTTTTTTTTCTTCAGATTTAACTAATTTGTTATTTCAAATGTTTGGGTTTCATTCGTGTGGAAATGCCATAACTGTTATGCTTTGCATAAAACCATATCGTCGTGCAATTATAAATTGGACCAAAGCTATCAAGTGCTTGGTATTTCGAGAACACGCGGTTATTCAAACACCCATTCATTTTTTTTCTAACGCTTCTACTACAAACGTGGGCAGTGTAGTTGTTAAAAATATAAACGATAATATCAAATAAATTTTTATAGCCATGTTTTTAAAGTTTAAAAGGAGCATAAATAAAAGATTAAAAATAATGGTGTACTTACAACAAAGCTAAAAAAATACAATATTAAATTGATTTGTTCTCCATGTCTTTGGCCAAAAATTATGTCCAAAAAAATTAAAAAATAAATAATTAAAACTTTTTTATTACACGGATAATTGTCTCATTAAATATTTTTTTTCTTGTTGGTGATTTTGAAAGTCTGAAACAAATAAAAAAGAAAGGAAGTCAATACTACAAAAACCCTGCCCCCATTTTCCGGGTCAGCGTGGTGAAAGATAATAAATTTGTATCACCCCATTTATGAAGTTTAATAGGTGTTTACAACAAAAAAATAGAGTTAATAATAATGTATAAAACTTGGTTTAAAAAAGTTCAATTATTCCTATAGCTTGCTTTTAAACAAAAATTATACGCCTTAGAACCAAAGAATAGAAAATAAATTATAAACTTTCATTCTTATTTCTCTGAAAAATAATCTGAATATTTTTAAATTTATTGTTTTTAAAAATGAATATGAATGTTTCTGACCACAAAATTCTTACTATGAAAGACATTGATGTGTTCGGAATTCGATTGCATTTTAATACCGCCGCCAATGTTTTTATCAATGCCCTTGCTTCATTTTTGGTTTTGAAATATTCCACTAAAGCTATGGGTTCATATAAATATTTTATTTTAATGTCAATTTTGGGCCCTTTTATTATGGATTTCCATTCATCCACAATTTTTGGTATATATACTTTATTTCCTTTGCCCCTTGTTTGCTCTGCTGGATTAATGAAGAATTCAGGATGGTTTTGGGGTGCAGTATTTCAATATTTAAGTTTTAAAAAATTTTGAACTTAATTTATGTTTATTTATAAATATTACATATTTTGTAAATCAAAATTTTTTCCATTGCCTTTATCATATTTTTTTAGTCCTTTGTGCATATCGCTTTTGGAATTGGTGGAATCTCAGTGCTTTATGGTTTGATATATCAATATTGTTCCATAAATGGGAATTCAGAAATTTTTAATAAACCAAAAAATATTATTTTTATGTTTGCTTCCATGATAATTTATCCTCTGCCAAGTATGCTTGCATGGATTTGGAATGTCAATTGGGAAGAGGGTCGAGTAAATCTAGAGCAAAATGCTCCTTACGCATATAATCTATATTTTCAAGGTTCTTGTGTATTAAATTCCATTAATTATAAAGCTTTTATTTATTTCCTGGTCATTTTATTTCAAATTATGTTTATTTATACGATTGCAATTATCCTTGACATATTAATTATGAGGAAACTGAATGAACTAAAGGGTTCAATGTCAGAAAATTCATTAAAAGCTCGAAAACAATTTTTACGAATTTTAATGATTCAATTAGCTGTGCCTGGTATTTTCCTTGTTTTACCAGTTACTGGTTTAATTGTTGGAATAGTATTTGAATTGGGTAGTATAGGAGGTGAGTTTTCTCTATAAATTCCTTATTTTCCAAGTTTTTGAAAATTTCATACAAATTTGAGATATATATATTTTCCAGAACTTTCTAATTGGATATTTCAATTTTTTGGACTTCACTCGTGTGGAAATGCCCTTACTGTTATCGTCTGCGTAAAACCCTATAGACAAGCACTTTTTAAATGGGTCAAATTTTTAAAACGTGTCATTTGTCGGCAAAAAAGAGTTATTTCTGTACCCAACAATTTATTAACTCAAGCTTCAACTACGGCCACGAGCTTTGCGGTTCCTAAATAAATTTTATGTTTTTTATTTATTTAAAAATTTTAATTTGTAACTTCTACAAACATTAAAAATAAAAAAAGATCGTAAATCATCCATTTTTTTGAGCCACGAATAGTAAAAATGAAAAAGGGTTAATTTTTATTCTTGTCTTCGGGGTGATTGAAAATGTATTGATAGAGCAGTAGTGTTCTCAACTTGTACAACCCTATGCATAATGGTTTCATTTCCAAAAATTAATTTTTTAATGAAGTCAATGGTATGCTTTTTTGTAAAAATTCGATATGGCGAAACGAAAGTAATCGTTAAAATTGTATTTGAAATTGAATAAAAACTCATAAATAATAATCCCGCCATCCCAGAACTTCGTTTAAATTTTAAATCGTATAGCATGGCCATGGCACATGCAGTTATAGGAGCTATAATAAATATAATTGGATTTGATATCTAAAAAATGGCAACAAAACTATTCGTCAAAAATGTTTTCTATTCGAATAAAACCTTAAAAAATTCACCTGTAAAAATAATAAAATTGTTAGTTGTCGATGTAAGTCATAAGTTTTTTTCGTGAAACTGGAAGCATTTTGACGCAATATTTTTAAAATCATAAAAACTGTAAAATAACAAAAAATTTCTGAGAAAATGAAAGCCCCAATAATGGAATATAAAACAACTCCAATTTTCATAGAATCCTTATCAAACCAAATAAGTACAGAATCTGATTGGATTTCATCAAACACTCCTGGATATGTATCATTGTAAACTTGCATTAAAGGTGCCATATCCTAAAAAAAATTACAAAATAAAAAATGAATAAAATGTAAGATTTTGTTTACTTTCATATTTGTCATAAAATTGAAAGTAAAAAAAGCAAACATAAAAGAAATTGAAAATCCAATAGTAAATTTTCCTATAATAAATTTTATATTGACTAACATATCATAGAATTTAGGGTCGGGATAAACAACGGTGAATCGATAAAATAAACAATAATCTTGTACAGAAATAATTTGGGCTACTGTCCATACCAAGAGACTCATCTAAAAGAATATCGAAGGAGTTATGAAGAAAAAATACTATTTTTTTGGTAGGAAATTCGACTTTGTTAAAACTTACAGAAAGCTTAATAACTACTTGACCAGAATCTGGACCAAATGTGTTTGTTAATAAAAAATATATATCCCTAGCGATTCCTTGAATGTTGCAACCAGTGCCAGGAAAGAATATTCTAGGTGTAAGAACAATTCCAACGAAAAATGAAAAACATAAATCCCAAAACTAAAAAATTTACGCTTTTAGATTTGCCAAGATCATAGTTAAAATTACTGTGTACAACAATAAAAGTCTTCGATATTCGATCATACTTTTAGGTGTAATCCAAATAATCAAGGCTAAAGTATAAAATTGGCACATTATTGATACGCCTGTTATGCAAACTAATGCGACATCATAAGTATCTAAAATTAACATTTTAAGTTTATGCCTTTGGTAACTTTTATTTTGTCAGCACTCCTTTATATATAAGTTTAAAAGTTCAACAAAAATTAACAGGTGAAATTGCAAGTTTACAAAAAAATAATTCTTATTAAAGCAAAGTTAATTTACAAGAGGCAGATGTTTTAGATTTTTTACCATGTGAGACAGTAAGCATTTTTTTAAAAAACTATTCAACTTTTGTAGTTTTTTTCATGGCCACATCCCCTCATATATCCAAATTTTACCATAATTTGCTTCAATCGAATTTTCAACTTTATCAACATATTTTTATAGAGCCGTTTAAAAAAAAATTGATTTTGTAAAATATACATTTTTAAAAGTTTTATTATTTTTGCCTAAAATAAATAAATTTATAATTAATTTTTTAAAATGAATTTTATGTTTACATTTTGCCAACGCTTTATTAATGTGTTGTAGCGATAATAATGAGAATACTTATGGAAAACTGTAGCAAAAATAAAAATTAATGTTTTCTTTTCGAGTTGTCGAACTGAAAAAAAACTAGTTTAATTATTTTTAAATAGTTGATAAAAACAGAAGCAAGCTACCTTAGCAGAAGCAATGAAATGCTACCGGTCAAAGCAAAAATATCGCTTACAAAGGGTAAAGCAGCACCTAGAAATGCTGATATACACTGAAAAAAAAATTGTCCCATTTGGCATCGGCAAAAGAGGTACATTGACTTTGTTGTCCAAAATAACCCGTCGATGTACAATTTGGTATACCAAAAGTAAAATTTGAACAGACAAAAAATTTGGTTCAGTTTTTTGGACGGCAATGGCTAAATCGAGGCCAAAATTGTATTTTTTTTTTGGTATGAAAGAGAAATGTCAAAAAAATTTTGTACTTCAAAAACAAAATTTTTTGAACGGGAAAAATACAATACAAAGCGATAACTATGTACTGACATCCTCCGCGAATATATTATTCACATTTTTTCTAATAGAATGAATTTCAATAAGTCAAAACACAAGCATTTCAAAAAAAGTTTATTTACAATAATTCCTTGGATACATAAATACAATCAAAAGCCTATGATGAGTTATATTTTCTTTTGAATCAACAGAGATCATTCCATGGAGTTCTTTCTAGGTGAGTGCATAGGTAAACCAATTCTTACATTTATGTTAAGCACTTTGCAAACATACATTAAATATTCCATGGAAAATCGGCGGTCCCAATCAGTCTGTTGAAATCCTTGGTTATCAAGAAAATTGCGATCATCCATATTACATTGGTGGAGAAAGAAAACTTCAGCAACGTTGTCCGCACATGAAGTTAATGTCTGAAATTTATAAACTACTAAAACAATTTTCAAAAACATTTACTTACATAAACAAAATGCATGAATTCGCTATGCCTTGGAAATGTATCAATAATTAGTGTTAAAGTTTCCAAACTTTCTCTTCTCAATCTCGAAAAATATTTTCTCAGTTCATAAGCAGTTTGACAAGCGCCTAGGTTGTACCATTTAGAAGTATCAATGCTATAAATAAATAGTTAATTTCAAAGTAAAGAAACAAAAAAACTTACGTTAAATTCTTGACTTGTTTTGGAACCAAAACAAGTACTTCTCCCAGGTCTTTTTTTGAATGTTTATCATTCAAAATTGCCACGGTAGTCATAACAGGAGCAGCACTCATCAATATATCCAAGAAACTTAGATTCATCACATTTCTCAATTTCATACTTTTAACATTTCCCAGGAAGTGCTTCCAATTGTCCATATCAGCATAATAATCAGTATCCTCGGTTAGACATTTGAGTTCGAATTCTTCCACAGCCCTTGCAGTAAGCAAATAAGAATCGAGATCTTCTTTATCAAAGGATAAATTAGTTTGATCATCAAGAGTTACATGACTTGTTTCTCGATATACCATGATTTGCACAGGTTTTGGTTCACCATTTCCACGGATTGCAGGAGAGATGCCATTATCACAAAGAGCATTTCTCGTTCCTTGGTTTATAACTATTGGACAATAGCCTTGGTTTTCACGATTTTGAGCAGGATCATATTGAACTTGATTTCCTCGGCGATGAACTTGAAGATTTCCTTGGTTTTGATCAGCATCCCATCCATTAAGAGGTAAGGCGTCTTGGGGATCATCATCTGTTTCCATGGAAGCTTGTTGTAATGCAGCTATGGTTTGCCGCATAAAGTATTCAGCCATTTGTTGTTTTCTTTCATCAGATAACTAAAAACAAAAAACCTTATGTAATCAAAGGTAAACAAAAATGTAAACATACGCTAGCCAAAATAGCATTGATGACTGGTGAAGCATTATCATTTGGAGGAAGACTAGACATCTAAAATTATGACATTTACACAAGCTGTATTGCTAATTTGATAATGAAAGTATTTCATATTGTTTTAAACAACTTTATTCATTACACAAAACATATTTTAAAGCAATTTATTAAACAAACAATCCTTGGACATACAAAACACAAAAAGCATTTTAACTAAGCAATAATCCTTGGTTACAATTAAAAGCAATGGTACTAATCAGTTTGAATAGCTTTGAGAAGTTGGAGTTCTTTTGTTGATTCTTTCCCAGGAGTTCTAAAGCCAAGGTAAATTGTGTAGCCTTTGTGTAAACCACGCCAGTAATCATATTGTTCCCAGGTTTCGTCGAATCCTTTGATCATTCCATAGTGGCTGTATTTGAAATCGAAAAAGTCCAGCACTTCTTTGATTCCATCAGTTCCAAACATGGTTGTAATAATAGCAGCCTGGGATGTTTTCTTATTAATAAGCATATCACTTAATCTCTAAAAAAGGTTTGATTAAAATTTTGATAAAATAAATTGAACTTGCATCAAGTTGATAAGCCATGGCAATCCTTGGAGCAATATCAGTAACAATCAAAGTAAAACTGTGAAAGCATCTTTTTCGGCTTCTTGTTCGAACGTAGACATCAGTCCATACAACTGTGATGTTATCAATGAACGCAGAGTTGTCTGTTCCTCGGGTGTCGAAACTAAAAATCAAGAATTTGTGTTAATAAAATGGAAGGTGGAAAACTTACTAAAAATTGTTTATTTTCCCTGGAAGATGATCGGTAAGAGATCGAAGGCGTCCAATGTTTGTAAAAGCAATCAATGGACAGCTAAGATGTTCCAAATGGATCAAATTCGGTAGCAAAGCTTCCAAGCTTTCAACGCCAACTTTTCCTTGGATTTCTATAGATACCATTGCCCGGGTAAAGTGTTGCCATCCATCAGGTAAAACACACAAGACACTTCTTCGATAGACTTGGAAGTTCATTGAAAGTTCAGGAGCAGCTTGATTTAATCGAAGAAAGAAGATCAAGTCAAAAACAGAGATTTCAATCAAGTCCAAGGTGTCGAAAAGAATACTAATCAAGTTTCCACGGAAGATCATTTTAATAACCAAGCTCTTGCGGCAGGAGACATTATAGCTTGTTGCTTCCTCGGTAAAAGTTGAATCAGGATTTGACCTGGTTATACTAACTTTTGATCCATCAAAAGGACAGTACAATTCAGCGTCGGGTTGCGGTAAATCCTAAATAATAGAAATTTAATATAAACTTATAACTTTAATTTAACTCACATTCTCCATGGATATTGGTGAACCACTTGTTGAAGCAGTGTAAACACCGTCATCGTCATCAGAATCAAGAAAATTTGAAGCAAGAAGATTTGGTACCTTTCTATTTATACCTTTTACAGGTTCAGCCTCTTCCTTGGGTTCCATTTTGGGTTCCTTGGTAGTTTTTGCCTTTTCTTTAGCAAGTGCTTGAGATGGTACATCAGCAGCAATAGGTTCCGATGGAGCAATGGTCGCAGCAGTTGAGATTTGTGGAGCAGTTGCAGGTCGTTCAATCTCACTTCCCATTTCATCATTTCCTTGGTTTGATGAGTTCCATCCCATAGGTTGAGATTGATTCTGCCATGGATTGAAATATGCCCTGGGATTTCCTTGTTGTTGTTGCATTGAAAATGCTCCATATCCATATTGATTTGGCCCAGGAGCAAATGTTGGTTGATAGTACATAACCTAACTGGAGAAAAGGCTGTTGTTCTCCTTTCTTGCATGCTGACCTCATCGTTGATCTTCAAATTCTAAGAGACCATGGAATCCGATGGTATTATGGAATTCAACGCCCTGGAGATATAATTGTTACCCAAGTAAGAAACACATAATTTCTTTTTAAGATGCTTAAAACAAGATTTTTAGGGCTTTCATCAAGTTGTTAACCTTGGATTCAATTTGGCCGAAGCTGTCAACTTTTATTCTGATCGGCATTTGGTAATTGCTCGGCGAAGAAAAGCATGTCAATGTTCATCTCGATTAAGCCTTTATTCCAATTTTAACTCATGGAAAAAGATTGAAGAATTCATTTATGGTGGTGAACGTCGTTTTCTTGCAATCACAAATGGTTTAAATCCCGAGGCAATAAATGATGAATTGGATTCAAATGAAGATGAAAATAATGATGTTCCAAGGCAAGGACTTAAGCTTAATAGAATTATCGATAGCACTGAAGAAACTCCACCTCTCTCTGATGAAGATGATGATGCAAACCAAGGCAATGATAAAGCTGCTGATCCAACTTCTGATGATGATGCTAACCAAGGAAGTGATAAAGCTGCTGATCCAACTTCTGATGATGAAGCTAACCAAGGCAATGATAAAGCTGCTGATCCAACTTCTGATGATGATGCTAACCAAGGAAGTGATAAAGCTGCTGATCCAACTTCTGATGATGATGCTAACCAAGGAAGTGATAAAGCTGCTGATCCAACTTCTGATGATGATGCTAACCAAGGAAGTGATAAAGCTGCTGATCCAACTTCTGATGATGATGCTAACCAAGGAAGTGATGATATTCGCGGGGGACATGAAAGAACTCCACAAATCGATCAATTTTACATTGGGACACTTGAAGGAAGAGATAGCTCCATGGATGATACTGATGATGATGCAACTGATGATACCACAGAAGAAATGAAAGAAAATCCAAGGAAAAGAAAAGCTCCAGATGCTCTTCAAGGAACCATTGCTCAACGTCCACGTAGAAGCCTCTCAGAAATCCAGCAAGATCCAGAAATATCAGATGTTGTTGAAACTTTAAGAAATAATGCTATTGAAGCGCGAGAAGCTGCTGCGGCAAATGCACAGAGAATGGTTGATGGAATGGGTCAAGCTATAACAAAGGCCGTTGAAAAGAGTGCTGATAGGAGAACTACCCAGGCAAAAAAGATTCGAAAGAATACAAATATGAGAAAGGGTGCTCAAGAAAGCAGAAAGAAAGCCAAGGATAAATTTCAAATGATAAACAAGGAAGCAGAATCTCAAAGATCCCGGGAAAGTGGTAAAATGGCAACTTGGTTCAAGGATAAATTGAAAGGATGTCGAAACCAAATTAAGAATGCTGATAAATGGATCGCAGATTACCGTTCAACGGGCAAATGGTTCAGAAATATCAACTTTGAGAAAAGAAAGGAAGAAGCTGAAGACAACCAAGGCAAGCTACAGAACAGAAGACTTCTTTATAATGCTCTTGTTAAAATGTATGCTGATACACCCCAGGAACTAAAGAATCTTTTTCATGCTGGATATTATGTGAAAGAAGTTATTCGTGATTTCATTTATTATCATTCCAAGGAAAATTTGGAACTTTTTCGTGCTGCCTTGGATTCCCTGGATGCTGATGTTGGATATTGGAATCATGTTTTTGAAACGGAGGAAAATTGGAACAAAGAATTTGGTGTTGATTCAAACTACCGCATCCCTGGGCTTGTATGGAATGAAACATATGGATAAAATAATGATTATTTTTGTTTACTTTAATATTTTCGTTTTCTTTCAATAAAACATTTCTTGGAATATTATGTGTTAGTGTCGTAAAAGCTTCAACAGTTAAAAACTTGTGGAATATCTTATCCAACCTATGAAAAAGCATAATCAAGTATTATTAAGGAATCTCCTATTTCTTTACTACAAATAAAGATTTTACTTTTGGTCATGCAATCAACAGATGCTCTTTCTGATGGAATTGCTGTTCCTGTTTTTCATCTTAGTATGTCGAAAATGAGAAAATATGATATACCCAAGGCAACTGAATATTTTCGGCAAAAGAAAGGCGCAAGCAAATATCCTTTTTTTATAGTAATTTTTTAATCTCAAGATTACTTTTATTTCTTTATTTATAGATTCGTCCTGATAATGAGTTTCAAAAAACCGTGAAAATTCAAGATGCAATGATCACCACCGAGGCCGACGATAACAAAATGACCAAGGCATTATTGATTCCGATGATCGATGGTATTTATTTTGTGAACAAGCCAATCGACTTCAAAAAAAAAGTAATTTTGGATATTCGTTTAATTGATCAAATAATATCAATGAAGAATCAAACAAAACTAAATTTTGAAGAAGCAAAAACTTTAACCGAAAAATTGCTAACAAGAAAAAATATGACAAATGTTTTCAAATCAATCGAAAACAGCAGCTTTTCCCTATTACAAATGATGGCAGATTATGGTGAACACTTTCCACTTCATTGGAACCTGAATCGAATCCAAGGCCCTTTAAGAGAACTATTAAAAGTAAGTCATTTCTTTTTGATATTAAAAACTTTTTTTTTGTTCTTGCAGGACAATGAAATCCAAGGAATAACTACTTCGAAAACATACCGAGGATCTTATCACAACATTAATGTCTTGCACGTGGAACATGGAGATTTATCTTCGGTAAACATTTTGTTTCCAACTTCGGCTGGTAAAGTTAGTACTTTTGAATTAATCTTTGTTTTGATTAACTTATTTTTAGGGATATATTGGTATTCATCCAGAAGATGAAGTAAAACTTAACTATCTCCGTGGAAATGAATGGAGAAAAGGCTGCTGCTCTCCTTTCTTGCATGCTGATCTCATCATTGATCTTCAAATTCTTAGAGACCATGGAATTAGATGGTATTATGGTATTCAACTCCCGGGAGATATCGTAATTACCCAAGTAAGACTTTACTTTAGTTGTATTTTTATAAAAAGCTATTATTTAGGGCTGGAACCAATCAGTTGATCTAGGATATAATTTGTCAGAAGGAGTAAATTTTTATGCTGATCGTCATCCTGTTATTGCTTTTAGACAAAATGCGTGTCAATGCTTGTCAAGATTGGAGCTTTATAAAAATTGTTACGGATGGAACTTGATTAATGATTTTGTTAATCATGGTTATTAGTTGATGATTATGTACTGGATATGATTATGATCCCAAGGCTCAAACAGCATAAACTAACATCCCATGGATTTTCTGAACAAAATCATAAAAGATGTGAATAACAAATATGGAATATTTTCTCACCTATGAAAGTTATATATTCGCGGTGGATGAGAAGGATTAATGGACAAAAATCTTGGAATTATTGGGATTTTGTAAAATGAATGAATGGATCCCAAGGCTCTAGTTGCATCTGAATGATGAAAAAGTGGTAGCTATGTTTATGTTTTTATTGGATGTTTAAATAAATAAATTTTTTACAACTTTTACCATTTATTGCTTTTTGTTACAACAGTTAGTTGCTGGAATATTTATTCATTAATAACATCTCCACATTTTAATAAACCTTTTCAGATGCTTACTTGCGGAATTTGCAACGAACAATTTATTTCTCGACAAACATTATCAAAACATTCTTATCAAATACATTATATTGGACAAGGTGTTTTGGTTTTCCCATGTGCTGCATGTAAACGACCATACAAAGGATATAATTCTTTTCGAGGTCATCTTTATAACTATCATGATATTCCTGTAGTAGCTGTTCAACCTGTTGTTATGGATGACCAGGGCAATGATCCAATCCAAGGAGGAGAAGTAAACCATGGAGATGATGAAGTTTGAGGTGCCAAGGCAATGATCCAATCCAAGTAGAAGAACTAAACCCTGGAGATGATGAAGTTTGGACTGAAAATGACTTTGGTAATGTCATAATGGATGATTTGGATGGTAATATTGAAAGTATTGAAACTGAATAATGAATAAGTGCTTGTTATGTTTAATTTTTTATTCATGTAAAAATAAATATATTTTCTTTCAACTTTCTCTTTTATTACGTTTTATTACAACTGTTAGTTACTGCTATATATTTATTCCAATGTAAGATCACGGCCGTTTATATAAATCAAACCTATGCAGATGCTTACTTGTGCAATTTGCAACGAACAATTTTTGTCTCGCCACACATTAGCAAAACATACTTATCAAATACATTATTTGGGACAAGGTGTTTTAGTTTTCCAATGTGCTGAATGTGATCGGCCATTCCAAGGATATCATTCATTTCGTGATCACCTTTATCGATATCATGATATTCCTGTAGTGGCTCAACCTGTTGCAATGGAGGACCAACGCAATGATCTAATCCAAGGAGAAGAAGTAAACCATGGAAATGATGAAGTTTGGGCTGATAATGGCTTTGATGATGACATAATGGATGCTTTGGATGATAATATTGAAGTTATTGAAGCTGCTCCAGGGAATGACAATCAAAATCAAAAAGATGATGTTATTAGAAATCCAACAGCTGAATTCCAATCCATGGCAAAAACTCTTTTTGAAAGATGCATGGATAATTGGTTAGAATTTTCGAGTCATCCTGATGCAACTGTCAAAAGCGCTGATTTGGTATGTCAGCTAATCCAAGGATGTGTCACCGAGGCAATCAAATGTTGTTATCCATTCATTCCACCATCAAATCAACCATTTGTTAAACAAATTCTTGAAGAAGCTATGATACCATTTTCATCCGAGCATCGAAGAATCAAATGGCTAATGAATGAAAACCTTTATGTTCATCCCAGGGAAAAAGAAGTTGGATTACATCAAACAACTGTTGGACGACCTACTGGACCTGAAACTCGAACAGAAAAACACGTATTGGTTATGCCTTCCATTGAAGAAACGATCACCAAGATTCTCTCAAATAAGTCAATTGCAAATGAATTAATCTTTCCATCTCAATTTATCAACAATAATGTTCTTGGGCATCCATTGGCTGGAGCAAGAGCACAAGGTTTATATGAAGTTAGTTATTTGTTTTATTCCTTTTACAAAGTATTTTTTTAGAACCTGGGAGACTTCATTGGATTTCAATTCAACTTGGATGATTTCACAACCACATGTCCGATTGGAGCAACTTCATCAACTCACAAAATGACTGGTTGTTACTTCCGTATTTTGAACCTTCCACTGGAACTGATGTCAAAGCTTGATTATGTTTTCGATGTTTTTGTAGCTCATACGTATGATATCAAGCATTGGTTGCAAGATATTCTGGATATTACTGTGATGCCTGAATTGCTCCGATTGGAAAACCAAGGAATCAATATCGAATACCGAGGACAACAAAAGAACTTCAAAGTTATATTTTTTGGAATATCTGCTGACAACCTGGGAATGCATCAACTTGCTGGTCTCTTTGAAAACTTCAGTGGACGAAACCCTTGCAGAATGTGCAAAGTAACAGCTCAAAGTCTTAAATTACTCAATGAATTAAATCCAAATAACCAAAGACCGTGGAAGATTATGATCGTATTGTTGCAAGAAGGGATCGTCAACAAGATATGAAATTATGGGCTCAAAATGGTATTAAAGAAAAGTGCGTTTTCAATCGTCTAGAGAATTTTCATATTATGAGAAATCCATCTGTTGATATCTTCCATGATCTCTACGAAGGACACTTTCAAAGGCTAATTCCAATGGTACTCAGAGACGCTCAGGCTGAAGGATTTACTGAAAGTTTTATCAACAATGCAATCACTGGCTTTGGATACTGTGGAAAAGATTCAAACAATAAACCTGGAGAAATTTATTTAACCAATCCTCGACCTTCCACAGGAGATGTAATTTCAAAATACACCGCAAATATGATGGCAACATTGATTCGACTTCTTCCATTGATTTTCAAATATGCTGGAATCAATCTACGCTCGCCAACTTGGACGCTCTTCATGAAGATGCAAAGAATACTCGACCTGATATGGGCTCCAAGGATTGATGAAGCGCATGTTGTTATGCTGGATCAACTAATTCAATCTTATCTGAGAGATTTCATTGCTATCCATGGCTATATGACAGTGAAGGCGCATCTTATGTTACATTATGCTGCAATTATCCGGGAAATGGGTCCTTTGCGCTTTAATTCAACGTCAAGATTTGAAGCAAAACATTCATTTTTCAAGAAATATGCTGTTGTAAACAAATGCTTTAAGAATGTACCTGTAACCCTGGGAAAAAAATATTCAATGAAGTTTGCTCATACACTTATGCAACAAAATAATGGTATGTTTTACTAAGGTTTAATTTTATTTTAATCATTTGGTTTTTTAGAAGATTTCATGAATAAACAACGAAAAATAAACAATCAAACAAAATTCAAAAATGCAAAGGGATATTTAGTTATCTATGGTCAAAATGAAGCTACCAGGGAACCAATATTTGGTCAAATTCAAAACCTTGTTAATGATGATGTTCTCCGTGTAAAAGTGTGCAGAACCATGGACTTTGATGAAACCGTTCATTGCTATGTTATTGAAATCTCCGAGGAAATAATCGAAACTCCTGTTATTGAACTCCTTCATTGTGATGCTATTCCTCTTTATACTCACAATTCTCCTGGCTCAATAAAATATGTTCGGATGCCTTACTTTTTATTGTAAACAATTTCCATCAAATAAAGGTAAAAATTTCAAACAAAGCGCAAAAAATAGGGTCCCAGCGCGAAAAGGCATTCATTTTTATGAGTGTTTGAGCTTTTTCAAACTCGTTTTACTTCTTTCAAACGAATTTCTCTTCCTTCATTTTTCAATCTAAATTTATTTATTCATCATCAACTGACACTTATTTTTTAGTGCCTCAAATGAGTAACAAAGCTATCCTCCTTGTTACTGACACTGCTCCTGCATCGAAAGGAACTCGAACGTTGACTTATCGTTTCGATAATGCAACAACCGAGGACTTGCAAATGCATATTGCAAATGCGTATCATTTACGTAATGGCTTCGAAGCTGAAATCAAGTGGAAATCCAAGGATTTGTATGATAAACCGATGATATCGATAATGGACTCCATGGCTGATTTGATCCCCGGCGAAACATATTTCTCAACAATTGGTGATTTTCTTTTTCTTTTATCTTTACTTTCAAAGCTTACAATAATTTCTCGTTTTAGATACCTCGGCTGAAGCTGCTCGCCATGGATTAGAAACATCATTTGCTTCATCAAAAGCAGATATTACTATTTCTGTCACTGAAGTCCCTTCTGATGAACTCAACAACTTCCTGAAGGCATGGTTTTTACTTAGGCATCATACATTTTTTACTAATTTTTTAGGATGAACTTCAACAGGATTCCAGGGCACAAGAAACTGATACACCAATGATTAACGGCTCATTTTATCGACCTTCTGTTCAGGATTCGACTACATATGAAATCTCTTCAATTGAACGACTTTTGATTCCAAGGATAATGTTGCCAAACCAATATCAAAGAGGAGCAGTAATGCCTTTGAATCTTTATCTGGTTAGCTTATATACTTCAAACCAAGGCTTTATGGATGCGATGTTCAAGGATATGCTTCCAGCAGAAACAACAATGGTTAAAACAGTAAGTATTTGTCTGAAAAAGATTTACTTTTCTTTACCTTTTAGATTGATTTTAACCTCTTTGTTTCGACACCAATCACCATTGCTTCTCTGGTCTTCCTGCGTGATGAATCCTTGGCTTCTTTAAATCTCAATATCCTTCAAATAGCCAGAACTTACGCGAAGAAAGCTGTTACTGATCTGATTGCCGAGGCTAATAATGAGTAAGTATTTTTGAGATATCAAATTTACATTACATTTTTAGATGTGTGATTCCACCCAATGCTCTTGAACCGGTGATAGCTGTGTTGCTTCAAATGACTGGAAATGAGTGGTTTTCAACTTTACTTATCCCGGGATCAACAAACTCCGTTTTCATTGCTGTGAAGAAAAGAAATGCGCGAAAAGCTGTTAAAACTGGAGAATCACCAAGGATGAAGAAAATGAAGATATCGTTTACTCCTTCAACAACTTTTGATCTTGACGAAGCAGCTGCTGCATTAACCGAGGCGCATATCTCTGAAGAAATCGATCAACTTGTAGCAAATTCAAGGTAAGTAAAATTTTTGATAGCAAGAATGGGAATGAGTATATTCGCGGGGTATGTGAGAAAATATGAGAAGATTAGAAATTTTACTTTTTTCAGTCAATTCCGTTGTCAATGGTTAAAAGAAATGGATGAAGATCTATCTCGAAAGGATCGCCGTCCTGAAAACTTGCTAAAGAAGTTTCCTTGTTTTCTTAGAAATGCAACATTGGTACGTTTTTGTATTCTCTTTTTTTATTGCTTTTCATTGTTATAGCTTCGACATGACTTCAAGTTCACCATGGAAAATATCAAACATCAACCTGTTTACAACGTTCGTTTAGCTTTACAACGTTATGCTGCAGCTATCGTCGCCCTGGGCAAAGTAAAAGGAATCTTTTTGGATGATGTTCACCAAGGCCTTGAAAGTGATATGATGCAAGTATGCAAAACCCTGGTTGGTCTAGTTCCTGTTTATTGTAAACGAAGCAAAAACTGCAAACACGATCGACTCATTGTTGATGGAAAGGTATAATTTTCTTTTTTCTATAGCTTTACTTCTTAAACACTTTTAGGACTTTACAAGTGTTCGTTCTATGGCTGACCATAGAAAAACAATTGGCCAAAAATCTGCAATGATCTTACCTTTCACAGCAAACCAGGGAATCAATTTCTTCGTATGCATTGACGACGAGTGTTTAAAAGTAAGCCATTTCATTTGATATCATAGTAAAGAATAACTTTTAGGTACCCGGGGATTTTGCTGACGCTCTTCAATCAATAGTCGAAATCCATCACGTCTTCGACGTCGAATATGCTAAAGAACTTGAACATTTCCACGTGATTTTGGAGCATCTTGCAGGTCTTGATGTTAAAGGTATGAAAGGCACCAGGGCAAATCTTTACTTTGATATCTTGTTCCAACATAGAGGTAAGTTTAATCTCTTTTGTATCTTTTGAATTAATCATGTTGTTTTTAGAAATCGAAAGAAGAAGTAATCCAGTATCACAGGCTTCACAAGTTCTCAGCAATTCAACAACTCAATCAACTAATTCAAACACTTCAACCTAGGCATAAATCTCTATCATTTTAGTATGTTATTGTTGTATTTGTTATTTGTTATCCAAGGCTTTGTTAATTGTTATCCGAGGATTTGTTATTTGTTTGTATTGATTGTTTTTTGTTTAATAAATCGTTAAATTGTATATACTGTTGTAATTGGAAGGGAGTAGTTTAGTAAAGAGGCATGAAAAACGAGCATTTAAAAGCAGAATATTAAAAAGTGAAAAGCGAGAAAAAAAAAGATACTGTCCTTATTTTTAACCTCGATTAGTCTAAAATAAAGCCTACAGAAATTCAAAAATATACATTTCTGTATATTTAATAAGACATCTTAGTACCAATTTACAAAGTTTTTTGTACACTTTTTTAGACTTCGTCATATCATTTTAAGACACTGATGGGATTTTTTTGTACATTTTCGTATAAAATGCCTTTGGACATGGTCCAAGAGGTGGATACCGTCAAAAACCCATTGACGTACACTTTTTTAGCCATCCACGGGTGATTTTTTTTTTCAGTGTAGTTGGATTGGATGAAAAAATTGTCCTGCCAAAGGTATAACTAAGGCGAAAAACTTGAGCAGCAAATATTAGACATGTAACCACTAAAAATAGTTTAAAACGCCTTCATTTATTTAATTTTTGATTTGTGTGCAAAATTATAAAGAGTACTTACAAAATAAACACTTGTCATTTCCTATAATCAAATTACCGGATTTTTTAGCAAAGTAAAATTTAATAGATGACATTAAATTTAAAGTTGCAGCAATACAAGTAGTCGTAATATAAATTAAAGTCGACATCAAAAAGGTTATCGAATCCATTGATTTATTTTTTAGTGAAGGGTTAACATTATTATCATTATCAAATGTGTATTCTCCGGGTTCATGAAATCTATAACAAACACCAAAAAATGGTAAACCTACCATAAAATAAATGTACCAATTTTGTCGCCAAATTCTTTCATGCTTAATTGGAAACCAAAAAATAGTAAAACGATTCAAAGCCATAAACAAATGTCCAAGATATTGCATGATAGTAAAATAAGTTCCAACACTTAAAGCTAATGATGCAAAATATCCATGGTGTTTTTAAAATTCAATAAAAAATGGAGATATTTTTAATCCCAAAAGAGTCTAAAATTAAAAACTATGTATTTTACCTGAAAAATAAGTAAACTTACAATTAAAAAATTTGCCAAATCATCGATAATTACTATTCGAAATATATTATAAAAAGGACCTTTTAAAGTGGTGTTTCTTTTGTAAAATAAAAGAAAAAATATGGATGCATGAAACGTGTAAAATATTGCCTCAACAACTATTAAACCAAATATAAATTCAAATGACGCCATTTCTAAAGAACTTTATTTAAATGAATTCTGTTTCTCTTATTAACTTTTTTTTTGTTTGTATTAATTGAAAAGGTATTTTTTATAACTACATTCATTTATTAAATAGTAAGTATGCAAAGAGCATAAACATAATAGGCAAAAAGAGTGATAAATGAAAACACAAATGACACAATTCTTGGGTTTTTTATTTTCAAAGTACATTTACAATTTCTAATTATTCTTTTTTTTTTATTTAAAAAAGCTTATAATTACAATTTTTTTACAATTTATACATAAATTACAGCTTGAGTTATGAGAGTCGTAAACGTAATCATCAAAATTTATTCTATGTAATATACTCAATACTTTTAACATATTGTTCTCAGCAGTTAGCTTTCTTTGCCAATATCAAATTTTTCGAAAGTTTACTATAATGCTTTAATCCACTTTTTGCTAAATTATTTTGAAGTATTATTATATAAATTTTTAATTAAATTGATAAGAATTTTATGCTTTAATAATATTTAAGTTAGTATTGAGAATTATTTTGGTTTGAAGGTTTTATATGGGTAATAAAAACATGAGATGTTACATGGATATTTTTCTGAGTTTCGAATTTATAAAACCGAAGATATTCTTTGCGAATTGTTGAGTTTGAAAAAATTCTTTTTTATAAATTTAGTATATTACATTAATTAATTTTACCTTAACATAATTAGTGAAATACTTCCAATCCAAGCAAATAAATCCATTACAAATGGTAAACCTGCACCAATTATTGCTGAAATTTCTTGATTGTAGCCAAATATTGATCGTCCCATGGTACAAAAAAGGCGAAAAACTTGTGCAATAAACATCAAAAAAGTTATAACTAAAATAAGTGGAAATTTTAATAAGGGTTTCACAATCAAAAAAAACTTACAAAACAAACTTTTCTCATTAATATTAACAGAGTTCGTTTCAAAATTGAGAAAATAAATTTTAATCAAAGACAAAATATTAAAAAAGGCTGCCAAAACAGTTGTTGTAATATAAGTAATCGTCGCAGTTAAAAACATTATTGAAAAAGAATTACTGATTTTAAAAGACAAAATTACGGTGTTATCTGGTTTGAAAATAAAGCTTCCAGGTTCAAGAAGTCTATAGCAAACAGCGAAAAAAGGTAAAACGATTAAAGAGTAAATATACCATTTTCGTTTCCAAATCCAATCATATTTTAATGGAAACCAAAACAAAGTGAACCGGTTAAAAGACATAAATAAATGACCCAAATATTGTATAATTGCAGTATACGTCCCCATGGTTATGCCTAGTGAAGCAAAGTAGCCATTGTATTGGAAAAATTCTTGGAAAAGTATGGCAATTTTCGTTGTAACGATAAGCTAAAATGTAAATTAATATTTTTTGAATTTAAAATGTCTACATTTCAAAAATCTTATTTAAAAAAATGTTTTACGTGAACCTTAAATATGGTATCTTTTCAAATCCTTACAATTCTAAACTTACATTAAAAAATGTTATCAAATCAACAACAAAAACAATTCGGAATATATCATAAAACGAGCCTTTGAAAGTGTTTTTTCGTTTATAAATAAGTAATATTAACATCGAAGCATGAAATGTGTAAAAAATTATTTCAATCACAGCATGAATTATGATAATTGTAAGAGATACCATTTAACAGTGTTTGAATAAAGAAAACACCGTTTTTAAGGTGCGCTTTAGTTTAGAATGGAAAAATATGGTAAAAATTGCTACACTTCACACAAAAAATATATTTTTATTTATTTTAAAAGTTTTATATTCAGATTTGTTATTTCTGCGAATGTTTATTAATGAATTTGGTCTTTTGTAAATTGTTTTTTTCCTACGTTGAAGAGTACATAATTAATGAATTCTTTAGAATTCATTTAAAAATAATTAAAAATACAATGTTTGTATTGTAATTATTTTTCATTAAAGGAAGCAAAAGTATGCTTCTTTATTAATATGAAAGCCACAGAAAAGTGTATTCTAATTTCATAAAAAAAGGGTTGTATTTTGGTGTCTAAAACATCATACTTCATCGCCCATTTTGCTTGTTAAATTATTATATATTAAAACTTTAAAGTTTATTTCTAGTAAAAAAATTCGGAACTGTATAAAAATTGAATTAAAAAAAATACTTCCTTGGGAGAAATAATTTAATTGATACAATAACTTTTTTTATTTAAGTTTTTTAGTGAGCTTTATGATTATTAATAACTTTATCTTCTCTTTTTTCTTTTAATAAAAAAAGATTTATCACAAAGCAAAAAAGCAATAACTCTTGAGTCAGAAAATAGTAAAATGTGAAGTACTGCTACAGTAATTTTTGTGCTAAAATCCTCCAAAATGACAAAGAAAAAAGCTATTTGCATGGAAGGCATTGACAAAAAAAATTTCCCATTTTCATAGAAGTGAAATAAAGGTGAGTCGGTTTTATACCTTTTTTACATATTTAAAAATTTATTTATTTTTTTCGAGCAATTTGGCTGTAGTTTAAACAATTATAGTAACCAAGAAAACCCATGGTTAAAGAGACATTCATGAATAGTATTTTAAAAGATGATATTTTTTAAAAAAATTTTTAAAATGCTTGTATATTTCTAGTTACTTTTTTAAAAAAAACAAATTACATCATGTATTCAAACATATATATTTCTTTAGTAATTAAGTCCATAAAAACTTTATACTTTAATAAAATTTAAGTTAGTTTAGAAAATTGAGAATTATTTTGGTTTGAAGGTTTTATACGGGTAATAAAAACATGAGATGTTACATGGACATTTTTCTGAGTTTCGAATTTATAAAACCGAAGATATTCTTTGCGAATTGTGGAGCTAAATTCTTTTTTATAGGTTAGTAAATTACATTAATTAATTTTACCTTAACAAAATTAATGAAATACTTCCAATCCAAGCAAATAAATCCATTATAAATGGTAAACCAGCACCAATTATTGCTGAAATTTCTTCTTTGGAAGCGAATATTGATCGTCCCATGGTACAAAAAAGCCGAAAAACTTGTGCAATAAAAATCAAAAAAGTTACGACTTAAAAAGCGAAAGTTTTAACTGATATTTCAAAACGGAAAAAAACATACAAAACAATCTTTTTTTATTTATATTATACGCACTCGTAGCTTTTTTGAGAAAATAAATTTTAATTAAAGACAAAATATTAAAAATTGCAGCCAAAACAGTTGTTGAAATATAAATTATTGCCGCAATAAAAAAAATTTCCGATAAAAGATTATTGTTTTGAAAATTCACAAGTACATTATTCTCAGCTTTAAATATAAAGCTTCCAGGTTCATGAAGTCTATAGCAAACAGCGAAAAATGGTAATATCACTAAAGCGTAAATATACAAATTTTGCTTCCAAATCCTTTCGTATTTTAATGGAAACCAAAACAAAGTAAATCGATTAAAAGCCATAAATAAGTGCCCCAAATATTGCATTATTGAAGTATATGAAGAAAAATTGATAAGGATGGAAGCAAAGTAGCCATTGTTTGTTAAAAAATCTTTGAAAAGCAAAGAAGCTTTGTTGGAAAATAAAAACTAAAATGTAAAATATTCTCGGTTTTTTTTGAATTAAAAATGGTCGCATAAGATAAATCTCATTTAAGAAAAATTTGTTTTATGATCACAAAATTGGCAATTTTTCATGTCTTCACGATTCTTAACTTATACAAAAAAAGGTTACCAAATCAGCAATAAAAACAATTCGAAAAATTGTATAAAATGAACCGTTGAAAGTCGTTTTTCGTTTATAAATAAGTAATATTAACATTGATGCATGAAATGTGTAAAGAATAAATTCAATCAACGTTTGAATTACGATAGTCGTAAGAGATACCATTTAACAGTGTTTGAATAAAGAAAACACCGTTTTTAAGGTGCGCTTTAGTTTAGAATGGAATAATTAAAAGTTGTGTGTGGAAGTTCACACAAAAAAGCACTAATTATTTATTTTAAATACTTTGTTTTTATTAAGTTATTTTTTCGCTAATGTTTAGTCATGGATTTGTTCTTTTATTTTTTTTACGTTAATGTAAAAATAATTTAAAAAAACTTTCAACAATCCATTATAAAATAATTAAATATAATGTCTGTATTGTAATTATTTTTAATTAAAGGACGCAAAAGTTGCCCTTTTATAAATATGAAAGGCGCATAAATGTGTTTTATTATTTCTTGAAAAATTGAAGACTTTTTGTGCCTGCATAAAAATGAGTTCTGTTTAGGAGTCTTGTGTTTTGTAAACAACAACACTTTCCCGTTCATTTTGTTTGTTTAATTAGTGTATTCAAAAACTTAAAAAAATTTCATTCAGCTATTTTTTCGAAAACTTTATAAAAAAGGAATTTTAGAAAATTTATTTTGGGTGAATGGGATATAAAAAATACTTAAGCAAAGAAAGGTAATAGGCTCTTCAAAATTTTTTTATTAAAAGAATTTTCAAAAATTACTATTATCAATTATTAAAATATTTGTAAATAATTTTTTTATTTTTTTAAATTAGTTTTCGAAAGTATTGTTGTTGATTGGGGTTGATGAAAATGAAAAAACTTTTGACGTGTGTGTGCAAAAATAAAAATTAATATATTCTTGTCGAGTCGTTGACATCATAAATTATATTCTTTAATTAAAAGTAATTTATTTTATTATTCAGGTTTTGTTAAATTAATTATTCAATAAATACTTCATTAATTTGATTTAAGAGTTTTTTGGTGACGTTTTAGCTCTCGCTACTGTTCATTAATTTATGAAATCGCTTTTTTTTTTCTTTTTATTATTTTTTAAATATTAAATTTAATTATTAAGCAATTATTGTTTAAAATTTGGAGTTAGATGATGCCGGAAGATTTTGTACACGAGATGATTGAATTGTTGTTGTAATTATGCCTTTTTTACAAAAGTAAAAATTAATATATTCTTTCCGAGTAATTTGGCTAAAATAAAATTGAAATTAATTATGGGAGAGAAACAAAATAGGATTTTTTTCTTTAAATATTTTTTTATTGGCAATAAAAAGAAATAGTAAATTCAGTGAATCGTTTAAGAGGAACTAAATTTGCAAAACTTACCTCAAAAGCAACAAAGAAAAGCTTCCAACCCATTGATAAATATCAATAACAAATGGCAAAGTAGCAACTATAAACGCAGTAATGTTTTGGTTGTCGGAAAATATCGGTCGAACCAAACTATAGCAAAGTCGAAAAACTTGGACAATAAAAATGAGGCAAGTAATGACTAAAATGTCGGCGGTTTTGATAATTTAAAAAAAAAAGAGAATAAACTTACAAAATAAACTTTTTTCACTGTTGTTTGTAGAGTGTGCAGAAGCTTTGAATTTAATGAATGACAAAACATTTAACAGGACTGCAATCCCAGTCAATATAATATAAACTATAGTTGTTAAAAAGTATGAAAAATCATTTATGATTTTGTCTAAATAAATTACAGCAACATAATTATCTTTCCCGAATACATATGCGCCTGGCAAATGAATTCTGAATGAAATGTGGAGAAGGGGTAAAATTATTATAGCGTATGTGTACCAATTTCTACGCCAAATCCATTCATGTTTTAATGGAAACCAAAATATTGTAAATCGATTGAAAGCCATAAGCAAATGGCCGAAATATTGTAAAACAGCTAAATAAGCTGCTATATTTAAATTTGCTGATGCAATATAAGGTACATTTTGGAAAAACTCATAGAAAACTAATGGAACCTTGAATGCGATAAGGACCTTAAAAATTATTTATTGGTAGCTTCAATTACGACAAAACTTTAGCAACTAAATTTTTTTTGGCACTTACAATTAGAAAATTGGCTATATCGGCGATGAACATAATTCGGAACATATTATAAAACGGTCCTTTGAAAGATGTTTTTCGTTTAGCAAATAAAAGGATCATCATAGAAGCATGAAAAACATAAACAGTTATTTCAATAGCCACTGAGACAATAATAAATTCAGCTGAAGGCATTACAATTTTTTATAATAAAATAAAAGGAATTTTTTTAAGTAAAACTTATGTAGATTTAAAGCCAAGTTGCAATTATTTTAAATTGGACAAATACACTCATGTTCTCATTAAAATATTTTTTTCGTTTTTTTGTAGTAAATGCTCCAGTTCTCATTCTCTAAAAACGCGTGGTGCAAACTAAATGTACAAAATTCAACTTTTTTTAATTAAATTTTATAGATCGTGGGAATATTCCAAATTTTTATAGTTTGCTCATTGCAAAATAAAATATTTAAACACAAACAAGAATTTTAGGATGCATAAAAATTTTGTGCTTTGGAATATATTAATTTGGTCACACTGCAAGATGATGGACACGAGATGACAAAATGGATGTTGTTTTAATTTCTTTTTTGCATGTGTAAAAATTTAAATATTCTTTTCGAGTTGTTTGACTATAATTGAATTTATACAAAAAATGGAAAGTATGATGTTTAAACTTTTTAAAGCGTTGTGCAGCCGCTAAACTTTAGAATTCTAGGACAAGAGCCATACCTTAATAAAAGCAAAGAAAAGCTTCCAGTCCATTGATAAATATCAATAACAAATGGCAAAGTTGCAACTATGAAAGCTGTAATTTTTTCATTGTCTGCAAAAATTGGTCGAACCAAAGTATAACAAAGGCGAAAAACTTGGACAATAAATATTAAACATGTGATGACTAAAATATTAACGGTTATGATATATTAAAAAAAAGAATTAACTTACAGAATAAACTTTTTTCGCTATTGCCTGTCGAATGAACACTAGATTTGAACTTAATAAATGACAGTACATTCAACAAAACAGCAAGAATTGTAGTAATAATATAGATAACTGTTGCAGATTGATAACTAAATGCATTTAAAGATTCATCAGTATATATTGCAGCAACATAATTATCAGCTCCAAATATATAAGCGCCAGATTCATGAAGTCTATAGCAAATATGGAAAAATGGCAAGAATATTGTTGCATAAACATACCAATTTTGCCGCCAAATCTTTTCATGTTTGATTGGAAACCAAAATATTGTAAATCTGTTAAAAGCCATTAGCAAATGTCCAAGATATTGCATAGCTCCCAAATACGATGCAAGGTTTAAATTAATAGACACAAGATATGTTTGGTTTTTGAGATATTCAAAAAATAATAGAGGTAATTTTAATCCAGCAGCCACCTTAAAAGTAGGTATAATTTTTACAGATTATAGACTAGGAAGTGGACGACATTTTTCAAACTCACAATAATGAAATTTGCGATATCAGCAAGAAACATAATTCTAAAAATATCATAAAATGGTCCTTTGAAAGATGTTTTTCTCTTTGCAAAAAGCAACACCAACATCGATGCATGAAATATGTAAATTATTATTTCAACACTTACAGAAATAATAATAAATTCAACAGACGGCATTAAAACTTTTTTTGCAAAATTAGCGAAATGAATAACTTTTTAACAAGCAAATCTTTTTTATATTCAGTTGGCATTTTTTTTAGTAAGCAAACATCCATGTTCCCATGCAAAATTTTTATAACAAAAACTCCAGATTGCTCTAAAAAAAACCACATGATACAATAATTTTGAAAAAAAGAATTTATTCTATGTACAAAATTTATCACACATTTTTATTAAATATTATATATTTATATGTCGTGAAATTAATACAAATTTTCATATATTTTAAAATATGTACAAAAGGAAAATACAAACACCGCCAAAATAACTTTGTCGAAATTAATTAAAGTCTATCATAGGGTTGTCACGGGAAATTTCCCGATTAATTTTTTTCTCAAAATTTTATGGAAACTATTTTATGGTACATTTCAACAGATGTTTTTCGAAGTATTTTAAGGTTAAAAACAATAAAAATGTTAAAATCTGGCTCTTTAAATGACTTAAAAGTGAATTTTATTCATAATTAGTGTCAAAAAATAACTTTCAAAAAGTGGAAATTTTTTTGAAAAAAATCCTAACCGGGAAATTTCAGGAAAAATTTCCCCATTTTCGATTTCCCGGGAAATATGACAACCCTAGTCTATCATTCTCGTTGCTATTATAAATTTAAGGACATACTATAGTTGCGGCAATCGATTTATATTAATTATGTGAACAGTTAACAAGGTAGAAACCCATTTTATTTTGTCTTTTTTTGTTTCCACTGTTTTAAAGAAATCACATTCAAAAATGTTGAACACGTGACGACTTTATTGATGATATTTTAGTTTCCTTTTTGCATGTGTAAAAATTGATGTATTCTTTTCGAAAAGTTTGACTTGAAATATGAAAAAAATATGTATTATTAATATTCTTGGAAGCCGGTTTTTCCCGTGATGTTGTAAAACAAATACTAAAAAAATTAATATATTTTTTAACACTTACCTCAATAATAATAAGGAAAAACTTCCAGTCCATTGATAAATATCAATAACAAATGGCAAAGTAGCAACAATAATTGCACTAATATTTTTATTGTTTTCAAAGATGGGTCGAGCAAAAGTATAGGCAAGTCGAAAAACTTGCATAATAAAAATGAGGCAAGTGATGACTGAAATGTTTTTAAAATATACATGTATTTAGGAAAATGCAGATATGAAACTTACAAAATAAGCTCTTTTCGCTATTGCCTGTTGAATGAACGCTAGATTTAAATTTTATGAATGTTAAAACATTTAGCAACAAAGCAATTCCAGTAGCTATTATATAAACTACGGTTCCTAATAAATATGAAAAATCGCTTAATGCCTTATCTAAGTATATTGCGACAACAGTATTATTTTTATCATCAATTAAGAAAGCACCAGGCAAATGAAGTCTATAGGCAATATGGAAAAATGGTAATCCAGTTAATAAGTAAGTGTACCAATTTCTTCGCCAAATCCATTCATGTTTTACAGGAAACCAAAAAATTGTAAAGCGATTAAAAGCCATAAGCAAATGTCCAAAAAATTGTAAACCCGTTAAATAAGCAGTAAGGTTCAAACTAGAGGATGCAATGCAAGATGCAGTTTTGAAAAATTCAAAAAATACTAATGGAAGCTTGAATGCCAAAAAAAGCTTAAAAATGTGTTTTTTAAAGTAAATTAAGCAATTATTTTTTTTCTGTACTTACATTTAGGAAATTTACAATATCGACGATAAACATAATCCGAAAAATATCATAAAATGGCCCTTTGAAAGTTGTTTTTCGCTTGGAAAACAAGAGCAAAAAGACGGATGCATGAAATATGTAAATTATTAATTCAATAGTCCCAGAAATAATTATAAATTCCACGGACGGCATAGCATTTAATTTTTTTTATTTATTCAACCGAAGTTTACGAAGTGTTATAGAACTATTATGAAAAAGTTTTGTTTTTAAATGTTTTGCGTTTCATTATTATTTAATTTGAAAAACACCTATATTCTCACAAAAATATAATTTTGTAACAAAATTTACGGTATCTTCTTTCTTGAAAAACACGACGTAACAGATTTTTTAAAGAAATTTTTTTTTTCTCAGTAACAAAAACATTCTTTTCCATTAAATATTATGGTTCGTGAGTAAATTCCTTACAAAAATTTTATAGTTCACAGAACGAAAAGAAAGCTACATAAATAATTTGGTCCGTTTTGGTCTTTAATTTAAATTGATCTTGAAACTTTTAAATGATTTTTAACCCATTTTGAATCCAGTAATTCTGAAAATATTATAAAGAAACAACGTCCGTATTCTCAGAAATAATTGCATCAAATTTGTTTTTCTTGAAAAACATGACGAAACAATTTTCTTACGAAAAGATTTTTATTCTAACAACGAATTCATTCCATTTCCATTAAATATTATAGTTGGCGAGTTAATTGCTTACAAAATTTTTGTATTCCACAGAACGAAAAGAAAGTTAATTACATTAATATTTGGTCGGTTTGTTCTTTAATTTAAATTACTCTTAATAACTTTTCTCATATTTTTTTTTACTTTTTTGAACTCTGTAATAAAGAAATTTTTTTAAATGGCTTTATTTGTACACAATGATTTTTCTATTTATTTGCCGGACTTCTTTGTTTTTAAATGTTGTTCATTCAATAGCAAAAAAATATTTTAATATGATTCACTTCAAAAAAGTTTTTTCAAAGCAAAGACATTAAAATGGATTAAAGTTATAAAATAATAGGATGAGAGTTAGTTACTTTTACAATTGGATAAATTTTGAATGTGTAAAAATAAATGAATTCTTTGCGAGTCGTTGGGCTGAAAAATTAAAAGTTTAAAAAAATATGCCACATAAAATATACTATACCTTAGCAATAATAAAGATATGCTTCCAGTCCATGCAAAAATATCAGACACAAATGGCAGAGCTGCCATAAGTATTGCTGTAATTTCTTCGTTTGTAGCAAATAAAGGGCGTCCCAAAGTATAAGAGAGCCGAAAAACTTGTGCAATAAAAATTAGCCACGTTACAACTAAAATAATGCGTTAATTATAAGCAGAAATGACACAAAAACCCACAAAATAAATTTATCTCATTAACGTTTTGAATATTTCCTGAATGTTTCAAAAAATAAAATTTTTTAAAAGACAAAACATTCAATATTGCAACCAAAGCTGTCGTTAATACATAAATAACGGTCGTCAAAATAAACACGAAATCACTTATATTTGCATCAGTTAAGTATGTTACAACTATGTTATCAGGTGACAAAATAAAATTTATAGGTACGTGAAGACGATAACAGACACCAAAAAATGGCAAAATTATTAAAATCCATGTATACCAATTTCGTTTCCAAATACTTTCATGTTTCAAAGGAAAACAAAATATTGTAAATCGATTAAAAGCCATAAATAAATGTCCAAAATATTGCATCAAGGATGTATAGGAAGCGATACTAATATTTATTGAAGAGATGTAACTATTATTTTTATAAAATTCAAAAAATAATAATGGAGCTCGATTTCCTAATATGAGCTAAAAAATTCACTTTAGTTTTGTTACTTTTTTATTTGTTTGTTGGTTTTTTGCTTTTTTTTTTGCTGATTTAAAAATCCAAAATTGAAACTTACAGAAACAAAAGTAATCAAATCTGCAATCAATACAATACGAAAAATATCATAAAATGGACTCTTGAATAAAGTTTTTCTCTTACAAATCAGCAGCAATAAAACGGATGCATGAAATATGTAAATTATTGTTTCGACACATAAAGTTACGACAAATATTGTTGAAGCCATAAATATAAATTTTAGAAAAAAAATTCAAGTTAAAAATATTTATGTGTATTTCTTTGTTTGGATAAGCAGCACACAAACTTATACTAATGTTTCTTTTTGAAATATTTATATTTCTTTTTATTTTTCGCTTGATTAACTTTATGTATTTTAGTGTCATTGCAAAATTTTAATTAACATTATTCTCAGAATTTTTATATTGGATTTTTATAAAAAATTGTGCACGCACGTGATTTAAATTATTAAAAAAACAATTAATTCTTATTAAACTTTTTATAATTAAAATTTTTGTCTAAAAATTTATTCCAATGATGCTTTTACTGGTCTCACCCCAATAGAAATAAACTGGACAATGGCTGAGTATTTTTGTAAAATGGAAAACATACATTTGGTTTCACTACATTCTACTTAAAAAACAAGTTTTGTTTCAGACAAGTATAACATGTAGACTGTTGAAAAATATTTAATTAAATCATAGTAATAACTTGTAGCTTTTTACTACGCTGAGGATAAAAAGTATTGGACTGGTCTTTCTTCGAATGACAATCAAAAAACATCGCACTTGTTTGATGGAAGTCCAGTAGATTATATCCCACGTAATACCGGATTTAAATGGTTAAATATTTCGAGCTGTGCGTTTATTTACATTGGCCATATTTTTGATTATGGGTGTGGTGTGAAAACAAAGCATGTGTTTTATGCAAAGTCCCTGCACGATCATCTAAACATTTGAAAAATAATTGACAAAAATTTAAAAATAACCTAAGCTTAACGTAATAAGTTTATATTGAATTTAAATTTTTATAAATAATTAATTACGTACATATTATGCGAATTTTTTAAAACAAAATAAAACTTTATATATATTTTTGTTAATCATGTGCAGGAAATTTAAAAAATAAAAGGATGAGAATTCGTCAATTGCGGTTTAGGTTGACTTCTACATGCATAAAAAGAAATATAATCTTTACGAGTCGTTGGGCTGAAAAAAAGTGTAAAAGATTGTTTATTATATTCTATCTATACCTTAGTAGAAGCAATGATATGCTTCCAGTCCACGCAAAAATATCTGACACAAATGGTAAGGCAGCAACAATTATTGCTGTTATGGCGGGGTTTGAAGCAAATAAAGGCCGTCCCAAAGTGTAAGAAAGCCGAAAAACTTGTGCAATAAAAATTAACCACGTTACAACTAAAAAATATGTGTTTGTTAGAAGAAGCAGAAATGACACAGGTACTTACAAAATAAATTTTTCTCCTTGACATTTTGAATATTTCCTGACCGCTTCAAAGAATAAAAATTTATAAAAGATAAAATATTAAAAGTTGCAGCCAAAGCTGTCGTTAAAACATAAATGGTTGTCGTCAAAATTGACATAAAAGCACTAATATTCGCATCAGTTAAGCTTGTAATAACTACGTTATCAGGTGATAAAATAATATTTAGAGGTACGTGAAGACGATAACAGACACCAAAAAATGGCAAAATAATTAAAGCCCATGTATACCAATTTCTTTGCCAAATATTTTCATGTTTTGTTGGAATGCAAAATATTGTATAGCGATTGAAAGCCATAAATAAATGTCCTAAATATTGCACAAAAGATGTGTAAGAAGCGATACTTAAATTTATTGCAGAGATGTAACTATTATTTTTATAAAATTCAAAAAATAATAACGCAGCTCGAGTTCCTAATATGAGCTAAAAAATTCACTTTAGTTTTGTTACTTTTTTATTTGTTTGTTGGTTTTTTGCTTTTTTTTTTGCTGATTTAAAAATCCAAAATTGAAACTTACAGAAACAAAAGTAATCAAATCTGCAACCAAGACAATACGAAAAATATCATAAAATGGACTTTTGAATGATGTTTTTCTCTTACAAAATAGCAACAATAAAACTGATGCATGAAAAATGTAAATTATTGTTTCGACACATAAAGTAACGATAAATATTGTTGAAGCCATAAATATATATTTTAGAAAAAATTCAATTTAAAAATATTAATATTTGTTTGTTTGAAAGCACACAAACTTATTTATGCAAATGAATTTTTTTTACTATATGTATAGTTTTTTTTGGGTTCCGCTTGATTAACTGTATGTATTTTAGTGTCTTTGCATAATTTTAATCAACACTTTTCTTAGAAAATTGCAATTTTTATATTTTATTTTTAGAAAATTAAGCACGCTCGTGATTTAAATTAAAACAATTAATCCTTATTAAATTTTTTATATTTAAAAAGCGTGAGGCTTGAACAAAGATGGCAAAAGAATTTGGTACACAAACAATATGTATTCACGCCAACAATTTTTAGATCTTTGATAAATTTGTTATAATAAATGTTATTTCTATTATACCATATATTCTTTATAAATGACGAAGTAATAGTCTATTGTTTTCTTGTGGCATTGACACCCATTATTGTTTTTACACCAAAACAAATATTCTTCTCTCTATTGTTTAGAAGAAAAAAAGCTCAGGGGTTTGGTTTTGATCCAATATTTATTTCTTCCCTAAAATTTTGCAGCAAGATGTTGAACTCGAGATGAAAGAATTGACCGTACTTTCACTTCTTTTTTGAATAAATAAGAATTTAAATATTCTTTTCGAGTAATTTGACTGAAATCAAAACAATTATTATAGATAATAACAATACCTTTTTTCTATTTTAATTCCAATTAAAACACAATCGGAAAGTTTGTGTTACTATGTAACGGAATAACATAGACCATAAATCTTTTTACGCACCTTAACAATAACAATGAAATGCTTCCAGTCCATTGATAAATATCAATCACAAATGGCAAAGTCGCAACTATAAACGCAGTAATATTTTGGTTGTCAGAGAATATAGGTCGAACCAAAGTATAACAAAGTCGAAAAACTTGTACAATAAAAATAAGACATGTGATAACTAAAATGTCGGCAGTTTAAGTAAATTAGAAAAAAGCAGAATAAACTTACAAAATAAGCTTTTTTCACTGCTGTTTGTGGAGTGTGCAGAAGCTTTAAATTTAATAAATGAAAAAATATTTAGTATTACCGCTAGTCCAGTCAATATAATATAAATAACTGTAGCCGACTGATACGAAAATACATTTATAATTTCGTTTGTATAAATTGCGGCAACATAATTATCATTCCCAAATATATAGGCTCCAGGTTCATGAAGTCGATAACAAATATGTAAAATTGGAAACAATATTAATGCATAAATATACCAATTTCGCCGCCAGATGTTTTCATGTTTTAAAGGAAACCAAAATATTGTAAATCGATTGAAAGCCATCAACAAATTTCCAAGGTATTGCATGACACCCAAATAAGATGCAAGGTTTAAATTAATTGACGCCAAATATGTTAGTCTTTTGGAAAATTCAACAAATAAAAGAGACAATTTAAGTCCGAAAGCCACCTTAAAAACACTTTTTATAAAAGATTTAGATGATTGAAATTATTTATGCTAGGGTTGGGTTTAGTCCGGATTTTTCAAGACATGCCAGACTTAAGCTTTCTTTACTTGGGGCAGCTCGAGCCAGGGCAGGAATTTACAGAGAATAAAAAATCCGAAATAAGAAAACTATCCCAATGGTTTGGGCCCGAGAGTAAACTCTAGTTTAAGACAAAAAATTTATTTGACTTTTTTTGTTACTTACAGTGAGAAAATTAGCAATATCCGCGATAAACATAATTCGGAAAATATTATAAAATGGACCATTAAAAGAAGTTTTTCGCTTCGCAAATAACAATATCATCATTGAAGCATGAAAAATATACAAAATTATTTCAATTACTATAGAAACAATAATAAACTCTACTGATGGCATTATAATTTTTTTTATATGTAATTTTGGCTCAATAAATATTTAACATTAGCAAAGTTTTTTGATTTAAGAAAATTTTTATTCTTTTTATGAGAGCAAATGTCCACGTTCCCATGGAAAAGTTTTGTAGTAATATCTCCAGTTTCATACCCTAAAAACACGTGGAAGTTAATTTAAAAAAAACTTATTCAAAGTACAAACCCCTCCATATTTTTTACATCATAATAATTCGTGGGGTAAAAGACAAATTTTCGTATAGACAACAAAACGCATAAATATATACATACAATAATTTAAAACTTGATTATTATTTATTATAGAATCAATAACTTTTAGAATTTTTACATACATATTTTTCGATTTAAAAACGTCTCTTATAATTTTACCAGCACATTGACAAATGTAATCACGAATGTGTTATCAGATGCCAATAAAAAAGTTACGGATTCATGAAGGCGATAACAAACGGCAAAAAATGGGAATCCTAACAGCACAAAAATCTACCAATTTTGGCGCTAAATCCATGTTTTTTTTTCAACATTTACTTTTAATTGAAGCATGTGAAAGTAAGTATTTCATAATTAAATAATAATTAGTTTTTGTCACCTATTTTATAGTTAGAATACAAATGGATCAAATGGTCTACAAAAATAAAATTTTAAATAATAAAAAATTTATTAAACATCCAACATTCATTTAATTTATGTAACAGAGTTAAGCATTATAAAACATTTAAGATGCACTATTTGTGTGAGTTAAAGGTGCAACGTGTGGTTCATCAAAGCAACAACATCTGCTAAGAAGTCGTTTCGATAAAGATTTTTGTAAGAAAGAAATTACAATTTGTCGATAACTTTGAACAGAAAATATTGTTACTAATGGATTTGCTATTGGTATCCTATAAATAAATTTTATGCCACAATGTATAATTTGGATTATTATAGCTGCTTACCAACAACACATGAAATTGACAATTATTCCTAACCCTTGCACATTTATTAATGCTATAGTTGAAGTAATTGCACATCCAATTGGGATTAGTTCAAAGATTAATGGAACAGTAGCCTAAAAATAGAAATAAATTAAGGCGTCAATACAAAAAAATTTCAAGTTTGTAAAATGTTAGCATTGTTTTTAGCTTTTGCCAAGAAATTTTTTTCGTCACGAGACTAGACTTTGGTTGCGTTCTAAATAATACCTGTAAAATTAATGTTTTTGTCATTTGATTATGCATTAGTCTTGTTTGAGCAGAAAAATAATTTTCCTGATCCTTAAGTTTTTTCCATACTTTCCATGATGAAAATATAGTAATTCCATATGAAACCGAAACCAAAAAATATCCATATGCAAAAGTAATTCGAAGAGGCCATCGTTGGATTTCAGCTACCATAAAAAATGGAATTCCACGAAAGTAATAAATATCATTTTTGAGGAGTAAACTAAGTCTATCGTGTGCTTCATTTTCCGGCCAACAAGAATATGTACAAACTGCGGCATAAGATGAAGATGTAGCTGTAGCAATAAATAATAAACCGAAATATTTTTTATTAGAAATGGTAGTTTCTCGAACGATCAAAACATATCGATAAATAAATTGTACAGGGATGGAAGTTACACAACAAAAAAGAGTAAATAACCAACACCCAGCTAATATGCAATTATATGGATATGGAATAACTTTTAATAAATCACTTGCAATAAAATAAAATGCACCATATTTATAATCGGTATGCTTAATAAAAACAAATTAATGATGGTAAAAAAAAATTTTTAAAACAATAGGGAAAAATGTCAAAGTTAAAATTTAAGTCATATGAAACGAAAAAACTGCTCTTTCGTTTCAAGATGCAAAATAAATTTTGTGTAAACTACCTTACTCCACAAAATTAAATTCGAAATATATTAAAAAACTTACCCCTTTTACAATTCCATTAAAAAAAATTAACAAAACATCAAAAAAGCAATTTTGAATTAAAACCTTTTTATAAGCTGAAATTTTTTTAGAAGTTTTAAAAAATATCATATATAATAGAAATCCATTAAGAATCATCCCAAAACTAGATAAAATATCTGATGCAAATAAAAATATAGCTTGCAAATCTACCAAAGGCTCAATTTTATTATTTGTGTCGTTTAGCATGGTTGAAAATAAATTTGATACATAAGACAATAAATTTGTTTTAGACGACATTGATACTTTATTTACACTATATTTTTTTGCTTTTTTTGGCATCTTTTTAAGAGCTTTGTGTTTTGAGTAAATTTTTTAAATTATATATTTCACTCGAAAAAAAGTTTTCATGGAGACCATGATTATTGGTGGAAATATACTATTTTCGACGCTTGCTAGTGTTACATCAAACTATAAAGAAGCGGAGAAAAAGAAAGATAAAGTGCTACTTTTATATTTTATTTCACTTTTTCCCTTTTTGTATTTTTGATATCTATCAATAAAAATTATAAATTTAATTAATGTTTTAATTTGTACAATATTTGTTTTTTTCTTATTACAAATTATTTCAAACATTTTTGAACCTTTTTTATTATACAAAACAAAAAATTTTTTTAGTCATCTAATCCAGAAACATCCCGTTCCATTTGGAATTTTTCTGCATAATGTCGGAGAGTTTTTTTTACTTCATTAGTCATTTGAGTAATTCCAACATTTTTGTAGCTTTCTTGACTCATAGGTGTATTGGCTTGAGAATCATGTTGAGTTTGAGCTACAGCATTGGCGATGCATGTTTGGGGAATGGAAAGCTAAAAATGAAAAAAAATAATTATTGCAATAAGAAAATATTTTTGGGTTTACTTTATCAAAAATAGGTGATAGAATAGTTTCTGGTGAAGCCAATAATTCATCATACCAAACTATTGGAAAATCAAACAATTCTTGATTTTGTTTATAAATCAAATATGGAGCTCCATAAATAATCATCGCAAGTTCTTTATTGGTTTTGGGTTTTAATTCGCGAACTAAAGCCCACTCAACTGCAGCACGATAAAAAAATATCATTCCTCCAAATGGAAAAAACAATTTGTAAAGATTAATTGCAAGCAAAACATTTTCAAAGAATGGAACAATCATTCTATCAACAGAATTTAGACCTTTTCGACGAAACATAAAAATGTGTTTCATTTCCGGAAAATGTTTAGCGAGATATGGGACCAAATTAATTTCAACAGAGCTACATTTGTAAACAAATAAATGAGATGATGGAATCCCTTTTCGTAGATATTTAATTGTGGCTGGAAGGAGACGGTTAATTTTCTAAAAAAAATTTCCACTGAGTCTCCAAAAGGTATGAATTTAGCAGTAAAAATATGGATTATCGAAACATAATTTTTTTAGGCGAATAATATATTTTAAAATTTTGGCAAAAATAATTAAAGAAAAACATACTTTTTCATTCCAATAATTATTTTTTAAACCCACGGCCAAAATGCTTAAACAATGATGTTCAGCAATAACCGTGGAATATCCATCTTGTTGAAGCATGGCCCCGAAAAGCGTGCTTCCACATCTTGCGGTATTTGAAAAAAATAAAGTTTTTGGAGGTTTATAATCTATTTCAAGTTCTTCACATAATGAAATATATCCATCTAAATCCATTTGAGCGACTCGAAGGGTTTCAGCATAAATTGGAAGATGTACAAATGGATATTTATTGATAGTGTAATAAAATAAAGGTTTTGGAAGTTCAACCATGATTGCGCCATTCTAAAATAATTACAACAAGAATTAAAAGATTATTAGCATCCCACATAAAATAAAAGCAATCTCTGGGCCCAGGGTTTTTATGACGAAAATAAAATTTTACGCGACTCTCGCTACGAGACATCCGTTTTTTTGTGGCAAATTTTATGTAAGTAATTAACCGTTATTTTAATAGATGCCGAGAGCAAATCAAAGCGCTAATCTTTTTTTGCATTTTTTGATTTGTTAGCCCAGAATCCACACAACAAAAGATAAAATAAATTTATTTTCTTGCAAAGAGTTTAAGTAAGAAATCTTTTTTGTTTAATTAAGGCAATAATGCTATTATAAAAAAAAATCAGACCTTATCCAATGAATAAATAGTCCACTGAGGAGATTTGAGGGTTTCAATCGAAATAAATCCATCATCAACGGTAATGAAATCTTGTCGTCGAGCAATATCCAAGCGATGGTAAGAAAAAATTATTTTTTGTAGCCGAGCATGTTTTGGAGGAATTTCAATTGTTTTATTAAAAATTCTCCAAATTATTTTGATCCATTCAAATAAATTCCAAAATAATACATAAAATAATACTTTTGCAAGTAAAAAATATGCTTCCCATGCAACCATGACTTAACAAAGTGGTTTTTTTGGTGAAAATTTTTTTTACACAAATAAAAAATCTTTTTGTAGTCAAAAATTTTTGTTCGTGCTTTTTGTCAATCTTTTTTTAAACCAGTTTTTTTCAAGGTTTATAAAGCAAAGCAACCAAACAAGGTCAAGTGTAAAGATTTTTATGGTGTAGGAAATGGTGTCTCTTTATTTTATTAACAATAGTTTTTATAAAACAAAACAAAAAAAATAGTTCCTTTATTGTAATTATACATAAGTGTTAATTGCCCCTTCTTTTTATATATAAAAAATTCTTTTAATACAAAAATTCATTATTGTAGAAGCGATAATACGCATTCTCTGAATATTTAAAAAAGCAAATGTTTAAAAATCAAATCATTTAATGGAAGTTTTTTTCTATTGTTTATTCAAAATTATCACAGGATGTGATGAAGTTGAATGAATTTGCAAAACATACCTGCACGTATAAAAGTTTATGTATTCTTTTCTTGTGGTTTTACTAAAAAAGAAAATTTTTTTTAAAATTATTTAAAAAAGCAAAAATGCTAACCTTAGTAACAACAATGAAACGCTTCCAATCCAAGCAAAAATATCAGCGATAAACGGTAAACATGCAAGTAAAAAAGCGGTTAACTCTTTATTTGATGCAAATAAGGATCGTCCCATAGTGTTAGCAAGTCGAAAAACTTGTACGATAAAAATCAAACATGTGACAACTGGAAATATATGTATTTAGCAACAATATAAATGAAAATAAAACAAAGAAACTTACAAAATAAACTTTTATCGTTTCCATTTGTTGAATGATCCCCAGATTTAAATTTAATAAAGGATAAAATATTCAAAATAACTGCAAGGAAAGTTGTTGAAATATAAATTGATGTCAATAGAGTATAATTAAGTTTAAGTAAATCTTGATTTAAGAGAGTTGTTACAACAATATTATCATCTCCAAAAATATACGCGCCAGGTTCATGAAACTTATAGCAAATATTCAAAAATGGTAAAAATATTATCGCATAAATATACTAATTTTTTCTCCAAATTTTGTCGTGCTTTAGTGGAAACCAAAAAACGGTAAAACGATTCAAAGCCATCAGCAAATGTCCCAAATATTGAAAAACAGTTAAATAAACGGCAAGATTAAAGGTTATAGAAGCAAGAAAGTCATGAGCTTTGAAAAATTCGACAAATAATAAAGGAATTTTTGTCGATAAAAGTATCTAAAATTATATGCACTTATTAAAAATTAAATAAAGTTTTTAATTGCTTCCATACTACTAATGGGATAGCCAAACTCACATTAAAATAGTTTGCTAAATCAGCGATAAAAACAATTCTAAAAATACTATAAAATGGCCCTTTGAAAGTTGTTTTTCGCTTTGCAAAAAGCAACACCAACATCGATGCATGAAATACGTAAATTATTATTTCAACACTTACAGAAATAATAATAAATTCAACAGACGGCATTGTTATTTTTTCAATAATGATTATTTGGTTTTTGTTCATTTTATTTTTTTAATTGTTTAAACTTCAAGAAATAATATCTTTTTTAATCCATTACATATGCTTCATAGGTTTTATAGTTTTAAAAATTTGTTTTTCTTTTCTTTATTTTTAAATGTAATTTGTCTTTTTACGAGACAATTAGCTCTAAGTACAGCTTAATTGCTCTATGACTAATTTTCTTTTATTAATTCTAACTAATTTTTTGTTGTCGAAGATTTTTGAAACTTTAGACATTTGTACTTACACGAAATAAAATTATTTTAATAAAGGAAAAAAGCGCATGCATAAATTCTATCCCACTTTTTATTATAGTTCATTCCAGAACAAAAAACACCAGAAGATATTTATTAAAAACTTTATAGACGTTGAGGAAAATAATCGCTTAAAATCATTTTAATTAATTCTTGGAAATACATTTAATTTAAAGAAAATATAATTTCCTGTTGTATGAAGTAGTATGTACATTACGTTGTGACACAATAGTTCAATTAAATTCTTTGGTTATTAAGTTTAATATTAAAATATTTATAATTTGCCCAAAATTACTATGGGATTAGAGCCTGTTGAGTGAACTTGTGACGATTTTTTGCATGTATAAAAACTTAAATATTCTTTCCGCGTCGATGGACTATAATCATTATGATTTTAATTAGATAATTAATTACAAAAGCTAACCTTAACAATAATAATGAAATGCTTCCAGTCCATGCTAATATGTCAGATGCATAAGAAACAGTGGAAACTATAAAAGCCGTGACAGCTTCATTTGAAGCAAATAATGGTCGACTAGCGTAAGAAAGTCGAAAGATTTGAACAATGAAAATCGAACACGTCACAACTAAAATACAAAAATAGTTAATTACAAAAGAAAGCGGCCAAATAAAAACTGACGAAATAAACTTTTTTCACTACCGTTGGTTAAATTTTTATTCGACCGAAACTTAATAAATGACAAAACATTAAGTACCGCAGAAAAAGCTGTGGTTACAACATAGAGTGCTGTCGATATAAAATAAGTTATAGCATCCAAATTACGATTTACTAAAGTTGCCACAACAGTAGTATTATCCTTCCCAAAGATAAATTCACCAGGTTCATGAATTCGATAACAAATATTCAAAAATGGTAATCCAATCAAAACATAAATGTACCAATTTTGGTACCAAATTGTTTGGTGCTTTATTGGAAACCAAAAAACAGTAAAACGATTGAAACCCATAAACAAGTGTCCCAAATATTGCATATTTGTAAAGTAAGTTGCTAAACTTATCGATATGGAAGCAAAATATTGATAGTTTTTGAAAAAGTCAACAAATATCACGGGTAATCTTAATGCGCAGCCAAACTAAAAAAATATTGAAAGGAGCTTTTAAGGCAAAAACTGTCTTTTTTTATAAACCATTTCGAATACTTTTGGATCTCTGTAATTTGGTGAAAAAAAACTTACACTTATAAAATCCGCCAAATCTGCAATAATTACAATTCGAAATATATCATAAAATGAACCTTTGAAAGCTGATTTTCGTTTACAAAAAAGCAAAACCAACATGGAAGCATGGAAAATATAAATAATTATTTCAATCACTAAAATAATAATGGATATGATATACATCATCTCTATTTTTTTCCGTCTTTATCTAATTTTATAAACTTCAAAAAATAATTAAAAAATTTTAATTTTTAAAAAGCACTTTTGTATTTTAGAATAAATGAAAAAAGTGAGTGTTTCTTCCTTCCTTTTCTAGCACACATGATGCAAAATTAATTAAAAAAATATTTAATTGTGCTGCTTTTTTTGTTTGTTAATGGCTTCATAGAAAATAAATGTTAGTCGTTTATTCAAAACTTATAAGCTATAACAAGAATTTAATTTGAGAGCTATTTAAAATTAAAACAACAAAGAAAAATCTAAAAGCATGTGTATAAATAATGTTATAAAAAAATGACTCATATGAATTTTTGTGTTTTAAATATTCAAAATATAAAATTGTATTTTCAATTTTATCAAAAAAAATTCTGAACGACCGCTGCATTAAATTTTGCTTCTTTCATTATTTTGTAAATGAGTCGGCTCAATAGTTTCACTCTTCTTCAAATTATTTTCATTAAATTCCTTAACATTAAAAAGCATAATATGACATCCCGTAGCTCCATCGTGAATATGTTCGAATACAAGTTTACCATTGGCTTTGTAATCTTTGTAATCAAAACAAAAGAGTTCTATTGCACCATGCTAAAAGATATTTTGCATTTGGCGCCAAGAGGGAATTTCAAATTTTTATATTTACTCACTTTTTTTAATGTTTCATATGAGGCAAGAGCTGAACAAACTGCAATAAAATAATTACAATTGAAATTAACTAAATTTTTTAAATATTCGTTTAATAAATATTCAGCTATTCCAAGTCTAAAAACAAAACAATTAATTATGCTCATAATATTGCTCGAAAAAATTCTTGTTAAATATAGTATTTAACCTCATATAATTTGGATGTACACCCGTTGCAATGCCAAAAGTTAAATTTTTAACATCTTTGGGTAAAAATTTTCCAATTTGAGCAAAACATTCATCATGAATTGTTGCAATTTGATTAGCTTTGGAATTGTAAGGTTTGGAATTGATAACTGAAAAATAAAAAAATATTTTTAGTTTACTCTCGAAATTTTAAAACTTGAAACGAAGCATTTGCTTTCCTATTTCTGTCCCACATTTTTTTGTAACAAAAAAGAGGGATTTTGCTTACTTTGACTATAGTCGTTTTTAACCAAAAAAGTTGGATTTGATTCAAAAAGTTTACCATTAAAAATATTTGATATCTCTTCTTCGGTGTAAAAAGTTTGTAATGTCGCTGCAATAAGTTTATTTCCATCAAAAACCATCCAAGTCATTGGCTTTTTTAACGCTTTTTCAACCAAATCAAATGAAAATTGCTCCATATCTTCGAAACTTGCACCTAAATAAAAATTAATTTTTTAAAATTTCATATTAAAAACTTTATAATTCAACTTTTTTAACATACCTAATGACTTTCGAAGATTATTATTTTTTGTAAAATGAACATTAAAAAAATTTGCTAATAAAACCAAATCATTTTTATCTGCAATTTCAATTCGAAGAAATTTATCTCCTTTCTTTGGATTCCATGAAGGATTAATAATTTTCCTTTCTCCTTTTAAGCGATTATCCATATAAAAATCATCGTAAAGCGGGAGTCTTGGAAGGTGATTTGGCGATGATGACATGCTAGGATTCAGCTGCTAAAAAAATAAATATTTCATAAAAATATTAATTTTTTTATTTATTGAAATAAAACGCAAAACAACCAACGTTTGAATAAAAATGCAACATTTAAAATGTCAATGTTTGCAACAAATAAAGAAAAAAATATTCTAAAAATCAATTAAATTTGATAGATTTCATTGTTTAAACAAAAAGTTTTTTTCTCTTTCTTTTGGTTAAACAACATAATTCTTTCAATTGATAAGGAAGTTGCAATAAAAGGTTAAAACAGAAAAAAAAATTACCACAGAGTCCATTTTTTTTTGTAGCGCACAAAAAGTGATGTTATAACTTTGTTTAATTTTTCTTCAATCAAATTCCTCTTTTTTTTTTAATTATTAGGTTACTATTTATATTGTAGAATCAAAGTTCAAAAAGAATTAATTTTTTTTATATTTTAACAAAATGTCGTCCCACAATATTATAATCATAAATATTAATTAGAGCAAAGCGTGCACATTTCTTCAACGATATGTGAAAGCCCCACACTCATTAATTTGTTGAAGCGTTCTGAAGCTAGGAGTAATTAGCAAAAAAAACCATATTTTTATGTCTGAAATTCAATAATTTTTAATTAACTTTTTTTTTTCATTTATTGCGCATATAAAAATTATTTAATAATTCTGGTATTTTAATTTTGTGAGATTCTCAAAATGTCTGAAAATCCTCCACATTTGTATATTTTAGTTTTGATTGAATCCATTATCGTCGAAATTGCTTTAGTTGGAGTAATAATTTTGAATTTAAGAACTTTGTATTGGATTAGAAAAGATCTGCTGCCAAGAAAAATATTAATTTCAAAAATTTTAACTTTTTACATTGTAATTTGGATTTTGGTAGCTTTAGTGACCCTTGTAAATAATACTTTTGTAATTGCATTTTGGCATCCAATAAGTAAGTTTCCAAAGTTTTTTTTCCTGAATAAAAACTTTATTTTTTCAGATATCGAATGCAATGTAGCGTTTTTATACATTAGTGGAGCGATTTATATGTCTCTTATGCCACTTCCAGCAGTGGCATCGTTATTTTTGACCATCGAGAGATGTTTAATTTTGACTATTCATAATCCGGCAAAATTGAATAAATTACAAAAATTATTAACATTTTTGGATGTTTTATTTACAATCTCTGTTACAGCTGTTGTATTAGAAGCATTTATTTCATCGGCTCCTATATCAATGGCCGGGACCACGAGTAAGGAATAATGAAAATAATATTAAAAACCCTTTTAAAAATGTCTTTTGCTTATTATAATTTAAGAGAATTATGAAATGTTATAAAATAATTATTTTATTAAGAAAAAGACTTCTTTGCTAGGTTCCAACAAAATTGACGTTTTTTATTTTTATTTAAGGGAATTAATAAACTATGCCATGCCGATTATTCCATATGCATAGGAAAGTGTGAGAAACTTAATTTTTTTCCCTTCTATAATTCACATGTATTCGGTATTCGGCTTACAAAAGCATGGGATACAAATTTGTCATAGAAATTTGCTTTTTTAATTTTAATTTTTTAGCCACTATAAAAGATTTTCCTGACGCAAAAAAGTAAAATCAATAAAAATCTTAGAATAATTATTTCGAATAAATAAAGACAAAAAATTTTTTTTAGCAAGCCTCCTTCCGGTTGCATTAAGCCGTGGTTTCGTTGCTGGTGAAAGGTTTAGTGAAATCCGCTTAACTCTGGCGTTCATAAATTTATTAGCAACAATAATATTTATTTATTTTTTACGGAAATCAAAATTACAAAATAAAATTCAACAAGCTTTTGGAAATCTTGTGAAACATGTTTTGCTTGTTCAAATTTTCTTTGATCTTTCCGTTCATGGAATTCCACAAATTTTTGAAGCCATCACTCATACTCAAGCTAGCGACATGTTTGGAGCTTATGCTCGGTTATTTTGTGCTTTGGATGGTTTATTTTGTTGTTTGTTATTTGCACGGTCAATTGGAAAGCTTCGCGGCAACAAAGTTATGAATGTTAATGTTGCTTTATCATCCATGAAAGATGCACAAACATCAAATTTAAATAATTAAAAATATTTAATTAATTTTTGATTTGTTTTTATTGTATACTAATTTACATAGAAAAAAAAACAAGAAAAATAAAAAACATAAAAAGATTAACCATGTAGAAATTTTTTTTAAATTCAAACAAAATAGAAATATTTTTAAAATAAATGAGATTAAATAATTTTGTGTACTTTCTTTTCTATCGTCATTTTCTAAAAAGAAAATATCGAATGTCCTTTAATTTTATTTTCTAAATTTTCATGTTAAAAACTAGACTAACATGATTTTTCAATAATTTCGTGCTATGGAGTATTTTTTGATAGAAATATTTAGAAAAATTGATGCCAAATGTTCAAGCAACGTGTTTAGTCAAAAAAAAACATATTAATCTTTAACTTTGTTTTAAGCCAATAAGTTTGTTGTCCAAAATTGCTTTTATGAGTTTTTTTTATTGGAAAGCACTTTATTGCTTCTTTACGTGCCTTTTTTTCTTCTCTCTAAAAGCCTTTTTATTATTATTAAATTAATAAAAGCTAATAAATATTACCAAAATATAATTTTATTGCTTTTTACGATGACAAAATTTTTTTTTCTCGATTATAAAAAATTTATTTTGTCAAAAAGTTGCGGGGTTTCACTTTTTTTCTCTTCGTTGATGGTTGTAAAAAGTAGCTAAAATAGAAGTAGCCTACTGAAGTTGTTTTACAATTTCCGCTGTTTCCCAGTATTTATAAATAGAAGCAAACATATTATTATTTTTATCCAAAACATTGTAATTTAGCTGGTATCAATTCATTTTGCTTTTATATTTGAACTTTTGCTTCTTTCATTTTCTAGTTTAACTTTTGCAAACTTTTCGTTATTTTAAGCATAAATACAGATTTTTAAACTTTGTATCGATACCACTCTGGTTTATGGACCAAGTTTTTTGGGTCTCGGTCGGAATTTTTCTTGATGAATTTTTTTATTTTTTACAGTACCTTGTGCAAATTTTGTGTTGTTCGATTTATTTTCATTAATATCTACATTTTAAAACAGATTTTTTATAGCTTTTATCGTTTTCAGGAATCATGTCCGCAACATCAACATATACTCTCCAAAACGGAACAATTTACACCAATGAAACAATTTATGAAGTTCCACTCGCGATTCACATATTTTTGAGATATTGTAATCTTCGAACATGTTGCATAATTGTTTATTCCATTGAGTGTGCAATTTTGTTTTTAGCTCTTCTAAATGTTAGCTACTTTACATTGTTGCTATTTCAAAGAAAATTGTTGCATGTTAACTTCCGCATTTTATGCTTTAATGATTGTCTTGGAAGTTTTGCAATTATTTTTATAAGGTAATTAACTTTATAAGTTTTTTTCCATGGATTAATTTTCTTTTTTGCTTTTCCAGATATATTTTGACAATCGAAATGTTGCTTCCTTCAATTCGAATTTATATCCCAGAAGAAATTTTTAAATATTTGTATAGCATCGGTGATGGAATGCTTCAATTTGGAGTTCTTAATTTAGCGGCTATTTTATTTGAACGATGGTGGTCCACTATTTGTGCAAAAAATTATGAACATTATTTTAAAATTTTTCATATTGTTGGAATGGTTTCGTCATCGGTAAGTAAAGAGTTCCAGATTTTTTTAATAGAGTCCCTTCTCGAGCTTTTGGACTTCTAATGCAAAAAGAAGATAAAATTTTTATTTTGAATTTACTTATAAAATTTATTTTTAGTGGATTATTAGTTTGACTATAGCTGCATTAATGCAAATTATCCCTCCAGATGCTTTTGGTATTCTTGTTGGCTCCCTCAATGCTGTATTCTTTACAGTAAGCTTCACCTTGTTTATCCTCGAGTGTTACCACTAAAGTTTTATTTTCAGGCTTTTATAATTTTATTTGTGTACAATAAAAGACTGTTGAAACAAAATGAATATAAAAATCTTTCTCATGCTTTTCAAGTTCGTGAAAATGTTCGAACCATAAAATTGATGACGGTTTTGAGTATTCTAATGATTATTCATTTTGTTATCGCTGCTGGAATAACTTTAATGGTGCATCAATATGACCATAATTTGTAAGACTACTTTTAGCTTTTTAAACTCAAAAATTATTGTTTTTATAATTTTTAGAAAAAAAGCAAATCGATACATGTTTTGGAAGGCTATGTTTAATGCCTTTTTTGCTACTCGTTGCTTCATACTTCCAAATACGGTTGTATGTTTATTGTAAGTGAGGAAATAAATTTCTTTAAAATTAAATTAAATATGTAGCTAAATGCTCTAACTCTCTTTTTTTCTTACAGCTTTCGAAAGCGTCATAATTCAATCAAATGCCTTCCAGAACATAGTTATGCTGTAACCGATCAAAGTTTATTGTACTTTACTGAACTCAAACGACAATGGGGAATTTTAAATTAAATAATTAATTTTATTTTTATTTGTCATTAAATATTTCAAACTTTTAAAATTGATTTAATACTTTTGTGATTAAATTTAAAAATAGTTTGCATTATCTCGGGAAAATTTTTTTAAAATGAATTTATTAATTATAAAATATTTACTAAATATTAATATCAACCGGCATAATTGTCATGCATAAAGGATGCAAGAAGAAGTGAGAAAAAAGTTAAAATGCGTCGCTCTTTTTTTATGCCAAAAGATGAGTAATAGCCTTTTTCGATAGGAAAGAATGTTCTGGATTTTTTAAATTTAGATATTGCGAAAAACTATAACTGATTCAATCACTTTTTATAAAGAAATTAGATTTTTCTGTTTATGTACTAAATGATGGACATTCAAAAAGAAATTTTTTGGGAATTAAAGAAACTCGGAGATATGTTTTTGCCTTTCATGCCACCAATGTAAAAAGTCACTCTTTTCAATTTTTAAAAGCTTCTATACTGCTCTGGTACTTTTTTAGTTCTAATTCAAATGTTATTATAACTGCTGCATCGTAATCGAAAAATAAATTAACGTCTGCTAATAATGTAAATGATGAAGCAGTGGTATATCTTCATAGTCAATGTTTTCAGCAAAAGCTTTTAGGGTTTTTTCCTAGATAAAGAAAAAACAAGTTGTATAATTTTAAAATTATATTAAAGATTTTAATAATTTTTTTATGTTATGTGAAATTTAACAAAAAAAATAAAATTTAAAAAATAATAAACAAAATATTCAAAAAAGAAATATTTAAATTGACAGCATCAAGTTATGCTAAAATTTTCATTAAATGTGTAAAAAGAGAAAGCAAACGACAAACCAATTTTAGGATCCCAAATTTTATATAAATCAATAATTTCCAAACGATGGTGAAAAATAAAAAAAGGCGATATAAAAGTTGCGCAAACATTTTCAAATGTTGGCTGGTACCCACAATCGCGTTGTTCGTGCCAGCTGCTAATCTTTTAAATCCTTTTATAGAGAGACAAATAAACAAAAATAGAAAATGTTTACAGTTTTAAAAAAATGGCAAGAAGTGCATGGGAAAGTAAACATGAATATTTAAAACTCCGTTGACGTAAAAGTTGGTCCATTATCACATAGAATCATTATAGGGTTCGCCATCAAATTAAAAATCATTTTTAATATTTTGTTTGTTGAACTCCCAAAATAACTCCTCTGAACACTCATGCAAAATCAATATGGATCGATCAAAAGAACCTTGAGCTAAAGGCCATGGTTTAACTGGTTTTTTTTATATTTATTTTTCCTTTTGACATTTCATTACAAGCTTTACATGAAATGGCCTTTTCTTCAATCGTTTTAATCATTTAAAATCAATAAAATAACAAAATAAAATATTCAAAAAAAATTAAATTGAGCCATAGAGTTTTGCAAAAAAGTACCACTAAAAATGTCTCAATAAAAGTTAGGACTCAGCTAAGCAAACAAAAAAATGGAAGGACTCAAACTTATAAGGACAAATATTTCTAATCTAAGTTTGGCCCTTTAAATTTTTTTTGAAGTGTTTTGCATTTCCAGCATGAACCCCTCGTCTCTTTTTCCTTATTTTCTGACCTTTTTTTATTAATCTTCAATATGGGAAAATAAATAGATTTGCTCCTCTTTTCGTAGTTTGTTAACAAAAAAATTTATGTTTGATATATTTGAAACCACAAAAGGCATTTGATGTGCCAGACTAATTAACCTTTGTTGATTATTTAAACCAAAATGAAAAAAGTTATTTATTTTCTAAAAAGTCTTTTTCATTCTAATTATGACATTTATCGTTTCATACTCTTTTTTTTTCTCGTGAACTACAAAATGTAATTCAAAAACGCAATAGATCTGACTTTTTTCCTAAACCTTTATGATGGCATTTTTTGGGAACTCCTTCAGGGATCAATTAAAATGCATATTTTTTTGCACTAATAAACACGCTTTTAAAAAAATAGGTATAAGAAACTGACCTTTGTTTTATATTTTTTATACGTAGTCTATTTACATTTTTTGTATGTAGTTTTTTGATGTCTTTTAATTAATTTACTAAAGTCGGTGAAGAAAAAATAAATAGTTTATTTATTGCTTTAATTTTATTTGTAAAAATTTAGATTCTAATATTTAAAAAAAGGTTTAATTGTTTACCTCAGTAAATTAAAAATAAATAAACAAGCTTCGTTCTTTAAAAAAAATTACTCTTTAAAAAATTTATTTTAACAAAGTTTTTTATTTTTGCCATTTTTGCTTATTAAAATGATTGGTTACTTTTTTACTCAGTCGTTGCAATAATTTTGATTTTATTAACTTATTTTTTTACTTTTAACGTCAAAAATTTATTTAGAATTGCAACAAAATTAATTTTTGAAGTCAACCATGTTTAAATTTTTCTGCTGCAAAAACTTGGGATAAAAAATTGATTGATTTTGTTTCCCTAAAATCTCGTCTTTCCCCGAAAAAATGAATATTTCTTCGCCAAAAGAATCTTTAGTTTCTTACAAAGGTTTGCGACATTTAAATCAGCAATATTCTTCGCCAATTGTGAATATTATTGAATGCATTATTATTGGTTTATCTTTTATCAATTTGGTGTATTTTGTTCATATAAGTTTTAAATGTAAAACTTTGCATAAAAATTTTCGAATTTTATGCTTCAATGATTGTCTTGGGAGTTTAGTGCTAATTGTTTTGAGGTGAGTTGAAGATGTTAAAAATGCTAGGCAGGGTTCATACAATATTTTGTTCTTTTTTTGTAACAAAAAGTTTTAAAATATTTTTAATTTTATTTATGTATTTTGGACTGACCCAACCCATTTTATTTCTACACCATATCGGACATATAATATCCCTTAAATATAAACAAAAAAAACGAGGAAAATAAAGTTCAACCGAACTTTTCAACCAAATTTTTTTATCATGCTTTTCTGTCGAACTTTTATACAAAAAAAAAGTTCAAGATTTAGTAAATTTTTCTTTCATAAAAATTCATATAAACAAAAAATAACAAAATTATATAAATAAAATATTCAAAAAAGAAAAAGAAACTTGCATTCTTTAGTAATGCAAAAAAGCTATAAATGGCTAAAGTTTGGAATGGTAATATCCATGAAAAATACAATAAAAATAATGGCCACAATTCAAAATCCTTGAAAAAAATTGTTTATCGACAAAGCATTGCGCTTTTAGGAATTTTTCAAGTATTTTGAAGTCAAAAAGTGGTGGAAAATAATTTGTTATTTGCCTTCACGGATGTAAAAAATGACCACATTTTGATGACATGTTTGTAATTGAGCGTGCAATTTTCGTTTCGAAAACTTTCGAAAATTTTCGAAACGACCTTTTACTAACAGTTTAGCATCCATGTTTTTACAAGGAGACCAAAGATTTCTCAGCAAAAACAAATTCTTCCATAACTTTCCTTGGGGCAAATAATATTTACTTTTGAACTTTTTCATTTTTAGGTCAATTTTAATAATAGATTTATCCTTGCCAGTATTAAAGGAATGTTTTGACGATGACACCTTAAAGCTTTTATATTATTTTTATGATGGCATGATACAATTTTCTGTTTTTAATTTAGCTGCCATTTTGTTTGAAAGATGGTGGTCCACCATTTGTGCAAGAAATTACGAAAGTTATTTTCGATTTACTCCAATTTTTATTTTATCTCTGTTTCCGGTAAATTTCAAAAATGCGTTTTTTCTTAATAATTAATTTTTGAGTTATTTCAGTGGCTTGCAACATTTAGTTTAATAATAATTATTCAAATTTTGTCACCAGAAATTTTTTGTTTTATTGTTTTAGCAATTAATTTTCTTTTTGTAACGGTAGGTTTTTACGAATAAAAAAAAGTTGGTTTCGAGACGAAACTTCTTTTTTTTATCATTTTTACAAACTTTTAATTTTTTGTTTTTGGAGCTATTATTTTTATTTTTGTTTGTTTTAGGGATTTATAATTTTATTTATTTATAATCGTCAGCTTCTTAAACGAAATGAACACAAAACTTTATCACATGCATTTCAAGTTCGAGAAAATATTCGAACCATAAAACTTATGTCAATTTTGGGATCTTTGGTTACTGCTCACATAGCTATTTGTATTATTATTGTATGCATAGCTCATGAATATGATTATTGCTTGTAAGTCATAGAAGAAGAAAAAAACAAAATAACTTAATTTGCCTAATTTTAATAGAGGTTTTTCAGAAAAACATTAAATTTGCTTGTATTTTGGAGAAATATGCTTTATGTATTTTTCGCCACTCGAGCTTTTATTCTGCCTAATGTAGTTAGATATTTATTGTAAGTTTTAATTTTTTTATTAAAAACAAACACAAAGAATGAGCAAATTATCAAATTAAATATTTGCCCTTTGAGAGTCGTAAAAAGAATATTAAATCATAAAATATAAAAAAATTGGGGAGAAATCAAAATTCTGAAAACACTATTTTTGAAAAAAGTTTTGAAATCTAATTTTTCACTTTGATGATAATAATTTACATATTTTTATGTTGAAATTTTGGCAGTTTCCAAACTTATTTTTTTTAGCCTAAGAAACCATCAAAATATGGTTCATTGTACAAATACTCAAAGTGGCAATGATCAACGTACGCTGTATTTCAACGAGCTTCGAAGACAATGGGGAATCCAATAATTACAAGCGTTTTTATTCGCGAACTTTTTTAAAAGAATTTATTAAAATTAACATACTAAAGCCGAATCTGGCTGGAACGAGACTCAAACAAGGAACTGTTTTTCTCTTAAATTTATTTAAAAATATTGTTTTTGTTTTTAAAAAGTTATTGATTTTCTTAAAAATAAATTTAGTTCATTGTTGTTTACCATTCGCATTTTTATGCGTTACTTTTTTTTCTTTCTATTTCTGTCGAGGGTCAATTAAGATCTCAATGAACTAAATTAAAGAAATCACAAATTAATTATTTCTTTCTCATTTTTTTTTTGCAACCTTTTTTTTATCAGTTCTTTCATTTACTTGTTTATTTCTTATTTTGTTGGTTTATTACTAAAACGAGTTTCTTGTTGTTGTTTGTTTTTTGATTATTAACCCGAAACAGCCTTTTTCTGGGAGTATAAAAGTGAAACTTCCGCAAAAAATAAAACCACAAAAACAATTTATTGTTTTTTTTGTAATCAAAAAATTATGTCTTCCAAACTTTTTGTTCTTTTCTGTATATTCCTTATCGTTGCTACAGCTTCCGCTGGAATCTTTGGTAGCAGCCATAATAGTCATGAAAATGTTGGCGGTGTAGGCTCAGGATCAGGAGTTGGTGGTGCTGGAGATGGATTAGCTGGAACTGGTGGCGTTGGATCTGGATCAGGCGCTGCAGGTGTTGGATCTTCAGGTGAAGCCGCTGTTGCCCCTCAATCTCATGAACACAAGGATGGATTTATTAAAAGTGCATTGAAAGGCGCTGCTGTGGGTGCTGCTGCCAATACTGCTCTTCATGCCATTGGAAAAAAATAAATATATTTTTTAATTTTGTAAATAAAGCGATTATAAATAAACTTTTTTTCTTTTTGTTTTACTTATTTTGAGCACAATTGAGCAAATTAAAAAAATTTATTAATGTTATAGATATAAGAAAGTAGAGAAAACTAATCTTTTTTGTGCCAAATTAAAATTTGCATTTATTCAACAACAAAAAGTTATTCAAATTTTTGGCGTTCAGCCCTGAAACACATTATTTATTCTGCGGATATTCCCTTTTTTTAAAAGAAGAATAAACGGATCGATCGTTCTTCTTTTTTGTTGGTGCGTTAATTACTATTGTTAAGTAATGTCTGGAGAAAATGTGGCGGGTCCTTCGACTTCCAGGCAATATTTGAAAAATAAAAACGAATTTCTTGATCCTGTTTTAAGCTCGGTAACATAATTTCTCAGCTTAAAAGAATTAATATATGCTTAATGACATTTTTAGTGTTTAAATACATCAAGAGAACAACAAGTGCCATCAAAAGTTGGAAAACAAAATAAATTCCTCGTTTCGACGCGTAAAAATACAAACTCTAATTTTAAAAAAGTAATTTTTCTTAAACTTTCCACAATAAAAAATTTATTTACTTATTTAGATTTCAAAACAACCAAGATCAAAAGCTTCAAACGTTGTGGCAGAAGAAAATGAAAGTATATATAAAAAAGATTTCCTATCAAATCTTCCAAATGAAATTTATGTAAGCTTTTTATTAGGCATTCAAATTTTAATATTTACTAGTTGTAATTTTCAGAACAAAATTTTTGATTTGCTCTCTTTTGATGACTTCTTTAATCTTGAATGCGCAAATAAGCGTCTTCGAAATATTATTTCAAATATTTTTTGGTCAAAGATAGATGCATTCGATCACGAAACAATTATCAAAAACACAAAATATCTAAATCTTAAGGACGTTTATTATCGTTATGTTAAGGCTATAGATTTGCATAATATCACCATAAAATCGGTTTGTTTTTAGTTGTTAGAGACCGAGCTTTTTTGAAGACACTTTTACTGCTTTATTTTTGATTCTTTTACACCACCTTTAAAGCTCCTCCTTCGATCGAGAAAGACAACTTATAAATATATGATTTTTTAATTTAACAAAACTTTAGTAGTTTCGAGGATAATTTAAAACTTTTTATATATTCCCTGCTTCCTAGAACTTTTGTTTAGTTTTAATCTTCTTCTTTTTTAGATTTATGCTGTATTATCCCGGGCCAATATAAAGTGCCTCGATGTTTCTATGTATTATCGTACACTTGATTCTCGAGTTTGTTCATTATTGATAAAAGCCCCCCAACTGACTACACTTGATTTATCTTATATCGAAATGAAAAAAGAAAGCTTGAAAATGATTGCAAAATTTTGTACACTGTTAGAAAAATTTACCCTTGAAGGATGCATTCAAAGTGATATAGCTGAGCCTTATTTAAAAGATATTTACATTCAATGCAAAAATCTCAAATATCTCAATCTTTCTTATAACGTTTGTGGTGACAGCCTTGAATATATTCCATCACAATTACTCTATTTAAATCTCTCAAAATGCGATATTTCGTTTTTAGAAATGGACATTTTAACTGAGAAAGCCGTCAATCTTGAAACGTTAATTTTGGAGGGTTATAAAGATGTATTTAATCTTAATATTTGGTTAAACAAATTAAAAAAGCTGAGATTTTTTGAGTTTAACGATTTTGATCCTAAATATTATCCTTCCATAAATTTATCACATATGAAAGATTTAGAAATGGTATATTTTAAACAAAACAATTCATTTAAAACCCAAAGCTTGCAAAGCCTTCAAGAATGCTCAAAATTAAAATCATTGAATTTGCAACACATCTATAATGCAAATCGAAATTGGCAAAGGGAATTTCAAATATTAAAAAACTTTAAAGCTTTAAAATATTGCAAATTTGGATATATTTTTGATTTCACTGGTTTTATTGATTTTATTCAAACTTGCCAAATCGAAGTAAGTAAAATTTTAAAAATTGTTTGTCTCTAAATATTAAAGTTTTATTATTTCAGTATTTATCCCTAAATAATTGTGACAAATTGAATGATGAAATAATTAAAGCGATCATCACTCAATGCAATGTAAGCTAATTTTCAACTAAAAAGTAAACTTTATTAAACTCAGTATTTTAGTCATTAACTCATTTTGAATTGCATCACCAATATAAAAATTACAATGACCCATTGTCAAACATTCTGTCCCAACAAAATCCTCACCGCCAAAACATTCTAAAGCTAATTATTGATAGAAAAGGAAATCATGTTTTTCCTCCTTGTGAATGGTGTGAGGTTATTTTATGCGAAGGTACTTCGCCGTTTGATGACTTTACTAATGTCCGAAATCAATATTCCAAAGAATAACTTTTTTGCTTTGTTTTTAATTAAACCAATGGAGTTCAGGGGAACCCTTTCAAGTTCAAATTTGGTTTTTTTATTTAGTCAACAATAATACTTTTATTATGTTTTTTTTTATATTAAAAATGGGCTTTCGAGTACCGTTTTCTGTATTGTTTTTTTAATTAATAAAATTTGAATAATACTGTTAAAACTAATATGAATTTTCATAATCTAAATATTTACATTGAATTAAGTTCCGAGAAAAAAAAATCGATCGTCAAGTTGTCGAAATTTTTTGTTTGCTGTGCTAATTTTTTGCTGGCACAAAGGGGTGTCAAGTAAGGTGATTTCGGGGTACTTAGGCTATGATATCTTGCCAAGAAAAATATAGCAATACCCAAACCATTCATTTAATCAACAACAAAAAAAAATTATTATCCATTATTGGCAATCAGTACTCCCATTATTTAATTATTTTTGTGGCAATTTTTTTCTCAGAAGAAAAAATTAGGTTATTCAATCAAATATATTTCTTCGAAAAATTTAATAGAAACTTTTCTTATCAAAATGTCAGAAGATAATACTGCATCATCTGGAACTTCAAGGCCTCATTTGAAACCTAAATGTATGAACTCTGATGCAGATTCAAACTCGGTATTATTATCTTCTTTAATTTTAAGTAATTAATATTAATATTCCTCCTCTTTCAGCTCCCAGTAACATCTCCAAAGCAGCCACCAAAAGATAAACAACTCCTTCCAAAGAAGCGCAAAAATTTGGAAGAAGTTACAACAAAGGTAAAGTATTTCTTTCTAAGTTTTTTAAAGTACCAAAGTTTTTTTAGCCTTCAAAACAAATGTGCCAAATAGCTTCGAATATGGAGGAAGATAAAGAAAATGATGGTAAAAAGGATATGTTAACATATCTGCCAAGTGAAATTCTTGTAAGCTTATCTAAATACTCAACATTTAATTTTTGGAGTTATATGATTGCATAAAATTTTAGGAAAAAATCTTTAATCAAGTTTCTTTTAATGATCTCTTCCGAATTGAAAAGGTCAATAAACACCTTCGAAAAGTTGTAATGAATGTTGTATGGCCAAAGAAGGAAGTATTTGATCGTGAAACTGTTATTAAACATACAAAGTTAAAAGATCTTAACTTAGAGCAAGAAAAAGTAAAAACCTTAACTGACTTGAATGGAATCACAAATACATCGGTTTGTTTTTTATAAAAGATATAAAAAACAATTTACCATTTTACACTTTTAGGTCGAATTGATTCTATCCCGAGCTAATATAAAGTATCTCGATGTTTCTATGTATTATCGTAAAGTTGGGGCATCAATTTGTTCGATGTTAAATATGGCACCTCAATTAATTAGTCTTAATTTATCAAAAATTAATTTAACTAAAGCAAGTTTGAATCACATTGCTAGATTATGTCCAAACTTAGAACAGCTTATTATTAAAGATATTAAAACAGACAGAATTACAAAAAGTGAAGTAGAAAAGGGATTAAAAAATGTTTTTATTAAATGCAAAAATCTCAAATATTTAGACATTTCTGGCAATTGTGATTTAAAAGGTGAAAGCTTCGAATATGTTCCATCACAATTACTTTATTTAAATATCGCTGCCTGTTTTCATGTTACTTCACAAGCAATGTGTATTTTATCTGAGAAAGCTAAAAATCTTAAAACTTTAGTTTTGGAATTCTATACCGATCCAACGGACCTTGATCAGTGGCTAAAAAAATTTACAAAACTACAGTTTATTGAATTTACTCTCCATCAATTGTTCTATCCTTCTTTAATTAATTTATCAAATTTGGAAAATTTGGAAATGGTAACTCTTGAAATTTCCTTCTCCACTCAAACTTTGGAATATCTTCAATACTGTCCAAAATTAAAAGCTTTGAATTTAAAGAATATCCATCACGAAAAACATGATTGGAAAAGAGAATTTGAAATATTAAAAACCCTTAAATCATTAAAATACTTAAAACTCGTTAATTTTTGTGGCTTAGAAGGACTCATCGATTTTGTTCAATATTCTCAAATTCAGGTTTGTTACATTTGAAAATTAATAAGACATTCCAAAAAATAACTTTTAATCTTTTCAGTACTTATTCCTTGATGAATGCGACGATGTATCAGATAAAATAATTAAAGAACTTATAACAGAATGCAATGTAAGTAAAATTATTAACAAAAAAATACTAAACCAAAAAACAATCCTTTTTAGTCATTGACACACTTTGAATTACATCACGAGCATAAAAATTACAATAATCTTTTGATGGAAATTCTTCCTGAAGAAAATTCATCGCATTCAAACATTCTCAAGCTTGTTATTGATAAAAAAGGGGTTCAGGAAATTCCTCCATGCAAATGGTGTGAAGTTATTATCAGTAACGAAGATGAAGAAGAATCTCCATTTGATCATTTCACTAATGTTCGTAAGCAATATTCCAAACAATAATTTTTTTCTTTTTTGATTGAAGCAATGGGGTCCGGATGATCATCCCTTTCATGTTCATACTTTAATTTTTTTGTTTGCAGTATTTATACTTTTATTTTGTTTTTGTTCTATTTATTAAAAACGTGATATGTGCTTTCGAGTACCGTTTTCTGAATTGTATTTTTTATTTAATAAAATTTGAATAATACTGTTAAAACTAATTTAAATTGGATCAAGTTCCGAAGAACACTCGATAACCAAGTTGCCCAATGTTTTCGTTGGCCGCAGTCTTTTCTCTGATAGATGTTCAATAAACAATTCGTTACAAACCAACTAAATTAACAAAATATTTACCTTTGAAAAAATCAATAGTAGGATCTGTAATATACATTTAAAAATTTCTTGGTTTTATTATGAAATTGGATTGTTTAAATAGCAAATTAATGGTTACTTTCTTGTGACAAAAAAATGTGCAATCATTCAAAAAATAATTATTCAAATTATTGGCGTTGAGTTCTAAAAAACATAATTTATTCATCGGATATTCATTTAATCAAAATAAATGAATCGATCAATCTTTTTTTGGCGCTGCAATTAAAATGCTCTAACGATGTCTGGAGAAGATGCGAGTGCTTCAACTTCCAAGCAAAATTTGAAACGTAAAAGTAAAAATTCTAACGTTGCTTCAAAAAAGGTAAATCATTTTTTTTAAATTGTAAAAGATCCTCTCGATTATATCTTTTTAAGCTTTCAAAAATATCGCCAATAGAAGCTTCCAACATTGTAGCAGAGAGAGATGAAGACGCAGACAAAAATGATTTTTTATCAAATCTTCCAAACGAAATCCTTGTAAACTTTTTTCCAAGATATTAGTTTAGGAGTTCTATAGTATTTTCAATTTTCAGGAAAAAATATTAAAAGCCTTTTCATTCGATGATTTGTTTACGCTGGAACGAGTGAATAAAAGCTTTCGAGAAATTGCTTTGAAAGTTGGATGGCCAAGAAAGGAAAGATTTGATCATGAAACGATTATCAAATATACTAAATATCAATATTTCAAGAAAGGACTTTCCTCAAAGCAAAAAAATTTACATAGAATTGCCCACCAAAAATCTGTTAGTTTTTTTTCTCTGAGAATTTTCTCGAATTTTTTTAAATTCAGTTTTAGTGATTTTTTTTAATGCTTTTTGTGAGTTTTTAAATTCAATGTGATTAAGTTAATCTAAACTAAGTATGATTATGAATTTTATAACTTATATATGTATGTTTTTGAATGCCAAATTTTAGGTCGAAGCTATTTTATCTCGAGCTAATATAAAGTATCTCGATCTTTCACTGTATTATCGTAAAGTTGGGGCATCAATTTGTTCGATGTTAAATATGGCACCCCAAATGATTGAACTTGATTTATCAAATATTGAATTGAAAAAAGAAAGTTTGAATAATGTAGCACAATTCTGCCCATTGTTAGAAAAATTAACACTTGAAGGATGCATTACAAAGAAGGAAACAGAAAAAGGTTTAATAGATATTTACATTCAATGCAAAAATCTCAAATATCTCAACCTTTCCAAAAATCATTTGGGTAATAGCTTCGAATATATTCCATCTCAATTGCTTTATTTAAATCTTGCCAATTGTAATGATATCCATTCAGATCCAATGTTTGTTTTAGCTGAAAAAGCCATTAATCTTGAAACACTCATTTTGGATCGTTATTATGACCGGACGGACTTTAATAAATGGTTAAAAAATTTAACAAATTTGAGATTCTTTGAATTTAACAACAATGATTCAAACCACATTAGCTTTCCGTCCATCGATTTATCACATAACAAGAATTTAGAAATGGTTTGCTTTATCCAAAACAAAGGTTTTACAACACAAAGCTTAGAATTTCTACAAAAGTGTCCAAAAATTAAAGCACTGAATATAAAACATATTTGTGGAGAAAATCATAATTGGCAAAGGAAATACGAAATATTAAAAAATTTTAGAAATATAAAATATTGTAAATTTGAATGTGTTTCTAGTTTCGGTGGACTCATTGATTTTATTCAATCTTCTCAAATTCAGGTAAATATTTACAGAAAATTTTTGTCTTCAATCATAGATAGTTTTTATGTTTTCAGTATTTATCCATTAATGACGGTCATGATTTAAAAGATGAAGCAATTAAATCAATAATTACTGAATGCAATGTACGTTTTTTTGAGACAAAAAATAAAAAAGATTTAAAAAATCCTTTTAGTCATTAACTCACTTTGAGTTGCACCAACTTAATCTAAATTATAACGGTCTCTTGATGGAAATACTCTCCGAAGAAAATCTTCAACGTTCAAACACTCTCAAACTTGTTATTGATAAAAAGGGTGACTATGTTTTTCCTCCTTGTGAATGGTGTGAAATTCATTTTTGCAGCGGTACCTCTCCTTTTGATGACTTTACTGATGTTCGAAAACAATTTTTCATAGAATAACTTTGTTCACTCATTTTGATATAGAGGAGTCCCAGAAAAAATGCATTATAATTACTTACTTTTTTTGTAAACAAAGCTTGTAATTACTACCATATTTTTGTCTTATTTGTTTTTATCAATGTGACTGGAAAAAGACTAATGCCTAATCAAATAGTTATTTAAAAATATTTTTTTTATTTTCTCTTGGCCTTTTGCCAGGAATAAATTTCTATTATTTATGTTGCGCTATTTTTTTTCTTCGAAAGGTTGAAGAAATAAATCTGATTTTTTAACACAAAAAATTAGTTTTTTTTCAGTATGTTTGAAGAAAGGGCGAAAACAATTTTATTCTTAACTAAAACCCATTCATTGAAGCGGAAAAATACAGGAGAAATTTCAAAGACGGTAAACTTTTTATGGAAATTCATTACAATGGCCGAGAATTGTTTTTTAGACTCTAAAACATTCAAGACTAAATGCTTCAATTCTGGTTAAAGAAGAAGATAATGAATATAATGTTAAAAAAGATATGTTAACAAGCCTGCCAAAGGAAATGCTTGTAAGCTTTCCACATCCTTAAATATTAATTTTAGAGTTATTATTGATCGCAAATTTTCAGGCAAAAATCTTTGATCAGGTTTCATTTAATGATTTATTCAAACTTGAACAAGTTAATAAACGGCTTCGAGATGTTGTATTGAAGGTTGTTTGGCCAAAGAAGGAAGTATTTGATCGTGAAACTATTATTAAACATACAAAGTTACAAGACCTTAAAAGTAAACGGGTATGCTTAAAAACGCTTACTGATTTGAACGGAATCACAAATAAATCGGTCAGTTTTTGTAAAATATACACAGAGCAAGCTTATCATTTCACAAATTTAGGTCGAAATTATTTTATCTCGAGCTAATATAAAGTATCTCGATGTTTCCATGTACTCCCGTAAAGTTGGCTCATCAGTTTGTTCCATGTTATATAACACACCTCAATTGATTAGCCTTAATTTATCAAAAATTAATATAAGTGAAACAAGCTTGAATCATATAGCAAGATTATGTCCAAAGCTAGAACAACTTATTATCAAAAATATTAAAGCAGATAGCATCACAAAAAGCGAGGTAGAAAAGGGATTAAAAAATGTTTTTATTAAATGCAAAAATCTGAAATATTTGGACATTTCTGGCAATACTGATTTAAAAGGTGAAAGCTTCAAATATGTTCCATCACAATTACTTTATTTAAATATCGCTGGCTGCTCTGATGTTACTTCACAAGCCATATGTATTTTATCTGAAAAAGCTAAAAATCTTAAAACTCTAATTGTGGATGGCTTTAAAAATCGAAGTGACCCTGATAAGTGGCTAAAAAAATTTACAAAACTACGGTTTTTTGAATTCACTCATCATCAATTGTTTCATCCTTCATTAATTAATTTAAGACATATGAAAGATTTGGAAATGGTAAATTTTGAAATAAATGACTCCACTCAAGCTTTGGAATCTCTTCAAGGTTGTCCAAAATTAAATGCTTTGAATTTAAAGAATATCCATCACGAAAAACATGATTTGAATAGAGAATTCGGAATATTAAAAAACCTTAAATCTTTAAAACATTTTAAACTCATTCATTTTTGGGGATTAGAAGGACTCATCGATTTTGTTCAATATTCTCAAATTCAGGTTAGTTACATGTGAAATTCAATAATACATTTCAAAAAATAACTTTTATTCTTTTCAGTATTTATCCCTTCATGAATGCGACGATGTATCAGATGAAATAATTAAAGAGCTTATAACTCAATGCAATGTAAGTAAAATTATTAACAAAAAATTATAATCCAAGGAAAACCCTTTTTTAGTCATTGACACATTTAGAATTGCATAAGCACTTTAGTAATTACAATAAACTTTTGCGAAAAATTATATCCGAAGAAAATTCTCCACGTTCAAATATTCTCAAACTTGCTATTTATAGTAAAGAAAATGGAGATTTTCCTCCTTGTAAATGGTGCGAAGTTGTTTTATATAACGACGTTTCTCCTTTTGATCATTTCACTAATGTTCGAAATCAATATTTCAATCATTAATTTTGTTATTTACATATTGAGATTTTATTCTCTCTTACATTTTATTTTTACTTACAATGTTCGTTTTTGTTTTTCTTTTAAATTTTTATCAAACTTTTTATTAATTCTGCTTGATTTAACTTTTATATAAACATTTAGAAATTTAAAAAATGTAGCCACAACATCAAAGATAGATGGGGGGAAAATGGTTTTTTACAAGCTGCCATGATGAGCTATGCAAATGAAAAAAATTAGAAAAAATAAAATGGTGTCATATTTTTAAATTCTATAGGAAAAAAAGTGAAAACAAAGAATTATGTGTTGATAAGATATTCAATGGCCTTTTTTTATGCTTCTAAATCTCTTTTTTGGTTCAGAAACTACCTTTTATCTTAGGCGCGAGAAAAGAATACAATTTATTTATTTTAAACTATTCAAATATTATGCAACAAAAAAATGAAAGGGAAGGATTAAATTTTAGATTTTAGATTTTGCTTTTTTCAATAGTTTTTATAATTTCGTTAATATCCTGAATCAAAGCACCGCTGGAATCTTTGGTAGCAGCCATAATAGTCATGAAAATGTTGGCGGTGTAGGCTCAGGATCAGGAGTTGGTGGTGCTGGAGATGGATTAGCTGGAACTGGTGGCGTTGGATCTGGATCAGGCGCTGCAGGTGTTGGATCTTCAGGTGAAGCCGCTGTTGCCCCTCAATCTCATGAACACAAGGATGGATTTATTAAAAGTGCATTGAAGGGCGCTGCTGTGGGTGCTGCTGCCAATACTGCTCTTCATGCCATTGGAAAAAAATAAATATATTTTTTAATTTTGTAAATAAAGCGATTATAAATAAACTTTTTTTCTTTTTGTTTTACTTATTTTGAGCACAATTGAGCAAATTAAAAAAATTTATTAATGTTATAGATATAAGAAAGTAGAGAAAACTAATCTTTTTTGTGCCAAATTAAAATTTGCATTTATTCAACAACAAAAAGTTATTCAAATTTTTGGCGTTCAGCCCTGAAACACATTATTTATTCTGCGGATATTCCCTTTTTTTAAAAGAAGAATAAACGGATCGATCGTTCTTCTTTTTTGTTGGTGCGTTAATTACTATTGTTAAGTAATGTCTGGAGAAAATGTGGCGGGTCCTTCGACTTCCAGGCAATATTTGAAAAATAAAAACGAATTTCTTGATCCTGTTTTAAGCTCGGTAACATAATTTCTCAGCTTAAAAGAATTAATATATGCTTAATGACATTTTTAGTGTTTAAATACATCAAGAGAACAACAAGTGCCATCAAAAGTTGGAAAACAAAATAAATTCCTCGTTTCGACGCGTAAAAATACAAACTCTAATTTTAAAAAAGTAATTTTTCTTAAACTTTCCACAATAAAAAATTTATTTACTTATTTAGATTTCAAAACAACCAAGATCAAAAGCTTCAAACGTTGTGGCAGAAGAAAATGAAAGTATATATAAAAAAGATTTCCTATCAAATCTTCCAAATGAAATTTATGTAAGCTTTTTATTAGGCATTCAAATTTTAATATTTACTAGTTGTAATTTTCAGAACAAAATTTTTGATTTGCTCTCTTTTGATGACTTCTTTAATCTTGAATGCGCAAATAAGCGTCTTCGAAATATTATTTCAAATATTTTTTGGTCAAAGATAGATGCATTCGATCACGAAACAATTATCAAAAACACAAAATATCTAAATCTTAAGGACGTTTATTATCGTTATGTTAAGGCTATAGATTTGCATAATATCACCATAAAATCGGTTTGTTTTTAGTTGTTAGAGACCGAGCTTTTTTGAAGACACTTTTACTGCTTTATTTTTGATTCTTTTACACCACCTTTAAAGCTCCTCCTTCGATCGAGAAAGACAACTTATAAATATATGATTTTTTAATTTAACAAAACTTTAGTAGTTTCGAGGATAATTTAAAACTTTTTATATATTCCCTGCTTCCTAGAACTTTTGTTTAGTTTTAATCTTCTTCTTTTTTAGATTTATGCTGTATTATCCCGGGCCAATATAAAGTGCCTCGATGTTTCTATGTATTATCGTACACTTGATTCTCGAGTTTGTTCATTATTGATAAAAGCCCCCCAACTGACTACACTTGATTTATCTTATATCGAAATGAAAAAAGAAAGCTTGAAAATGATTGCAAAATTTTGTACACTGTTAGAAAAATTTACCCTTGAAGGATGCATTCAAAGTGATATAGCTGAGCCTTATTTAAAAGATATTTACATTCAATGCAAAAATCTCAAATATCTCAATCTTTCTTATAACGTTTGTGGTGACAGCCTTGAATATATTCCATCACAATTACTCTATTTAAATCTCTCAAAATGCGATATTTCGTTTTTAGAAATGGACATTTTAACTGAGAAAGCCGTCAATCTTGAAACGTTAATTTTGGAGGGTTATAAAGATGTATTTAATCTTAATATTTGGTTAAACAAATTAAAAAAGCTGAGATTTTTTGAGTTTAACGATTTTGATCCTAAATATTATCCTTCCATAAATTTATCACATATGAAAGATTTAGAAATGGTATATTTTAAACAAAACAATTCATTTAAAACCCAAAGCTTGCAAAGCCTTCAAGAATGCTCAAAATTAAAATCATTGAATTTGCAACACATCTATAATGCAAATCGAAATTGGCAAAGGGAATTTCAAATATTAAAAAACTTTAAAGCTTTAAAATATTGCAAATTTGGATATATTTTTGATTTCACTGGTTTTATTGATTTTATTCAAACTTGCCAAATCGAAGTAAGTAAAATTTTAAAAATTGTTTGTCTCTAAATATTAAAGTTTTATTATTTCAGTATTTATCCTAAATAATTGTGACAAATTGAATGATGAAATAATTAAAGCGATCATCACTCAATGCAATGTAAGCTAATTTTCAACTAAAAAGTAAACTTTATTAAACTCAGTATTTTAGTCATTAACTCATTTTGAATTGCATCACCAATATAAAAATTACAATGACCCATTGTCAAACATTCTGTCCCAACAAAATCCTCACCGCCAAAACATTCTAAAGCTAATTATTGATAGAAAAGGAAATCATGTTTTTCCTCCTTGTGAATGGTGTGAGGTTATTTTATGCGAAGGTACTTCGCCGTTTGATGACTTTACTAATGTCCGAAATCAATATTCCAAAGAATAACTTTTTTGCTTTGTTTTTAATTAAACCAATGGAGTTCAGGGGAACCCTTTCAAGTTCAAATTTGGTTTTTTTATTTAGTCAACAATAATACTTTTATTATGTTTTTTTTTATATTAAAAATGGGCTTTCGAGTACCGTTTTCTGTATTGTTTTTTTAATTAATAAAATTTGAATAATACTGTTAAAACTAATATGAATTTTCATAATCTAAATATTTACATTGAATTAAGTTCCGAGAAAAAAAAATCGATCGTCAAGTTGTCGAAATTTTTTGTTTGCTGTGCTAATTTTTGCTGGCACAAAGGGGTGTCAAGTAAGGTGATTTCGGGGTACTTAGGCTATGATATCTTGCCAAGAAAAATATAGCAATACCCAAACCATTCATTTAATCAACAACAAAAAAAAATTATTA